>JAWMAG010000037.1:12750000-13950000 GCA_037013455.1 Ceratitis rosa
AACTTCAGTGCACAAAATTCTTGTTCACGCTCCAGAAGTTATTGAACATACGCTAGTGTCAATTGGAGAACTTTCGAAAGAAGCAACCGAATCCCAGAACAAAGATATTGAAAAGTTTCGACTTTTGCATACTCGTAAAACTTCACACAACACAGATTTAATAAATAAGATAATGCTAAGCGCACATCCTTTCATTTCGGGACAGAAAACTTTACTGTGTAATTCTTCTTTCTCTAAACTAGTTATAAATAAATTATTAGATTAGCATCATTGATCAAAATTAGTTAAAGATAATTTGTTATATAATATTTATATATATTTTTATCTATATATTATAATATTATAAACACATTATATTATTTTAAATATAAAATTTATTTAAAACTTATTGATCATTTGAAAATGAAAGATATTATATTTCAGAAAATGAATATATTTGAAATTAAAAATTGAGTAACATAAAAATTGAAAAATTGAAAATTGTAAGTTACAAATGTTAAAGTAGATTCCTACAATATTTAATAACACTTTTTTGTAATAAAAGTATTTTATAGCGAGGGGTGGTGTCTAACAACACCCAATTTATTTCACAATATTTTTATAATTTTAATAAACCTAAGCCACAACTTTTACCTTTGCTATCTCAATTATAAATACTTTTGGTCGTAGATGCCATATAATGGGAACCAGTGTGTAGCGTACAATAAATGACTTTTTTCGGTGCATTATTATATTTATATTTCGAATCTTAAATAAGTCTTATAAACTAAAAATTCATTCGAATGAAGTTGAAGCGGTTTTGCTACAAATTAATTTTTATCTTCTTCTATAAAATTTGGCAAGCATTACGGCATGCCAACCGATAATATATATGTGTATAATACGAAATTTCACGCACTTTGAGGCTTTTTTGACGCGCTTTTGACCAAAACGTCATATCTAAGCTAATCGCGCTATCGGGGCTATATGTTATGGTTGTCTGATCTGGCCGGTTCTAACAAATAATCAATACAAAACAATTTAACTCGTCATTCTGATTCGATTGGTGGGTTTCGTGGGTCCTATCTTTTCTTCTTCTGTTACTTACATACTTCGGACCAAATTAAATACACCAATCCATGTTAATGAAAGGTATAATTTTAATTTAACTAAATAACCATAGCATAGTTTTAATAATAATAATGTAAGGTCTAACCAGATAAAGCATCATTTTATAATTGATAAGAGGAATATATCACAAATTTTTGTTTATAACCTTTAAATAAATTTAGTTCATTACAAGACGGACTTCCTTTTTTCATATTCACCAAAACAAAATAGCTTTTATTCATTGAGTAATATTCATGCAACATGACTTTCATACAGTTCTTTATAATAATTGTTCAATTAATATCGTAGTAAAGAATTTGCTTACAGAAAATATTTATAGCTGGGCTTTAGTTGATTGCCTCGACTAAAAATCGGTGTTTGTCTTTGCTAAGCTTTTATCCGAACGGAAGTTCTGGATGAATAACTCAGGGCCGTTTAAACGTAGCTGTCGCAGTTTCAATTTAAACAAGCTGTTTGACTTGGTACCACTCTCCAGCCTCAATTATATCTAAATGTTTATAAAAAATAGTATGCATTATTTTAAAGCTTTACATCAATTTAAGTTCAAACAGGATAACCCGAAATTTTCTTAATAACACAATCGCTCGATTTCGTTTTGGTACCGAAATTGCAAATCGATCTAATAGGTTAGAAGTTTACTCGATTTATACAGGTTTGAATTTAAATTCGAAACCGTTGATAGTCAAAAAACTGACATTTTAATAACATATTTTTGGTAGATGAGCCTTTAAACTGTTTCTGCGTATTTAGTTTTGTGCCCAGAGTTAACGTACGTAATCTAATTGTTTACAGATTCATTTCGTTCTACAGGATAAATTAAAAGTATTTGAAAATATTATTAGCGATATAAGGCGCCATAAGCCCAACGTCCACAGCTGTTTGGCTGAAATTATTATAGAAACATCAGCAATTTTCATACTGATGCAGCAAATACAAGGAATTGACAGTAATTAAATGTGAACATATTGAGTTTTTGTATGTATCTTATTATTAAATATAACAAAAATAAAAAGTAAACTAACTACATATGTTGTAATAACCAATCTATTCATAAAATTTATAAATTTTTCCTCTCTATTTGTATTTTACGTTTGTCCCTAAAAAAAGCGTTTAGTTTACATGTTATATTTTTTCTTCTTCTTCTTGAGTGTTTGTTTGATGACAGAAGATATTTCGTCTTGCCCTCATTCACTATCAGACCCATTCGCTTCCCCTCTTTAACAAGTCTGGAGAAAGCAGAACTCACGGCGTCGTTGTTGAGACCAATAATGTCGATATCATCGGCGTACGCCAGTAGTTGTACATTCTTGCAAAAGAGTGTACCTTCTCTATTTAGCTCTGCAGCTCTTATTATTCTTTCCAGCGTCAAATTGAAGGAATCACACGTTAAGTAATCACCCTGTCTGAAACCTCGTTTGGTATCCAACGGCTCGGAGAGGTCCTTCCCAATTCCGACTGCGCTTCTGGTGTAGCCTAGAGTCAGTTTACACAACCGTATATCTATCCCATCCTACACGTGTTTTGGTCGATTGCAAGGTTGCGAGGTAGTGCCAGTCGAGTAGAAAACCGCTCGGTAGTTTGTTGTGATTGCAGCTTTTCAACGTCGAACCTTCCTTGTGTTTGTTGACGAGCATTCTTCGATGCACAGAGGCGCGCGCGTATCTTCACTGCGACAAGATAGTGATTCGAGACGATATTATTGTTCCAAAAATACCTTCTTTGCCCACCTCTCTGGCACCACGGATCCGACACTAAATTTGCGCTCCATTATATGGTCGCTGTAGTAAATATCCATCCCGTCCATCGCATTTCTCGCATGGCAGTGATGTCAGTCTTTAATTTTATGAGGACATCTACCAGCCGGACAGCGGTACCTTCCCAATTTTTAGATTTTTCATTGGGTTTAGGTTTTCATGCATGCAAACGTATGTTTGTTGGCTACCCAGCAGATTCGTGGTCTTAGACCGGAAGTCGTGAGCTACTTGAACCATATGCAAAATAATCGTTTCTGGCCACTCCCAGGTGAATGGCAGTCAAAAATTTTCCTCCCTTGCGTGAACTTTTACACATGGTCCCATATTTTAGCAAAACAAAATTTTGCGCTAAAAAATCTCAAACTCATGTGCCTGCAGCCGGTCGATTTCAAAACGGGAAAAATATGGCAATTGCGATTTCTGGCTCATGCCATTTCGTTGCGATTTGCTGTTCGAAAACGATTTACAGTACATGCCTGAATATACTTGTATTGTACAATATGACGGACGCAATAGCTGAGTGGTCCGACCAATACTCAAATAAAGCTTAATTTATTAAACATTAATTCTATAATAGTAAAAAAATTAAATATGACAATGATGAGAGACCTGCGAGCAGAAGGCGACCAATTCTTCTGAAATACTTCACAGGGCCAACTGCATTTTGTAGGTGAAGAAGTGCGCCCTTTGATATAAAAACACATATATATTCATACATATGTATACCTTTTTAGCTATCAGTTGTAGATATTCTTAATGCATGTAACGAATTAAGATTGAAACATTTTCCTCGAAATATATACAATATGTAAAGGTGAATATAAATTATACTTTCATTTGAAAACATATTGTCTCCTTATTATGAATTACTTCAACATTGAAATACATCAAATATTCAGACATATGTTTAAATTAGTAAAACCAAATATTCAATCCAAATTTATTTATTTAAACACAGAGATATACATTAGGGTGTCCCGATAAAATTTGCATTTTCTTTTCTAGATTATCATAATAGTTTCAGAAATTTTAAAAACATTTATCTTCAGGGCTTCGCCGTTGTTCAAAAAATTGCAAAATTGCCCCAAAATTATCATTTAAAAACCAACTTTATGTACCACTCGGACATAATAATATCACTACATTATAATTTGTTTGTAAACAGCGACATCTCTTAATTCAGTTTTGGCAAAACTACCCTCAAATTTTCACGTTTTCGAATACTTTCTGTTATTTGCATATAAATAATGTTACTACTGTTACTTTTATAGTGTTCGAAGCTTACTGAAGTAATTTTGAATATGAGTTCAAGGCGTAGTAAGACAAATTATCTTTTAATAAGACCATTCAAAGGAGTTCACGATCGTCAGTTACCAACTATACGAGAGGGCATTAAATTTACATATATAGGTATATATATATATATATATATATATATATATATACAACGCAGTACAACGAAAAGGATTCATCTAATTCAGAGGTATTTTCAATTGTTTCTAAAGAAATAAACAATATTTGGACTAAAGCTTCAATTCCCATCAGAACGAACGAACGAATCACTCAATTATTGTAATATTATTTCGAAAAATACCTTCATTTTAAAAGATATCCCAAGAGTAAACAAAGTGACAGTTTTGAATAAAAACTGAAGTATTTTTTAAAACTGTCTAAGAAGTTTTTTGATGTCGCTGTTAGCAAATGCTCTTCATGCGAATCTTGCTCGTATGTAAAATCACATAATGTTAATGAGAGAACTTTTTTGGTGGATCAAAGAAGTGACCGGAAAATGATTATAGGCGGTGTTGATAAAAAAGAAACTGTGAGATAAGACGACAACAGAGGCAAATGGAAGATTCAACGTATGTTGTCTTCAAGAAAGCAATGCCTTTTCAGAAAATAGTGATGAAGATTCACTGAGTACTTTTTGCCCAGTAACACGTCCAAAAAGCGTCTTTTAAAGAAGGTGCCAAACACATTTTTAAAACCGTTACATATTTTCGATTTATGCCTGAAAGTCTGTTAGCTGTCGTAGATCCTGTGATTGAAAGAAATGCTTATTTTGCGCATCCTGAAAATCTTCTTGTGAGCACTTTTGATGACAAAGACCATATTCGTGAGCTCGCAACGCGAAGAATCATACAAGCAAGACAAGTTGATACTAAGGATAAACGTAGGATATTCAAACCACCAAAAATTAACTTCTCTGCTAATGATTACACTGATATTATCATGTGGCACGAATGTCAAGTAACGGTACCGCGCAAAAGGTAAAAGCTTGGATATTGAGGACTTTCCTTGTCACACACAAGCTATGGAAAGATATGTCAAATTAGTGACAGAAGCCTCCAATCGAGAAATGGCTTTGTAAGCACCAGATAGCAATCACGAGTTGAAATGCCAAATTTTGACTCCAAAAATAAGTTCAAAGCATAAAACTAGTCTTTTTTTAATTTTTTTAATAGAGTTTTTGTACTATTTTCTCTTATTTCTACAATAAAATAGTATTTTAAATTGAAGTCTGCATATCTTTTTTATTTACAAGCGAGACCTGAAAAATCTAAAATTTTAAAATATCTTGCAATAGAATAGGACAAAAAAAATTGTCTCACACATTGACGGGACACTCTAATATACCTACATATGTATTTTTATATTTACATACTTTCGTATTAATTAGAACTATACATATATTGAACAGTTTAAACATCTCATGAAAAATCCAAATTAAATTAAATCAAACTTATTTTATTAAGAATAAAAATATTACTCAGAAACATAAAAAATATATATGTTGTAAGAAATTTCACAATTGCTATTCTTTAGTTTATCTCAAAGCCAGCAACTCCTCTTTAGCCATCCGCTTTGGTGCGGCGAACAACATCTCATTATTAACTTTTGTCGCCCCTCTCAAAGTCGTTGGTCACACGTCGAAACTTAATTTTTTTTTATAGCAAAATGCGTGAAAAAAATAAGAATTCCGTGAAAATAGCCACGTCTGACGGCATCTTTACTGTTGCTTACTATCCGACCACTAACAGTAAAGCGAGCTTTTATATACAATGAATACATAGATATACTCGCTATAAACGCACTCGCCACTCGTTGCCCAAAAGTATATTACTGTTTCACATGTAAACAAAATTTTACAATTCGACGTGAATTGTTTTGCTCGTTCATATCAAAAAGCTAAAGTTGTACGCTTATCAATTGCGTCTGCGCGTGTTTAATGATTTTATGGACTCGTACTCGTTGATTCCTGCAAATCAAGACGAAGTCAATGGCCAGTAGTAACAGTGAATACTCGTAAACTCGCAGCAGACGAAGACGACTACAATCGGAATATCGACGCTAACGCGCGTTAAGCTAACTCAAATTTGCTCAGAGCAAAAAATCTTCAATGTGAATTATTTGTGTGGTGAAAACCCAAAAAATATGCTATGTTTTAGAAAAATGGTTTAAATAAGTATGAACTACAGATTTCGTATAAATATTTTGGTGAATTTGCAATTGGCAATGTAAAAGTAACGAAGTGAAAAAATTTCCATGTGAAAATTCTTTCCATACGTATCTCGAACACCTACTCGAAATGCGCATTAATCCAAGGCACAAAAAAAAAATACGTTGAAATAAAAAACATATAAGAAACATTTTATGGGAGTGTTGTTGATTTTTACATCGTAAAAGTTAAATATTGATATAAATTAAACATTTTAGAAAAGAATTAGCATCTTCGCCTTCTCATATACTCATTGATTTGACCAGTGAGGAGAAAGCGGCGACGCAGTGTACGGTAAAAAGTGTGATTCATACATTACGTGCGACCTGAAGTATCGCGTAACCGCAAGGGTCTGCGACACAAAACCACCCCCACTATAAAAACAAAAACACCAATACCACCACCTAATACGTAACTTAAAGGAGTACGAATACAATTCGTTTGGAAACAGCGAAGTTGTACCTCCCCACCCTAGGTGAATACGACTACAAGTTTGAAGATTCCTATCAACAATCATTTGGAGGGAGCGAAAATTTATCCTGCCAGCAATAACAATATACATATGTATGTGTATGTCGGCAGTTACTGCAAGTTAATGACTACTTATGCATAATATTTGTTCCTGTGAGACATATTGGAAAATCGATTACGATTGTGGAGTTTTTCAACAGCAACTAGCATAAAAACAAATACTCTCACAACCAAAGAAAAAGAACTGTGAATCAGCAAAGAAAACCCCCATAGTATTTTGTCACTTTGTGAGTAAGCGTAAATACTTGTAATTTGAGTATACACGTATGTATGATTTAAAAGAAGTAATTGAAATCTAGATTGCTCAACAGCGCCAACTACGCCAAAACTTCAACTAAATTATTTTACAAATCGGGATTAATATTTTGCTGCAGCAAACATGGGCGACGAATACAGTCCAGATGTGAGCACCATGGAGACAAGTAAGTGATATGTACTGCTGTTAAGTCATTTGAAATGTTGCATATTTATAGGCATAAATATAGTATGTATATGTACGCTTGTTATTATTTTACTTATAGTTAGACCCATATACATATGGATTTGTGGATAATTAGAAACGAAGTTTCGGTGTTACGAATTCTTTTTAACTCTTGTTGTTTAAGTTAATGAAATCTAGTTATACCACGGCTGTAGCATTTGCAGCAAATCCTCCAGCGATTGCCGTTAAATAACGAATGGAGAGTTATACGCAACTTACCATTTGTCGAAAAATGATGGCCCAACCTTTCAAGGAGGAATCTCCCGCAATTAAGTGTTCAGCCAGTTCACACTAAAAGGATTGTGTGTAAAAATACATGTTTATTTCATCATAGATAATTAAGTGTTTGTAAGAATTGTCAGAAAATTGCAATTGAAAACGCATTTATAGAAATATATTTAAAATACTAGAGCTATGTGCAGAACAATCGATGAGTGGATTTCGTTAGTATACTCGTATATTATATTAAATATATGCATGTCTATTGGGTTAGATTTAAATTTTCTTTTTTCTTTCATTCATTCAATAAGAAGATCTTATCACTAAATTTTGTTTGTGTAATGAGTTTCCTGCTACAGCAAAATTGAAAACGGTATAGAAGACTTTAGGTAATAAGACTCTATCGAAATGTGTACAAGTTGCCCAATAATTCAAAGAAGGCAGATAAAGGAGAATGCAACGATTTACTTTGGTGTATTATTTAAAATTGCGCCAAAAAGAAAACAATTACAGATTTTAAAAGTCAAGAATACGAAAGTATACTCATAGTTCATTTGGGTATATATACGATAATAGACTTTTGAGAATTCTAAAAAAAAATTAACCATAAAAGTAGATTAGTTTAAACAAGAGTTTTCCAATTATGCATTTCTTTTCTTAATAAATCTTAATAACTTGGTTTATATATAACATACATTTAAAATATGTTTTCGTTACAGTTCTTCCAGCGATTTTGGGCTTTACTGCGGCCGCAGTACTCTCTGCTGTTGCGTGTGTTTGTGCTAAGCAAATACGTCAACGCAACCGTAAGCAGAATCAGCATGACGCTAGTTTTCCATTTCAACCAACGCGACGTCCGACAGCTGTTCGCTCGCCAAGTGGTCAACCACCCCATTATCTCAAGAAATCACCTTCGCCGACTGGCACCAAGCAATTAGGCATTTTACAGCCGATGCAAGATCAGACCACCTCACCGATTGCCCCACAAACAATGAAATATGTTGAAGAAGATGAAGTACAATCTTCACGTAACAATCGTCAACTGATGAACGGCGAACATAAGCTTTCACCGACAATTGAGACGCAGGCTACCATTGTAGGCCAGACTCAATGCAGTAATGGTAATAATAATGGACAAAATCACTACCTTCATCAGCATTTAAGCGCAATGGAGGATACAGCTAGAGAGTTGAATATCGATCAGTATGGAAAATTGGGCACGATTTACTTCAAACTTCGTTATTTGGCCGAACGCAATGCCTTAATGGTATCGATTATAAGATGCCGGGGCTTGCCATGCAAGAGTGGAGGAAGTGGTGGCTCCGGATCTGGCAATGGAGTTGATAGTGGCGGTAACAGTAACAACAATAAGAACGGCTCAAATGGTTCTAACGACATGCCGACCGGATTGAATGGACGTACTCAAACTGCAACTGATCCATACGTAAAACTGCAACTTTTGCCAGATAAACAGCATAAGGTGAAGACTCGTGTTGTACGAAACACACGGAATCCAGTATACGATGAAGATTTCACATTCTACGGCTTAAATATCAGCGATCTACAAAACATGTCATTGCACTTTGTTATACTCAGCTTCGATCGCTATTCGCGTGATGATGTCATTGGTGAGGTTGTCTGCCCATTATCGTCAATAGAAATTGGTGACATCTCCAAGGAGGCCCTTTCAATTAGCAAGGAAATACAGCCACGCAGCTTGAAAATACGTGCTCAGGGACGTGGAGAATTATTGATTTCGCTTTGTTGGCAACCAGCCGCTGGGCGTTTGACTGTTGTTCTTTTGAAGGCGCGCAATTTACCGCGCATGGACGTAACCGGCTTGGCTGATCCGTATGTGAAGATCTATTTACTGTACAATGGACAGCGCATTGCAAAGAAGAAGACGCATGTTAAGAAGCGAACACTGAGTCCTGTCTTTAATGAGAGTTTCGCATTTGATATACCTGCAGCAGAGGTAAAGAATTTCATTATAACAGATTGACAAAATGACAAATTTACATATATTGTACATCATGAAGCAAAAATTGTATCACTAAGTGTTTGGTTTGTCATTTATAAAATCTTCAACTTGGAGGTTTTTTTTTAGTTATTCTTGGAGATATATACGAGTATATAAATTTATACACGCATGCACATATATTTAGGTTATGGACTTCAAGTCGTTCTTCTTAGGCGATAGAAAAGCTAGATGATAAGAACTTATCATAAATAAATTAAATAGAGTTGAAAATCTTTTAATCCTCTTTGAATATATATATATATATATATGTATATGTATATATATATGTATATATGTTTATATATATATATATGTATATATATTCGGCGATTTGTAATTGCCGCAGCGATAATTTTTTTAACAATTCAACAAATGGAGCGAGCCACAATTTATATTTAATTTTTGATGAGCTTTTATTTCATGTCATGCCCCTGCCTGAGGGGCAGAAAATTTAATTTAATTTTGTATTTAAATTAATTTTCTATAACTTTTGGATTTAAACCCGAGTCTTCCGAATGGCAGTACGCAATCTTAACCGCTCGGCTACCGCGGCCGATATATAATATGTACATATGTACGGATATATATGTACATATTTTTAATTGACTTCAACGATTCACAATGATATTATGAAAGTTTCATAGCTGATATAATTTTTAGCACTCTCAAAAATAAACCTTTTATTCAAATGCTTGCTTACAGAATTTCGCTAAAATATCTTTTAAACTGACAGACTAGTTTTACTTCCATCCACACAGTTCCTCATCGGCATGAAATCGATTAAAATTTTGGTGGATCAATCACCTCTCGTTCATACATTTTACCAAAGTTGCAAAAAATGCTCAGGAAAATTATATACTCCTTGAAGTCCATTATTTATAAGAGGTGGAAAATATGATTCTTCACCCAACATTTTTTTTAAATACATATATACATAGGTATATATGTATGTATATGTATATATAAAAGTGGAGGATCTTCTTTTAAGAGAAGAAAATATGTTTAATGTCAGATAGCTATGAAGTATACTACGAAGAGAGAATGAAACTACTTTCAAATTATTTTATTATATTATATTTGCATTATATGAGCTGATAAGAACCTAATTGGAAGTGGTGTAGGAAATTAATTAGCGTAGTGAATTATCATAATTAACAATTATTCATCAATTTATGCTGAAATCTACATGTTACGATGTTGATGAATATGATCAAAATGATTTAATTTATTATTAAATTTTTGATTTGAGCATTCTTATTTGCTTTTACCGCTGTGCTAGATATTAGCTCCATTCGTTATCACAATAATTTTTAAAAACTATTACAAATTATCCAAAATTTAAAAATTAGCCAGCAACCAAAATTCGAAAGAGTGATACTTCCTTGCCAGAGAGACTCTAATTTTGTGATGTTTACTTGTAAAAATTATCCATAACGAAAACATACATACGTGTATTTATATAAAAACATATGGTCCTTTTTGGTGTACATAATTAAATATAAGAAACCAATTAAAAAGTAAAAAAAAAACAAATATATCAACAAAATTGTATGTAAGTATATGAAATCAATTATCAAAGCAATTTAGGATGCATTGACGGGCCCCATATCGTAATAGACTATATACGACTATATTGACCGGAAGGAAATGTATCAATATGCGTGCAAGGTATCTGCATTTTTGGATTCCCTGGCTCCTGTTATGATAGTTGGGTACTTAAGAATTCTCCAAATTATCATAAATTACCATTGAATTGTGAGGTAACAATTGATTAGTGCTTTTGTAATATTAAAAATTTATACTATTGGGTGTATGCATTAATTCGTGCGGTTTTCGAAGAGAGTGCTCTACTCGTATTATTTCGCGTCGTGTTCATCTGTGGCTATATTCATTTCAAAGCTACTGTCATTTCGCGTCGTTTTCAGTAGATGTCATTTGTTTTAGCGTGAATAATAATTTGTTTCATTCATTTTTAAATGTCGAAATTTGTACCAGATAAAGTGTTTTTGCGGGGAGTTCTTCTTCATTACTTTAACATGAAGAAAAGTGCTACCGAAAGCCATCGTATTTTACTGGCCGTTTATGGTGGCCATGCTTTAGCCGAACGAACGTGCCAAAAGTGGTTTGCACGGTTTAAAAGTGGCAATTTAGACTTAGACGACCAAGAACGACCCGGACAGCCAAAAAATTTCAAGACGAAGAATTGGAGACATTACTCGACGCAGATGCATGCCAGACACAAGAAGAACTTGCAAAAAATATTGAATATCCATGGTGCCCAGGTTATGCTATGTATTTGGTGGAACCAAAAGGGTGTGCTCTATTATTAGCTGTTGAAATCGGGTCAGACGATCAATGGGGACCTCTACCGAAAACAATTGATTCGTTTGAAAAAGGCCATCGCGGAAAAACGACCAGAATATGCGACCAGACACGAATCAATAATTTTTTATCATGACAACTTGTTCAAAACCTCCAAACCGGAGAAGTTCTTTTGGGATGGGATCCACAAACTGCCAGAAAGATGGGCAAACATCGTAGTTTCCGATGGGCAATACTTTGAACATTAAATGTAGAACAATTTTTCACAATAAAGTCTTAATTTTCGAAAAAAAACCGCACGAATTAATGCATACACCCAATACAATAATTCCAGACTACTATTTATTGGGAGATTCAGCATATCCATGTTAAAAGTATTTAATCACGCCATATAGGAATAATGGGTATCTAACGAGAAAACAAATATTTTTCAATAAAAAGTTGAGCTGTGGTTGTGTTGCTATAGAGAGGTTAGATTAGGCAATTGCATTAGTGAAAAAAAATTAAAAAACTTTGCCACTTTATACGTACTTTTTGTGTTTTGCACAAACTCTCAAATGAAGATGAAATCGATTTAAACTTAGAAAGTGTACCTGAAAGTGTTGGCGATGATTATCGAGAACATGACGAACTTTCAACTGGAAACTCATATAGAAATTTAGTATGTGAAAGAGTAATAAATTCCTCGAATTTTAGCAAAGCATACAAATTTATTTTTTATTAACCTATTGTAATAAATATAATTTTATAAACAAATCAAAAATCAAAAAGTTAAAAACAGGTGATGTTTTGGCTATCTGAAATGCGTTCGTTAACTTTTTTGGAATATTGTTTTTTTCAAAGAGTATTCTTGCTTACGCTCTTTCAATTCATTGATGGCTAACTTTTAGTTCGAACAGATCTATTATTGCTATTTTTGTATAAGCTCGTGAGCGAAAGTAAGGCTTTGTTTTTAAAAATTGAATATTTACTTTACTACAAAAAAAGCAAAAAAAGGTAGATGTTCCAATTCGATTTGATTGAATTTCTGTAAAAAAATTATGTTTCATGAAAACTTTTTTTTACTTATTTGCTTTACTTTTTGTTTCATGAGACTGTTGTAAGCCGAAATAGAGCAACTCAGTGTGCGATTTTCTGCTCTGACTTTTTTGGCAGAGTAACTTGGAGCCATATACATACATATGTATGTATTACTTCTGCATTGGCAGTAAGCTATCTTCCCAATATGTAGAAATCCCGAAATCAAGGCGTGCAGTCTGGTACCGTTTTCTGTGCATGTATTGTGTGGGCGATAAATAATTTGAAAAAGGAAATTATGAGCAGTTGAATAATGTTGGTAGGCGAAGTAATATTTTATATTGTGACATATCAAGAATTATGATAGAACGCCATCTAATGTTAGCTGTCGCCCTAAACGGAGTTAGAGCTCGAGCTGCCTCGAGAGTTACGCGAAATACCTGCGCAACTCAGGTCTGGATATTGTAGCAGGTTAAACTCCTACACGCAGCACACTCTTGACCTATTTTTTTAATAAATACATAAATTTAAATATAAAATTTACTACGTAACTGATTTTTGGATGTCACTTTTGAATCAATCATATATGTTTGCCTTGATTTAAAAACAATATTTATATATGTATGTACTATAATGTTTTCGGACGGTACTAGGTAATATGTACATATTTGCTTGGAGCAAGCAATAAGATTTTTTTGACATACGATATTAGAAAACGCAAGAGAGTAGAATCTGATTAAGAAATGTTCAAGGAGCACAGCAAACAGTGGAAATAAGCCTAAAATAAGCATAAAAAAATTAAAATTTTATTTTTATTGTTGCCCGAAAAATATTTCATGAAATTACTGCCCCGAGTTGCTTTAGCTTGCTCTAGTGTTTTCAATTTTGACAGCTGCTCTATTCTGCTCGAACTTGAGCTGCTCTACCTTATTTTCAGTCTCAAATAACAAATCATATTTCAGACATTTTTTTATAAAAATTTATACAGCCGCCTCAAAATGATTTTATTCACATTAGTTCTCAGAAAATAAAAAAAATAATTTCAAAATTTTGTTATTGGCTTGCATAGCAAAACGAATTAACACAATTACGACCACGATCACTACAGAGGTATTCTCATAGTCTAGAATGTGCGTGCTATGCAAATATTTCCTAGGAAAATTTGTTAACTTGTAAACTAGGTGCCCGGTACGGTTGTAACATTTGAACAATTTTATTTATGACTTCTAAATTTAGGAGGCTATTTGAATCCCACAAGCATATTTTTTTAATTTAAAAAAATTGAAAATTTATTGGAGAGAAATTATCTTATTTTTTGGATCATGGTTTTTTCTTTTCTGCTAGTGGTAGAGGGACAAAGAGCTAAACAAATGGTGTGATTCACATATTTGAATTTTAATGCTTATGTAACTTAACTTCTAGATTAACATATTGTATACGTGTATGTAGAATATTTTATTGTCGGTAAGCGACAGTTCTACAAAAATTGATATGACTTGAATACCAACAGAAATCTTGATAATGTTTGTTAGATAATGGTTATAACATTAATTTTTATAGCTTTCATAAACATGAAATGGTTGAGTTGATTTCATCATATCCGTCTGTCTGTCTGTCCGTTCGTTTGTTATTTTGCAAACTATTCCAGTCAATTATATCAAATAACTCCCATACAACTGAATTGCTCAGATATACCTTTTCGGATCATAACTCTCTCAATACTCTAAGTCAACTGTTTACTATGTTCAGGGTTCAAGGTTTAAATACAGTTCTTCTCTTTTTTTTTGTATTAGGTCCTAATATAAAAGGGAAGGTGTTCCTCTTCACAGTTTTTCATTTTCAATTTGGTATCATATCGTCAAATCTTTTCATCAATAAATTGCTAAACCAGTTTCAGCATGCTTACATGCTGAAATGATTTGAAGACTCTTTATTAAACTAAATATTTAAAAAATATTTTAAGGAACAATTAAAAGGAAAAGCTACTTTTTGTTTAAAAGTATTTAACTTGCTGAATAATAGTTATGGTCAAATGGGATTTAGTTATTTGCGTAGGAGATTTAATCATCTAAAGAAGACTTATGTTAACGCTTTGTGAATGTATTACAGAGATAACTAGCTACTAGTTTTCTTGAGTTAAATCAAGAAAATAATCCAAATCCGAAGAAATATTATTCAGGTATCCAAATACCTGATCTTGTATAGATTAAAGTCTAATTAGATCTTTTCATCACTCTTTATCCATTACTTTCTTTACTATGTTAATTATAATATCCAACAGTTTAGCGAAAAATTACAGCAACGTGTGATCATAAAATTTAATTAATTCGTATCAAATTAAAGACACTTGAGACCATTTTTGCAGTGAACAATTGACTTTAAGCTACATTAAGCTCATTTGAATCAGTTAACCTATCATTCGGATTGATTAGCTAAGAGTGGGTCGCTTGCTCAGTGTTGGTATTTACAAAGTAAATAATTGTTATTCGTGCAAGTTTGACAAACTGCTGAAGCCAAGATGTTAACCAAAATCATTGATCTTTGATGGGGCGTACACTAAGATCTCAATGGATGTCTTCATTACATATGGAGCAACATGCGGCCGTTATTACTCTTAAAGTTTAATATTGGAATTATTGTACTACGAGTATTTCTATACTCTTGACATCCATATAGGTTTTACTATGAAGTTATGAAGGGATTAGCCCAGACTTCTTGTTTAAAAGCCAAAGCAAACAGACGCTCTACAGGCAAATAATACCACTACGTTTCGTTAATAAGCAAAATTCATGCTACAAAATTTAAGCAAAATGAAATGATATCGTTAATGTGGAAATGGTGCAGGACTATCGTTCAAAGTTAATGATTCCAATTCTTTTCGGTTAGAAATGCATTGGAATTTATTTTATTAACCCGTCGTCAATATTCTTTGTCACACCGCCAATGAACTGGGTGTGTCACACCCGAAGAAAAATATATTTATAAATAAAAGAACAATTATATTTATTTGTATTTTTGTATGCTGTTTATTAAGTTAATAACAAGGTTTATAGAATACAAGGTTACGACAATCGTTGACGTCACCGAACAACTTGATATACATATACATAAATATATTATCAAAAAAAGTAATTTCTTCCATTAAAAAATATATGTGTATGGGATCCAAATAAAATAAATATGGTAAAAATTTTCTTATACAGAAGAAAACACAAATTATACAATATTTTCTTTTTGTAACGCAACCGCAGTCACAAATTTGCATTTTTTTTACTTTTTTGCAAGGCAGAGCCTGTTCTGATTAAACAATGGTCCAGGTGGACGAAAACCACCAAATGTGAACAAGAGTCTTACGCAAAGTTACACCCGCGGTACCTAAGTACTAGTTAAGTCCATTTTACATATGCATACGTGTATGTTATATTTTTTTCTTAATGCCAAATTTTCAACTCAAAAGCTTATAACAATAAAGTCATAAAATGAAGCGGTTAACGAATCTGCTACAATATCGCATTATTGTTTTAATTTTTCAGAAGACATCAATATGAATTTCTCACTCAAGTTTTTTTTAATTTTTGTCAACATTAACCCACTGCACACTTTTTCACCGCTTCGAATTTTTAAACACGTTTTAATTTTTATTTTTAAATATATACTTTCAGAAATAGTTACGTACGTACATAGATTTTTTTTAGTCGGTAAGACTTATGCTGCATAGGTGTGATGGGCACGGCATGAGGAATATTTTCTGGTACTTCGGCATAAATTTTTTAGGTTTATTTGGCATGTATTTTCCTTTCTTGGCGCGTATCATTGTTGTCAAATCGAAAACAGTATTGAATAAAGTAAAATCTTTGTAAAGTCATCGTATTCCGGAAAATTTCCACGCCTGTACCATCAGAGCACCACAAATCAAACAAATGTTGCTGCTGATTTGTAAACTCCTGCCAAATATGAGAGCCCCAGGAAAGCTTTAACTTCTGTTATGACTTTGTCGCCATGTCGCAATGTTACATGCGACTGTACACGTGTAAAATATGTTACGTCGTCAATGAACATGGGTGTGAGAGACCCGAACGAAAGTTTTTGACTATATACCCCCACTGCCTTCAATCGGCATCTGTATTCATTAGCTCCAGCTACTCAAAATTTTGGGGCATCAAGGCTCCAAATAGCCAAACGGGACGCTTTTAAAAATGGCTCGGGTGTATCACAATCATGTTCATTGACGACGGGTTAACCATTTTAATGATAATATTTCAAAATATTTCAACAGCACAATTTTGATGTTACGATATGTCCTGTATTTATTTAATTTCATAATAAAATGTTTATTTTTTCATTTAAATGCTGGCATAAATACAAATTTTGAACTGTATATACCTTTTATTACCAGGGAACTGGTGCCACGCTAGACGGTGTCTCGTTGGAGTTGATGCTCTTAGATTGGGATCGTGTTACCAAGAACGAAGTATGTTGTGTTGTTGTTTATATAAAGACTAATCACAAGATAATAATATTTTTGTAATCATTCATAAACATCAACAGGTTATTGGGCGTTTAGAGCTTGGTGGTCCCAACTCTGGAGGCACAGCGTTGAACCATTGGAATGAAGTATGCAATTCACCACGAAGACAAATTGCAGAGTGGCATAAACTAAACGAGTAAGGTGATGCAATGGACATTGCTAAATAGCTGAAAAGCCCACGTGGGGGAAAGCGAAGTAAATCCCGATGATATTGAAAGATAAAAATGTATTTCTGTGGTTGGAACAGATTTTATACTTGAAATATGAAACCTGCTATATAAGTTATATTAAAGAAATACGAGGATACGTATATATATGTGTATAATTATTTGAAAATAATACACACATACATATGTACATGTATACACGTATATACAGGCAATGGTAGAAACATTGAATGTGCAAAGTATTAAACAAAAAAAGGTAAAAGAGAAATTATCCAAGGCTGGAAAAGGTATTTATGGCGCGCTTTGTTGCATTCTTAAAAAACCAAAATAATAAAACAGGAAAATAAAATTAAAGTTAAAAAGCAGTGTAGCATAAGCATATATACGTATTATAAATAATTGCATTACCACAAAGCAAACTCAAATACATTCATTTTCGTATATGCATAAGTGCACATAGTTGAAATAAAGGGAAATGAATTAAACCTTAAAAAATAAATGGAAATAGATTTGTGACAAACTAAGTTCAATTCATAGAAAAATCTAATGTTATGGAATATTATTGCAAATTGTATATATGTATATGAAGAAAAACCATATTAGTTACTCGATAATCTCTTTTAATTTACTATTATTTTTGTAAAGCGTTTTCTGTAAATTTCGCACACTCATTTGTACGCAAATTTTTAGTTAAGTATACATTTTTTTACCAAGCTTAAGCTGTTCGAAACGAAGACACCAAATCATTTAAATATAAATATATATATTTTAATTATTTTTGTGATGATAGTATTATTTAAATTGACCGATTGTATTAAATAAAATATACAAATATATTAAACACTGAATACTCAATTTCACACATACATAAGTATTTAAATACAAACAACATAGTAAGTTGTCGAGTTTTTAAGTAATTTCAATGGATATTAGGTATGTAAATGCATCACAAACAAGCTTTATTACCAGCTAACACAAAACGTAATTTATCAAAAGAGCTTCAAGATTTTTTAATTAAAAAAAAATTTCTGAAAAGTTTATTTTATTTTATTATCGTTTGTATGGTTCTGTTAGAAAATATCACATTGGTCATATTGTAGAGGTCTATAATAAGTTACAACTTGAAAGCTATTAGTAATAGAACGAGGTTTTGACATTGTCTATACATACATACATATATTCGAATCGAGACACAGAAATTGAAGTAATTCTCTCTTCTTACTTCCGAAGTTACATGATTTTTTTTTCTAATATGTTATATATGGTATATGTATATATATATACATATATATATATATATAATACATATTTCCTTTTGGCAAACTATGACAAAACTGGAAGCTCAAAATTTGCACAATTAAAGTTATTAAATACATTTGTTAGCATTACTTATATGTATAATCTCTTCATTTAATCAACTAGTATAGAACTAATTACTCAGATTTCTTTGGAAGCTCTTTGGGACATATTATCATATATATACAAACATATTTACATACATATATACGCCCTCCTGCACATTTTGAATCAAACAATTATACATACATACAAACATATATGTCGTGTTAAATTGATCGATAGATAATGTAGTACATTAAATTAAAATAATACATATATACATACATATATAAATACATACATATATATATATATTATAATATTTATACATACATACTGATGTAATGGATGCTTAATCTGTAATCTTCATAGCTGTGAGTGCGCACGCCGAAACAGATACCGAACCGTAAGCAGTACAATAAATATAAAGGTACATACATACATAGTACATTAAATGATAAAAATAGGATTCTAAAAACCAAAAATATATATGTACTTGATAGATATGATTGTATAAAAAAGTGTAGCATATATGCATGTATGTAATGTGATAGTTGTAAGATAATTAAAAATGTCGGTAATAAAACAATTGGATGACAGATGCTCTAGATATTGATTGAATGAAAAAGGATCAACATCAGAAAATTAGAAATAAACAGCAATGGTCCCCCAGCAATAACTTGCTAACGAAAATCTACTAAAAATCTCTTCATTACATACAATTCTTTTTTTTTCACCCTCCATTATCTTAATCTACGTTATATTGGCTTATAACCGAATTACAATAATCAGCTGCTGATCATAAATTAAGTGGACAGGACAACCCAGCCAAATATCTGGTATAGGCGTAAGCGCCATACCACATTTATTTTATAACTAGAGAGAGAAATTAACAAAATATATTAAAAATTATAAACACTTAATAAATTGTGTGTGTATTATGTAAATGCATACAAACTTGTTGGTGTGGTAATGTATGTATGTATTTACTAATTAACTTAAATTATACGTAAACCATACATAGAAAACTCAGTACACATTGAAACATATAGTAAATACTTCAAATCAAATCGCTTGAATCCTCAGCTAATTAGAAATATTAAAAAAAAATATTATATATTTTATTTAATTTACTTCACCTTTTTGTTAACAAAGAATGTAATTACTATGCTCTTGATGACAACATACATACATATATATACATATGTATTTGCTTTGCGGAAAACATTTCATGAGATTACTTAATTTTTGACTAATAAACTTATTTAAACCAATTCAAACTGCAATATATTTTTTTATTAAACTCGATTTAGCTATGATATTTACAAATAAGTTCACTTCGTTCGATAAAGACAGAATTTTAAAAGACTACAAAATAACATGCATTTAATGACTTTAATTTTGTTTCCTTTTACATACGAGTAAAATATTCTCCGAAATTTATTTATGATTTCCTAGACAATGCCTTTTATACATACATATGTACATATGGATATTATCACAGCGTATGTACATATGTATGGTACATGTAGGTACAAATGAATGTACTGCTGTATTTAGAATACTTACAACACTTACTTAAGAACAGATATTCTTTTTAACTGCTCCGCTTCCTTTGAATATCGGAATCTCAATTAAAAAAAAGAATTTTCAAAAAAAAAATCTCTGACCTACTTCTTGATCAAATGAATTTCAGAAATGCTGATACACATGTATGTACATACATACATATGTATTTCAATGATACATATACTGATATTAATATTCTGAAGTATCCTTTTTAAAATCCATCAAGAAAAGTTATAATTATTACTTCACATACACGTAGAGGGATATTTCGATCATAACAACGTTGAACGAACATAAAATAAGGGCATATTTACCATCACTACGTGTACATTTAATACATTCCTTATTAATTCAATATATGTATGTACATACGAGTATGTACATAAATGCTCAAATTTGTAGCCAGCCTAGAGTTATGCTTAGATTTGTCACATAAACATTAATAAATCTAAGGAAAACTGTTGGGGGAAAATCTATCTAAAATACATGCCAAATCTAAAAAGCAGCAATCAGGCATACACGCATACAAATGCATGTATGTTTTCATATATTCAGTATGAAAAATAATGTACCTATGCTAAAACAAACCTAAAACGAATACACAGTTATTTTAATAAAAGTGGCTTCCCATTTCTGTAAAAATGCAGATGTTTGGCTCAAAAAATTCTTTCGCTGAAATTCTATAATAATGAGCATCATCACATTATGAGCACCCATCTACATATGTATATGCGAGTATGTATGTAGTTAATTAGATAATGCGTCACAACCGTGTATATGTTTTATATAAATACATACATATATAATGCAAAGCAACACAATAAATGCAGATAAATACAGAGCGACAATGTGCAAGTGTGGAGGGTTAAACAAAATAAAATTATAAAACACATAATTGTTATCACAAATACTTTGTTAATTTTAAGGCACAGAAAAGTCTTTGCACAGTTTGAAATTGTTTGTACAAGTATAACATACATACATACCTATATACATCCAGACATACATACATAAGTATGTTTTAGATTCATTGGATTATACCTGCATGTATGTATGTATAACCCTTTATTTAATTATTATACTTGTACATAAAAAGAGGTGTATTCATACAAACATATATAGATTAACTCTGCAGCTGAAAAAGTTGAGAATAAATAACAAAAAAAAAAAAAAAAATTCATAAATATAAGGAAATATTGCTCTGTGTAATTATTTTACGAAGAGATGTATATGTATGTTTTCATGCTTAACTGCATATCTATTAATGAATATTTACATAAACATGTACACATTTGTATATGTATGTAAGTATAATGTAAAAAATACAATGAATGGAAAGATAAAAAATCTAATTAATTCATCAATAAAAACCAACTGGAAAATTACACATATACATACATATGCATACATAATTATATATAATTGAGTCAATAAAAAAAACTTAACAAATATAAAAAATAATGATTTTTTGATTTAAAAAAACTTACTATCCAAATATGCCCTTATGTTTTATGAGAGAAACAGGCTCCTAGAGTACATAAAGCCTTATCAATTTTATTTTCCAATTCCCTTTTAACACCATACAAGTTATCACTTTTTTATTTTTCATACTTAAATTGTTTAAATTCAATTCCAATTGGCTGTTTTGGGTTTCAAATAACGTTGAAAAGGAGAAAGAAAAATGCATATGTACTGTGGGAGAAAAAAACCAAGTGAAAATAGATAAAATAATTATTCGAATTCAGTGTTTCGACCTACAGCAAAGACATTTCTACGATAACTATTTGAACGTCAATCGAGGGTATTTCTTGCATGGGAGAAAGCTCCTTAGAAAAGTTCGTAGAAATGTGTATCAATTTTACAGATTTATTCTCCAGCTTCTCTCATACGAATTTCACCTTTATGTCAACATGTTTAGTTCGTGGTGAAAAGTTGTTGTTACGCACAATGTGGATTGCGCTCTTATTGTAACAAGAAAGTGTTGTAGCCCTTGGACTACCTGGAACTCAGATACTAGCCGATTTAACCAAATGACTTCTTGCATAGCACCTACTACTGACAGTAGCTCTGCTTCAGTAGATGACAATGCAATCGTTCGTTGCCTATGCGTAGACCAAGATATTGCTCCACCCTGCATAACAAACACGTAACCAGACGTAGATCGCCTTTCGTCAATATCTCCTGCCCAGTCAGCGTCGCAAAAACCTGTAAGATCTTCAGCTGATTTTTTATAAATGATGCCTTTGTTAATATTACCCTTCAAATACCGCATTACACGCTTCACTGCAATCCAATGAGCCTTGCCGGGGGTTTGTGAAAAACGTCTTAGCAAATCGACTGCAAAACTGATGTCTGGACGAGTATTTTGTGCTGCGTACAGAAGACATCCAATTGCTTCCATATATGGAATGCTTTCCATCTCTTTCTTTGCGTCTTCAGTTTGCGGACACATTTCTGCAGTTAGCTTTTGCGACAAGTCAAGTGGAGTTGAGACAGCGTTACAATCGTCCATTCCAAAACGTTTCAATACACTGGAAATATATTCAGATTTATTACATTGTTCAACATATTACGCTGAACTCTCATGCCAAGAACCGATGAAGCTGAGCCCATGTCTTTCATTTTAAATCTAGAAGACAACTCGTTCTTAATACGCTGCGTAACTTTTTCATCATTGGAGAACACCAAAACGTCGTCAACGTATATAGCTACGTACAACATGCTACATTCAGTAACGTCATAATAAATGCATTGATCTACTACACTTCTAATAAGTCCTAAGATTTTATCAAACGACATACTCTGCCTGACCCATCATCGTAGCCTTCAGGTATTTTCATATAAACTTCTTGAAGCTCACCATTCAAGAATGCCGTAACTGCATCCAACTGACTCACCGACAAGTCATACTTCGCCGCCATTGCAAATAGAAAACGTAGTGAATTGTATCTAACCACATAGTCAATTCCCTGTTTTTGCGAACAACCCTTTACAACCAGCCTTGCCTCATGACGAACAAGCGCACCATCAGCATTACGTTTAACTTTGAATACCCATTTTGAATTTATGGCCTTTTTACCATCAGGCAATTTCGTAAGCAGTCATGTGTTATTTGATTTCAGAGAATCGATCTCTTCTTCCATCGCGAGTTTCCGAGCGCTCGCTTCAGCACTACTTAATGCCACCTTAACATCTACAGGATCATCAAAATCACACACCGCACTCATTAACAAGTTTTCTTTGGCCTTGTCTGCAATAAGCTTTGACCGACGAACTGGACATATGTTGTTGTTGTTGTTGTTCACTGTATGTTGAACAGCTGCTTCGCTTTCAACAGGAGTATCATATTCACTGTCAGAAGATTAGTCGACATCTAACAATTCTCTTTCACTTTCCTCCCCAGAATTGTTAATGTCATAAACTTCCCTTATATCACCAATATCAACAATCAAGTTCGGTTCCGCTCGCTTTATTTTGTTGTTTGTGTTTTCTAAAAATATAACATCACGGCTCACAATAAACTTGTAATCAGATTTTCGATACAGTCTGTATGCTTTGGAAACAGTGCAATACCCTACAAATACGCATTCATCTGATTTCGAATCAAGTTTCATTCGCTTCTGTTTCGGTATGTGAACAATCGGAGTACAACCAAATATACGTGTAAGTGAGTGCTTTACATTCGGTTTTACACCAGACCATATTTCTTCCGGGCATCTATCATTGCTTCTACACGGAATTCGATTAACCAATTAGGCTGCTATATTCGCTGCTTCAGCCCAAAATATGTTACCCAAACCAGAATCTAATAGCATGCACCTAACATGCTCAATTAATGTTCGGTTCATCCGCAGTTTTCTGATGAACAATACCGCAGTCACACATAAATTTCGTAAATTGCTCATTGCAATATTCTGTGCCATTATCTGATCTAAAAAATTTAATTTTACGTCCACATTGTGTTTCTACTTCACCCTTGAATTGCTTAAATTTCTCAAATACATCCGATTCTCGCACGATTGGTATCGCAAAAACTTTTCGGGAGAAATCATCAGCAAACACTAATAAAAATCTTGCACCGCTGAATGACTTTGTGCTTATTGGAGCAAGAACGTCGGAATGAATTGTATCCAATACATTTTGTGCGCGTATTCCACAAGATTTATCAATCTTTCTCGTTTGTTTACCTTTACAGCATATAATACATCCTTCATCGGTTCCGCCACTGTAAGATATCCCATCTGTTGCTTTCTGCACCTGCTGCATGCTTTGCTTACATAGGTATATGCGCCAACCTACGATGCCAAACCAGAGAACGTAAATACAACGTAACGTAAATATACGTAACGGTATGGGCGAGCGGTGACAATTTTTCATTTGCATGGCGCTCTCATAAGATAGGTTGCTATGGACGGAAGGTATGTGAGATGGGTAGTTGCAGCATTATTCTTACATTCGCTCTCAGTACCTTCTTTGGACTGCATAATCTTGCGGCAACCTTTACGCATATGCCCTTCTTTACCACAACCAAAACATCGAAATTTTTTCTTGTACGAATTTTTTTCTCTCTTCGAATATATACCTTATCTGTAGACACTTTGTCGCAGTCAAACTTGACGTCCTGCAACAACAAACTTTTAACGCTGTCGACCGTTAACTTTACTTTGGAATTTTCCACAGCCATAACGAGTGCTTGATATTCATTAGGCAACCCAGCGAGCAATAATGAAGCCGATATTAAAACCTGCATTCTGATGAGTTTTCTTAAGCGGCTACAGCATGATCTCGTAAAACGGTAAAAAAAAATCAAAATTTTTTCGATGAGTGAAAAAAAATTCACTTCAAGTTGCAAACAAATAGTTTAAATAATACTTTACAACTTTTTTAGTTCAAATAGAAAATAAATTAATACTGAAGTTAATACAGTTTGATTTTTTCGATAGGACATACATTCTTTTTGCTATCACCGTTTTCTAAGACTTGCTGTATAAATATCAGCTACTTGCTGTATTTATTTATTTTCTGCATTTCCGCGTTTAATTAAAACACTTTTTTCTTTAAATATTATTCACAAATTTATTATTAGTTGATATTTTTAATTTAACATTCGATGAGGTCTTCGCTCATGTCTTCTACACTTGTAAAAATGAAAGCTCAAGAAAAAGCGCTTCAACGTTCTGGCCGAGCATTTGAAACTGCTCGGGCAGACTAAAACTGCTTTAGCTTCTAAAATATATCGAATTGGCCACTGAAATTTTGAAGACATATTCTTGGATAGTTTTAGAATAAATGGAAAAGAAATGCATTTTCTGAAGCCTCTAATTGATTTTAAATGGATCAACAATAGCGCGCAAATATTGTATATATATACCAAGTGAGATCAGGTCACTACCCATTCAAAAGTGTGGAAGTCTAACAATTCATCGGACTGTGTCATAATTCAAGCATCTGCACCATTTAGCGGGCCAGCAGTGATGACCGACTTAAGCTCCAGTTGGTAAGAGTGATTCTACGATGGATTTCATGTTTGACTTTATAACAATTATTCCAGATTTTACATCATCCAGCAATTTAAACCTTTTGTAAAAAAAGCTCATAGAGGTTCTATGCAATTCTGACTACGCTTCAACCGTTTACACAGGCGTATAAGTTTTGCAGGGATACTAAAATCGGACATAGCGGTAAAGATAGGAGATATATCTTGCGTTCTCTAGAAGGTAGCTTTTAAATTTACGAAGTGTGATACCTTTCTCACAGGTAAGACCGACGATCGACATTTTTTCGCATGCAGAATATCTGGTCAAAGTTAAAGTCCGATCAGCTATTTTTAATATTTATGGAGAGGAAATATACAAACAAAAAATTATGTGTATAGTTAATTTTTAAGATGGCTGCATATTAAAGCGCTGCCTGCTCATAGAAAGATACTCTTTTCTACTTACTCAGTGACCATGGGCTCGGAATAATTTCCGTTGTGTCGAAATTGAGCCTATTTTGGCTAAATATGTGGAGACGTTACTGATTCGATAAACACTTCTTCTTAACCTAACCTAATGATATGACTGTTGATTTATCGCTGTATATGTAAAAGGCTTAGTGCTGCATGACTGACGAATCAACCTACAGCCTTAACCACTAATCGTAGAAAACGGGATATTTGGGGAGTGTGTTCTGTGTATAACCTAAACATCCGATAAGAAAGGATTTTACGAAAAGTGGACCGAAATGGGGCCGATCTACTCGAAAATGTCCAATTTTTAGTTGTATTTGAATTAAAAAAAAAATTATATTTTATATGTAGTCAAATACTTTAACATAATATTTTTTGTGTTACAATAAAATAAATAACTTGAAAACCCAATTAAAAATTGGATCAGAGCTACTTTTATATTCCATGTGGACGAAGTCGCAGGCATAATCTATCAAAGTTGTTTTCAGTTGATCGTTGTTGCCAGAAGACGCTCTTTCCGACAGAAAATTTCGAACAAAGCCTCCAAAGTGAACCTGGAACAGATCTGTCCATAAAGACTATGTTTTTAGTATGATTTACAGGATTTGCTAAGCGATCGAAATCCCATGGAATCCACCTCCGAACGTCTGAGAGAGCTTTTTATTTCATGTCAAAAACAGACTCGGAGACGTTCATTGCGGCGGAGCTTACACAATTAGAAAAAATTATTTAAAATTAATTTTTATAATTTTGGATGTTCGTCCTGCCAGGATCATGACGTACTGCATGCTAGTAGGCAATACCAAAAAGTCGTCTACCCAGCTATGCGTGATCGGGTCTGCTACTTAGTCTAATATAAAGACTAAGACATGTATTTTTTAAAAGTGACACTAGTATTTATAATTATTTACGAAAGGGACGAAATTAAAATGAACGTAAATGTTTTTATTATTCGTTTATAAATTATTTTATAAAGCTTAGAGCAATATTTGTAAATAAGAAATACAATGTTATGTACTTGCAAATAAATTTATGAAATCGCTTATATAGGTATAGTGATTTTAAATTAATCCGCGTGCGCGCCTTTAGAATATTTGGTAGAAAATGTCGTCCTTTGCTTGACATGCACTGCTTATACGAGTATACACGAGCATCATGGCTTCAAAAAACGAGTACAGTCGAAGAAAGACAAATCATTATTTACAGTTTTCGATACTGTTCAAAAATATAAAACCGAAGGTAGATTACTAATAAAAAAAATCAGTCCAATAAGCGGAAGTTATCTCGTCGGGATGAACGGTACCTTTTAAAATAAATTTCTGAAAACCTCCACAAATCTGCGGTTGAGCTTCAAAAACAACTCAAAGAAGTAAAACAAGTAGACGTTAGTGCCAGAAACCATACGGAGTTTATTCAGAGCCAACAATCTTACTGGCCTTTAAAAAGGGGGAAAAAAACAAAAGCAAAGGGCTGAATTTGCAAAGTAATGGAAAGCGGATGGAAAGCGTACGAATACGAAGCCAATGTCACCAAAAAGAGTGTAAAACTCAGAGCATCTGTTACCATATGAATGTCGGCGGGTGGCGTCGGCACTATACATTTTATTGATGGCATAATGAATGCTACAAAATATATTGGTATTACAAAAGAAAATTTACAAGTCAGGACTCAAAAATTAGCAACTAGTGATACTTTTTCATTTTACTAGGACAATGATCCAAAACACAAATCCTGGATAGCAATGAACTGGCTGCTATATAACTGTCCAAAAGTAATGGAAACTCCACCAAATCTTATTGAACATTTATGGGCAAATTTAAATATTAGAGTGGCTCAGTGACATCCCAAAATCTTCAAGATTTAAAAAAATGTGTACTCGAAGAATGAGAAAGAACCGACCCAGGATATTGCAAAAACCTGGTTGAAAGCATACCGCTTTCAAGCCGTTATTGATGCCAATGGAAAAATTACTTATCTTTTGGTATTAATAAACATATTATAATCTAAAAAAGCCAGTGTCCGGTATTAATAAAAATGTTTTTTAACACATAATAGGTGGGGGTAATATATTGGGTGTATGCATTAATTCGTGCGGTTTTCTAAGAGAGGGCTCTACTAGTATTATTTCGCGTCGTGTTCATCTGTGGCTACGTAGGCTGCTATATATAGGTCTGGCCTAGGCAACACTAAGTGTTGCCAGGTGCAATCTGACATTTCCATTGGAAAGTTTGACATTTTTTAGCATAACATCACTCAGAACGTTTTGTCATTTAATCGTGAATTGTTTTATTTACAGGGAATTAAAAAATTCAACTCGGCCAAAAAATGGTATTAACTCGTGAACATTTTCGTGCGATCATTTTTCACAACTTTCGACGTGGATTATCACGACAAGAGTGCATCGATGAACTAAAATCTTTGTACGAATATGGCAATGAAGCACCATCCTATAGCACTGTGAAAAACTGGTACAACGAATTCAATCGTGGTCGACGCTCGTTCAAAGACGAATTCCGTGAAGGTCGTCCAAAAACAGCCGTTGGGCCAGAAAACATCTATGCCGTACGTGAACTGATAATGCAAGACCGTCATGTAACTTACCTTCAGATAGAGGCATGCCTCTGCATTTCTCCCACCAGCATACATTCGATATTGCATGAACACCTGGCCGTAAAAAAGGTTTGTTCTCATTGGATCCCGCACAATTTGATAATCGCTCAAAAAAAGGCTCGTGTGGATTGGTGTAAAGAAATGCTGAAAAAATACGATCGCGGTGCTTCAAAAGACGTTTATAAGATCGTCACAGGTGACGAATCATGGATCTATGCGTATGAGTCCGAAACAAAACAGCAATCGACCGTGTGGGTCTTCCAAGACGAGCCAAATCCAAAAAAAAACCATTTTTGTTGATAAATATTCGTATTTTCATTATTAGGCCAGAAATATATATAGCAGCCTACGTATATTCATTTCATTTTTTCAGTAGATGTCATTTGTTTTAGCGTGAACAACAATTTGTTTCTTTCATTTGAAAATGTCGAAATTTGTACCAGATAAAGTGCCATTGTATTTTACTGGACGATTATGGTGACCATGCTTTAGCCGAACGAACGTGCCAAAAGTGGTTTGCACGGTTTAAAAGTGGCAATTTCGACTTAGACGACGGAGAACGACCCGGAAGCCCAAAAAAATTTCAAGACTAAGAATTGGAGACATTGCTCGACGCAGATGCATGCCAGACGCAATAAGAACTTGCAAAAGTATTAGGAATTGATCAAGCAGCCGTTTCCAGACGATTAAAATCATTACGATTCATCCAGAAGCTTGGAAATTGGGTGCCTTATAAATTAAGGCCAAGAGACGCCGAACGTCGATTCTGCATGTCGGAAACGTTGCTTCAACACCACCAAAAGAAGTCATTTTTGCATCGGATTGTCACTGGCGATGAAAAATGGATTCATTATGACAACCCAAAGCGCAAGAGATCGTATGTGAAGCCCGGCCAACCAACGACATCCACGGCAAAGCCCAATATCCATGGTGCCAAGGTTACGCTATGTATTGTATTTGGTGGGACCACAAGGGTGTGCCCTATTATGAGCTATTGAAATCGGATCAGACGATCAATGGGGATTTCTACCGAAAACAATTGATTCGTTTGAAAAAGGCCATCGCGGAAAAGCGACCAGAATATGCGACCAGACAAGAATCAATAATTTTTAATCATGACAACGCTCGGCCACATGTTGCAAGGCCAGTTTAAAACTATTTGGAAAACTGTGGGTGGGAAGTTCTACCTCACCCGCCTTATAGCCCAGACATAGCACCTTCCGATAATCACTTGTTCAGATCAATGCAGAATGCCCTCACCGGAGTATGCTTCACTTCAGAACAGGGTATCAGAAATTGGCTCGATTCTTTCTTGACCTCCAAACCGGAGAAGTTCTTTTGGGATGGGATCCACAAACTGCCAGAAAGATGGGCAAACATCGTAGCTTCCGATGGGCAATACTTTGAACATTAAATGTAGAACAATTTTTTCACAATAAAGACTTAATTTTCGAAAAAAACCTCACGAATTATTGCATACACCCAATACAAAAATGATAAATGATAAAATTGTTTTACTATTTAGTTTTGATATCAATTGGAAATGCAGTAGGATGGTATATTTTGCACCGTCCAGTTTTGAGTCTGAGTTACTGAAGATGTGTATACTATTCTGAGCTGTCCAGCACGAAGTCTTAAATGAAGAGAGTTGGATGGATTAAAGCAAGATTTTTTGGAGGCCGTAGATAGGACTGGTCAACTCGGCATTCTATTATGCTCTTCCCGCTTTGCATTCATTTTCTGGACTACGACAGGCCCTCTTGGAATTAGAAAATAGGACCCGATTTGGTTTTCCGTATCCTGGAAAGAAAAAGAGGGAAGTATACTGAAATTCATTTTGGGGTATTAAATGCATTTTTTCTTGATTTTAGCAGCACTGACCGAATTCGGATCGGGACCTCCCAGTTTTCTATAAATTCTGGCGTGGAGAATATTCAATCGGCTGCGGTATTCGCCGTTGCCAAAGTTTAAAGAACCATATTTCTTACGCAAAAATTTTCTCTGGAAAAATCCTAGGACCGACACATCAGATGTTGTCATCGTCCATGCCTCCGCACTATATACATAGCAGTATGGGAACGATAAGAGATTTGTAGATTTGTGTTTTCGTTCGTCGAGAGCGGACTTTACTTTTCAATTGCCTATTCAGTCCAAACTGGCAAAAGTGATTCTGCGCTGGATTTCCACGCTGATTTTATTGACGATTGCAACGATTGAAACCTTTTGATGGAGTTTTTAGTGTTGTTTAACGTCAGAGGTGGTGTGTGCCGATCGTCTTTTCATGGGTCTTTTCCAAGATTTAGCGCATGGTGAATTTCTGATCAATGTTTGAGTTATCAGGTCAAAAGCTCCACTGATACGGTCCAATCAATTTGTTGCCGATGGACTTTAGTTTTCCACACAAAACGCTGCGATATTAAGGAAAATTTTCCTTTGGTATCTGGTGCAGACTGTGGAATAGCTATTTTTGTGGATTGGGCTGAGCATACTTAAATTCCAATCGTCGGTCATGCCTGCTCTTCACATGTTTGAATAGCTCTGCCGGTATGCTGAGCTGCTCCTGCCGCTTTGTTGTTCTTTAAGCGTGCAATCGCTATTCGAACCTCGACATAGTCGGGTAGTGGAACGCCTTTTCCATCGTCATCGATTGAGATTTCGGGTTCACTATCTTCGAGGTTTCACTGCCTTTCAGCGGAGTGGAGAAGCTTTCCCTCCATAAATTCATTATGGACAGTTGCGAGATGCCTGCTTTCTCTCCACTGCGACACGACAGTCCTCATCGTACCTTTTTATGCGATTTTTACGAAATCCAATAATTTCGTTTGCAGCTGTACGCAGGGATCTTGAAATTCCGTCCCACAGTTACCTTATACCGAGTTTCTGATGAGTGTTCTCAGAGAGAAGGAGTGCAAGTCGAGTAGAAAACCACTCGGCTGTTTGTTGTGATTGTAGCTTTTCGGCGTCGAACCTTCTTTGGTTTTTGTTGACGGCCGTTCTTTGAGACACAGAGGCGGGTGTGTACCTTCCCTGGAAAAATATATAGGTCCAAGACGATATTGGGTCCTCGGAGGGTGCGCACGTCGTCCGCATATCACAATATGATCGATCTGGTTTTATGTATTTTATTGCGCTGGAATTTAGTACTGCAGAAAACTATATTTCGGTCCCGGCAGGAGGAGCGCTCATGAGTGTGCTCCAGGCGTTCATAAAAGGCATATTTGGTCGTCATTCATTTCCGACACCAAATTCGTGCTCCTTTATATGGGCGCTGTAGTAGATGTCACAAGAACTTAATCCCTTCCGTTCTGGTCCCGTCCATCACACTTCTTGGACGGCGGTGGTGTCAGCTTTTATTCCTACGAGGACATCAACTAGCTGAGCAGCGGCACCTTTTCAGTTAAGTACATTCCAGTTGCATGCTCTTAAATCGTGGTATCTCATCCGTGGTTTGATTCATTTTGTTATTGGAGCGGGTTTCTACGTAGCGGATCTCAAACTCAATGCATAACCTTGCCAGGCGAGTAACTTTAAAGTTTTTGGGAATTTACAATAGCCTAGCAACTGTAACTGCATACCAAGAAGCTTGACTACACCCCAAATCCCAAAATATTTCAGTGTCCCACGGCGGAAGTTGGAGATATATTTCCGATTATTCAGCCAGTTGGGAATTTGTTTTCTTTGGGAACAGGAACTTGGCTGCTAAAACCAGATCGATCATATTGTGATATGCGGACGACGTGCGCACAATCCCAGGGCCCCATATCGTCTTGGACCTATATATTTTTCCAGCGAAGATACCCATCTGCCTCTGTGTCTCAAAGAACGGCCGCCAACAAAAACCGAAGAAGGTTCGACGCCGAAAAGCTACAACCACAACAAACAGCCCAGTGGTTTTCTACTCGACTTGCACTCCTTCTCTCTGAGAACACTCATCAGCAACTCGGTATAAGGAAACTGTGGAACGGCATCTTAAACTCCCTACGTTCCACCGCTACGGAAACACTTGGCTTTCGGCAGTGCCAGAAAAAGGATTGGTATGATGAGGAATGTCGAACTGCAGTAGAGAGAAAACAGACTGCCTTCCTAGCAACCTTGCGATCGACCACCATGGGCGGGTGGAATAGATACTGAGAGCTGAAGAGGGAAGCAAGACGCATTTGCAGACAAAGAAAGAGGCCGAAATTCGTGAGTATAAAGAGTTTGCGAAGCTGATCGACAAGGGCAATGCTCGAATATTCAATGAAAAGAAACGGCGACTGACGGTAGGTTTCAAGACCGGAGAAAACTCTTGAAGGACCCATAGGGGTGATCTAGTGACGGATGGCGAGAGTATACTGAATTTATGAAGGGAACACCTCTCCAGCCTGCTGAATGGAAGTCAAAAGGAATTACCCGGAGATGATGAGCCCGGAATCTTAATCGAATACGATGGAACAGACGTTCCACTACCTGACCATGTCAAAGTTCGAATAGTGATTGCCCGCCTAAAGAACAACAAAGCGACTGGGGCTGACGACCCACCGGCAGAGCTATTCAAACATGGCGGTGGAGAACTGGTAAGTTGCATGCATCAGCTTATTTGCAAAATACGGTCAGATGAAAGCATGCCCAACGATTGGAACCAATCCATTAAAAGAGTGATCCCACAGTCTGTTTCAATTACCGTGAGATAAGCCTCCTTATCTTCGCATATAAGGTTCTATCGAGCGTTTTGTGTAAAAGACTAAAGCCCACCGTCAACAAACTGATTGAACCTTATCAGTGTGGCTTCAGACCTGGTAAGTCAACCATTGACCAGATATTCACCATACGCCAAATCTTGGAAAAAACTTGATTTTAAAGCAGCCTTCGACAGCATGAAAATGAGCTGCCTCTACGCCGCTATGTTTAAATTTGAGATACCCGCAAAACTTATACGGCTGTATAAACTGACGCTAGACAACACTAGAAGCGTAGTCGGAATTGGGAAAGACCTCTCGGAGCCGTTCGGTACCAAACGAAGTTTCATACAGGGTGACTCTTTATCGTGTGATTTCTACAATTTGATGCTAGAGAGAATAATAAGTGCTCCAGAGCGGAATTGAAGATGGTACAATCTTTTACAAGAGTGTACAACTACTGGCGTATGCCGATGATATTGATGTCATAGGCCTTAACAACCGCGCCGTTAGTTCTGCGTTCTCCAGACTTGATAGAGAAGCGAAGCGAATGGGTCTGGTAGTGAATGAGGACAAGACGAAACATCTCCTGTCATCAAAAAACAGTCATCACGTCACTACTGACAGTCATAACTTCGAGGTCGTGGATCATTTCGTCTACCTAGAGACTAGCATTAACACCATCAGTCTTGAAATCCAGCGAATCTTGCCAACAGGTGCTACTTTGGACTTCAATATACCAGGTGTGTTTGTTGCAGTGTGCCAGTTTTACTAGTAGATGTCGCTAGCAATATGTATAAATTTCTATGATTTGGCATGCATGTAATTTTTTTCCATTGACATTAACCTACAAAAATACGCGAGTCATATTCCGCCAAAATAATAGCGTCATATTTGTTTACCTCAGTGAATTCGTTGCTATTCTTATTTCATCAAAAGAAAAAAACAGCTGAAGCTCACCGGTTGCTGGTAGAAACTTATGGTGTACATGCTCCATTGATTAGAACATGTGAGACATGGTTTCGTCAATTTAAAAGTGGAGATTTCGATTTGACAGACAATGAACATCCTGGTGCAGACGAGGAATTGCATGTTGATCCAACCCAATCTCAACAAAAATTGGCAGAAACACTACATGTGACTCGAGGAGCCATTTGCCAACGTTGAAAAGCCATGGGAAAGATCCAGAAGTATGGAAAATGGGTGCCACACCAGCTGAACGATAGACAAATGGAAAATCGAAAAACCGTTTGTGAAATGCTGCTTCAACGATTCGAAAGGAAATCTTTTCTGCATCGAATTGTCACGGGGGACGAAAAATGGATTTATTTTGAGAACCCGAAGCGAAAAAAATCATCTTCAAAAATCATCATCAAATCAAATCGCTTTGGCCGTAAGACTGCTCTGTGTTTGGTGGGACCAGTGTGGTGTGGTGTACTACGAATTGTTAAAACCTGGTGAGACGGCGAACACGGATCGCTGCCGACAACAAATGATCAGTTTGAATTATGCGTTGATCGAAATACGGTCGGAATGGGCCCGAAGACATGGCAAAGTTATCTTGCAACATGACAACGCGCCGTCTCATACCGCTAAACTGGTGAAAGACACATTAAAAACACTTAATTGGAAAATATTATCGCACACGCCGTACTCTCCAGACCTCGCCCCGTCCGACTATCACCTTTTCGCATCGATGGGACTCTCCCTTGCACAGCAGTGCTCCGCTAATTTTGAAGAAGTCGAATGGTTTGCCTCGAAAGAGCAAAAGTTTTTTTGGAATGGTATCCATAATTTGCCTGAGATATGGGCGAAATGTGTAGTAACCCATGGTCAATACTTTGAATAAAAAAATTTTGAGATTCCTCTGAAAATTAAGTGTTTTCTTTATCAAAAAAAACCGGCAAATTTCAACCTGTATATTTAGACTTGCAGAATAATATAAACATAAAAAAGCTTACAAAGTAAACGCATACATTTACCATGTTGGTTCACTGCACTTTTAATTTTTTTATGTTTTGCTTTATCGAACACAATTAATCATAACAAAAAAAACTCACCAAAAAATGTTGCTGGTTTGCAGCGCACAAGTATCTTAATGTGTCCGTGGTAATCCAATTTACGAGTATTGAATACAAATCTGTAAAATGACAAAACAATAATTGAAATAATAAATTATTATCTTAATCTTCGTAAAATAAGTGTGCTTACCTTAATTAAACCGCAATTGCCAAGAATTTCGTCTTGTTTTAGAAAAACAAATAATTTATTTAATTTTCAGACTGACACAATGTCGAAGAAGCGTTATTAAATACAAAAACGAAATAGAAAATCAGTTTAACAATTTAAATGAAAATATTGTAATTGTGAGGGTAAAAGAGCTAAACTCATACAAAACATGAGAAATAGGCAACAATCATCAAATAGGCAACTCGCCGATTTATTGCCGTAGTGATAAAGCGACTCGACCAGGAGAGACATTTTAGAACGACTGGTGATAAGAAATCGATACGATAGCGATATTAGCGGTGACAAATTTGTTCCAAGGGCGACTCATTTTCTTATTACCGGCAACAAAAATTGTCTGGTGGGTGGGTAGTCTTGGCTGGCAGGGTGTACTCGTATATGTAGATATAAATATATATGCACGTATAAAATAAAACACAAACCAAATGAAGATAAAAGAGAAAATTTCAAAAATTTGCTTTGACTTTTAGGAACATTTTTAATTTGTTCTGTACAAATAAGCAAACCCGGCTGACAACAATAATTTGAAGAGCACAGGTATGTACACTAGCGGTCATAAGTCTACGCACCTTAAGTAATTCTTTTAAATACATCAAAAAAAGGCCAAACATTTTTTCCAAAGTTCCTTTTTTTATTTTAAACTAATTAGGTACTTCAGTAGAGCATTTTTACGTGAATTTTTCTATATATTATTTACAGTTTAAAAAAATAAATAAAGTTTTGGGCTAAAGAACAGAGTTATAGGCGCCAAAAGTTTACGCTCATTAAAGAAAAGTTATTCAAAAATCGATATAATATTAAGGTTTGTAAAAAATAAAATACTTCTGTAACGAGTTGGGTATCCTCGACATTTGAGGACTTCCCTCAGTCTGTTTTTGCATAGAATTAACAAACTTCAGATGTAATTTTCCCCATTTTTCCTTGATGACGTCTTTTGTCTTATGTCATGTTTCCTTATATTTCGGTAGAACAACGCACACAGATGTTCTGTTGGATTCAAATCAGGTGATTGTGGTGATGTTAGGAGCTGTTTAGGGATGATATTAGGCCGAGTAAAAAGTTCATTCGGTTTTTATCTAAGAGATGGTTCTAGTGTTACGTGTCGCATCATGTCATACTATACGGCCTGAAAATGTGTTTAAACGCTCTAAAAGTTTGCCTTTGACAGTTTTTCGATTGATTGACTCAGTACGTTGTGAGCGCTCGTCAAAGATGGACACCAGCAACGGGAAAATTCGCTATACTTTAAAAATTTTTCTTCGATCAAGGCGAAGAAGTAGCCAAAGCGGCTGAAAAAATTAATTTAGTTTATGGGCCCGATACTGTAAACGAACGTAACTTGTAGTGCAAAAGTGGTTTGCTAGGTTCCGTTCCGGTAATTTCGATGTAAAAGATACACCATGCGTCGGGAGGCCTGTTGTCGAAAATTGCGATAAAATCATAGAAATAGTGGAAAATAAGGAAGGTTTTGCTGTGTGTGGTGGGATTTGCAAGGAATCATCTACTACGAGCTGCTTCCCTATGGGCAAACGCTCAATTTGGCCCTCTACTGCCAACAACTGGACCGCTTGAAGACAGCACTCATCCAGAAGAGGCCATCTTTGATCAACAGAGGCCGAATTGTGTTCCATCAGGACAACGCCAGGCCAAACACGTCTTTGGTGACGCGCCAGAAGCTCCAGGAGCTCGAATGGGGGGGGGGGGGGGGGGGTCCTGATGCACCCACCTTATAGTCACTAAGTGATTACCATCTTTTCCTGTCCATGGCGAACGCGATTGATGGTGAGGAGTTAGCCTCAAGAGAGGCCTGTGAAAATTCTACGAGAGAGGTATAATGAAGTTGGCATAACGTTGGCAACAAGTTTACGAACAAAACGGCGAATATTTGACTTAAATCGGACAAATGTACACAAAGTTATCATATTTTGAAAAATCAATAAAAAACCGAACGACCTTTTTACTTGACCTAATATAAAGGAGTCAGAGGCGGAAAATTTCGGCGGTATGTTTAGGGTCATTGTCTTTTTGGAAGTAATACTCATTATCTACGCTCTTTCGTAAATCACATATTAAAATGTTTGAATAAACGAAGCGGTCCACAGTTGCTTCAATAAATTCGAAATTTCCAACGCCGCCTGCTGCCATACATCCCCACATCATTACTCCTACACCACCAGGCTTAACAGTGGGGAAGGGATTTTCTTTGTTGATCGCTGTACCTGTTTTTCTTCAAAGAATTTTCCGTCCCTTGATGCCGAAGGTGCAAAATTCGCTTTCATCAGCAAATTTCTGGTGGCATGTTTACGAATTTATTTGCGAAGGCTATGCGTTTTTGTCGATTTATTAAAGATGTGTACTGTTTCTTTCGAGCGACACGCCCGTGGTATCCTGCTTTCCTTAAAATTCTTCGAGCGGTAGAATTACTTATTACCTTTTTAAGCTTTTGCTGAACGTTCAATGCTACTTTGGGCGCTGGCATTTGACTTTACATGAGAGAGTACACTTCGTGCTTCTCTGTGCATTTGTTTGGAAGATCGGCCAGATCTTGGTTTCGAAGTTATAATTCTTGTCTATTTCAGTTTATAACAACTGTGGGAACTGATGCCCATGCTTTACCCACAATTTTTCATTTTTTTTGTTTTACAATGTATGAACGCTACTACAACTTGAATTGAAAGATGATGAGCGTACAATTTTGACGCACGCATTACTGGACTAACGCGACAAAATTACCGTTATCAAAAGCAACGATATTCTGCGTAAAAAGACTATGACCAATAACAAATATGCAAAATAAGAATTCATTTTGATTGGAGCGAAGACTTATGACGGCTAGTGTATATATTTTCTTATGAAGTAAACCTAATGTGTGCAACAAGGATGTATGATCACACATACATACGTGTATAAGGGGAAAGTGGGTAAAATCTGCGCGCTCTTTAAGAAATTGCCAATGCTGTTACTTAGTATTTTAACCAGTTTTAATAAACGTTTACCTAAAATATCTGGTTTTTTTTTAGCAAGGTTTGGTTTGGCAGGGAATATGTGTATATATTATTTATCTGTATCTCGCGTTGTACTATAAGCACTAATATGTATATCTTTTCTTATTGTTGTTGTTGTTGTTGTTGTCGCGGAGGCTCAAAGGCCTTTGACAAAGAAAAGTTTGCGGGAATACCTTTATGCTCTATTAGAAAAGAGAAATCAAATATCATTTGACGAAAGAAGCTTAGTGAAATATTTCGAGGACGTTAAAACCAAAAAAGTTATGTTATGTTATGCAAGTTATATAAGGGAGTTGAATGAGCAAATCTGTGTATATGAGAAAGTTAAGGGTATTCACACATTGCCTTTGAAAGGTAAAAGAAAGTAGCAAAGGCTGGGTCAAGTACTAATAATTATTTTAAGTACAAGCAAAAGTAACATTATGCTCAGCAATGAAAAGAACGGAAAGACGAATTATGGCGACCAAACAAGAGAGCGTAAATATGGTTGATAGCTTGTTAGAAACGACTGCCAGTAAAGGTGGAACGATTTTCGTTAACGCCGTTAGTAATGGTTTCATCTTCGCTGGATTAGTAGATACTGAATGTATTACGTGTATAGCGAGGAGCAATACTCTACTTATGTTAAGAGATATAGAGCTAACCGGGAAAAGCATAATTGTTTGAGTGTAACATTTAACGTGGTTAGGGAACGTGATATTCCGTATGCAGTCAGTCAGTGTGGCTTTAGACCTGATAAATCCACCACTGACCAGATATTCACCATGGGACAAATCTAGGAAAACACTCGAGAGGATAGATTGGATACACATCACCTTTTCATCGACTTTAAAGCTGCCTTCGAAAGCTCAGTAAGGAGCTGCTTCTACGCCGCTACGTCTGAATTTGGTATTCCCGCAAAACTTATATGTAGTCAGAATTGGGAAGGACTCTCCGAGACGTTCGATACTAAACCAGATTTTAGACAGGGTGACTCCTTATCGGGCAATTTCTTCAATAAAACAAGCAGAGACAAATATACAAGGCACAATCTTTTACAAGAGTGTACGTGTATAACTGCTGGGTTATGCCGATGACATTGATATTGTATCATAGCCTTAATAATCACGCCGTTAGTTCCGCCTTTTCTAAACTTGACAAAGAAACAAAGTTAACAAATGGGTTTGGAACTGAACGAGGACAAGACGACATATCTTTTGCCATCAAACAAACAGTCGGAGCGCTTACGGCTGGCTCCACGTCACTGTTGACAGTCATAACTTTGAGGTTGTACATAATTTCTGGCTGAGTAGGCAGTAGAAAAGTAAAGCCCTCTCTCCACGAACGAAAACTAAACTCTACAAACCTCATCATTCCCGCCATACTATATGGTGCAGAAGCGTGGACGATGTCGATATCCGATGAGACGGCATTGATAGTCTTCGAAAGAAATTTTTTCGAACGATTTATGGTTCTTTGCGCATTTGCTATGGTAAATAACGCAGACGATGGGAATGAGCGGTACGAGTTATACGGTGAAATAGATATAGTTCAGCGAATTAAAAAACAGCGGCAACTCTAGGTGGGTCATGTCTTCCGAATGAATGAAAGCGACCCAGTTTAGAAAGTAATCGATGCAAAACACGCCGTTTGAAGCAGAGGGAAAGAAAGACCTCCACTCCGTTGGAAGGTGGAGAGCGACTTGGTTTCACTTGGTATTTCCAACTGGCGCCAAACAGCGAAAGAACGAATAGCACGCTATTGTTGATTCGGCTGTATTCGCGCCAATGAAGAAGAAGACTATTGGTCACTATATTCTTTAGCAATGGCTCAAGATTTTAACTCCTCACACTTTTTGGTTTTCGCAATTAGTGCACATATTTATTATTATTTATCTATTGTTGTTATCGCCACTATGGTTTTTATGTTCGTATGGTAATGTTAATTACAGGCGCATTGGGGTGCATTAGCATTAAAATGAATTTTTCCAATGTTGTTTGCGTTTTTTTTTTTATTGTGTTAAACCAACAGCTGGCTCTGTTTCATTCTCGAAGTTTATTTTATCGGGAAAGTCGCAGCAAGTTTTATGTAAATCAGCCTTAAGTATCGGACAAAGCGTTTATCGCGTAATAAAATTTTCGCATCTTCGGTATGCTCAGTTTAATATCGGCTTCCATACCATGCGGACACGAATTTAAATAAAATCATTTACATTTGAAAAAATATTAAATTAAACGTTGCGAAATTGTGATTAAAAATGTTAAACAAGTATTTTTATGTGATTATAATGTATTTTGTGCATTATAGTTATTGTAAAGTGATTGATGGTAAAAAAACAAAAAAGAGATAGAAAACGTTTTTATACAAATGCACAGTTACATACATACATACATATGTTTCGCTCTTAATGTGGAACAGTAATAATTTTTAATGAAATCGTTTATCTTAGATAAATTCAAATATCCACAGAATATTCAAAAATATTAAACGTGATTTGATACTTTTCTAAACACAAATCATATAAATAAAGGTAGATTTCTGTTAAATACATACATAGTGTATATACGAGTATAAAGTAGGTAGAAGCAAACGCCTACGAAACTGAGAAAACACATTCACGGGCAAATAGGTTCGTGTCGGCAAAAAAAAAAATTTTTATTATTATTCATTAAAAATTCAGCATCTTGTATATATACTCGTATATGATGTGAACACACTCAGCACCTCAAGGTGGCAATCATTTTTATAATGAATCCTTATCACATTCCGAATGTTCTTTTTCTTAATTTTTGTCGGTTGCAGCTTCGAATGACGGAATTTCCCAGAATTGCAACTAGAACATTATTGGCTTCAGAATTAGCAACAAGCAAGTTTAGTTTCTAGCTCACATAATTATGTAATTATCATTAGTTTCAAAGAATTTCGTTAAATAAAGTTCATATTCTTGAAGTAAAATATGTGAATATCTGGGTTTCCTAAGGATTTGAAAGTTAATTGGAAATTTAAAGAGTAAAAGACAATGCTTGTATTAGGAATAATCATGAGGCGGCGGTAGTGATTCTCCTACGAATTCGCGTATGGGGCAAGTTCTTTCGGAGAAAGCGAGCCGAATCTCAATGCTTGTATGGCTTAATTTTCTGAGTTAGAGTAAGCTTTAGTTAGAGCTATACTAAAAAGATACAGTCATAAATACAGCATAATAGTCTAATTAGCCATTTTACATACCTCCCAGCCGTCTCGTACCCAACTGGAAGAGAGATATGTATGTAGTCACAACTGCTAGTGTCCTCGCACATTTTTAAATAAGTTTATAATTTCGTAACCAAGTTTGATGAGTTTTTATATGATCGAGTTAAAGCGTCAACTGTATATAATAAATAATAAATTGTTTTGAAAAGAAAATCCATTCCCTTAGTTCATTCACTAAGGTGCTTATTTCCGAAAAATGTGCAGCTCTCACTTTCCCATACTTTTAAGGCTCATGGTGAGGAGTTGAGAATTGGGTGCACAGCACATGCTAGCTCTCAGTCTATTATCGGAATAAAATGTTTAATTTAGCTCACTGTTCTTAAACTGCCGCATGAGAACTTTTGAGAGTTGTTTGCTAAAAAATTGTAAAAGGCGAATTTCTTGATCAGTTTCAGATATTTTCAATTGCATTGAAGAAGAGGGTTTCACATGTCAAGAAGATAGTGATGAAGAATTTTCTTGTAGCAAACTATGCAACGGCGTTAAAGATTGTATAGACGGCGTCGATGAGGGCATGCTAAGTATGAATCGGAACCCTTGTATGGACGCACCTTGTACTGATGGCAGTTTCAAATGCCATTATGGCGCTTGCATTCCGTATGACCAAAAATGTGATGGAGAAAAGAATTGCGTAGACGGTTCAGATGAGTGGAGTTTTTATTGCAGCAAAAAATTAAGGTGATTAATGAAAGTTAACTTTGCGTTATTATTTTTTTCTATTTGAATAATATATGTATATAAATATATATAATTTTACGAGTTTCTTCACAGTAATCCTAACAGAACGGCCTGTAGCTCTGAAGACGGAAGCTCCAAATATATTTTAGACAATTATTTCTGTAATGGTAAAGCGGATTGCAATGATAAGAGCGATGAGATTCCTGAAATATGCAGGCATTGGAAATGTGATGATGCAGATAAAATCCGTTGTGCATATGGTGCTTGCATAGAAAGAGGAAAAATATGTGATGGAGAGATCGACTGCGTAGATGGTTCGGATGAGAAATATTGTTCAATGAAAGCACTTCCCGATTCCCCAGACGGCTGTACAATTGATACGGACCCAAACTATGATATTATAAATGAGAACACAAATGCGCATATGAGATCTGGCGATATGGTCTCAACCAATCAACGCATTGTTATAAAATGTGCAAATAATTTCTTCTTTGAGGATAAAACTGATAAAAAGACACGATTATGTAACAGAAATAATTGGGATTCACCACTACCAAAATGTGTCAGTGAGTATGTTTATATCTTCTTCTACTAAGTTGGCGAGTCAACATTAGCACCAATGAAGCCAGCTCCCTCCTTTGTATCAATTCGTATGAGATTTGTGAACACGATATTAACGGCATAGGCAATTACACTTTCTCCACTTTCTCTACAGTTGTGGAGAGAGAAAACCACCTAGAGGAGTGACACAACTTACTATCTACCTTAGCATGTTAGCAATAATTACTCTATCTACGAGCGGATGAGTAATAAAATACACTAAAGGTGCACTGGCAGCTAAGCTCTCCAAGACAGACCTGCTCTTAAAACTCACTATTAACCCGGGAAGGCATCGGACAGAATTCAGAAGAGACCTTTTAATTAGAGAAACTAGTCTTTATAAAGCAGTTTCGCCTGTTTTTGAGAAATGTAATTATAAGCCACTTTAATGCTTTTAGCCCAAGGGAAGATACTGTAACTGTTATTCGGACTTCATCGACAACGATTGGGTATTCGAGTTGGTCATATATGAAATTTCTACTTTCACTGAAATTAAGAAGTGTTTCATTAACTCAATGTACTATAAACATTAGTCTTCTCTTATTGCTCAACTTTTCCAGCTCTTCTACTGTATTTATTTATAGCATCATTATACCCTTATTTTGACTTAATTTACGGAGAGGCCATTGTATAAAGGGACGGGAGGTTAAACGGATCAGTAGGTATGGACCCATAGTTAGAAGATAACGTTGATAAATTGTCAAATCAATCCCAAAATTTGTCTAGAAATTCTCACAAAACTGCAACTAATAAGCATGTATTATTACTTTCTATTTGTCCTTTGTAGAATATTGCGATGAAGATATATTATACTCTAGCAAATCGACAACAGTTACCTGTACGCTACATTCATCGCCGGTTGAGTGCAAAAATATCCTCCCCGGTACAATCGCTCAAAATCACTGCGCATACAGCTACAAGAAAAGAGGAAACACAAGGTTCGGATATACAATATACAAATGCATGTTTTTAAGTTTCATTCATTTATATAATGGTGTAGTAAAAAGAAAGTTTTGCATGAAATTGAAGGCTTTAATTACCATAGTTAGAATGATGATGCCAAGTCCGGACTATAATTTGGATGTATAATATCCTCCCAATCAAGTTCATGGAGCTTCTGGCGAGCCACTATCGATGTGTGTGGCCTGGCGTTGTCCTGATGGAACACAATTCCTCTCCTATAGGCCAAAGCTAGCCGCTTCTGGTCGATTGCATCCTTTAGACGGTCCTACAGTTCCGAGTTAAGAATTTTCCCGCTTGGGAGCAGCTCATAGTAGATAATTCCCTGCCAATTCCACCAAACACACAGCAAAACCTTCCTGACCGTCAATCCTGGGTTGGCTACTGTTTCCGCCGGCTCACCGCGTTTCGACGTTGTCGAAAGTATCCACTTGTCAACTCCAGTCACCAACCGCTTCAGAAATGGGTCGATTCGCAGATGGAAATTCGGTCCATGATGTTTTCTCCGTTAACTCGTTTGTAACTCATACGTCGAGCTTCTTTTCGTATCCAGTCTTATTCAAATGGTTCCAAGCGGTTGTTTGTGCAATCGGAAAAGTGCTTACATTCGGTCGGAATCGACAAAGTTTATGATTTTATCGACATTTTCGACAATTGGCCTTCCAGTGCGTGCTGCAACTATGACATCGAAATTACCGGAACGGAATCAACGTAATCGAAGAAAAACTGTAAAATATGGCGTATTTTCTCTTTGCTAGGGTCAATCTTTCTAACACCATCTAGCGGAACCCGATCGGACTTATACAATGCAAGATACAGATAAATAACGCCATCTATTAGAAAAATAATGGATTTCTTTTTACTGCACCAATATATACATACATATATATATATATATTACACTAGGTATTCACTCCATCATCGTTGATCAGTAGAAGTTCTCCAACGGTTGTATGTAAGAGCACAAGGAACAAAATCACAAAAGTCTTATAAATGAGAAAACAAAAGCAATAAGTTTATTCCAAACGTGAATTTCTTTTAAAACAATTCAAAAAGGACAAATGAGAGTTTTCGAAAAAAATGTTTTTCGATACAGTAGACTAGTGACAATCATCATTTATGGTATATATATATATATAATTGGCGCTTTGTAATTGCTGAAGCGATTTTCGGCCAAGCTCCTCCTCCAATTTGTGGTTTTGCGTCTTGATGTTTTTTTCCAACAAATGGAGGGACCTACATTTTATACTAAGCCGCCTCCGAACGGCTGATGGTTCTTTTACGAGGAGCCTTTATTTCATGTCGGAAATACACTCGGAGGGGTCAATATTTCCTGCCGAGGGGCGACCGCAATTCGAAAATTTAACTTAATTTTTTATTTAAATTAATTTTCCATAACTTTTTGGATGATGCTGGCACTGGGATAGGAACCCGAGCCTGCCGAATGTCAGTACGCAATGCTAACCACTCGGCCATTGCGGCCGCTTGACAACCATCATTTAAGGAAAAAAAATATATGATGTTTCGATTCGCTGGATTGCTTTTATTTTCAGGAGTTAAGTTCAGGAAACGATCTAAAAACCAGATTCTATTTATCTTTTTATCTTTTAATCATTGTTCACCTTTTATAATATGAATATTCGTAAAATGTATGTATGTATGTATATCCTAGCATTAATAGGACATCATATTGGCCGCATATTATTGCTATGAGTATAATACCAAAGCTAAGAATTAGTTAAGCCAAAAGTTTATGTTATGTTAATAATAGTTTATGTCTGCGTTGCGATATGTTAAACTATTTAATTTAAATAATAACGGATGTATGTAACACATACATACATATTTTAAATAGAATTAGGGTAGTAATGAGATATCAGACGCACTGGCTAAGGAGGGTGACCTTTTAGAATAGGACGTATTAATGAGCCTATCTGTTGCATAAGAGAAGTGAAGCAAAATCGAGGAATATTACTACTAACCGTCAATGGCCAAGGGGCCAAGAACAATAATGCTCTTCACACTAGAGACACAACAAAGAGTGTAGAAGTGCAGCTTGGTCGTACGTATTAAGTGAGACCCAATGGGTCAACCTGAACAACCTAGGGCAGTAATAACAGAGTGCACAAGCTCAGTTCTTCAAATAGGGATTACAGTAAATATTAATCGCAGAACCGAATAAACTAAAGCAATAACAAAACTAACAACTAACAAGCTGATACATTTTTGCTGATCTCAAAACATTTCCAAATGAATTTTAAATCTTTATAGAGACGAATCTTTCTCGATGACTTGTCTTCCCAATGCAAAATGGAGTAATCACAAAATGAATTGTATACCAGTTTGCGGAGTGTCAGATAGCTCAAGAAACTCGAAAGCTTCACAAGCGCCGTGGCACGTTGGCGTCAAAACATATTTGAATGGAAAATGTGGAGGTACTATTCTTTCCTCCAAGAATGTTATAACTGGTAAGTTGAATTAAGAAAAAACTAATCTTAGCTCTTTACGTTTTTATTGATATTTATGCATATGAAAATTGCTTACTACTTTGTTCTTAACACCTGGTAATTCTGGTAATTCGTATTCAGCATGTAATTTTTTTGCGAATTTTTATTGAAGCGAAACTTCTTTAGCGGCGTTGACAGTATTTTGATATATGTTTTGTATAAGTGAGAACGAGGAAAAATCATATGATTTTGACTAGATAGAATGAATGGGTGCTGTAACGGAAACATAGCCCCGTAACTCGAAAGAGAGAAAATATGCAACATAGATGAGTTTGAGTGATAGAGAGCAATTAGACTGGGCTAAAACCAATAGTGTAGTCACTGTAGCTATGCCGAGTAGCGAAAGGTAATGGCTTTCTAATGAAGTGACGTTTGCTGTATTCTGCAACCTCCAGCATCGATTACATTTTGTACAGGGCTTGTGTTTGGAAATTCATTCTTTACCACTTCACTTCCGAAGAAGTTCTGTTAAATTTAGGCTGTAAACTAACTGAACTGGTGGTTTAGCATAACAAAAACTGTTATTGTCGACAGACGATGTAAATCCTATAGAAAAGGAATTTAAATATAATGAAAATCAAATGATTCATTAATTTGTATTTCTTTTTCATATGGTATTTTTCTATTATTTAGTGAAAAATTGAAGAGTATATTAATATTTCAGAAACTTTTTAACGAGCGTTTATCTTTTTGACAGTGACATAATTTATTTTTATATACGCATTATTGATATACAAGAAGTATTAATAAAAATAAGAAAAATTATATGAGTAATGTAATATATATTCCTACCGGACGGGTAAAAGTTATTTCACATATGGTGCATCGATTATCTTTTACTTACGCATTTGGTAGCAGATACGTTTCTTTTGTTCTACCGTCGAGAACTTTTTTAACCATTTCTTCTTTTCGCCGCATATTGGTGTGATTATCTTATTCACTCAATCTCTAATTGTATATTTGGTTTGGCAAAATATGTGCTTAACAGCGCCCTTACATTACATTACATTATTATTGCTGTACTCCTACATGCTGTTGTAAGAGGCTTTGTATGTTTTACCCATTTGTTACATAAAATTAATTCATTCGGTATTTGTTTGGCTATCCTTCGGTTAACTGAAATTAATTGATTGGATATTTTGTCATAAGAAAAGTTAGTACCATATTTCGGATACCAATCGGTTACCACCGCCGTATTGCTTACTCACGAGTTTCCTTTAAAAAGAAAAAGGATACTTTAATGCATTTTTTTTAATGCATTATGTGCATCATAATGTAATGCAATATTTGCGTATTTTAAATTTAACAAATACTAATAAAGCGATTACATATATAAATACTTGTATTGATGTGGTCAGCTGAAAAAAATAAACTTATTACAAATACATACATACATATTCGAAACATGCTGCTCTTTTTGGAATTATCGGTCTTTCTTATACTTTGCAAGCTTCTTGAAATACAGCAAAAACTTCAGTCCTGATAGGTTATTTTTCGTGGCATCCGCCTGGAAAAATATAAAAAGGATTTAGCTGAAAATATATGGGTAGTTAAAATATTTGTTTTTGTCCGAAATGTGTGTGAATGTTTAACATTATGTTAATATTAATAGTTATATTAAATTCTCTGTTAAGTAATGTTAAAAAATTTGTATGAAAATTCTAGCCTAAAAGCGTTTGTTTGGTTATTTTAACAGAGTTATCTATGTTAAAATAACTATATCAATGGTTTTATGTTAGATGTTATGTATATTTTAACATAACCAAACCCCCATTGAAATACTAAAGCCGCCCACGTTCCGATAAGTACATAAGTAAGTATGTATTTATGTACAATATGTTATCGGCAGCTGGCCAAACTTTTTTTTGTGGATCAAAACCGCTGTAGCGGAAAAAGCTCTTGGCTCATGTTAGTCCAATTGACAGCTCCGTACTAAAGGCGTTCTTCAAAAGGAAGGAATTCTTTTGACATAGATAAAGATGACAAAACTTGAAGTAAACAAAGAACATTGCATACATTATGTGTGTTGAAATTTTCGCTAAAAAAATTAAATTTTTTTTAATAAATTTAAATGAGGCAAAAATTAATTAAATCAACTTTCAAAGGTAGTGTATTTGAGCTTTTCGGCCGTTAATTAAAAGTAAAAACCTTTGTTTTCCTTTTTTGGCTCCTACGCGTTTCGATACAATTTTGTATCTTCCGCAGGGAGTCTAATTTATTTTGAACAAGAAAACATTATTTACAAACATTATACATACACACATCTTTTTCAATCATTCCTTAACACAAATATATTCACATGGATAATAAATATTATAAGTGGTCATTGCATTTTGACTGATCACTTACAGTACAATAAATACAATAATGCTACATATCCACTTTTATTTTTTCGTTCGTTATGATCGCTGTGTATGCGCAATTTTTGTTGCACAGTGTATTTTTTGTTGTATTCTCAGTCCTTCTAATGTCATTCTTTTCCTTGTTTTCTTCTCTAGGTATATCAATTATTTTTGCATTGTCAAAGTCTGCTGTGTGGTTGCTTAGTGCAAGGTGTTGGGCTAACGCAGTTGTTTCCTTTTTATTGCTCGCCTATTCTAACACCTAGCGCTCGCTTTGTTGTTCCGATATAAACTTTATTGCATTGTTCGTCATTATTTCCATTGCACTTTATTTTATATATTACATTGTGTTGTTGCTCCTTATTTATTTATTTTGTCTTTCGTTTTGGTAAAAATTGTGTTGAGTGTGCGATGTGGCCTGTGCGCAAAAGTTATTGTGTTGTTGTTGATATATTTTCCTAATGATTTGTTGTCCGTTAAATCTGGTATGTAGGTATGTTACCATATGCCAGTGAATGTTTTGTTTTCGTTTTTAGTTTTAACATTGTTGTTGGCGCCTTTTATTTTGTTAATTGTTGTTTTTATAAATCTTTCTATTAGTGCATTAGGATATCCGTTTTTTTATAGTATGTTCCTAATTTTTTCCTTGTTTTCGTTTCTGAACTCCTGGTCGCTAAGTTTATAGATTTTTTCTATTAGGTTAATGGCAGTGTTTTTCTTTTGATTCCATGGATGATTGGAATGAAAGTTTATCATCTTGGATGAGGATACAGCTTTTGAATACCAGTTGAATTTAATCAGCTTGTTTTCCCGGTGAATTTCAACATCTAGGAAGGTCAACTTCTTATTCTTTTCTTCTTCCGTTGTGAATTTAATTTTGGTATGTTGTACGTTCAATGTTTCGAGTATGACCTCCACGTCCGTTTTTTTAATTATAGCAAATATATCATCTACATATTTGTTTATGTATTTTATATATATGCCTTTATGTCTAAGTTCAGCAATGCTGTCGTCAAGTATTTTGTCTAAGGCTATATCAGCTACAGTTGGGGATAGGGGGTTCCCCATTGGCATTCCATATATCTGCGAATATAACGAAATAGTTATTATCCATCAAACAAAAGTCAAGAATGGAATGAAATTGTTTTTTAGTAATTTTTGTGTGGTTTTCCAAGGACTTCCAGTTTTTCATAATTGTCCTGATTGCGGATTGGGTCGGTATATTAGTAAATAGGGATATTACGTCTAAAGATATTAATATTTCGTCATCTTCAATAGTGATCTTGTTAAGATTGTTCTTAAGCTGAAAAGCATTTTTAATGTTACATTTTTCAGATACCATACCTTTTAATATTCCTCCTATATATTGTATTTAGCCAGTTTACGTATGGTACGTTAATTGATGACGAGATGGGTCTAAGTGGGGTATTTTCTTTGTGTATTGTATAATCTTGGCGCTGTAGCTGCATGGCATGTCAATTGTTGTCTGAGTTTGGCGTCTATGCACATATTTTCATTATTTAAAATTAAACAATTAATCACAATAAAAGTTTTGCTATGTATGTATGCTATGTACAATATGTATGCCTGGTACATGCACAACAAAACTGCAAAACTATCATAAGACGTAACAATTTCTTTGAAATAAATTTGATTAGACTAAAAGATTATTAAAAAAAAACATTCTTTTTAAACTAATTTTATCTAAGTGCAGTTAAATGATTAATGAAAACAAGTACTTTTCGTACAACTTTGCCAATACATATACCATACATATGTAAGAAAGATGGCTCGTACTCGTACATGCACAAGTATGCATTTTTACTGCACATGAATTTACTCTTTAAACTACGGCCAAACACACTTTTTCAATTTATGTTCTATGGTCGTAGGTTCAATTTAAAGACTTACATTTGGTATCTTCTGGTTTCTCGAAAAGGAAAGACTTGGTGTTCAGAATGATGGTTAAGATGCCGTGATGTGATAGCTTTTGAAAATGATGAACAATACTAAAATAAACAATTCAATTTTTATTATGTTAAACATATAATAAAATTTTAATATCATTAAGCATGCACATACGAGGTGTGATCAGAAAATATCCATTATTTTCAAATTTCGTGAGTTACGTATGTTCTATTTTCGCTTTTTTTTTGTTATGTTGGTACACATGTCTGTTACATATGTTGGCAATATCAGCCATTTTGGATTGTTAGTTTGTTTTTGACAGATAAAAAGGTTAGTCGTGTTTTGGTGTGCTCTTCGGTTTTTTACTATTCGAAAAAATGGATCAAAGTAAGTGTATTAAGTTTTGTGTAAGTAAGGCCGAGAAGATGTCAATGATAATGCTCGTCCTGGTCGCCAGAGCACGTTAACAACCGATGAAAACATTGAAGCAGTGAAGAAGATGATATTCGATAATCGTCGAATCACTATCAGAGAGGTTGCTGATGTTGTTGGCACCATTTGCGCCATGATAACGCACCAGCTCACACATCGATGCTTGTGCGTGAGTTTGTGGTCAAAAACAAAACCGTTATCATGTCTAAACCACCGTAGTCACCGGAATTGGCCCCCGCTGACTTTTTCCTCTTCCCAAAAATAAAGAGCTATTGGCAATACCAAAAAAAAAACGCGTTTCAGAAGTGTTTCGAGGATTGGAAAAAACGGTGGCATAAGTGTATTATAACTAAGGGGGATTACTTTGAAGGGGACAAGATAGTTATTGATGAATAAACAAATACTTTTTGAAAAAAATTAAAATAACGGATATTTTATGATCACAGCTCATATGCACAACGCATCCATATGTACGTACATACATTACCTTTTAGCTTCCGAAAATTGAGAAAGTAAATGGGGTAAAATTTTCAAAAGCCATTTTTGAATTACTGCGTATACGCACATCTTTTTCTAGTATACTAAATAACCAATTTGGATATATGTATGTTACTCCTCTTACTACAGAAACTATCCTATGAGAACGAAAAAATAGTTTTGTGAATGTAGCGGCAATGTGGCGAAATCGTACGATTGTAGCATTGAAATGGTTACCTCCGTCTTGTAGGGATATTTTTTATTTTTATGTACATAAATAATATATGTATACAAATATATAAATAAAATATTAAATAAAATTAATAAAAATAAAAAAATTAAATTATTTTGAATAAATGACTTTGGCTTCTACGAAAGTAATTAGAACAGTTGAGACGAGGTGCTGCTCTTCTTGGCAAAGGACAACAACACATGATCACGACCATTGGTTAATTTTCTTCTCGAAACTTTCAATTTGCGTATGATGCACTATTACCGCAATATCTAGACAAAATCTAGTTGCGAACATATGAGTAAATATTATATAATTTTTTAGTTACCATAAGCCAATTGTATCTACTGTAAAAATTGCCCGATATAGTTTATTTCACCAAGATTGCTATTGAAGAAGAGGGCTCTCTTGATATCATGAACCTGGAATGTCCGGTCCCTTCATTAGAAACGTTCACCTTAAACGAGTTAAGACTGATCGACATCGGCAGAGCCCAAATATGGCTATCTGTAGACACAGATTCCGGCACAAGAAAACTATTAAAGCTGCTTGGCTGTCTACGGATCAAAAATCGCCCAACCAAATCTAAAGATGTGCACTGTCAGGGAACTGTGGAAGGGCATTTCAAGCTCTTTAAAAAGAGATAGATGCAATCTGCTGATCGATATTCAGAGCGGAAACAGCAAAGCGGCAGGAGCTGAAGGCTTGTCGGCTAAGCTATTTAAATACTAGCAAAGAACTTACAAGGTCGGACAAAAGAACAAACTGTGAAATATACTTGGGGAGCTTTACATTCCCTGATAACTTTTAGATGTTAGTTTAGCTTTAGCTTTAGTCGTGGAATATCCACCAACGACCATATATTTATTCTTGTCCTCTAACAGGTGCAGAAGCGTGAATGATGTCGACATCGTATAACTCGTCCATAGAAGTCTTGGTTTCACCTGGTATTTCCACACAAAAAAAAGAAGCAAATAGCGCTGTTATTCATCAAGTCGGGGTTTACCCTAATCAAGAAGATGGAAGAATTTTGGTTGCCTTATTATTAAAAATAATGTATGTTGGTGAAACATTTTAAAAATCAAATTTAAAATGAATATTCTTGGCGTTTTCTACATAAGATCATAAAACCCGTGTAATGCATCAGAAACGGTGTCCCCAAAGTAGGCAAATTTAATATTCGTGATCGAAATCTGTGTATGTGGATTAGGCGAAATCGGATTAAGAAAGTTTCGTGGACTTGAAAACGTCTTTGTTCAATATATAGTTTTCATGTTCTTCACAAGCTTAATTTATTCTTAAAACCTTTGAAAGATAAATTGTAATCATTAAATAAATAAGGGATAACCCAGTACTCAGTAAGTACGCAACGTCGCTAAGATAAACATAACCTTTGTATTTAACTGTATTTATCTTGCACCAGCACTACCTATGATTCAAATGCGTATTTAAATCAACAACTGCATAGCTGAAAATATTTAGTTTACAAAAATATAACTGTTTTCAGTTCTTTTACATATTATTTTTATTGATAATAATAATCTGGTTCTTCTATTTAGCACTCCTTCTTTCATATTGTTTTGTGTACCATAAACATGGTACAACGGGTATGATGAGCGACTCGTAGAATTTGGTTTTTGCTCGTCGAGAGGCGTCTACTTTTCAGTTGCCTACTCAGCCCAAAGCAGCACCTGTTGGCAAGAGTGATGCAAATATAATAATTCAAACAGATTTAGAGCTGTTATAATTAGGTCATAGAGTGTATATTACTAAACTTCCTTATATCTTTTGCCAAAGATGCTGAAATACAACATATTATTTTACTTACAGCTTTGCACTGCGTCGTAGACGAAAATTCTATTGTGCTTAATGCAGCACAGGTTTCTGTCATAGCTGGAGGTGAATTCAAAGACGGCCAAACTGAGATAATACAAAAAAATGTGTCAAAGATTTTCGCTGCTAATGATGAGTACGTTTGCTTAAGAATAAGTTCTTTATAGAGAATTGTTCAAGAAAATAATCCTTTTGAATTCTTCTAAGAAAAAAAAATACTCGAATACAGATTTGTAATATATTTCATATCCAAAAAAAATTATGGAATCGACTTGAGGCTCTATCTCCGAAAATATAAAACATCGATCGGCCTCAGCGCTCAATTAAAAAAAAATTGCAGAACAAGAATCACGAATAAAGAAACGAAACCGAAATTTGAATATTTGTTTGTATTGTAAATGAGACTATTTTGTATTGAGAAATATTGAACTTACTATTGTAGTTTTGAAATTAGAGAAAATTAGATAACTGTGAAAATATAAATTAAAACTAGTTTATTCTACGCAAACCAGTATATTATTGTATACTCGTACATTGAACTTCACATTTTCCAAATTTTGAACAATATTTTATTTTCTTTTGTAGTGCCATTGATGTTGCAGTTTTAGAACTCAGCGAACCCTTCATTTTGAATATAAATGCCAGACCCATTTGCTTGGGTGGACGAAGAAATGAAAATAATGCAACTTTCCTACATGGTTGGCCTAAAAACGATGATCATACTGGAGATATATTTGTAAAGACACAATTAAGATTTGAACCTAATAACTGCCAAGCCGATCGAACAAAAGGCGAATTTTGTATACGCACACTTAATATGAATCACACGCTGTGCGAAGGACACAGTGGAAGCGGTATTATTTCCAAAGACGGAAGGAAAAATTTCTTAATTGGCATAATCAGTAAAAACCCCGGTCGGTCTAACGAATGCACAAATCAACCTATAGTGTCCGTAAGTATTGACCAGATAAAGCCGTGGTTGGAAAAAACCATCTCAATGACTGACGAGCCATCGTTATACATTGTTCGGACTTAACGAAAATATGTAAGAAAAGGAAGGTTTTGCCGAACCGAACATTATATACTCGATTGTTGTTTTTGTTAGAAGTCATTCGTTCAAAAATTATGTCATTGCAAAATCGAGCTTGATTATTCTTAATAAAAAGTTATATTAAAAAATTAAAAAAAAACCTTCCAGCTAAGTATGAATGATTTTTAAGCACCTGCGTATTTACCGAGAAGTGTTATTAGTTTTTATCTGTATGTGTTTGCTTGATAAGTAAGTAAGACTTTGCAGGTGCTTGAAAATCATAAATCATTGAGTTTTGTCGTTTAATTACTTGAGTATTCGATGTTAAATCGCAAGATTATTCAAAAATAAATGTCAGTTGTGGTAGACATATCACTTAATGTGACGGCTAAGCAGTTCTCTTTGAACCTGGTATATGTATTTGGCCACAGTGACAAACCGGGTAAGGAGAGGTCGGACGAGCTTTGTAAGAATCATGGAAGAGTTTGGCCATGCCGCTCTCCACTTGTAAGCTCAATTTAAGAGACTTATTCATTCAAGAGGCTAACACAAAATAGAGAAGTCTAAATGCGTGTAATGTCACCAAACAATATGGCTAGAATGGATGAATGGAAGAAGGTCATGTGACTTTATCGAGCTGCAAAGTAAGGAGATATCTACAGTTATAGGTTTTCTTACAGTTCATATGCTACTGGGCAGGCACGGAGAGAGGATGGGCGTACAATTTAACGACTTCTGCAGAAGTTGCTAAGTTGTTAAGAAGAAGAACCTGACACTTTAAAGCACTTCCTTTGCGAATGCCTCGCTCTTTGGAGGAACAGGTTGCAGGCTATAGAGGCGGGACTTTCGAACACTTTTTGGCTCATTTTCAAGTGGTCAGTTAAAACTTTTTCTGCTGGCCTTCGTGTGGCCCCACAAAAATGGTAGAAAGGTGTCAAGTCGCAAAATCTCGGTGGCCTATTGACATTGTTAAGACGAGAGATTACGAGATCGAAAGAAATTTATCTCGAAAATAAAATCATATTCGCCCGTGTTGTGTGGCATGTGCCACCATCTTTTTGAAACCACATATTTTTCAAGTTGTGTTCTTCAAAAGCAATATCATGCGACCATAAACACTCAGAAATGATGTTATTGTTTTCAAAGAAATAAGGTCCAATCACACGCACTTCAAAAACTTTAAGTAAAGTGTTAACAAATGTCAAAACTAATAAATTGGACTTTAATTGCTCTGACATATTATTTATTCACCAGACATTGAACCTTCTCCTTCTCTAAACCAGAGAACGTAAATACAACGAGAAGGTTCCAGAGAACGTAAATACAACGATAAGGTTCAATTGCGGACCAGCGTGTAAACTGTCAAAATATGCCAAGTTTCGATGGATGCATTTCACCACAGTCCGCCAGAAACTAACAGAGTTTGCTATTGATGCATAACATTACTGAGCGTAGTAAAAATAAATATGCTCAGAAATGTAGTGCTCTGTCTCCAACTAACTTTGCTTATGTTAAATTCAGATAACGAATTTTTGTAGGCTCGTTATCAAAATAAACGAAATTATTTTGTTCAAAATGTTAATAAATTTTTTGGAATAGGGGTGAAAGGGTATATTTCAATAATGTATTTTACATCTTTTTCAAATATTTGTATTATCTAGTTGTAAATAGTAAATGTTGAATGTATGTCTTCATAAAGGGACGATTTGCCGTCGGCATTTCGCAATAGGATTTTTTTTTTATAAGGAGGCTTATTTATTCATGTATTGTCTTTATTACAAATTAATGAGATGTTTGATTAATAATTTTATTAACTTATAAATCTTTAAATACATTCATTTGGACATACCTACAGTGGCGGACTAAAGTCTACATACGATCCATTTTTTGGGAATTCAACCCGTCCTATAGCTTTCACAGAAAAAATAATGATGCAGTTTTGTTTTAAATTCAAGTATATAACAAAAACCAAAATTTCTCATTTATTCAACATTAACTTTCAAAGTTATTAACAAAAAATGGAAAAAAGGCACTGACAAAAGTGAACATACGATTTTTTGCTTAGCTATTCTAGGTAATCATATTAATTTTAATAACTAAGTTAATATTTTGTTGGGCCACCATGCGCATCGATCACCACTTGCAAGCGTCTAGCATTGAAAAAAACCAAATTTTCCAGCTCTTCTCCTGTAATGTTTTGCCACTCTTCTTGAAGTTTCTCTCTGAGCTTTGATGCATTACTTATAGGGTGTTTTCGAATTTTCCGCTCCAATATTTTCCATACGTGCTCTGTAATATTCAAGTCCGGGCTTTGTGGTGATGAGTGCAACTGCCGCGGAGCATAATACAGCAGCCAATCCTTTACTATTTGCGCTGTGTGCTTAGGATCATTATCCTGTAGAAAGATCCAGCTCGAGCCAAGGCACAGTTTGTCCACAGATAGCTTCAAATTTTTTTCCAATATGGTCTTATACTCGAAGCGATCCATATTTCCTTCAATAAAGACCAATTTACCCACTCAAGACGCTGCAACTGCTCTCCAATCCATGACACTCCCAACACCATGCTTTAAGGTCGAAATAAGGTGCCTGGGATTCATGGCAGTATTGGGTTTTCTCCAAACTTTTGCTCTACCATCGCATGCAAATATGTTATATTTTGACTCATCCGTAAATAGCACGCTTTTCCAGAACTCGTGATCCTTCTTTAGATGCTTTTTTGCGAACTCCAACCGAACTGCGCGGTTTTTCTCGCTTATGGGAGGCTTCTTGCGAGGAGTTCTGCTGTAGAATCCTTCGTTGTTAAGAATTCTTGTTATTGTGCGTGGGTGCACAACAATTTGGGATCGTTCAGCTAGCTTCTGGGCCAAATTGGTAGCATGTACCTTGGGATTTTGGCTTACTTTATTACGGATGAAAGAGATGTCCCTACGGGTAAGCTTCTTTGGACGGCCACTTCCCGGCTTACTCTCGAACGAGCCCGATCCTGCAAAGTTTTTATAAATTGTTAGCACCGTCGCTTTTCTTAAATTTAACACTTTAGCTATTTCGCCGAACGTTTTCTTATCATTTCTGTGTTTTATATCCAATTTTCGCACAGCCACCGGGATTTCCGTTCCTGACGACATTTTCGCGATTGTATTTCTTTTTTCAAATGATGAAAAACAATTAAGATAAAGCCAAATACCAAGAAAAGTATAGAAAGAAAAAAAAAACGGTACTTGACCGCTGAAAACAGTAGCTGAAGTAATAAACGAAACAAATTAATGAAACGTATGTTCACTTTTGTCAACGGCTTTTTTGAGTTTTTTGTTAATAACATTGAAAGTTAATGTTGAACACACATGAAATTTTCGGTTTTTTCTTACAATTAAATTTAAAGCAAGACTACATCAATACTTTTCCTGTAAAAACTATGGGACGGTAGGGATTCCAAAAAAAGGGGTCGTATGTAGACTTTAGTCCGCCACTGTATGTACGTATTACTATACAAAATACTGACCTGCCTCAAGAAATACATAAACGCATATATGCATATGTACATACGTGTATGTATGTATATTCATATACGCATATGCAAAAACATACAAACACATTAACACATCTGAAATCAAATACAACAATAACATTTTCATTCATAGACGCCTGCGCCCTACAACAAAGCAAAGTGCGTGCATTCATAAACATCACCGCACATGCCATGTCAACAAGTTGCTTCTTCGCGGCAGTGTCAAAAAACACAAACACACAAAATCATTATGGTCGCGAAAAGTTAAGCAACAACAACATCCACTAGCATGCCCTTCTTCCTTCAACCCGTAACATTCATGTATCGTATACAAGCGTTGCTTCAAATTTCTGCTACTGACAAAAATTCAATCACCGTCTGCGGAAATGAAGCAAATAGGCATCGTGCTACTAAATTTGCTGATCGCCTATTAGCTCATATTGCCCAGCAAGCATTTCTTTGCCTTCCCGCATGAACCTTGTCGACAAGATGATTTGTTGTGACGAGTATTGTGTGCTAACATTCAAAAATATTCTAAAAGTTCCAGAAAATTCTAGAATGTTCTAGAATATTCTAGAACATTTGATTTCAATGAAGAAAAGTAGACGACGCATAAGAGCAGCAAAAACTCTTCATCTACTAACAGTTTCCTCAAGTCGAAGTCAAATTTTAGCAAAAACCTAAAAATTGATGTTGAATTCAGGACAAAGTGAAAACCCATACATGCAAGCAACTTAATATGTATACGCGAAACGCACACAATCTTAATAACGATCGCAAAACTTTTGCTAGATTTCATATTTTTGGCATTTTGGTGTACGTATTCAGGTACAGTAAACTTTGTATACCACAAATATATCAATCACTAATCAACAGCTATAGGAGTGATTCTTATATAACTTCATAGATTTGAAATTTTTATTGAAATCTTTAATTGTCCTAATTTAATAAACATTTTTAAATAGTATTCCCATATTTTTCATAATTAAAATATGTATGAATTTAATAATCGAAGAAGTTTTAGAAGTTATAGGAGTCATTTGTATAAGTTAACTTAATTACTGTTAAGTTATAGAAAAAATAAATTTTTCTGTGCTTTCAGCACATGTTACTTTATTGAATTCTAACTTAGGACTGAATTACAATTTTTACTTCCTTAACATTAAGCATCTGTATCACGTTGCGGGCACAGGTGACAGTTTACGGTGTTGGCGAAATGGTTGCGCGTGTACGGGCTATATGATACGTTGATCCGGCGCGGCAGACATGGCATCAGCATTTTACCTGTATTGTTGCTGTGGGTGCGTTTCCGTACCGTGGGAAACATATGTTTGGAGTTTTTAAATGTTAGCAGCGTTAACTTATACAATATATTTTAATTCCTCATAGATTTTAAGTTTCTATTAAATCTTAAATTTTTTCGAATTGCTAAAGATAAATTATATTAAAAAATTCATGTTTAAAAATAATGAGACTTTTTCTAAGCATTTGTTTGGCATTCATTTAAAATACGTTTTATAATTATAAAGAAAAGTTCACTCTATCGAGAGCGCTTTTTGCTGTTGTCGAAGAAGACCCAATTTTGTTCAACTTCCAATTTTTGGCACTTTGATTTGTAGGCAAGTCGCATGCGGGGAGATGTGTGCTGCTTGCGCAGCCCGTATAGTAGACGGTGCGCCAGCTTTCGTCTTGAGAAGGACCTTTTTGCAATTGAACTAGCAGCGGCCATTTAAATAGTGTTGTCATGGTGATGGCGTGGTATTTTTTTTTGCTAGATGTGTACGTTTCTGCTTCTTCTTAATACATTTATATGTTCATACATACATAAATACTATGTAAATATGTATGTGCGCAAGTTACATATGCGAATACATATGTACGTACAAAAGACAATGAACCAGATAAATTCGACAAGTTCATCACGGAAATAAGTCAGACGGCAGGAAATTAATAAAATTAATGTTGACATAGTTTGTATCGCATTTTCGCAATAAACCAATAAAAGAGCTCATAATGTTTCCAAGAATTAGAATAAGCAATTCGGTAATTGTAATTAGTGCTTTGTAAGTAAAATTATAAAATATTGTAAACTGAATGGTAAAAAGATATTAAATAAAAATTCAGTCTTGTTCTGACGCCTAAACTTAGCACAGCGTGTCCTTTTTTAAAAAAACGTTCGATCGCCGGTCTATTTCGTAAATCGCACGCTCATATGTACGTTTAAATGAATGAATGAATTTTGACTTGCTTACATATTTCAATATTTACCGCAAAAGTAAATAATATTTAAAAATATTTAATCAAATATCTTTTATTATATCTCAATTATTATGACTATCATTAATTTTATCTTTGAAAAATTATTAGTAAGAATGAGAAATATGTAAGTAAATAAAAATAAAATAATAAATTAAAAAATGAAAAATTTGCAAATTATTAAAAGCAAATAAACAGAAATTGAAATTAGACATTTCTGATAATACCGATCTACATGTTTACATTTATCTCGAATAGGTTTTTATCAATTGTACATTTATTTTGCATGGAAATTCTCATTATTGTACTATTTTGAGCAAAATTCTGCTAGTTTTCTGTTAAGTTGTGGTGAACAGCGCTCATCGATATCTGGGGTGAAATGCACTCATAGAAATCTGGCGTGGAACAAAATGACAATCGGCACGCCCTGGACCTTCTCGTTGTATTTACGTTCTCTGAAGGTTCAATTGTGGACCAGCGTGTAAACTGTCAAAGATGCCAAGTTTCGATGGATGCATTTCACCACAGGCCGCCAGAAACTAACAGAGTTTGCTATTGATGCATAACATTACTGAGCGCATTAAAAATAAATATGCTCAGAAATGTAGTGTTCTGTCTTTAACTAATAGCCTATTTCCACCAAGCACTTAAATGCATTTAAGGCCTCTGTTAAGTGAATGAAATGTCAAACGTTTCCACCGAAAGTGAGTTAACTCAAACAGCTGATTTTTGTTTACATTTGCAGTTTGCAAAATTTGTCACAAGTATTAAAATCATGAATTCAAGAGACCGCATCCATTTTATTTTGCTATTTATACAATATTATGATTTGCAAGTGCAGATTATTGCTGCACGGACAGACGCTGCTGAAAGGAAAATGCTTTTTTGCATGCTTACAACTTTGCCAACAATACCATTTCTTTGTATACATGAGAGTTTTTTCGGCTACCTCTCAATTCCTGAGCTCTTCCTTCCCAGCAATCCAGGAAACTTTGTTCCTGCGTAAGGTTCCACTTGCGTCGTTTTGTTTCCATTTTCAGTTTAGTTTATTTTTTTAAGTAATTAAGTGTGTTTTTCTAGAAACCACAATTCATAATATATTTTTTATGTCAATATTAATGCAAAAAAGTAACTTTTGCAGAAAAAATTTCAGCATGCAAAATAAAAGTCTGGCCCCTCATTAAATCCGAAAATACACGACTCTGGCAAGAAATATTCCGAAACGTCCGAAATGTTTACATTAGTAGTGACAACATCGACTGTTATCATAACATTTTCTGTTAAATTACCGAAAGTGAGTTAACTCACTTTGAAAAGTGAGTTGACACACTTTTATACAACAACAAACACATGGGAATTTCGCATTTAAATGCGATGTTTAAATGCATTTAAGCTAAAATGCATTTAACGTCCGGTGGAAATAGGCTATTACATTGCTTATGTAAAATTCAGATAACGAATTTTTGTAGGCTTAGGCTTGATATCACAAACAACGAAAATATTATTTTCAAAATATTAATACATCTTTTTCAAATTTCTGTGTTATCTAATAGTAAATGTTGAATGTATGTCCTCATAAAGGGACGATTTGCCGTCGGCATTTCGCAATAGGTTTTTTTTTATAAGGAGGCTTATTTATTCATGAATTGTATTTGTTACAAATCAATGAGATGTTTGATTTATAATTTTTTACCTCAGACGGAAATCGTATAGCTACCGCAGCAATGTATAATAGATTAAGTAAAACAGACAAATTGTGCACTAATGATCTATTAAAGGTCCTAAATGCACTTAGTGCAAGAACAAATGAAATTATCCTGGGTGGAGACGTAAATGCACGTCATCCCAGCTGGGGCGATAATCACACAAACCTAAACGGAAGAGTGTTGTTTAATTGGATCTCTGAATGCCCCTTTCTTAAAGTATTACCCACTGCTAATCCAACTAGAACCTCTGGTAGGTGTAATTCGTTTATAGACTTATTTGTAGTGTCTCCTTTTGTTAACGTTTGCTTTGGCAATGATAGTGAGCCCTATGGTAAGCTACGGACACATCATTTTGAGTCCGATCACAAGGCAATAGAACTCTGTTTAGACAGAACACAAAATGATATACTAAGGCAACATCCCCGAAAAGTAATTGATTATAAAAATATTAACAGTGATGAATTAAGTCAACAGCTATTTGCAATGTTAAAAAACAACTGTTTGGCATTAGACCGTATTGTATCCAAGACTGAAATAGACAACTGCATATCTCATTTGAATGTTACCTGGGAAAAAATCATAAATTCGCAAGCAGTTCCTAAAATAGAAGTACGTAGTAGAGGTTTAATTTCACTACACCAATAATATTAGACTTTATCAATGAAAAAAGGAATTGCGTCGTGCAGCGTTCAGATCTATAGATCCAAGACGCAAGAAAATACTTATAGCAACAGTTCGTAACCTTAGCAAGATTATATCTGATCGAATTCGTATACCAGGCATGATTCAATAATTAAAGGTTGGATAAGTAAACAGCTTTCTCGCTCCCTCTTGACAAAAAGGCTCTCTTACTGAAAAACAATAATGCTTCTTTGTAAAAAAAAGCATTTTTCCTGGAACAAATTTTTAAAAAGTAGCTAAATTCTTTATTTTTTATGAAAACATTTGCTGATTCAATAATTTGACAACTATTTAATTATTATTTTTTCTACTTGCGGAATCTGCGAAACGTACACACGTTAAAGTTGGTAATTAATTGTGATTTAAAACGAATTTTGCAGACCAATCGATTTTGTCAGCTCTTCACAGCCAGGTTTGAATAGATTAGCTCAGCTCCAGCCGCTTTGTTGTTCTTTAAGCACAATCGCTATTCGAACATCAATATAATCAGGTAGTGTAAGGTCTTTTCCATGGTCAAATTTTGAGTTCTCTGGTTCACCATCTTCTGGTGTTTCATTTTCACTACCATTCAGTAGACTGGAGAAGTTTTCCCTCCGTAAATGTGTCTTGAAACCTTCCATAAGTCGACGTAAATTTTCGTAGATTTTTCGAATAATAAACCTGTTCCATGCCAGCTTCTTAAGCTCCTCATACTCATGTATTTCGCCCTCTTTCCTTTTTCCTGCAATTGCGTCTTGGTTCCTTCTTCAGCTCCAGGTATCTGTCCCACCCAGCAAATGTTGTGGTCGATCGCAAGGTTGTGAGGCAGGCAGCTTGCTTTTTTTTCACTACTGTACTGCACGGCATTCCACATCATTTCGATACCCAATAGTTTCGTTTGCAGCTGTACGCAGCGAGCTTGAAATGCCATCCCATAGGCTTCCTCCACGAGTTGTTGATCGGTGCTCTCTGAGAGCAGGAGTGCAAGTCGAGTAGAAAACCGCTCGACAGTCTGTTGTTTTCGACGTCGAACTTCCCTTGTGCTTGTTGACGGTCGTTCCTGGCTGCACAGAGGCGTGTGGGTATCCTGGCTACTACAAGATAATGTTCTGATCGATCAAGAATACTAGAGACATGTATTCCGGAGACAAATAAGTACCTTGATGAATTTTCTTGTGCTGCAATCGACTACTAAAGACAACCCTTTTTTTGGCCTCAATCCACTTGGGAATGTTTCGTTGTTGTAGCTGAATTTTTCGACAGTTGTGCCAAAGATATCCTCTTTGCGCTTACTAAAGGTATTCTTTGCCACATCGTCCTTCTTTTTCGACGTGGTGTGGACTCAGGTCAGCGTTGTGTTGAAAAATTTCGTTTTGATGCGAATTGTTGGGAGACGTTCAACACCAATTTATATGGGCGCTGTAGTATTCACAAGGACCCACCTTCTTCAGTTCTTGTCCCGTCCATCGCACTTCTTGAACGACGGCGATGTCAGCGTTTAATTTTATTTGGACATCAATCAACCAGCTGGGTAGCGGATTAAATTACTCAAATAAAATTTTTTTTTTGCTATATATGCAAATTTGTCTAATTTTACTATTTTTAATTTTACTATTTTGCACATACGTCCATTCATTTTTACAGTATAGATTTTCATCTCATTGTTACATATAATTTAGAAAATATGGATATATTATTTTAATTTTAAAAGAATTTAAATCGTATTTAAAATGAATAAAATATGATAAATGCCATTGTAGGCAGGTAATTTACTCTTACTTTTTCACTCCTTTTTTACTAACTTTTCCTTGTTTTTTGCTTAAATGGAACATTTTTTCTCCCCCTTTCCGCTACTTTCCAAAATACAACCACTTGTAAGGGAGTGTCAAAACTCCCTTGTTACTACTTATCCAACCTTTAATTATTGAATCATGTATACCAGGTATGTTTTTTGAAGTGTGCCGGTTTTACTAGTAGATGTCGCTAGCAAAATGTATAAATTTCTATGATTTGGCATGTACCAATGTAATTTTTTTCTATTGACATTAACCTACAAAAAGACACAAGTCATATTCCGCCAAAATAATAGCGTCATATTTGTTTACCTCAGTGAATATGTCGAGTTTCGTTCCAAGTAAATCGCATTTGCGGCATTCGTTGCTTTTCTTATTTCATCAAAAGAAAAAAGCAGCTGAAGCTGGTAGAAACTTATGGTGTACATGCTCCAGTGATTAGAACATATGAGACATGGTTTCGTCAATTTAAAAGTGGAGATTTCGATTTGACAGACAATGAACATCCTGGTGCAGCGAAAAAGTTCGAAGACGAGGAATTGCATGTTGATCCAACCCAATCGCAACAAAAATTGGCAGAAACACTACATGTGACTCGAGGAGCCATTTGCCAACGTTTAAAAGCCATGGGAAAATCCAGAAGTATGGAAAATGGGTGCCACACCAGCTGAACGATAGACAAATGGAAAATCGAAAAACCGTTTGTGAAATGCTGGTTCAACGATTCGAAAGGAAATCTTTTCTGCATCGAATTGTCACGGGGGACGAAAAATGGATTTAATTTGAGAACCCGAAGCGAAAAAAATCATGGCTTTCCCCTGGTGAAGCTGGCCCATCGACTGCAAGGCCTAATCGCTTTGGCCGTAAGACAATGCTCTGTTTGGTGGGACCAGTGTGGTGTGGTGTACTACGAGTTGTTAAACCTGGTGAAACGGTGAACACGGATCGCTACCGACAACAAATGATCAATTTGAATTATGCGTTGATCGAAATACGGTCGGAATGGGCCCGAAGACATGGCAAAGTTATCTTGCAACATGACAACGCGCCGTCTCATACCGCTAAACTGGTGAAAGACACATTAAAAACACTTAATTGGGAAATATTATCGCACCCGCCGTACTCTCCAGACCTCGCCCCGTCCGACTATCATCTTTTCGCATCGATGGGACGCTCCCTTGCACAGCAGTGCTTCGCTAATTTTGAAGAAGACGGAAAATGGCTCGTCGAATGGTTTGCCTCGAAAGAGAAAAAGTTTTTTTGGAATGGTATCCATCATTTAGACTTCGAAGGGGGTGTCCATCAATCAGATGGTTCCGTTGTTATGAAGAGTGAAATTGATAAAGTGAACGCCTTAGTGCAGGAGATGATCAAATATCAAATTTTCTGCTTCGCAAAACATACTCCTATTTTTGGGGTTATTTAGCTATTCTATTTAATCATGCATATAATATAGGATATTTTCCACAAGTCTGGAAATGTGCTAAAGTTGTCCAGAAATCACAATCTGATCCAAAATTCGTCCGTAGCTACCGTCCAATTTCCTTATTATCTAATATTGGAAAATTATTCGAAAAATTCCTATTACAAAAAATTAAAACATATGCAACCAAAAACAAAATCTTGAAAGACACACAATTTGGCTTTCGCAACTTTTATTCAACAAATCACGCATTAACTCTATTGAGTGGTTTTGTATGCTCTAACCTTAATCGCCGCTGGGCCACTATAGCAGTCAGCCTTGATATAGAAAAAGCTTTTCATACGGCATGGAAAGAGGGTATTATATACAAAATGTACAAACTAAGTCGTATTATCTAAAATTACTTAAGTGACAGAATTATTTTTGTAAGTATGAATGATAACTGCTCAATGACAAGGGATGTTGCAGCAGGAATCCCACAGGGGTCTCTATTAGGTCCGGTTCTCTATAACATATTACTAGCTGACCTACCCGATCCACTAAGTGACAACACAAATATGATGGCCCTTTCATATGCTGACGATATTATGATATTAGGGTCTCTACAGAATGCAAAGAAAGCGAATAATATGATAAACAATTATTTAACTATATTATCTAATTTTTTCTCCAAATAGAAATTGAAAATTAATGTCTTAAAATACGAATGCACTACTTTCAAAGGACTTCATAAATATCTCTATCCAAATACGATAACTTTTATAGCAAATATTCAAATAAATGGAAATCGTATCCCGGTTAAAGAAAAAGTTAAATACCTAGGCGTTATACTGCAAAGTAAATTCAATTTCAAACCCCACCTGGACTATGTATTTAAAAAGGCAAAAAATATGTTCTTTTCATATATAAGACTTACAAAGCGTGCAATTAAAATTATAATCTACAAACAAATAATTCGACCAATCTTAATATGTGCTTTTCCATTATGGTTTAGTATCTCCTCAGCCCAAATGGAAAGATTAGAATTTTCGAACGATACATTCCAAGAATTTGTACTGGTGTAAACCGTGAACCCTATCGTGGCAGAGATTTATTTAGAAAAAGAACATCAAACAAAATTCTATATAAAAAATGTAATATAACTTGTATAGACAAATATCTTATGGACAATGCACTACGGTTCTAAAATAAACTGAATCTATTTGAAAACGAACGCATTAAAACATACATTAATAAGAAAGACAATATTGAATATCCTCTTACTGAACAATATTTGTCACCTATATACATATACATAAGTATCCTAAACCGTAATGATATGTTGTACAAAGATAAAAAATTGTTATTCTATCACAGAAAGTATAATTCTTATGATATAAGTGATAATTTGGTTTATAATGTAGATCAACATATCGTTTTAAAATACAATAAAATATGATGACGATAAACTTACTGTTTTAGAACAAATTTTAATTAGTTAGTAATTTTATTAGTAGTCATTAAATATAAGTACTTATTTTCACGCTATTTTAATTCATTAAATTATCCTTCTTTTCATGCCCTTTTTGAAGAAAAATAATATATTAATGTTAAAAAATGTACATGAAATAACTTAATTTATAAAGGTTTACTTGTTTAAGTCGGTATAAACATAAAATAAATAAATTTAGAAATCCTAGATAAAAGCATGTAGCATGTCACTCATGTATTATTAATGATATTTTTGGGCAATAAACAAACAAATGACGCTGTAGCACCATATTGAGCGAGATTATGTTGATCTATAAAAAACAAAAAAAAAAAAAAAACTAGGTATCATCTATACATACAATTGTGCTTTTACTATTACTTTAGGAATTTTTGTTGATATTTATATATAAATTCACAAATGTCCAGCTTACCATAAATTCTAATATCTAAAATCCCGTACGTTATTCTCTTTGAAATAGTATTAAAAAGGTCTAAGAAAAAGCCAATTGAAAATATTGAAAATTTTTTGAGTTATGCTGTGAGCCAACTTCAAAAAACGTCATTCTTGAAAAAATGCATTTAAAGTTTTGAGACATATAAAATATACATCGGGCCGCTGCGCTCGGTAAGACCTTTTGTTCCTTCTTCCAGAAGGTCCAAAGAATAGTTTTAGCCAATAAAAAAAGACGCTTTTAAAGAATATTAAACCAAAAAGTTGAAAATGATTTTGGAAATAAATTTATTTATTTTTTTTATTTATTTATTTAAAAGAGAAACAATTATTAATAATTATTCCACTTACAAACTAAAGCACTGGCTGCCAGGGCCTTCGGCTTATTTTAAAACTAATGTTAAAGTGTTATACAATGTAAGGTTATTAAAGTATCAATATTATAAATTATTTCTAGCGTGGGGCGCTCGATATAGGAAAATTATGGCACAAAGCGCGTCACATATTTCTCTCAATTAAGGTATACAAGTATTTTTTAGATTTATATACTATTGTCTTAAGTTTATTTTCTAAATTATTTTCAACTTTTTAGTTTAATATTCTATAAAAACACGTTTTTCTAGTTTTTTTTTTTTAACTTATATTTATTTTTATTTTGCAAGTACTTATGCGGAAAGTGCAGCGAAGGCTGCTCCATTTGGCCGCTTCCTGCCATTGGGGTTCATGCAATTTCCTGTCTCTGTATTTTGTGGAGGTTCCTTCCATTAACTCCACTTCCTGAACCATCCTCTCTGTTTTCTCCACTTTTCCTTCATTTTGCGGTACTTGGGCTTGGAAATGAGAGGGTTAAACTTGGCTCCATCTCTTGATCCATTTTGCACCTGAAAAGCAGAAAAATTTAGTGAATTGTTTTTGAAGAAAAGCATTAAAAACGTTACCTTTGAATTAGTATATATAAGAGTATTTATTTTTTCGTCAGCTGTTCGCGCGGCAAACGAAAGAAAATTGCAAACATGTTTTCAAATAATATTTTGATGTCAAATATTGCCACATCGACTGGCAAATAAAAATTTGATCGTTTTAATTTGGCTGTCATTTATATGGCATCAAACGTAAATGACACCATATGACAACCCGTTATCATTATTTTGGCAGCATTTGACGTCAGTTTGTTTGTGGCAGCTGTTGAAATCAGTCCACCTCAGTTCCCTCTGCGAATTTTCTTTTACGGCCTCAATCGAGTCGAAACGAGTTCCACGGAGTGGTAACTTGAGCATTGGTCCAAATCCAGTGAATACGGTGGTTGATCGATGGTATTGAACGATGATAAAAAACCATTTCCGGAAACTTTCTAGTCTTAATGCTCTCCAACGGGGCGTTGATAGCAGCCAGTTGCGAAAAATCACAAGGCGGTTAGAACCCTTACGCACTTTAAAAGAAAAAATATTTAAAAGATATATTATTACCTGTTTCTGTAGAGATAGTGCTGTTATTCATCTTTCTTTTAGTTGGCTATCAGGTTGAGAAACGATTTCTTCAAAGAAAAGACTTATCGCAATTCCAGAGGTGTGACCACTCAAATTTCAAAAATGTCTATAAGAATGACATTTGTGAACTAAATGAGCATATACGATGTGTCCCAAAAATAACCGAACTTTTTGGATATAAAATAGTAAAATACACATTATATTATCTTTGAAAGTTATTATTTATTCCAAATAGGTTCCATTTGACTCAACACAACGTTTGGAACGATCAACCAGCGCATGCATAGATATTTTTATGTCATTTATAGAAATGTTCTTCAGTACCTCGGTTACGGCTGCTTCATTTTTTTAAATTTTTTTCAATTTCAATTTTTTTTTCAAGTTTGACACAAAATTTTATATTTGCTCTTTGTTCCAATTTTTTTTGGAACCATTAGTACACTTTTGGTTTTATTGAAATGGCTGTCACTTTTACATCTGTCATCCGACTTACATGAAGTTAGGTGCGTTTGAAAGAGGATGAATGTATCTTTTTAATGTTGCAAATTTTCAAAAAAAGGCGCTGTATGTTGTATGATTTAAATATAAAGTTCGGTTGTTTTTGGGACACACCGTGTACACAATCAATATTTTAATTAACAAATTGACTATTTTAGAAAAATTAAAAATTTTCTTTGGTTCATAGATTTTTTTAATCATCGCAGATGGAATATTTCTGATCATAAGGTGTAGATATTTCAATCTGAACTTACTCCTCAGACCTAAATTGACTAAATTGAAATTTTTTATATGAAAATTGTGTGGCACGTACTTTTATTTATTTTTTTTTTTTGAAAAATTTAAATAAATGCAATTACGAGTTCAAAAAAATAATCGAACTCACTTGTAGGGCCTTGATTGGGTCGTTCTATTGCAATAAGATTTTCAGAGAATTCAGATTTTAACATGCCAGAGAAAATTAAAGAAATCGTAATACGTATTAGTTATATTTTTAATCGTTTTTTAATTATGTTAGACCCAGTTATAACATATTTGTGGTACAACTTACATTTTGGAGTTAAACACTTGTTAATAAAAAAACTTTTTGACGATTCCAAAATTCGGTTGTAAAAAGGATATATAATATAGTCTTCCGGTTCTTATGATTTTCAGTTTGAATATTTATTGTAATCTAAATGGAATGCCAAATGCGCTCTTCCATATTTTTTTGATGGATTTATAACCCGAAATCTAAAAGTTGGTTAAATATTTGTTATAGTAGCAAATGAATACAGTATAAAAATACATTTGCTCACCAAATTTGGTTGAAGTATCCCCAAAACTAACGAAGTAATTTGCATCCAATACGACATAAAGACAGAGAGACGGACCGATGGTATAAATATGTATTACTGGGTCCTCCCCTTCCCCCTTATTGAAATAAAAAGCATATAAAAGCAGAAGTTAATCGGTAAGCTTTGCAAGAAAGTAAAGGAAATTTTTGAAAAGTTTTTCAAGGAAAACTGTTTTTTTTTTGTACCATAAAAAAGCTTTCATATATCATGAACTTTAAAAAGTTTGGTATTTTGTATGTACAATGAGAAAGTGACCCGAATCAGTTCCAAAATGTAAGCGTTTTCACTGACCCTTTTTTGTTCAAATAATGAAACAAAAGTTTTCGTTATAATCAGTATAATCAGTTCTATACAATGGGTGCGTTCAGCGAACTGAGCGCTCAGTAAAATGTTCAGTGAGCGGACGCTGAACGCAATGATTAGTTAGCGCTTATGCTGCAACTACTCATCTTACATACCTTCCATCCATATGATGTAAATGAAAAATTGTGCTTGCCCATGCCGTTGCTGACGGTTGTCCCGCAGAAACCAGCGGATTTGATTTTCCGTAAAACCGGCTACCGACTTTTTTAAACTAATACCAAATAAACTAAGGTAATGTGTAGTTTTTTCAAAAAAGAAAACTGAATTTTTAATTCATTATTTATTACCATGTAGATCATGTACAGCCTTGTCCAAAAGAATTAGGCTCCCCATAAATTACCGAATTTTTTGTTTTAACAAGTGAAGTAATGAAGTTTTATTAGTAAAACAGTGAAAATACAATAAATTAGTGATAATAACATTAATATTTAGTAGGTCCACCCTTCGATTTAATAACGGCGGAAATTCTCTTAAGCATGTTGCGTATAAGCTTTGCACATTCGCCCACATTTATAGCGTACCACTCGTTAATTAAGGCATTTTTTAAGGCAGTTTTTGATGTTATACTGTGTTCCTTAATCTTGCGTTTTAAAATAGCCCACATGTGCTCAATGGTATTAAGATCTGGAGAATGTCCAGGCCAATCTAACGAAACAAAGTTGTTATATCTAAACCAACGCATCGTAGTCACTGATTTGTGATAAGGAGCGTTGTCTTGCTGAAATTGAACCCCGTCTAAATTTGTATCGCCGAAAATGCGCGTCAACGAAGGCAGAAGAACAGCTTCTAATACATTTATGTACTTTTGACTGTCCATGCGACCCTCGCAAATGGACATTTCGCCGACACCATCAGCAGCCATGCAGCCCCAGATCATAATGCTGTCTCCTCCATGCTTAACAGTGGGTACCACGCAATCTGGATGATATTCTTCCCCAACCCATCGCCTCACGAACGTCACACCAGGTGTTCAAAATATCTGTAGATAAGAAAAAATAATGTTTTCATAAGATTTGTATTATGACTTCAAATTTGCTCTAGGGTAAGAAGCTATGGCTTTTAATAGGTACTTTAAGATGATCTTAACTAAGCTTATCTCGAAGTTTGATTAATCAGACGGCAGAACATTCGACCAATCTTTTTCCGTAAAATGTTGGTATCGGCGGGCCCATTCAAACGATTTTTCCTATTCTTTTCTGAAAGCCACGACTTCTTTCGGGCTTAACATCCTTTTAAACCTGCTTCCAAAAGTCTTCTTCTAGCTATTCGAGCACTAACTGGTTTACTAAATTCATCCGAAAGGGCAGAAGAGGATTTTTTGCGATCCTTGAGAGACTCGCGTATAAGTAATCGGTCTTCTCGTTCACTGGTTAGACGCTTTCTTCCACTTTTTGATTTATTATTGTGGGATTTCGTCTCCACCGCGCACAGCGAACATCCCATCAAATTGGAAATCTCAACCTGAGAACTCTATCATCGTAACTAATTTCACTTTTTTTAGGCATTTCGCAAAAACAACTACATCGCGCCAAGTTTACAGCTACAGAATATCTGAGCACTTGATCGTGGATATGTAGGTAAAAGGAAAAAGTGAAAAACAACAATATGTGAAAGCGGCACACATGTCGCTTAATGGGATAAACATTGGCTCGTGCTGTGGACATTTCCATTTCGAATCCCATTCTGAAGTCTGATGAGGAAAGGGGGTGGTATCCGAAATAGGTATTGTTGTAATTTTTTTACTATTTCCAAAAAATATATGGTCTGGAACAGTACCATTTAAACCAAAACCCAAAAACAATTCAACATAACAATGACCTGAAAAAGCATTTATGAACTGTTTTTATAAGATTGGTAACTTTTCACTAAATGTAATTTACAATTTCACTTTAAAATTTTAAATGCGAAAATATTTTATGAATTTCTTAAAAATGACAATTTTTAGGTTTAGCTTACCCAGAGTGCTATGAATTTTAATATTACATAATTTATTTAAAAAGAAGTGGTAACTTTGATAGCCATATTTGAGAATACTTGTATTTTAGTGGGGTGCCTAATACTTTTGGCCAAAGCTGTATATTTGATTTGCGCTTATATTCAAACATATGAATTATTAAATTTGTGGACGCAAATTATAAGTTTGTTAAAAAGTATGCAAACACACTGGCAGTTGGCAACATATCGTCTGTCAGCAGCGTCGATAACTCGTGTATGCATATTGCTCTTCCAATCGGGTGTTGTGGACGTTAGGTATGTAAGATGGGCAGTTGCAGCATTAGTAAACAGACTTTGTGAGCGTAAAATTTTTATGATTATTATCAGATTTTTTGGGTTGTCAAATAGATTTTCAAAGAAAGGAATTAAAAGGAAAGAACAAAAAATTTGTATGAAGGAACGCAGATGACCAGTTTGCGGAACATTTTAGGATGAACAGAACAACATTTCAAGTAAGACATAATTGTGCAAAAAATACTTGTAAATATATAATTTTTAAGATAATTACTTTGATATAATAATGCATAAAAATTTTTCCATGGCGAAAATTTAACATCACAATCAGTTGGTCGTTTCGACAGTTGAAGTAGCTGTACGTTCATGATATTTAGTCGCTCAGTAAAAGCGCTCACTGAACATGTTTACAGAGCCCTCAGTTCACTGAACGCACCCATTGTTCTCTACCCTGCAAGAAGGCTTCCGATGTGAGCCAACATATGTCAGGAATGCTTGATGTCATATTTCGTCATCTCGTAAAACGATTACGTCATTCTCTCTTCGTTTTCTTGTGCATTTTCGCAATTCTTGTCAGGCAAACAGAACACAGTTGAACGACAACATTGATACTTTGACAAAAATTGTATACACATACATATAGAACATTATTAAAATTCAGTTAAGGCACACAGTTTCTAATACAGTCTTCTTTTCTAATATTATTATACATATAAGGTATGTATCTAAAACTCAAAAAAGGAACAAATATACAAGAAATTAAAATTAAACAAAAAAAACATTTTCTAATTAAAATAAATCAAAATTCTTCGTCAAAATAATACAAAAAATTAAATTTATCATTTCTTCAGCTTCCTTGTATATTTCCTCGTACGGTGATGACTCAGCTCCGGCCCTACGAACACCTGCTTCGTATTCGCGGCTTCCTTGTAATTGAAAGACATCTTAAAAAAAATAAATGGATATTCGGATAAGAATGTTTTAAATGTAAGATTGCAGTACTACCTCACGGGATCTTATCAAAAATTTTAAGGCTGCCAAGTGCCTACTTTCCGCATCGACCATCCCCGTTATATTCTTCCATCCTGTCGTCCGTAAAAATGTGACGGACAATGCTGGGTACACTTTCCGTAATTACCTTTATTTTATGTAAATGTGTTATCTTTAAATAAAATAAATTTCAAATAGGAATTTAAAGTTAAATAGAATGTTATTATTATTACCTTGGCTTGGCTAAACTCGGGATCTCTCAGTTTATCCGCCAAATGTAAAACCAATGAGTTAGAATTCAACGGTAACAGGCTCGCAACTTCGTCCATATTTTTAACTGTAATTTCTCCCGTCATTCGGCAGACACAATTTTTCACCTTTTTTATAAAGTGCTTACATTCACTTCTTCTTCTTCTGTATAACTAAATACATAAATTCACTATTTGGATATGTCTGAATGTCCATTTTTTCTTTGCTGATTTTTAAAAGTGTTTTTACGAAAATTGCATAGGCATATATGTTTGCATGCACATATGTACATATATTTAAATAAAAACCACAAATTTCAATTTCCAAATTTACGGCATTTATTCTCATTCAAAGTGAGAAACAAAATAAAAGAGAATGTCAAAATCTACAGAGACGAATAGAAACACAAAACGTGTCGAACGAACACAGCGACACGGTGCGCTGCCCTCTTCGTCATCGCCCTCTCCCCTACGAACGAGTGTTTTGTCGACAAAAAGTATCCCCGTGTAAACTCAGACTTATGTGTTAGTGTTGCCCAAAATTGTGTCAGTGTATTGGTGAACACATCAGCCCATTCTTGCTGGGTATACAATGTTTTGAATCCCTTACAGTATAGGGTTCACCTGATTTGGATTCTTTATATTCATCTTATTGCCGTTACACCATTATACCCCTCTAGTAGAAGGCTATGTCCCTATTGGCAAAAAACTCGGAGATCCAATTTTCACAGGCCTGAGGCCAACTTCTCACCATTAAGCGCGTTCGCCATGGACAGGAAAAGATGGTAATCACTTGGTGCCAGGTCCGGACTAAAAGGTGGGTGCATTAGGACCTCCCATCCGAGCTTTTGGAGCTTATGGCGCGTCACCAAAGACGCCTGGTGCTGTCCTGATGGAATATAATTCGGCCTCTGTTGATCAAAGACGAGCTCTTCTGGATGAGTGCTGCCTTCAAGCGGTCCAGTTGTTGGCAGTAGAGGGCCGAATTGAGCGTTTGTCCTTAGGGGAGCAGCTCGTAGTAGATGATCCCTTGCCAATCCCACCAAACACACAGCAAAAGCTTCCTGGCCGTCAATCCTGGCTTGGACACCGTTTCCGCCGGTTCAACGCTTTTCGACCACGACCGATTTCGCTTGACGTTGTCTTTTTTGTGTCGCCCTCGTAATTTTCTTTTTTGTGTCGCCCTTCACGTTCACACAGAGATACTTTCTTCAAGCCATTGTTTTGACATTTGTTTCTTTTTCATTTTTTCTCTATTCCGCTTTATTTTAGACTCGCAATTTTTCGTTCACTTCGCAGTTTTTAATATTTCTAAAATAAAAACACTATGTGTGTGTAAAGGAAGACACAGCTTTTATTTATCTATTTCTTATATACATACATATGTATGTGTATTTACTTTCGATTAAAAATCATCTCTACACTTTTGAAAGTATAATCTATTTACAAAACTTTACATATCTCATCCTTTTTGCTGCAACTACCCATCTTACATACCTTCCGTCCATAGCAACCTATTTTATGAGAGCGCCATGTAAATAAAAAGGTGGCACCGCTTGTCGATGTCATTATTGACCGTTGTCTCGCAGAAAATACTCGTGCTTGTATATTCTATTATGGTGTTATGTTATGGCCGTGCGGTAAGTTAGATGGGTGGTTATGCTGCAACTACCCATCTTACATAGCTAACGTCCATAACACCCGACTGTAAGAGCGATGTATGGTATATACACGAGCTAACGACGCGGCTGACAGCGGCGAAATGTTACCAGCTGCCAGTGTGTTTGCATACTTTTAAACAAATTTATAACTTTCGTCAACAAATTTCATAATTTAGGTATATGTTCGAATATAAACACCAATGAAATATACATGATCTAAATGGTAATAAATAATTAATTACGAATTCAGTTTTCTCTTCCTTTGAAAAAACTACACGTTACCTCAGTTTATTTAGTATTAGTTTAAAAAAGTCAGTACTGGCAACCTTGTATAAGAGCGATAAATGAGCCGAGTCGGTTTTACGGAAAAAATCAAATCGCCGCTGGTTTCTATTGGACAACCGTCAGTAACGGCATGGGCAAGCGGTGACAACTTTTCATTTACATGTCGCTCTCATAAGATAGGTTTCTATGGATGGAAGGTATGTAAGATGGGTAGTTGCAGCATTATAGCATTTCACAATCAAACAGAAACAATTTCAATGGCTTCATTAATACATTCTAATATTTATTGAACTAATTCCACTTTATCTGCAAAACCTATTATCTGAAATATTAATAATTAGATATATACCTATTTGCATAGACATATATGTTTGCTTGCACATACATATAAATATTGTAATAAAAACCCAAATTAAAATTTCAAAACTTATGGCATTTATTCGTTTGAAATTTAAGACAGCTACAATCAGTTCAAAGTGAAAAACAAAATAAAAGGGAATATCAAAATCCACAGATACGAATAGAAACACAAAATGTGTCGAATGCCTTCGTCGTTGCCCCGTCCCGTACAAACGAGTGTTTCGTCAACAAAAAGTATCCCTGTGTAAACTTAGAACTTCCAAATTTTCTTCCTCTTCTTTTGATGTTTCCTCTACTTCTGCTGTTATATCGTCTTCTTAACTTTTCAAATGTCAACAAACTTCATTTCTCACTTACTTATTTTTACAAACGCAAGTTGGTTGACAGGATTTCTCCAAAGGCATAGGCTTCATAACATAAGAAACAAGAGCGAGATTGCTTCTGGAGATCAGATAGCAGCACAAGAATTTCCACTAAAACTTAAAAAAATATTTACCGAAGGTGCATGGAGTTCAGATCAGATTTTTAATGTCGACGAAATTGGTAATTTTTGGGAGAAAATGCCGAAAGGAACATATGTACATACGTGGCTAAATCGCACATGGATTCTGGGGGTTTTAAAGATAGAGTCAGATTTTTATTTTTAGTAAGGCTTCTGGATATCAGATGTCAAAAGTTTCTGATTATCAATCGGGCACTTAAGCCTCGAGTAATGAAAGACTTCAACTTTGATACATTACCGGTCAATTTGACTACAGTTTTCACAAAATGGTTCATTAAAAATTTTGTGCCAGAAAAATAAAATATATATTATAATAATATGTTATGATAATGAAAAAGGTTTGGAATTTAAAGTTCTTCTGTTGGTAGACGAAATGTACAAGTTGCCTAATCCAACCACTAAACCAAGCAACTATCGAAACATTTAAAACTTACTACATAGCGAAGACGAAATATTACACAGAATGCTGATGTTATAGAAAGCAGCGATAGTGAAGATCCTTTTAAACACACTTCAAATTTGCGCCACAATAGTTGATGCAGTAAGGTTTTGGAGATACATACCTCAATTATGGTGGCAAAAGTGCTTCGACAATTGGTTCAAACGTATGTGTGTATAGCTAATGGCTAAAAAAGAGTGTAATAGAGAGTTTAGCTGATCTGCAGTAAAAACAAAACACACGGTAATTGCATTTGTTCCCCTTATCTCACCTTTATGAAATCCAACAGAAGCTTTCATGGGACAAACAAAGTTTCAATTTTGTTGTTTGGTATTATATAAAATCATAATTATTATAAAGTCGTCATTTAATAAACTATAAATGGCTACTGCAATCGGGGTTAATGTGGTTGTCCAGAAGGAAAATTTTTTTTTCGCGTGCTTAATTTAAAAAACAAGGTAAAGATATTTTTTGAAGAAGGTACTAATTTTTCTGATCTAATAGATGGCAAAGTACGGTATGCCAAGCTAACTTACTTACGAGGCACATAGCACAGGAGGGTGGCTTAGAAAAGTTTGAGCCAGCTCCAAATATTCACCATTTTACAGTTTAAAAATAAACAGCTTTGATTAGGTCGTGATTGTGTTATGTGTCACATAGGTGTATGAATTAATTTTGAAGAAGAATGTCTAGCAAGTAAAGAAAATAAATAAAAAATTGAGAAATAACCAAAATAATAATATGAATTTGCATTGTTTGTTAATTTTACTGTGAGAAACACATTTTAGTCTGGAACTTAAAATTATTTAGAACCAAGTATACAACTTACGAATTCCCGCCTCAAGAGATTGCAACCTACTCCTCCAAAATACGAGGCAATCGCAAAAGAAACGCATTAACTGCAACTTCTGAAGAAATCGATAAATGGTACTCCCATCCCTCCGTGCCTGCCCAGTAGCATATGAACTGTAAGAAAACCTATAACTGCAGATATCTTCTTTCTTTGCAGCTCGATAAAGTCACAAGACCTTCTTCCATTCATCCATTCTAGCCATATTGTCTTGGTGACATTACACGCATTTAGACTTCTCTATTTTGTGTTAGCCTCTTGAATGAATAAGTCTCTTAAATTGAGCTTACAAGTGGAGAGCGGCATGGCCAAACTCTTCCATGATTCTTACAAAGCTGGTCCGACGTCTCATTACCCGATTTGTCACTGTGGCCAAATACATATACCAGGTTCAAAGAGAACTGCTTAGCCATCACATTAAGTGATATGTCTACCACAACTGACATTTATTTTTGAATGATCTTGTGGTTTAACATCGAATACTCAAGTAATTAAACGACAAAAGTCAATGATTTATGATTTTCAAGCACCTACAAAGTCTTACTTACTTATCAAGCAAACACATACAGATAAAAACTAATAACACTTCTCGGTAAATACGCAGGTGCTTAAAAATCATTCATACTTAGCTGGAAGGTTTTTTTTTAAATTTTTTAATATAACTTTTTATTAAGAATAATCAAGCTCGATTTTGCAATGACATAATTTTTGAACGAATGAGTTCTAACATAAACAACAATCGAGTATATAATGTTCGGTTCGGCCCGACCTTAATTTTCCTTACATATTTTCGTTACGCCAGAACAACGTAAAACGGTGGCTCGTCAGTCATTGAGATGGTTTTTTCCAACCACGGCTTTATCTGGTCAATACTTACGGACACTATAGGTTGATTTGTGCATTCGTTAGACCGACCGGGCTTTTTACTGATTATGCCAATTAAGAAATTTTTCCTTCCGTCTTTGGAAATAATACCGCTTCCACTGTGTCCTTCACACAGCATGTGATTCATATTAAGTGTGCGTATACAAAATTCGCCTTTTGTGCGATCGGCTTGGCAGTTATTACGTTCAAATATTAATTGTGTCTTTACAAATATATCTCCAGTATGATCATCGTTTTTAGGCCAACCATGTAGGAAAGTTGTATTCTTTTCTTTTCTTCGTCCATCCAAGCAAATGGGTCTGGCATTTATATTCAAAATGAAGGGTTCGCTGAGTTCTAAAACTGCAACATCAATGGCACTACAAAAGAAAATAAAATATTGTTCAAAATTTGGAAAATATGAAGTTAAATGTACGAGTATACAATAATATGCTGGTTTGCGTAGAATAAACTAGTTTTAATTTATATTTTCACAGTTATCTAATTTTCTCTAATTTCAAAACCACAATAGTAAGTTCAATATTTCTCAATACAAAATAGTCTCATTTACAATACAAATAAATATTCAAATTTCGGTTTCGTTTCTTTATTCGTGATTCTTGTTCTGCAACTATTTTTTTTTTAACTGAGCGCTAAAGCCGATCGATGTTTTATATTTTCGGTGATAGACCCTCAAGTCGATTTCATAATTTTTTATGGATATGAAATATATTACAAATCTGTATTCGAGTATTTTTTTTCTTAGAAGAATTCAAAAGGATTATTTTCTTGAACAATTCTCTATAAAGAACTTATTCTTAAACAAACGTACCTATTATTAGCAGCAAAAATCTTTGATACATTTTTTTGTATTATCTCAGTTTGGCCGCCTTTGAATTCACCTCCAGCTATGACAGAAACCTGTGATGCATTAAGCACAATATAATCTTCGTCTACGACGCAGTGCAAAGCTGTAAGTAAAATAATATGTTGTATTTCAGCATCTTTGGCAAAAGATATAAATATGTCTTCATGAACGGACCCTAATCTAATTTTATGACTAATTGCTAATTAAAGCCCAAACCACAAACCGTAAGAACCAGCCATAACTTATACCGGGAGTACGGATGCTATGGAAAGATTATGATTCTAATAATTTTGTATTTCAAAGTACTTTTACAGCTTTAGTTTGTTTGTATACTTAACTTTGTTACACATACATTTCGGTAATAATTAATAAAAAAAATAATTAAAAATCTCTAAGCGTATAATTTTTCAACATTTCTTGTTAGGGGTTTCTTGCGTATGAAATATGCAGTTAATTAATACTCGACTTCAGTCTAAATGGAAGTTTATCTAAATCTCTAAATCTGTTTGAATTATTATATACAAACAGTTATCGCATTCGCAACTTGGCTCCAGGTGCCAACAGGTGCTGCTTTGGGCTGAGTAGGCAACTGAAAAGTAAAGTCGGCTCTCGACGAGCAAAAACCAAATTCTACGAGTCCCTCATCATACCCGTTGTACCATGTTTATGGTACACAAAACAATATGAAAGAAGGAGTGCTAAATAGAAGAACCAGATTATTATTATCAATAAAAATAATATGTAAAAGAACTGAAAACAGTTATATTTTTGTAAACAAAATATTTTCAGCTATGCAGTTGTTGATTTAAATACGCATTTGAATCATAGGTAGTGCTGGTGCAAGATAAATAGAGTTAAATACAAAGGTTATGTTTATTATAGCGACGTTACGTACTTATTGAGTACTGGGTTATCCCTTATTTATTTAATGATTACAATTTATCTTTCAAAGGTTTTAAGAATAAATTAAGCTTGTGAAGAACATGAAAATTATGTATTGAACAAAGACGTTTTCAAGTCCACGAAACTTTCCTAATCCGATTTCGCCTAATCCACATACACAGATTTCGATCACGAATATTAAATTTGCCTACTTTGGGGACACCGTTTCCGATGCATTACGCGGGTTGCACCTCGTCGACTCTTCAAATTACTTTCGCAGGAGTCAATGTATTATTTAAAATAATTTAATTTTTTTATTCTTATTAACTTTATTTAATATTTTAGTACATTAATGAAAAATTCATATTATAATGAACATAAAAATTAAAATATGGCATACATACAATATTTACATTACTCAATTATTTTATTTATACATTTTCTTGTGTATTTATCTATAATGCGTTATACATATAAAAAATAAATTATATCACCGTAAAATAGATAAATGCTCGCTAAAAAGTTTCTGAAATATTAATATTTCCTTTTAATTTTACACTAAATAATAGAAAAATACCATATGAAAAAGAAATTAAAATTAATGAATCATTTGATTTTCATTATATTTCAATTCTATTTCTATTGGATTTGTTATGCTAAAGCACCAGTTCTGTTATTTTATTTTTTTAGCCCTGTACACATTTCAATCGAGCATCGAACCAAAAGTCAATTGCGCCTTTTCGTTATAAGTTTGTTGATAAATCTGCCCGCATGCGTCTATGCACCACACACTCACTCATATATGTATGTATGGTATATGTGTGTGCGTTATATACTAACTATAGCTATCGTGACTACACCGTTTGTTTTAGCCCAGCCTAACTGTTCTCTCTCGCTCAAACTCATCTATGTTGGATATTTTCTCTCTTTCGAGTTACGGAGCTATGTTTCCGTTACAGCTCTCATTCATTCATAAAATTATATACAGTGGACCCTCGATTAACGAACTTAATTTCAGCACCTCGGTCCGTTAAGCAAAACGACTATTTTCATATACATAAATGCATGTCAAATAAATTAATTCGTTCCAGATCGAAAAAATTACACACTAATATTTTTCAATTTGAACTTCCATATAAAAGAAAGTTACAAAAAAATATTTCAAAACTTTTGAAATGGAAAAATAAACCAATACATATATCTTAAAGAAAAAGGAAAATAAAACATAAATTTTTTTTTACAATGCATACCTAATTTTCATGATGAAGTAATATTACTTCACTTCTATATAGAGTAGAAAGAGACTTTGACACTGCCTTAGCTGAACGTTATATTTTCGAATTTGAAGAGAAAGGGGAGGAATAAAAGAAAATTCAGGGATTTTTAGGGGAATTTATAAAATATTGAAAATTTCGAAAAATATACATGTAATTATGAGAAACTAATTCCCAATCCAAAAAGTACCTATATTATTTTTATATCCTATACAGAGAATTTAATTGTTTCAAGATGATCTCCTTGAACAGGAAAGCTAACGGCAAATAGACATTAATAATCTTAATAATTAAGTACATACATGAATCCGTATGTACTTGCATTTATTCTATAATTATATAACATTATACACATTGATAAGTACAATATTAAAGTCCAAATAGCCATTATAGGCTTTTTTGTGTGTACAAAAATTAACAACATAGCAGGAGTGCAAAACAAGTTTAAAAAATGATAAAGCAAACTTGAATATTGAAAGTTAGGATAGTAGTTTTACACGTAACGATATATAAAAACATTATATTACACGGAAACTTCGATAAAACCATCTAAATTGTTGGACGAGTTACCTTATTTTTATTTAAACTTTTAATCCTAAAATACATTCTACACTTGAAAAACAATTTTTTTACATCAGACCTGATTTCAGCAACTTCGGGCCTGCTTTCTAACTTCTGCAGAAATCCTGAGCAAGTTTGAAGACTATTGCCATTGAACTGTATAAATATTGCTTCTAGTAATTTTTTTTTCGCTTGCTAGCTTCATTCTCTTCGATTCTGAGCCAGAAAGAAAATCTATGTCGGAAAAGTGGAGGGCACAAACTCTCGATCCCAGCTTTAAATCAGCACCACAGGATTCAGACCATATTCTTCGTTTTGCTTCATTTTTGGGTACATGGAAAAGCTTCACATTTTCGTTATTCCAAAGCATAATGATTGATGTTGAGCCATAAAAAAGCATACATCAGCATATAAAAGAATGAGTTTAATTTCAGTTTTGCTATGCATCGACTGATATATGCAAGTTACTTCTGAAATTGCATATTTTCAGTTTTTTCATCAACATGTCAAACCACTCCAAAATTCCCTCTATCTATATCTATATCAAACGAAAGTCATCATAACGAATAGAGAATAAAATTCTGTAATGTATACTATAATTTTTGTTAAAAAACTTTAACTTTGCCCTTTTTTTAAATAATTTTTAAAATAAGGGCCTAGAATCGTATAAAATCAACATAGTTTTGCTAAGGCAGCGTGTGGGAGAGGGACAATATTATTTCATCATACCTAATTTACTTTTAATAAAACACTGTCTAGTGTCGTTTATTTCTGCCGTCGCTTCCAAATTTGTTGAAAATGAGACCCAACATTATCGTTAATTAAGTTTGTTGAAAGTTGATTTCAACTCTTCAATGAGATTATCTTGCAAACTTGGTGGATGTGAAGGAGCGTTATTCATAATAAGCAAGGTACGAAGAGGAAAATCCTTCTCAATCAAATATTTCTGGACGGAGGGACCAAAAACGTTATTGATCCAGTCAGTAAAAAAGATCACGTGTGACCCAAGCTTTACTATTCGACTTCCACATAACATTTAGCTTCTTCTTGTCGACATCATGCTTTTTCAAGGCACGTGGCTTCTCTGAATGATAAACAAGAAGGGGTTTTATTTTTAAGTCGCCGCTTGCATTGGAACACAAAAGTATAGTAAGGCGGTCTTGCATTGGCCTGTGGCCGGGCATTGCTTCCTCCTCTGCAGTTATGTATGTCCGCTTGAGCATCATTTTCCAAAAAAAGACCCTTTTCATCACAATTAAAAATCTGCTGGGGCAAGAAACCAACAGTATCCATAAGCTTCTTGAATTCGCCGACCAAACTTTCCGCTGCTTTAGCGTCTGAGCTTGATGGTGGAGTCTCATAACATTATGAATACCAGTACGTTTTTTAAAATTCTCGAACCAGTATTACTACGTGTATGCTTTATTTCTGGGGAGTAATGGGATGTAGTCAAACTTCTGGGTATGCTGTTACAGTTGCGAGGCTATACTCAATTCCTACTGTTGCGTCCACGTCGCGCACCCTGAAAACGTTAGCAACCCTTGTGCAAGATGTGGTAACCAACCCGTGTGGAGCCTTGGGTCACGGCTAATGAGAGAGGAAGCTTCAGTGAAGACACTCCGACTTATTCGGTTTAAGGGTCCGTTGAAGTCTAATTGCAGCGTCTGTTCACCAGAGGTGGGAGAGAGAGTTCGTCGTCGAGTACTGGCATTCGCCCCGGTGGATGAGCGTCTCGCCACAATCCGCATCAGAGCGAAATTTTTCAATATATCGTTGATTTACGCCCACGCCCCGACGGAAGAGAAGGGCGATTTGGCCAAAGATGCCTTTTATGAGCGCCTAGAGCATAATTATGAGCGCTGCCCCCGACACGATTTAAAAATCATGCTTGGCGATTATAATGCCAGGGTGGGCAAAGAAGGTATCTTTGGTGCGACTGTGGGAATATTCATCCTCCACAACGAAACATCCACTAATAGGCTGAGGCTGATAGACGTTCGCCGGGGCCGGAAATATGGTTGTCTGTAGTACTAGTTCCAGCACAAAAAAATACATCAAGCCACTTCCTGTCCTCTGATCGAAAAACATAAAACCAGATCGATCATGTTGTGATAGATGGAAGACATGTTTCCAGTGTTCTTGACGTGCGTACACTCCGATGACCCAACATCGACTCGGACCACTATCTTGTTGCAGCGAAGATATGCATGCGCCTCTGTGCATCGAAGAACGCTCGTCAACAAACACAAGGAACACGTGCGGGAGTGAGTATGAAGGTTTTAAAAAAGCTGGCCGACAAGGGTAATGTTCGAAAATTCTATGAGAAGATACGACGACTTACAGAATTTTTCAAGACCGCAGCAGACTCCTGTAGAACACAAAGAGGTGATCTAGCCACCGATGCCCAGAGCATATTAAATTTATGGAGGGACCGGAGATAGTGAACTCGAAACCACAATCGACGACGATGGGAAAGACGTCCCATTACCATGAAGAAGTTCGAATAGAAATCGCTCACTTAAAAAACAACAAAGCAGCTGGAGCTGACGACCCACCGGCAGAGCTATTCAAACATGAAGGTGAAGAACTGGTAAGTTGCAAGCATCAGCTTATTTGCAAAATATGGTCAGATGAAAGCATGCCCGACGATTGGAACCAATCCATTAAAATTAATTGCTATGTAAACTGACGTTAAGCAACACTAAAAGCTCCGTCAGGATCGGGAAGAACATCTCCGAGCCGTTCGATACCAAACGAGGTTTCAGAAAAGGTGATTCCTCATGTTTTTCATTTAATGCTCGTGAAAATAATACGAGCTGCAGAGCTAAATAGAGAAGGTACAATCTTCTATAAGAGTGTACAGCTGCTGGCGTACGCCGATGATATCGACATTATTGGCCTCAACAACCGTGCCGTGAGTTCTGCTTTCTCTATACTGGGTAAGGAAGCAAACGATATGGGTCTGGTAGAGAACGAGGGCAAGTAGAAATATCTCCTATCATCACACAAACAGTCATCGCATTCGCGACTCGGCTCCCACGTCACTGTTGACAGTCATAACTTCAAGGTCGTAGATAATTTCGTCTATCTAGGAACCAGCATTAATACCAACAACAATGTCAGTCTTGAAATCCAACGCAGAATCACTCTTGCCAACAGGTTCTACTTTGGACTAAGTAGGCAATTGAAAAGTAAAGTCTTCTCCCGACGAAGTCTCTACAAGTCTCTCATCGTTCCCGTCCTGCTATATGGTGCGGAAGCATGGACAATGACAACATATGATGAGTTTGAGATTTATGGTCCTTTGCGCATTGGCAACGGCGAATATCGCAGACGATGGAACGATACGAGTACGAGCTATACGATGATATTGACATAGTTCAGCGAATCAAGAAGCAGCGGCTACGCTGGCTAGGCCATGTGGTCCGGATGGATACGAATATTCCAGCTTTGAAAGTTTTCGATGCAAAACCCGCCGGTGGAATATCAGGGCTTCTAAACCCAATTTCGATAAATTTTGGTAAAATTTTTGGTAAACAATTATACTTTTAGCAAAAAGTTAGCGACACGGTGTCACGTACTTGCCGCACAAAAACTTCTTTTGTGTTTGTCTGTTCATTTCCTTTGTTTTGCCTAATATTCCTTTCCCTCCAAGCGTTGGCAGTGGCATGTGTCGGCAAATAGTTGTATAATTCAAAGCCATGAACTGTTGGCACGGTTGCACTCGGTGTGTGCCTATCCAGTGGTATAAGTCTCCAAAAGAAGGTGTTCGTACAAAACAGTTCCTCCACTAACAAATATTAGGGAAACGGAATGCTTTTCGCGGGTATTCCGTAAAAAGGGGTGTCGCCTTTCTTTTTCTACGGCGAGGGGAAAATTATCCCAGTGTACTTGGTGTGTCATGGTGGCGTGCACTATACACCTCTGTCCCTTTGGGTAATGGGGGCGGCGCCAAATGATTGGGCATCAATATACACTCGCCTAAGAATTCTGAAGGCCGTCGCGTAGCTTGCGGCCTGGCTCGTAAGTGCATTCCGGATCAGATTCTAGCAATCTACAGAAGTGTGCACACCTTTTTGCGCAAACGTGCGATCATTGATACAGAAAAAAATTAAAATAAGATTTTATAATAGTGCCAGTCGAGGCAAATATTTGTTGGCAGTTGAAGCCAAGTAAGGGCAGCCGAAGCCCATAGTGTTTATTTATTGTTTCCACTTTCCAGTGGCGGAACCGGAGTTTGGCGGCACCACCGGAGGTGCACCCCAAAAATATAATTTGTTTACTTCGTCTTATATCGTTGCTTAATTGTTGTCGTGCATTTGTTTATATCAGCGTTAATCACTTCACTTGGTTTTGTTCTTGCTGGTGGTTGTTGATCTTACACTTAGCTGTTGACCCACGCCGTCTCCACTAGGCTGGCCGGTCGCTTTGTTAGTTTTTGTCATCTCCTTTTTGTGCGGTAATTTGTTTTGTTGACGTGTGTGGTTGTTGGTAGGCGCTTGTCCAACAACCACTGTAGGTATACATATGTATGTACGTATGTACATACGTAAATACATATTGCTAATAAAAAAAAAGCGGAGGTGACAACGGAAACTCTGTATTTGTTGAGACGTGAGTCTCAAATTATTGAACTCCGGTACGAACTCGCAACCCAATCCAACAAATGAAACGAAATATGTAAAAATGAGGGTGTTAGTAGAAGTACTAACTTTTAATGAAGTAGGTATTCCAAAATATAACCTTCTATAATAGTTGCCGCTAGCTACAAACTTATATTTAACGCAACTTAACATCGAAACTGTTGAATGATAACTAATATGGAATTCTTAATCCGTTTATGCTTATATCTATTTACGAATATGCATAAAGGCACACCGGTAATTATAGATAATAAGCAGTTCTGACAACCACACAGTGGCTACTCGAGTAGACGCCTTAACTCGTGGTGAAAAAGTGTTTATGCTTGCGGGACTTCCCCTGCTTCGTTGCTATAAACTGAAAGAAAATTTACATGCAATTAAGCTTTCCCCTTTTTTTGGTCGTTATGCGAAATTTTGTTCTTTAAATGAAACTTTTTTTCATAAAAAAAGTATTCGTTATCCGAAAGTGCTCGTTAGGCGGGGTGTTCAATAACCGAGGGTCCACTGTAGCTCCTCTCTCTCTGCGACTCTTGTATAAACATAGTTTTCAAAACACTCTCCACGCTGCTAAAGAAGTTTCGGTTCAATAAAAATTCGCAAAAAAAAATTAAATGCTGAATATCAATTACTAGAAAACGGGTGTTAACATTTTTTTGGCTGTCCGGGTCGTACTCCGTCGTCTAAGTCTAAATTGCCACTTTTAAACCGTGCAAACCACTTTTGGTACGTTCGTTCGGCTAAAACATGATCACCATAAACGCCCAGTAAAATACGATGACTTTCGGTAGGACTTTTCTTCATGTTAAAGTAATGAAGAAGAACTCCCTCTGGTACAAATTTCGACATTTTCAAATGAATGAAACAAATTGTTATTCACGCTAAAACAAATGACATCTACTGAAAACGACGCGAAATGACAGTACCTTTGAAATGAATATAGCCACAGATGAACACGACGCGAAATAATGCTAGTAGAGCGTGTGTAATTCATTTCATTCGCTTTTTTTTAATTTGGTTATCAAATACAGTTATTTACAATATTTACAACGGATTCATAAAAAAAAAATCAGTTGAGTGCAAAAGATGCGAAAAACATAACAAATAACCTTTTTCCAGACATTTTTTTTCAAACAAAATATTTTTATTTTTGATGTGTACATACGAAAAATTATTCATAAATTGACTGATACATTCATAGACAACAAAACTGTAGCCATCTCCGACGCTTTGATAACGGTAAAAGTACCGTTAACCATTACATTCGTATTAAATGCAAATGTGAAATGAGTTGTTTGACACTCACAAATTGGAGTAGTTTTTGTTTTTGTTATGTCTTTCGCATGTTTTGCACTCAACTGATTTTTTTTCTTTATGAATTCGTTGTAAATAATGTAAACGTAATGTAAAAGTAAATAAAAGGGAGTAAATGTGCAATTGAAGTTGAAAAAGTGTGTTTATTTTCAGTGTGAAATTCATTCTTGACAGACTGTATAGTATATCAATAAAAACGTAAATAGCTAAGATTAGTTTTTTCTTAATTCAACTTACCAGTTAAAACATTCTTCGGGGAAAGAATAGTACCTCCACATTTTCCATTCAAATATGTTTTGACGCCAACGTGCCACGGCGCTTGTGAAGCTTTCGAGTTTCTTGAGCTATCTGCCACTCCGCAAACTGGTACACAATTCATTTTGTGATTACTCCATTTTGCAGTGGGAAGACAAGTCATCGAGAAAGATTCGTCTCTATAAAGATTTAAAATTCATTTGGAAATGTTTTGAGATCAGCAAAAATGTATCAGCTTGTTAGTTGTTAGTTTTGTTATTGCTTTAGTTTATTCGGTTCTGCGATTAAAATTTACTGTAATCCCTATTTGAAGAACTGAGCTTGTGCACTCTGTTATTACTGCCCTAGGTTGTTCAGGTTGACCCATTGGGTCTCACTTAATACGTACGACCAGCTGCACTTCTACACTCTTTGTTGTGTCTCTAGTGTGAACAGCATTATTGTTCTTGCCGCAAATTAAGTTAATCGCTTTGGCCCCTTGGCCATTGACGGTTAGTAGTAATATTCCTCGATTTTGCTTCACTTCTCTTATGCAACAGATAGGCTCATTAATACGTCCTATTCTAAAAGGTCACCCTCCTTAGCCAGTGCGTCTGCTATCTCAGTACTACCATAATTCTATTTAAAATATGTATGTATGTGTTATTGTACATACATCCGTTATTATTTGAAATAAATTAACTATTTAAAATAAATAGTATAATGTATCGAAAGTAAACAGAAGCTATTATTAATATTACATAAACTTTTGGGTTAACTAATTCTTAACTTTGGTAATATACTCATAGCAATAATATGCGGCCACAATAATGTCCTATTAATATGCTAGGATATTCACTCAACATATTGTATATTCATTTTACGAATATTAATATGATAAGATGTTGTACATGAGATAATAGATGAATATATCAAACTGGGCTAAAATCAACGAATGCAGTGAATTCCAAGTAAATCGAATCTGGTTTTTAGACCATTTCCGGAAAATAAAAACAATCCAGCAAATCGAGAGTCTTAGATCATGCCTGTCACTGGTACGTTTCATCGAAAAACATATTTTTTTCGAAAATTCATTTGTCCTTTTTCAATTGTTGTAAACGAAATTCACGTTTGGAATAAACTTATTGATTTTGTTTTCTTATTAAAAATACTTTTGCGGCTCCTTTTTATGATTTGGTTTCTAGTGCTTTTACATACAGCATAACATAACAACATAATTTGAAAACTTATACTGATCGACGATGAATGAATGAATATTTAGTGGAATATGAATACCTGTAAATCTGAATGTACATATGTATATATGTAAATGAATGAAACTTAAAAACATGCATTTGTATATTGTATTTATATCCGAACCTTGTGTTTCCTCTTTTCTTGTAGCTGTGTGCGCAGTGAATTTGAGCTATTGTACCGGGGAGGATATTTTTGCACTCAACCGGCGACGAATGTAGCGTACAGGTAACTGTTGTCGATTTGCTAGAGTATAATATATCTTCATCGCAATATTCTACAAAGAACGAATAGAAAGTAATAATACATGCTTATTAGTTGCAGTTTTGTGAGAATTTCTAGACAAATTTTGGGATTGATTGGACAATTTATCAACGTTATCTTCTAACTATGGGTCCATGCCTAGTGGTCCGTTTAACCTCCTGTCCATTTATAAAATGGCCTCTCCGTAAATTAAGTCAAACTAAGGGTATAATGATGTTTCTTGGGTGTTAATGTTCACCACCTATTATTATATTAAAATAAATACAGTAGAAGAGCTGGAAAAGTTGAGCAGTAAGAGAAGACTAATGTTTATAGTACATTGAGTTAATGAAACACTTCTTAATTTCAGTGAAAGTAGAAATTTCATATATGACCAACTCGAATACCTAATCGTTGTCGATAAAGTCCCCTTGTCTTCCCTTGGGCTAAAAGCATTAAAGTGGCTTATAATTACATTTCTCAAACACAAGCGAAACTGCTTTATAAAGACTAGTCTATCTAATTAAAAGGTCTCTTCTGAATTCTGTCCGATGCCTCCCCGGGTTAATAGTGAGTTTTAAGAGCAGATCTGTCTTGGAGAGCTTAGCTGCCAGTGCACCTTTAGTGTATTTTATTACTCATCCGCTCGTAGATAGAGTAATTATTGCTAACATGCTAAGGTAGATAGTAAGTTGTGTCACTCCTCTAGGTGGTTTTCTCTCTCCACAACTGTAGAGAAAGTGGAGAAAGTGTAATTGCCTATGCCGTTAATATCGTGTTCACAAATCTCATACGAATTGATACAAAGGAGGGAGCTGGCTTCATTGGTGCTAATGTTGACTCGCCAACTTAGTAGAAGAAGATATAAACATACTCACTGACACATTTTGGTAGTGGTGAATCCCAATTATTTCTGTTACATACACGTAATCGTAATCGTGTCTCATTCTCAGTTTTATCCTCAAAGAAGAAATTATTTGCACATTTTATAACAATGCGTTGATTGGTTGAGACCATATCGCCAGATCTCATATGCGCATTTGTGTTCTCATTTATAATATCATAATTTGGGTCCGTATCAATTGTACAGCCCTCCGGGGAATCGGGAAGTGCTTTCGTTGCACAATCTTTCTCATCCGAACCATCTACGCAGTCGATCTCTCCATCACATTTTTTTTCTTTATCTATGTATGCACCATATGCACAACGGGTTTTATCTGCATCATCACATTTCCAATGCCTGCATATTTCAGGATTCTCATCGCTCTTATCATTGCAATCCGCTTTACCATTACAGAAATAATTGTCTAAAATATATTCGGAGTTTCCGTCTTCAAAGCTACAGGCCGTTCTATTAGGATTACTGTGAAGAAACTCGTAATATTATATATATTTATGTACATATAACATTGAAATAGAAAAATAAATAACACAAAGTTAACTTTCATTAATCACCTTAATTTTTTGTTGCAATAAAAACTCCACTCATCTGAACCGTCTACGCAATTCTTTTCTGTATCGCATTTTTGCTCATCTGGAATGCAAGCGCCATAATGGCATGTGAAACTGCCATCATCACACTGTGTGTCCATACAAGGGTTCCGATTCATATTTAGCATGCCCTCATCGACGCCGTCTATACAATCTTTAACGCCATTGCATATTTTGCTACAAGAAAATTCTGCATCACTATTCTCTTGACATGTGAAACCCTCTTCTTCAGTGCAATTGAAAATATCTGAAACTGATCAAGAAATTTGAGGACTAACATGTGCTGAATACTCAATACCCAAGCCTTTACAGTGAGACTTAAAGGCATGGGAAATGAGAGCTGGACGTTAGTTGGAAAAAATCATCTTGGTCAAAATGGCGCTCTGATATTTCAAACCGCCAGTATGTATTTTGTTGGGTAGAACCACTCGAACACATCGTTCTCGAAAAACCTTCCTTTTCAACCCCCGAGCGTTTGTATTAATGCATTCAATACACTTGCCTACAACCTTTACAACCTTCCCCGAATGCTTATACGTGTATAGTAATTGTTCATCTTCATGTTAAGCTTCTTTTAAACTGCACTAAAAGAATTTTACGGCGGCTGTGGTAGCCGTGTGGTTAGCATTGCGTACTGACATTCGGAAGGCTCGGGTTCAAATCCCGGTGCCACCAACAGACAAAAGTTATGGAAAATTAATTTAAATAAAAAATTGAGTTAAATTTTCTAATTGCGGTCGCTCCTCGGCAGGGAATGTCCACCCCTCCGATTGTATTTCGGACATGAAATGAAGGCTCCTCGTGAAAAAAAAAAACCATCAGCCGTTCGAAGGCGGCTTAGTATAAACTGTAGGTCCCTCCATTTGTGAATAGCTCGCCTTTAAGCATTCGTTTTGCTCGGCTAATTGTGTTTTGCGGCGCATAAACTGAACCATTTCTGCATCGCTGTGAATTTTGAGTTTTGAATAGAAATTGTAAGGTCTTAAACGGGTTTTATGTCAAAGAGAATTTCAACTACAGCCCAACTTAAAAAATTTAATTTTCGTAGAAGTTCGAATAGTTTCCTATGTAATTACTAAAGCTTAACACCGTTGAAAAGGGCCAGGAAACTTTTTGCTGCTCCCATTTATAAACGTTGTCCAATGTTGCCATTGAAAATTGATCCCTACTTATATCTATTTATTTAGCTTGCGGCAATCGCAACATAGCCATTAATTGGTTATCGACAATGTATTGGATCTCGAAGAAATGTTTACTAGCTTTGAGCTAGTGATTGAGTTTCCTTCATAGAAGAGTATCTTCATCTCTATCCGGCTACGTTCTGTTTTGTGGTTCATACTTGTTTACTAAAAAATATATTTCTGGTGCGTAGCGCTTAACTATATTAGGTAAATAACGACTTCTGGAATTTCATCTATACTTAAGCAAAATTTTTTTAACTCATCCAATATTTCAGAATTACCGTAAACCTCTCTTCTGCGCGATCCAACTCAACATTTCATTTATACAAAAATTAACTCCATTCTCTGTATTAAGTGAATATATTCTGTATTAAGTTCTTTAGATTCAACTCGAGTGGAACGTGAATGTCCCGAAAACGTTTGGGCCAAGGCTCACAAGTAAGAACTTACTTTGGCAAGAAGTGTTTTCTACTAAAAGAAAATAAACACTTTTTTCCATAAAAACTTGCATTTTTTAAACGTAGTTTAGTTAAGATATAAAAAAATAAAACCAAATTGAACCAAACTTTCATATTTTCTCTAAGATTAATAATACCTTCATAGAGATATTTCGATATTTAGGTTCATTTATCGCTATATAAATTTCAACAAATTTCGATAAGGACCTTTTCCAATAAATTCATGTATTTTTCATTTCATATTTGAATTAAATTTGTGCAAACCAAGCCAAACCAACCAAACAAAAACCTAGTCTTATCATGAGTATTTAGTAAACTGCCCTCTAAGATTCTGGCATCACGACACCTGCCTAGATTGCTTTAACTAGGAATTTGTTTCTCATGTCGACTAAAAATAATTTTTTATATTTGCAAATCTTTAGTAGGCTTAACTCCTTTGGAGTCCTCGATTGAAAAAAAAAAACAAAAACTAGAAGAACACTGCACTTTACTACTGTCGCTTCTTGATTTTCCCTAATACAAACATCATAATCTATTACTCTTTGAATGTCAAATTAATTTGTGTAAAATTTCTTCTTTTAACAACAACATAAAATGTAACCAAGTTTTAACTTCAACCAAAACATAGCGACTCAGCTGGCACAGCATTCCTTCTGAAAGCGCCATGTAAGTGAAAAGTTACCGCTAGGCGATGGCGTTACTTACTGACTTTTGTACCGTAGAAATCAGAGGCGATTTGATTTTCCCCCTAAAATCGAATTAGCTTTGTTTGTGGTCTAATAGAGTATTTTATCAGAAAAAAAAAAAACAAATTTAAATGAACTAAGTAAATAGATTATTTTTCAAAACAATTAATTATTTATTACAATACAATTCACGTTTATATTCGAGCATATAAAATGGATATAAAATTTGGTCACTAAATTATCAGCTTATTTAAAAATGTGCCAAGACACTAGCAGTTGGCAACATTTTCCCGCTGCAAGCAACGACCATTACTTGTGACTACATACATATCTCTCTTTCAGTTGGTGAACGGCTTGATAGACTTAGCTTAACGAAATTAATGCCGATTCGGCCAAAAAAAATTTCTTGGATATTTGCCTTCCTTTCTTCCAGTAAAATCTTATCTGAACGACGGACCTGCCATTTTCTGATAACCTATGTGCAAAATACATTCAAAACATCTTATTATTGTAGTTAGACCGCATTCAGAAGTTTTCATTTTCTGGTTTACTTATAACAGTATCCAAATTGTTCATTTGTTTATTTAACCAAGCCTTGTTGTTTTTCTCAAAACGCACCTTATTCCTTCGATTCGATTCGATTTTTTCCACCTTTCGGACAATCTTTTTTTCAACGATTGTATTCAAAGTATCTTTACTACAATTAGATTTTTCTACAACGCTTAAAAAAACGAAATCGTTCACTACTTTGAATTATTACTCAGCAGCTTTTTTTCCTTGGGGAGGTGAAAAAATTTCTTGCTTGCAAACCGACATGATTGCTAAAAAAAGCTCAGTATGGGCCAATTAGGGCAGCTAATCTTTGACAATTTAATTTTTCAATTATACCTTTTTTGCTAATATTTTTCTCCAGAAGATGAAATTTTTCCACAAATAGGTTATGAATAAGTTATTAGCTTCAAACACAATTAAATATTATAACACATATGCACAGTCAGAAAACATTTACTTTCTATTAATACAAAACTTAATCTTCAAAAAAAAAAAAAAACTGGGTGCAATGCGATAATTTAAGCAATTCTTTTTCCAATTAAAAAACTTGACAGATTTAGGAAACACGTGGTGCTAAGTTAGTTTGTTTTCGGAAGAACACATTTGCTTTTTGATATCTACTTTGTCGAATTTCAGGTTATCGATTTCACAAATTAATATTTAGGCGCCAAATCAATCAATCAAATTATACCAGATTTTAGCAGTTCAAAATTTGTATTTAGTTACGCCGAATCAATCAAATCGCCCACTTTTCGGTTGGGAGGTATGTAAAATGACTAGCTGGACTATTATGTTTGTTGTAATGATTTGCAGTGTATTCGTCTATGATTCGTTAGGTAGAAGCAACTGCCTATGATCTGTATTTTTTTTGTATCGCTCTAGCTAAAGTTTACTCTAACTCAGGACTATGATCATGGCCAAATGAAAAACACGTAGAAAATTAAGCCATACAAGCGTTGATACCTACTTTATATATACACGTATGATTTATACGCTTTGTGTTTAGAAAAGTATCAAATCACATTTAATATTTTTAAATATTCTGTGCATATTATTATATTTATCTAAGATAAACGATTTCATTAATAGTTATTACTGTGCCACATAGTAGAGCGAATCAAATGTACATATATACCTACATATATATATGTAACTGTGCATATGTATAAGTATGTTTTTATCTCTTTTTAATTTTTTACCATCAATCACTTTACAATAACTATAATGCACAAAATACATTATAATCACATAAAAATACTTATTTAACATTTTTAATCACAATTTCGCACGTTTAATTTAATATTTTTTTAATTGTAAATGATTATATTTAAATTCGTGTCCGCATGGTGTGGTAGCCGATATTAAACTGAGCAAAGCGAGTAGCCGAAAATTTTATTACGCGATAAATGTTTTCTCCAATACTTAAGACTGATTTACAAGAACTTGCTTCGACTTGCTTGATAAATTAAATTTTGAGAACTAAACAAAGCAAGCTGTTGATATAACACAATAAAAAAATGTCTAAACAGCATTGGTAAAATTAATTTTAATGTTAATGCTTAAGTGAAAGTGCGTCGTTGAAGCTATTTTCGCCCGAGCTTCCCTTCCAATTTGTCGCGTGCATCTGGCGTTTTTCCAAAAAATTAAGGAACTATATGGTATATCATGTCAGAAATACACTCGGAGGGCTTACCATTCCCTGCCAAATGCCGATTCCAAATAGAAAATTAATTTTGGATCCTGGTCGAACCAGGCCTCAAACCCTGCGACTATTGAAAATAGTGTTATTAATACTCCATATGAAGGATGGCCCACCAGTTGTATTGACCTAAAAGTTTTTTACAATAAAAAAATGTCTAAACAGCATTGGTAAAATTAATTTTAATGTTAATGCGCAAGTGACCGCTTAACAGCGCACCGCCCTAATCGCACCCTAATGCGCCCGTAGCATCATATACTTCTTCTTTACTGGCGATTACAGCCGAATTAACAACATTGCGTCATTCATTTTTTCTTTTCACTATTTGCCGCCATTTGGTGATACAGCCTTCTCTACCTGGTGTTTCCAATGAAGTGGAACCGGCGGGTACTGCATTGAAAACTTTCAATGCTGGTGTGCTCTTATTTAACCGAACGACTCGGAGATGTCCTTCCCAATCCTGGCAGAACTTTTAGTGTTGTTTAACGTCAGTTTATATCACCGTATTAGTTTTGTGGGAATACCAATTTACAGATTCGGTGCATGGTGAATATCTGGTCAATGGTTGATTTGCCAGGTTTGAAACCACACTGATAAGGACCAATCAGCTTGTTGACGGTAGGGTTTAGCTTTTCAGACTGGATAAGTGTTCCCTCTTTGTGTCCTACAAGAGTCTGCTTCGGTCGTGAAATCTTCTGTAAGCCCCGGTATCTCTTCATAGAATTCTCGAGCATTACCCTTGATGGCCAACTTCTCAAGCTCTTCATACTCACACATTTCGGCGTCTTTCTTTTTTTGTCTGCACGTGCGTCTTGCCTCCTTTAGCAATTTTCGGTATCTATGTCATCCCGATCATCCCGATCAGCCTCAACCCATGTTTCGTTGTTTACGACAATTGTGCTGAAGATACTTTCTTTGCCCACACTGTTATCTTGATTTTTAATGAAGTCTTAAAGACTCTCCTCCAATAGAAGCAATAATAAAACGTGGGGTCGCCTCTTCTGAGCAATGCTTGGTCATGTTTAAACGTAACGAACCGGGGGTTTTGCGTCCATTTGTGACAATAGATTAGATCCGGAATGAAAGCAATTATCAGCAGAGTGGCCAACAACTATTGAACTTCGCCCAATGAGCCCATACAAAGTCGGTAATCGGGACGGTTCTGACTGTCTCGCGAAGGGAAATACTATCAACGGTAAATATTATATATGGAAGTGGTGCGTTGTGCTTTTCAAAGAATTTTATTCATCAAGGCAAGGCACAAATCAACTAAAATAATGACAAAATTATATTAGATATATTTCGAATCGCTTCCCCATCCACCGTATTTACTAGACTTGACTCCCAACAATTACGACCTGACCTCTGCAAAAAAGCTTACCGTTAAGAAATTTCATTTCATTGAAGAGGCTATCACTGAAGCTGAGACCTATTATGGAGCAAGAAAAAATTCAATTGGTTAAAGTTAAATGACCTGAAATGTGTATCTGAAAATTGTCTTTTTTTCCTACAAGAATTAAACCTTCGGAAAATATTCTCAATTTCCATATATCGTTCAAACTTGGATAATTCTTTTTCAAGGATTTCTTAAAAATTTCCTTAAGTGACAATACTGATAAGCACTAATATGACACATACAACTCTTGAATGGTAAAATTAGAAAAGGTGTGATCGCTAGCAAAGTTAAACATGTAATTTTGGCAAAAATTGCAGTCTTATTGAAAAAGCGTCGTTGAAGCTTCCCTTCCAATTTGTCGTATGCATCTGGCCTTTTTCCAACAAATTAAGGAACTATAAGGAACTTTTATATCATGTCAGAAATATACTCGGAGGGCTTACCATGCCAAATGCCGATCGCAAATAGAAAATTAATTTTGGATCCTGGTCGAACCAGTCCTCAAACCCTGCGACTAATGAAAATAGTGTTATTAATACTCCATATGAAGGATGGCCCACAAGTTGTATTGGCCTGAAAGTTTTTTACTTCAACTGAAAATAAAATAAATATTCTTTTAGATTAAATTTATGGAAAATATTCCATCAAAGTGTGGTTATTATAACTTAAAAAAAAAAAACAATAAGTAAATATGGATATCTCCAAGAGGGTATACGCAGGTACTTGCAGAGAACATGTTGTTAGAGAATGAACACATATGTATAAACAAAACTGGAATACACACAGATTTGATTTCTTTCAGTTGGACTTGTCAAAATAGCATCACCCGGTGTAATTGCAAGGGAACAAAGATTTGTGACTAAGAGTGTATACTTCAAAAAAGTAAATGTATTTTCTTTGTCCTGCAGAATATTAACAAGTTAAATTCTATATACAATAAGAACCTTTGTATATATAACAACTAGCAACAATTTCCATTGAAGTAAAGCAGCTGACACTGGACCACGACCTTCAGTCGCGTGTTTGCTTTGCTACTCTCCTTTATTATTCAGTGCTCAATCGTATATGGTTCGCTAATACCAGAGAGGATTTCAACTAGTTGCATAACAATGACAAAACGAAAATCTGATAGAAAGTATTGGCTCTTTAAAATTCGTTAATCTACGTAGGCTGCTATATATAGGTCTGGCCTAGGCAACACTAAGTGTTGCCAGGTGCAATCTGACATTTCCATTGGAAAGTTTGACATTTTTTAGCATAACATCACTCAGAACGTTTTGTCATTTAATCGTGAATTGTTTTATTTACAGGGAATTAAAAAAATCAACTCGGCCAAAAAATGGAATTAACTCGTGAACATTTTCGTGCGATCATTTCTCACAACTTTCGACGTGGATTATCACGACAAGAGTGCATCGATGAACTAAAATCTTTGTACGAATATGGCTATGAAGCACCATCCTATAGCACTGTGAAAAACTGGTACAACGAATTCAATCGTGTCCGATGCTCGTTCAAAGACGAATTCCGTGAAGGTCGTCCAAAAACAGCCGTTGGGCCAGAAAACATCGATGCCGTACGTAAACTGATTATGCAAGACCGTCATGTAACATACCTTCAGTTAGAGGCATGCCTATGCATTTCTCCCACCAGCATACATTCGATATTGCATGAACACCTGGCCGTAAAAAAGGTTTGTTCTCGTTGGATCCCGCATAATTTGATAATCGCTCAAAAAAAGGCTCATGTGGATTGGTGTAAAGAAATGCTGAAAAAATACAATTGCGATGCTTCAAAAGACGTTTATAAGATCGTAACAGGTGACGAATCATGGATCCATGCGTATGAGCCCGAAACAAAACAGCAATCGACCGTGTGGGTCTTCCAAGACGAGCCAAATCCAAAAAAAAGCCATTTTCGTTGATAAATATTCGTATTTTCATTATTAGGCCAGAAACATATATAGCAGCCTACGTATATGTATGTATAAAAGACTTTGTCCTGAATGACTGACGGATCAACCCACAGATTAAAACCTGAAACTTGGAGGGTAGGTTCTGCGTATGACGTAGGCATTTGGGACCAATCTATTCGAAAAAATCGAATTTATTTTTAGATCAATTGATTTTCAAGAAATTCGGTGTTTTGCTTAAATTGACATGGGAAAAACTTTTTCTTCCAGGAAGTGGACTTTGGCTAGATCAATTCGAAATTTTTATTTATCTTTTTATTTACACAAAATTTGGTACAGAGTTAACTTTGGCCTAAATTAATTTGGTGAAAACAGTAACGATTTTCGCTAAATACGACTCGATGATTACCCAAATTCTTTGAGTTCGATCACTGGTTTGTGAAATGAAAATCCCAATATTTCTTTACAATTTCTTAATTGTTGAGTTATGAACCTAAGAAAATTGTTAATTTTTCTAAAACAGTCAATTTGTTAATAAGAATAATTTCTAAACTAAAAACAAAGCTCGAAAAATATATAATATTAACAAGGGAATAATTGCGTTGATATTTATGTGGCACGTACAAATAATATGCTCTTTTAGTTGATAAATGTCATTCTTATGGACTTTTTTGTATATATACACCAATTAAGCAATTTTCGAAATTAAAAAATTTAACTCTAGATTGCTCAACTTTGAGTAGTCGTGCCTCTGGAATGTGTAATTCGATTTCATTGCGTTTAAGCTTTTCTGCTTGCTACTTTAATTTTTTCATTAATCCGTGTGTTTCGAGCACTTTTGCAAAAACAATACAAAAAAATGATACGGGAAGTTACTAAGAAAATGCTAAACGAAATGCAAAAGACCTTATCATTAAAAAAAATGAAATATTATATGTTAAAATGGCAAGTATACTTAAGGAGATAAGCGACAAGTTATTTGTTAATTTGTGGTAAATCAGGAACAAGTCTATTATTTTTTCTTTGTGTTAATTAATAAATATATTTATATTGTCGCCAGTAATATTCGCCAAATTTTGACTCTTCCACTTACTCTCTCCATTCGTCAATGTTAAAATCATTATTTTCCATTATTAAAACATCTGATAATGTTGTTGTGATAGGCGACTTCAATTTATCTTGAGTATCATAGAAAATTAATGACAGTTTACTAGTACCTAGCTAAATGAGTTTTCTGGTCTGGGTCTTTTTCAAATAAATATGGTCCACAATAAATTTGTAAAGACTTTGGATCTAACTAATATTTTCGGATGAACTTTTGTCAATTTCTTTAAGTCGCTGTGATCCTTTCGTTTTGCCCAAAGGTGGTTATCATCCATCTCTCGAACTATCTTTCGATGTTCCCTCTAATCTTAATTATCCAATATCTACTTCAAAATCGAAAAATGCTCGTTTTTTATTTAAAAAGCCAATTTTATTAATCTTACTAATGTGCTGTTTGCAATTTCCTGGCCAATGTATGACGGAAACGTTGAAGAAGCGTTGTTCACTCCACAATTGTTTTACATTCTGCTTTCAGAAAATTTGTTCCTATAATAAATGAGCCGATCTGTGGTCAAAATGCTTTATGGTTTAATGAAGAGTTGAAAAGCTTGAAAAATAGAAAGACTAGATTATTCAAGCTCTATAAAATTTCTGATTATGGTGCTTATTCCGTAGTTAGACAAAAGTATAATAATTTGAATAAGTCGTGTTACAAGAAGTGTATGACAAGAACTCAAAATATGATTACTTCAAATCCGAAGTCATTCTATATTTTGTTAATTCGTAACGTAGGACTTTTGGGTTTCCATTATCTTTGAAAATGAATGATGAAGTTTCTATTGTTTGTTACAGAATCGCAGATATGTTCGCAGACTTTTTCAAATCTAATTATATGCCGCAGCCACTCATTTACCCTTACTTATTGCCTTCTTTTGATTCCGCCGATGTTGTTTATCACAATCTTAATGCTTTTAAGAGCTCATTCACATGCGGTTCGGATGATATCCCTACTAGTGAACTAAAATTTTGTGCTGAATTTCTATATATGCCATTAATGAACATATTCAATGCTTCATTCTTTTCTTTTTGGAAAGAGTCATACATTTTACCTCTACATAAATCTGGTAGTATATCTTCAATAAGGAATTACAAGGAGTAGCAAAATTATGTTTTATAAATCATTACAAATCGGTTGTATGGGGGTTATATGATATCGTCTTTCAAGTCTTTGAGTACCAATTAGTATGTAAGATTTTTGTTATATGTAATTGTAATACAGAAAATGATTGCTTAAATGTGAAAATACATTTGTTTTCCAAGCTGGGTTGAAATATTATATTTCAAAAACTGAAGGAATAATATGTGTACAAACATACAGACAAACTTACAGATGGGCAGACGGACATGGGTAAATTTCACTTAGTGATCTGAGCAGTATAAATTTCGGTGGGTCCATCTCTTCTCCTTCTGGTACTAACGTACTTCTGACTAAGATTAATATATGTACCATTTCATGTTCATGAAAGGCATACAAATTTATCTTGGGGCCAAAAAGTTGAGTATTTTTACATGTCTCCTCGATCATATACGTGTACCTATTTTTATGTCACATGCAGTGACGGATCAAACGTTATGGTTGTAATATGAAATTCATTCGCTCCGAAACGAAATGTAGTGTGCAAATTGGTGTAAGGTGTAAGGTAAGCTAATATTGACAGTTTTTCGAACTCGAAAATGAGTTTAAAAGCGCGTATTTACATTGTGAATTAGTGAAATTATTTTTCAGTTTATGTCACAACTTCATTGTAACATGCACAATATTAAAGTTATTTAATATTAATTGATTCAGTAGAGCGGATTTCGTTGATATCCCTCTTCTACGAAAGTAGATCAGTTTCGAACTCGAATTTAACTCTCCTACATGACCGACTTGAAGGAATATTTTTAATTACGGAAAATTAAAAAAAAAAATATAATTACTGTTGTGGGGTGTTAGATTTGGAATCGCTGTTAGATATTTGCGTCATATTCACCAAGTTTGGATGGATTTGTTCCGATAATACTCTACATGTATGTTGTTGAAAGGACCATCGTGTCTGGACTGTCACTTTACACTTACTTTTTTTAACTTTACTACAAGTAAAAGAACACTTTATTTGCCTGTATTTATGTTGATTGCCACTCGACACATTCCGTTTTCGGGTACGTTGAAGTCTCACTTCCAGAGAATACAGAGAGGATGTGCATGAAATATTTGATAACGGTAAATACCAGCCTCTTTGAAGTAGAGGCTAACAACCCAGGTTAAACCGCTGCAGTGGATGAGAGAACATTTCATTTAAACCTTTTGATTTGTGTCCTCATCCCGACAGAAGAGATAGGAATGTGGCTGAAGATGCCTTCTATGATCCTCTGATAGGCTATGAGTGCGGTAAAAATCTTTGTTGGGTGAGCAAAAAAATTTTCTTTGTCTTAAAAATAAGAAAATTCAGCCTCCACGAGAAAGCTTGTTCAAATGAGTGCAGGCAGACCGACTTCGCAGAAGAAATTTTATCAAACGATGTGACAGTCTTCGGATCGAAAAACTTTTAATCTAGAGTTTTGACCATGGATAAAATATGTTACATTTTACAACGTGTTTCGAGGACTCCCCTCTTTTTTCTGGTACAGTACCAAAACTCAAAATAAACGCTCACAAGCGACAACATATCACCGAGTCAGGCACCGAAAAAATTGTTTTGGCAACAATAAAGTTTTACTATATAGTATATTTTTGGCAACCATTTTGGGTACTGGCAATCGAATGAATATTGAATTGGGTGTATTAAACCGAGGCTTTACTCGACTCCTACCTTGCGTCCATGTCGTGCACCCTTGAAAATTAAGCAACCCCTGTGCAAGATGCGGTAACCAACCCGAGTGGAGCCTTAGTTTACATCTAAAGGAGAGCTACTTCGACTAATTCGGTTTAAGGGTTTGCTGAAGTCTAAATGCAGCGTGCGTTCACCAGAAATGCAGCAGGAAGGAAGCGTCGGTCTTGAAGAAAGCTGCTCGCTAGTAAAATGTGTCAAACTTACTCGTATAGCGAGGTTATGCGCTAGGCTTGGGACTTGCCAAGTATAAGCCAACTCCAATGAAAAGCAAAACAACGCCTCGGATGAGATACCCTACTCCGGATGACGACCCCCGCAAACGAATTAAGTATCACGATTTACGGGCATGTACCTGATCTCTCAATTGGGAAGGTGTCGCTGGCCAGCTGGTTGATGTCCTCGTAGGAACAAAGCCTGACAACGCCGCCGTCGCCGAGTACTGCCATTCACCCCGATGAATGAACGTCTAGCTACAATCCGCTTCAAAGCGCCCACGCCTCGACTGAAGAGAAGGACGATGTGACCAAGGATACTTTTTATGAGCGCCCGGAGAGTGTGCATGTCCGTTGGCCTCGCCACGATGTGAAAGCTGTGCTTGTCGACTTTGACGCCAGTGTGGGCAAGGAGGGTACCTTCAAAACAATTGTCGGAAAATTTACCCTACACAACGAAATATCCCCAAATGGGTTGAGGCTGATCGACTTCGCCTGGGCCCGCAATATGGTATTCTGTAGTACAAGATTCCAGCACAAGAAAATAAATCAAGCCAATTGGCTGTCTCCTGATCGAAAAACACAAAACCAGATCGACCATGTTGTGGTAGATGGAAAAAATGTCCCCAGTGTTCTTGACGTGCGTACACTCCGAGGACCCAACATCGCCTCGGACCACTATCATACACACCCGCCTCTGTGTATCAAAGAACGCTCGTCAACAAACCCAAGGACAGTTCGAAGAGAAAGCAGGCTGCCTATTACGCAATGTTGCGATCTACCACTACACGCGCAGGACCGTACGAAGGGGAATTGCCTCTGCGCCGCTATGTCTGTATTTGGTATTCCCTCAAAATTTATACGGCTATGTAAACTAACGCCAAAAGTTCCGCTTGGATCGGGAAGCACTTCTCCGAGTAGCTCGGCACCAAACGAAGTTTCAGACAGGGCGACACTTTATTGTGCGATTTCTTAAATTTGATGACGGAGAAAATAATACGAGCTGCAGAGCTTAATAGAGAAGGTACAGTCTTCTATAAGAGTGTACTGCACCTGAGTTCTGCTTTCACCAGACTGGATAAGGAAGGGAAGGATATGGCTCTGGTAGTGAACGATTGCAAAAAGAAATATCTCCTGTCATCAAAAAAGCAGTCAACGCATTCGCAACTCGGCTACCACGTCACTGTTAATAACTTTGAAGTCGTAGATAACTTCGCCCATCTTGGAACCATTATTAACACCAACAACATTGCCAGCCCAGAACCACTCTTTATAACAGGTGCTACCTTGGACTGAGTAGGCAATTGAAAAGTAAAGTCCTCTCTAGAAGTCGCTGATCGTTCCAGTCCTGTTATATGGTGCGGAGGCATTGAAATGAATGGCGCAACGTTATTAATTTGACTATAATAGCGTAAGCGGTGTCTACACCAGTAAAGAAGAAGTATACAGGCGCATTAGGGTGCGTACAAAATATATTGGTTTTGAGATTGGGGGGTGCCCTATTAAGCGAACGCTTAAGCATTAAGATTAAAATTATTTTTTCCAATTTGTTTACACGTTTTTTTATAGTGATATACCAACAGCTTGTTCTGTTTTATTCTCGAAATTTAATTTATCAGGCAAGTCGAAGCAAGTTCTTGGAAATCAGCCTTATCGGACAAAGCCTTTATCGCGTAATAAAATATTCAGCTACTCGTTATGCTCAGTTTAATATCATCTTCCATTCGAGGCGGACACGAATTTAAATATAATCATATTCAATTGAAAAAATATTAAATTAGTAAACGTTGCTAAATTGTGATTAAAAATGTTGAAAAATATTTTTTTTGTGATTATAATATATTTCATACATTGTAGTTATTGTATTGATGGTAAGAACAATGACAAAGAGATAAAAATGTTTAAAAGTTTATGTAAAGGTCATTAAAAAAATTCAAATTTCAAGGGCGAATAGGTTCGTGTCGGCGAAAAAAGTGGAACAAGTGCTGAATGCAGACCGTTAAGGTAGAACAAAATCAAAAAATGAGTGTGGTCCGCGCTGTTTTCCTGATTTGAATGATATCAATTTTTTTTAGGACAAACTTTAATTTTCGTAAATATGGGGGGTCGAAGGGGGAATTTTCGAAAATTATAAAACGTTATATTTTGAAAAGTAGTGCACAGAATTTTAAAAACTTGGTATCGTTGGAAATTAAGTGAAATTCCTTTTTTTTGATGTCCATATATCAATACATTCTGAAAATAAATTTTGAGAAAATCCCGAAAAAAAAACTATTTTTTTTTGTAGAAAATCTATTTTTTCTTAAAATTTTTTCATATAAGCTATACAACCAGAAATAAAAGGCAATACATTTAATTTGATATATAACATGCAATATAAGTTCTCTTAAAGCAACATCGCCTTCGCCTTGCACAGTATTCTAGAGTGAATATCCTTTGAAAGTTGGCGGCCTTTGGCAGCGCTTTGGATTGTAGCCCTGGGCCGAACCAACACCGGCTTTGCCTTCCACAGTATTCTTCAGTGAAAAACTTTTGCAAATTAGGCAAATTTACGAGTATGAATATGGTTAGAGCTTGTTAATAGCACAATTAAATAAAGAAGAGAGATATGTATGTAGTCACATGTAATGGTCATTGCTTGCAGCGGAAAAATGTTGCCAACTGCTAGTGTCTTGGCACATTTTTAAATAAGCTGATAATTTAGTGACCAAATTTTATATCCATTTTATATGCTCGAATATAAACGTGAACTGTATTGATTGTAATAAAAAATTAATTGTTTTGAATAGGTAATCTATTTACTTAGTTGATTTACAATTTTGTTTTTTTTTTTTTGATGGTTTGGCTTGGTTCGCACAAATTTAATTCAAATATGAAATGAAAAATACGCGAATTTATTGGAAAAGATCCTTCTCGAATTTTGTTGAAATTTATATAGCGATAAATGAACCTAAATATCGAAATATCTCTATGAAGGTATTATTAATCTTACAGAAAATATGAAAGTTTGGTTCAATTTGGTTTTATTTTTTTTATATCTTAACTAAACTACAAATGAAGAAAAAATTGCTTTTAAGAAATGCAGAAAAAGCGGTTTTTATGGAAAAAATGCTTATTTTCATTTGATCAATTTTCCGAAAATTACTTTTAACATTCTTTAGAAAAATTTCTTTGTAGTTAGGGAGACCGTCCCTTCTCCATCTAACATTATATTTGTTTTTCCATACCTTGGAACTGATTTTAAAAATTGCTCCATCGATCCCGGCTTTATGTTAAGCGGTGGTAGAAAAACTTTATGAGGAGGCACCAGGGTTTCATGCAAGGAAATTTGGTAAAGCCAAATTTCTATTCGAGCAACATGTACAAGCTTTTTAAATACCAGCATACTTGCTGAATATGGTCTTCATATGTATTTTAGTTTGCAAAGCATCTTAAATGCGTTCCTCGCCTTTAGCCCATTGAACTGCTTCTAGCTGTATCTAAGCCAGAAGAAAATGCTTCTTGCAAAAGTAAGTTCTTAGTTGTGGGCCTTGGCCCAAGCGTTTTCGGAAGACTCGAGTGGAACTTGAGCTTAATACAAAATATATTCATTTAATACAAAGAATGGAGTTAATTTTTGTATAAATGAAATGTTGAGTTGGATCGCGCAGAAGAGAGGTTTACGGTAATTCTGAAATATTGGATGAGTTAAAAAAATTTTGCTTAAGTATAGATGAAATTCCAGAAGTCGTTATTTACCTAATATAGTTAAGCGCTACGCACCAGAAATATATTTTTTAGTAAACAAGTATGAACCACAAAACAGAACGTAGCCGGATAGAGATGAAGATACTCTTCTATGAAGGAAACTCAATCACTAGCTCAAAGCTAGTAAACATTTCTTCGAGATCCAATACATTGTCGATAACCAATTAATTTGATTGGACAACGTTTATAAATGGGAGCAGCAAAAAGTTTCCTGGCCCTTTTCAACGGTGTTAAGCTTTAGTAATTTCATAGGAAACTATTCGAACTTCTACGAAAATTAAATTTTTTAAGTTGGGCTGTAGTTGAAATTCTCTTTGACATAAAACCTGTTTAAGACCTTACTATTCCTATACAAAACTCAAAATTCACAGCGATGCAGAAATGGTTCAGTTTATGAGCCGCAAAACACAATTAGCCGAGCAAAACGAATGCTTAAAGGCGAGCTATTCACAAATGGAGGGACCTACAGTTTATACTAAGCCGCCTTCGAACGGCTGATGGTTTTTTTTTACGAGGAGCCTTCATTTCATGTCCGAAATACAATCGGAGGGGTGGACATTCCCTGCCGAGGAGCGACCGCAATTAGAAAATTTAACTCAATTTTTTATTTAAATTAATTTTCCATAACTTTTGTATGTTGGTGGCACCGGGATTTGAACCCGAGCCTTCCGAATGTCAGTACGCAATGCTAACCACACGGCTACCACAGCCGCCGTGAAATTCTTTTAGTGCAGTTTAAAAGAAGCTTAACATGAAGATGAACAATTACAATACACGTATAAGCATTCGGAGAAGGTTGCAAAGGCTGTAGGCAAGTGTATTGAATGCATTAATACAAACGCTCAGGGGTTGAAAAGGAAGGTTTTTCGAGAACGATGTGTTCGAGTGGTTCTACCCAACAAAATACATACTGGCGGTTTGAAATATCAGAGCGCCATTTTGACCAAGATGATTTTTTCCAACTAACGTCCAGCTCTCATTTCCCATGCCTTTAAGGCTCACTGTAAAGGCTTGGGTATTGAGTATTCAGCACATGCTAGTCCTCAAATTTTTTGATCAGTTTCAGATATTCTCAATTGCACTGTAGAAAAGGGTTTCACATGTCAAGAGGATACCGATGATGTATTTTCTTGTAGCAAAATATGCAATGGCGTTAAAGATTGTATAGACGGCGTCGATGAGGGCATGCTAAATATGAATCGGAACCCTTGTATGGACACACAGTGTGATAATGGCAGTTTCAAATGCCATTATGGCGCTTGCATTCCAGAAGACCAAAAATGCAATGGAGAAAAGAATTGCGTAGACGGTTCAGATGAGTGGAGTTTTTATTGCAACAAAAAATTGAGGTGATTAATGAAAGTTAACTTTGTGTTATTTATTTTTCTATTTCAATATTATATGTACATAAATATATATACAATTACGAGTTTCTTCACAGTAATCCTAATAGAACGGCCTGTAGCTCTGAAGACGGAAACTCCGAATATATTTTAGACAATTATTTCTGTAATGGTAAAGCGGATTGCAATGATAAGAGCGATGAAAATCCTGAAATATGCAGGCATTGGAAATGTGATGATGCAGATAAAATCCGTTGTGCATATGGTGCTTGCATAGAAAGAGGAAAAATATGTGATGGAGAGATCGACTGCGTAGATGGTTCGGATGAGAAAGATTGTTCAACGAAAGCACTTCCCGATTCCCCAGACGGCTGTACAATTGATACGGACCCAAATTATGATATTATAAATGAGAACACAAATGCGCATATGAGATCTGGCGATAGGGTCTCAACCAATCAACGCATTGTTATAAAATGTGCAAATAATTTCTTCTTTGAGGATAAAACTGACAATAAGACACGATTATGTTACAGAAATAATTGGGATTCACCACTACCAAAATGTGTCAGTGAGTATGTTTATATCTTCTTCTACTAAGTTGGCGAGTCAACATTAGCACCAATGAAGCCAGCTCCCTCCTTTGTATCAATTCGTATGAGATTTGTGAACACGATATTAACGGCATAGGCAATTACACTTTCTCCACTTTCTCTACAGTTGTGGAGAGAGATAACCACCTAGAGGAGTGACACAACTTACTATCTACCTTAGCATGTTAGCAATAATTACTCTATCTACGAGCGGATGAGTAATAAAATACACTAAAGGTGCACTGGCAGCTAAGCTCTCCAAGACAGATCTGCTCTTAAAACTCACTATTAACCCGGGAAGGCATCGGACAGAATTCCAGAAGAGACATTTTAATTAGAGCAACTAGTCTTTATAAAGCAGTTTCGCCTGTGTTTGAGAAATGTAATTATAAGCCACTTTAATGCTTTTAGCCCAAGGGAAGATACTGTAACTGTTATTCGGACTTCATCGACAACGATTGGGTATTCGAGTTGGTCATGTATGAAATTTCTACTTTCACTGAAATTAAGAAGTGTTTCATTAACTCAATGTACTATAAACATTAGTCTTCTCTTATTGCTCAACTTTTCCAGCTCTTCTACTGTATTTATTTATAGCATCATTATACCCTTAGTTTGACTTAATTTACGGAGAGGCCATTGTATAAAGGGACGGGAGGTTAAACGGATCAGTAGGTATGGACCCATAGTTAGAAGATAACGTTGATAAATTGTCCAATCAATCCCAAAATTTGTCTAGAAATTCTCACAAAACTGCAACTAATAAGCATGTATTATTACTTTCTATTCGTTCTTTGTAGAATATTGCGATGAAGATATATTATACTCTAGCAAATCGACAACAGTTACCTGTACGCTACATTCGTCGCCGGTTGAGTGCAAAAATATCCTCCCCGGTACAATCGCTCAAAATCACTGCGCACACAGCTACAAGAAAAACAAAGACAGAAGGTTCGGATATACAATATACAAATGCATATTTTTAACTTTCATTCATTTACATATATACATATGTACATTCAGATTTACAGGTATTCATATTCCACTAAATATTCATTCATTCATCGTCGATCAGTATAAGTTTTCAAATTATGTTGTTATGTTATGCTGTATGTAAAAGCACTAGAAACCAAATCATAAAAAGGAGCCGCAAAAGTATTTTTAATAAGAAAACAAAATCAATAAGTTTATTCCAAATGTGAATTTCGTTTACAACAATTGAAAAAGGACAACTGAATTTTCGAAAAAAATATGTTTTTCTATGAAACGTACCAGTGACAAGCATGATCTAAGAATCTCGATTTGCTGGATTGTTTTTATTTTCCGGAAATGGTCTAAAAACCAGATTCGATTTACTTGGAATTCACTGCATTCGTTGATTTTAGCCCAATTTGATTAGGACATATTAATCATATTAATATTCGTAAAATGAATATACAATATGTTGAGTGAATATCCTAGCATTAATAGGACAGTGTAGTGGCCGCATATTATTGCTATGAGTATATTACCAAAGTTAAGAATTAGTTAACCCAAAAGTTTATGTAATATTAATAATAGCTTCTGTTTACTTTCGATACATTATACTATTTATTTTAAATAGTTAATTTATTTCAAATAATAACGGATGTATGTACAATAACACATACATACATATTTTAAATAGAATAATGGTGGTACTGAGATAGCAGACGCACTGGCTAAGGAGGGTGACCTTTTAGAATAGGACGTATTAATGAGCCTATCTGTTGCATAAGAGAAGTGAAGCAAAATCGAGGAATATTACTACTAACCGTCAATGGCCAAGGGGCCAAAGCGATTAACTTAATTTGCGGCAAGAACAATAATGCTCTTCACACTAGAGACACAACAAAGAGTGTAGAAGTGCAGCTGGTCGTACGTATTAAGTGAGAACCAATGGGTCAACCTGACCAGCCTAGGGCAGTAATAACAGAGTGCACAAGCTCAGTTCTTCAAATAGGGATTACAGTGAATATTAATCGCAGAACCGAATAAACTAAAGCAATAACAAAAATAACAACTAACAAGCTGATACATTTTTGCTGATCTCAAAACATTTCCAAATGAATTTTAAATCTTTATAGAGACGAATCTTTCTCGATGACTTGCCTTCCCAATGCAAAATGGAGTAATCACAAAATGAATTGTGAGCCAGTTTGCGGAGTGTCGGATAGCTCAAGAAACTCGAGAGCTTCACAAGCGCCGTGGCACGTTGGCGTCAAAACATATTTGAATGGAAAATGTGGAGGTACTATTCTTTCCCCCAAGAATGTTTTAACTGGTAAGTTGAATTAAGAAAAAACTAATCTAGCTATTTACGTTTTTATTGATATTCGTGCATATGAAAATTGCTTACTACTTTGTCCTTAACAGCTGTAGGGGAATTCTCTATCGTATTATAACGATTTTCGGATCGCAAATAAGACTTAGCGATAATTTTAACGATTTTAATATTCGGTGTAGTTATTTTAACGATATTTGCTAACGCTGTTGTCGTAAACTATTCGAAAAATCGGTAACTAAGCGACGAATATTTTTAAGTTGTTAGCGATATCGACAAAATATTGCTATTTCATTAAGGTTAAAATAAAGTAAAGTAAATCGTGAAATTGCCTAAGTTATATAAAATCAAAATAAAATAATAAACAAAAATGATAAATTTTGTAATGCATTACTATTCATTTAATAAAAATAATTGCTATAACGAATTTATTTGTTTTTGTCATTTCTCTTTGTGTTTTCCGCATATTTTGACGTTTTGTTAAAAATGGAAATATCCGTTATCTATTATCGTAAAAACTTAGTTAAAGAATCGTATAATCGTTAGCACAAGCGACGAAATTCGCAAGTTTGCGATCCGACAAATCGTGTCGATAAAAGTTACAGAATTGCACTACTGTTTTCTGGTAAATCATATTCAGCATGTAAGTTTTTTTTTGCGAATTTTTATTGAAGCTAAACTTCTTTAGCAGCGTTTAGAGGGACGAGATATTTAGTTTGTATAAGTGACAACGAAAAAAAATCAACGCTGTCAGAGAATGATATGAACTTAATGATTTTGCCTAGATAGAATAAGTGAGAGTTGTAACGGAAACAGAACTCCATAACTCGAAAGAGAGAAAATATATAACATAGATGAGATTGCTCTCTGAACGTTTATGCCGAGCTAAAATAAACAGTGTAGTCACTGTAGCTATGGTTAGTATCCCAGAGTTCATACATAAAATATGGTCCCATTTACATTGCGATGTCCTTGGGCAGGACCATATAATCCCTATTTGCTTGATACTCTAGTAATCCATGGATTACATACCATACCATTCGTTTTGAAACTAATCCAAAAATTACTCCATGGTGTACATATAGGAACTACTCCATAAAATTACTCCACGAAATACCTACCGGATACTACTTTTTTCATATACACGTATATATCTCATATACGATTATATTGGAAACCAAAAACTAAAAAAGCGTATATTTTTATTGTATTTTTCAAATTTACATATTTTTCAAAAATATCGCATCATTATGACCCATCCATCAAGTAAATATTTCACTGCTGATATCTAAAAGGAAAAATGGATTGAACATGAATGGATTGAAAAATAGCTTTCCCTTGTTGCTGGAATAATATTACAATACAAAGAAAAAATGGAATTTCAATTTAAAATTTTGTTAAACTTTCAAATGTCTGGTTACCATAAGCTAAAATGATTTGTTCAATTATATGTATAATTGGCGCTTTGTAACCGCTTAAGCGATTTGCGGCCGAGCTCCTCCTGATGTTTTTCAAAAAAATGGAGGGACCTACAGTTTGTGCTAAGCCGCCCCCGAACGGCTGATGGTTTTTTACGAGGAGCCTTTTCATGTCCGAAATACACTCGGAGGGGTGGACATTCCCTGCCGAGGGGCGACCGCAATTAGAAAATTTTATTTAAATTAATTTTCCATAACTTTCGGATGATGATGGTACCGTGATTTGAACCCGCGCCTTCCGAATGTCAGTACGCAATGCTAACCACTCGGCTACCCCTGCCGCCATTTGTTAAATTACTTGTGTTTATATACATATACTGATTAATATATGTATTGATATTCGTACTTGCAACTTATTAACTTTTGTCCTACACAGGTGATTTTGTTAAGCCTCCCCGACTCGTTCTTCTTTTGTTACTTTTTATTAAAAGCGTATTTGTCATTTATGGAAAGTGGGCAAGACACTGCCCTATTCGAAGAAATCTTATTTATGGTTCGATTTACTTGAAATTCAGAGCATAGGTGGCATTTTGCTTGAAGAGAGTGGACCGGGGACTAGCCTCTTCAAAAAGTCGGACTATGCCTCTCTCCGGGAAGTGGACCAATGTCAATGGTAAAACCAAAAAATAAATAAATTCATGATAAAAAGATATCCCATGATTAATTTGTCCTACGTGTACATGGAATGAGTATGTGCGATAGCGAAGCGTTGCAGGGTGCAGTTAGTTATTTTATACGAATATACACGATGTAGTGAGGCTCAATTATTTCCCCATTCTCCTGAGAGATGCCAATCAAGATTCTTCTACATATAGTTTATGCAGCGCAGCTGCAAATATTTAGTTTGTGTTTAAGCGCACGCTTAAACAGGACACTACCCTAATTTTGTGTGCGCACCCTAACGAACCTTACTCAGCGCATGCAGCTATATAAGCCTTGCTTGCCAAGCAAAAGGCGAGATTTTATACCAACCACCAGCAAGCGCGCACGGGGCGACCAATTTAAAATTAAATTCAATAAAATATATGTTTTGTAAATAAATAAACTAAACCTTTGTACTCTTTAAAACGAATACGCGAGTGGCTTTTCAATTCGAAGGAACTCAAAGAAGGTACCTCGCGTGAACGGTTTGCAAAAATATAACTGAAGAAAGTGCATTATCCTTTTCCAGTTATTTCACATATTATATCATTGATAATATTAAACTGGTTCTCTTATTTTGCACTTTTTCGTTCGTCTTTTCGTCTACTCAGTCGTTATCCATCCATAGCATCGGTACTCCCTGTGTTTGGATTTAATAGAAACTGCCATCCGTACAGGGCTAACAAGACCGAACATGTATTAGCTATGGCTGATTCTTCCGATGTGCGATTTGGGCTTTACTTGGCAATTAGACATAAAAAAATTAGATTAGAGTCCGTCCATGAATACATATTTATATCTATTACCAAATATGCTGAAATATTGTACTATATACCATATTATTTTACTTACAGCTTTGCACTGCGTCGTAGACGAAGATTCTATTGTGCTTAATGCAGCACAGGTTTCTGTCATAGCTGGAGGTGAATTCAAAGGCGGCCAAACTAAGATAATACAAAAAAATGTATCAAAAATTTTTGCTGCTAATGATGGGTACGTTTGCTTAAGAATAAGTTCTTTATAGAGAATTGTTCAAGAAAAAAATCCGTTTGAATTCTTCTAAGAAAAAAAAATACTCGAATACAGATTTGTAATATATTTCATATCCATAAAAAATTATGGAATAGGCTTGAGGCTCTATCACCAAAAATATAAAACATCGTTCGGCCTTAGCGCTCAATTAAAAAAAAATTGCAGAACAAGAATCACGAATAAAGAGACGAAACCTAAATTTGAATATTTGTTTGTATTGTAAATTAGATTATTTTGTATTGAGAAATATTGAACTTACTATTGTGGTTTTGAAATTAGAGAAAATTAGATAACTGTGAAAATATAAATTAAAACTAGTTTATTCTACGCAAACCAGCATATTATTGTATACTCGTACATTGAACTTCACATTTTCCAAATTTTGAACAATATTTTATTTTCTTTTGTAGTGCCATTGATGTTGCAGTTTTAGAACTCAGCGAACCCTTCATTTTGAATATAAATGCCAGACCCATTTGCTTGGGTGGACGAAGAAAAGAAATGAATACAGCTTTCCTACATGGTTGGCATAAATACGATGATCATACTGGAGATATATTTGTAAAGACACAATTAATATTTGAACGTAATAACTGCCAAGCCGATCGCACAAAAGGCGAATTTTGTATACGCACACTTAATATGAATCACACGCTGTGCGAAGGACACAGTGGAAGCGGTATTATTTCCAAAGACGGAAGAAAAAATTACTTAGCTGGCGTAATCATTAAAAACCCCGGTCGGTCTAACGAATGCACAAATCAACCTATAGTTGTCTCAGGTATCGACCAGATAAAGCCGTGGTTGGAAAAAACCATCTCAATGACTGACGAGCCATCGTTATACATTGTTCGGACTTAACGAAAATATGTAAGGAAAGGAAGGTCTTGCCGAACCGAACATTATATACTCGATTGTTGTTTTTGTTAGAAGTCATTCGCTCAAGAGGTATGCCATTGCAAAATCGAGCTTGATTATTCTTAATAAAAAGTGTATAATTTCACCACTGTTGAATATTATATTTTCTTTATATGTACACGTATATAGTTACGTATATATATTTTTATTTGTTAATTTAGGACACACCGGTTTATTTGGTTATATATTTCCTTAGGTTTTGAAAAGAAAACGCACAGTTTATTTGTACGGTTTATATCTATATATATATTTATTTTCTTATTAATTTTTGTTTCACGGTTTCTAACTTTAGTACGTTAGGTTTTTTTTTCTTTTATATTTTTTAGGAGGCACAACCGTTCGATGTTAGAACGAGCGAAAATATTATTTTGACTAATACTTAAATTACTAATACATACATATTTATACATTTTGTTTTGCTCTCTCTTTGGAAGTAATAGCGGAAGTAGGGTTGCTAGTAAGTATTTTAATTAGGAGTAAATTCATGGTGGGTAAGTATAAGGTAAGTAATTCAATATTTCATTATTAGTTTGAGAAATTTTATATATATATGTTTCTAAAATTTATAATTCGATGAGGTCTTCGCTCATATCTTCAACAAAAAGTTATATTAAAAAATTAAAAAAACATAGCTTTCCAGCTAAGTATAAATGATTTTTAAGCACCTGCGTATTTACCGAGAAGTGTTATTAGTTTTTTCCGTTTAAGTATGAGTAAGACTTTGCAGGTGCTTGAAAATCATAAATCATTGAGTTTTGTCGTTTAATTACTTGAGTATTCGATATTAAATCACAAGATCATTCAAAAATAAATGTCAGTTGTGGTAATATGATGGCTAAGCAGTTCTCTTTGAACCTGGTATATGTGCTTGGAGACAGTAACAAACCGGGTGATGAGATGTCGGACAAGCTTGTAGGACGGGCACTTCCCTACCTCTTTCGGCATCATGGAAGAGTTTGGCCATGCCACTGTGAAAAACTGTCCCAGGAAATGTTTAATACCTTAAATTAAATGTATGTATGTATTATAAACATTCTATTTTAGAACATAAAGATTTTTGGGTAGAAACTCACAGCTGGAAGATAGTGAATGGTTGATGATTGCAACATTGTGAATGTTCCCAATTTGAAATAAAGGAAATTAAAATTCGTGAAGAAGATATGTGATAGCTGGGTAAAAATCTTTGCAAGGCAATGAAACATTTTTCGGAGCGCAAACTTGCGAATTTTGCCGCTGCACTAATGATTATTATTGTAATTTTTTTAATCTACAACGGACATTGTCTTTTTATTAAAATGGAGTAAAGGAATCGTGGTCATCGTTCCGAAAAAGACAGTTTTGAGAAAAACGCGTTTAAAGTTTCATGTAAAGTCTTTTGTTCGATTAGTTCCGACCGACAAGTTTGTATGCCAGGTCAGAAAAATACTTACATCTCCGAAAATAATTTAAATTTTGAAAAATCCTCTTGTACACATATTCTTAAATAGTTAAACTTTGAAAATATAAAAAAAAATTTCGATTTTTTGAAATTTCTAGACCAGAATACCCCCTTAAGGAATTGTCATCTACGTACATATATTATACAATAGTATCCATTGCGTAAATCTCGCCGCGTTGAATAAACTCTGTGCCATTCAATGCCGAATTCGAAGTCGGAATAATAGATGGATGATTTGGCGTACATTAAACATTTGACGCGTCTAAAAACTTTGTTGGTGATGGATTGGCGAATGCAATAAATTTGGGACTATGAGTCAAATTTTATAATTTGCAAAATGCGTTTGCTTGATCGGTGCCTGAAACGAAGATACAGGAACTGCGTTCCCGTTATAGGTGGTGATGAAGGTAATGGCAATGTCGCCTGCGTTATTCGTACCTGTAATGGAGATACTATGGATTGCACTTTTATAAGTTCTCTGGTGCACGTTCGAAGGTGTGAGAGGCCTATTTGTTTCTAAAGATGCCGAACTGCAGCAACATGTTGCCCAATTCCATTTCGCGCATTGCCTTTTCTAATCCAGTCACCCGGTCTAACGATAATTTGTTATAACTTAAAAACTATTGAATTAAAATGTGTGAAAATGAAAGAAGAGTTTTCCTAATATGAGCTTAGGCAAAGAGCTGAATTTCAAATTTTTTTAGATAGATCGGCCCCGAAAAAAAAAATAATCTATGCAAAGAGCCATATGTTCCACATATTAAGCAAAACCGGACCATCGAATCGATTCCAGGTCCATTCCCTGAAAAAAATTGTCCCCGTCCTAACACAAAAAGCTATTTAAAGCGAAAGCTAACTAAAATTAGTTAATTAATTTTTCCATGTCAATCGTACCATAAATACGATTTTTTCGAATAGATCGCCTTCAAGCTCACTTCCTGGAAGAAAAACTATTGTGGGGCAAATTTCAAGTACGAATGGCAGATGAAAAGGAGATGCTACTAACTGAGTACGAAGGCCATCAGCTGGGTGTATAAGAGAGCGGCCAAAGCAACGCTAGGGACTGCGAAGCAATTTCGGAAGCGACAACGTCGAAAAAGAGTACAACAGAATAAACCCTTTGTTCATAGAGGCTTTCATAGTTGGTGAAACCCGATGCCACCAACATCAAAAAGTTATGGAAAATTAATTTAAATAAAATATTAAGTTAAATTTTCTAATTGCGGTCGCCCCTCGATAGGGAACGTCAACCCCTCCGTGTGTATTTCGGACATGAAATAAAGGCTCCTCGTAGAAAAAATCATCAGCCGTTCGGAGGCGGCTTGGTATAAACTGTAGGTCCCTCCATTTGTTGGAAAAACATCAAGACGCAAAACCACAAATTTGAGGAGGAGCTCGGCCGAAAATCGCTTCAGAGGTTACAAAGCGCCAATTATATATATATAAACTATGTGGAAATAGTAGAGTGTTATATCATATTTCCACCGGACGTTAAATGCATTTTAGCTTAAATGCATTTAAATATCGCATTTAAATGCGTGAATTCCCATGTGTTTGTTGTTGTATAAAAGTGTGTTAACTCAATTTTCAAAGTGAGTTAACAGAAGATGTTATGTTAACAGTCGATGCTGTCACTACTAATGTAATCATTTCGGAAGTTTCGGTATATTTCTTGCCAGAGTCGTGTATTTTCGGATTTAATGAGGGACGAGACTTTTATTTTGCATGGTGAAATTTGTTCTGAAAATGTTACTTTTTGCATTAATATTAACATAAAAACATATATTAAGTAATTTGCGAAGAGAATGCTCTCCTCTTTAAAAAATAAAATAAAATAAAAATAAAAAGCAAACAAAATGCAATTGTGGAATTTCAAACGATCCCCTCAATATAAAAATATGCGTGGCTCTGGCAGCTATCAGCTGATTGAGCAAAATAAATAATTTAAGGAAACAAACCAGCAAAAGTAAAAATCATCAGCTGTTTGAGTTAACTCACTTTCGGTGGAAACGTTTAACATTTCATTCACTTAACAGTGGCCTTAAATGCATTTAAGTGCTTGGTGGAAATAGGCTATTATGTTTCAACTACAATATTTCGTTGATCTGCGATGGGTAAAAAAGTTAACCCTTCTGAAAAAAGTCAAATTATCAATAAGAAGTTTTCTAAACTAAAAAGGGAATGATTGCGTTAATATTTATGTGGCACGTACAAATAATATGCTGATAAATGTCATTTTTATGGTTTTTGTTTTGTATATATACACCAATTAAGCAATTTTCGAAATTAAAAAATTTAACTCTAGATTGCTCAACTTTGAGTAGTCATGCCTCTGGAATGTGTAATTCGATTTCATTCCGTTTAAGCTTTTCTGCTTGCTACTTTAATTTTTTCATTAATCCGTGTGTTTCGAGCACTTTTGCAAAAACAATACAAAAAAATGATACGGGAAGTTACTAAGAAAATGCTAAACGAAATGCAAAAGACCTTATCATTAAATAAATGAAATATTATATGTTAAAATGGCAAATATACTTAAGGAGATAAGCGACAACTTATTTGTTAATTTGTGGTAAATCTGGAACAAGTCTACTATTTTTTCTTTGTGTTAATTAATAAATATATTTATATTGTCGCCAGTAATATTCGCCAAATTTTGACTCTTCCACTTACTCTCTCCATTCGTCAATGTTAAAATCATTATTTTCCATTATTAAAACATCTGATAATGTTGTTGTGATAGGCGACTTCAATTTACCTTGAGTATCATAGAAAATTAATGACAGTTTACTAGTACCTAGCTAAATGAGTTTTCTGATCTGGGTCTTTTTCAAATAAATATGGTCCACAATAAATTTGTAAAGACTTTGGATCTAACTAATATTTTCGGATGACATTTTGTCAATTTCTTTAAGTCGCTGTGATCCTTTCGTTTTGTCCAAAGGTGGTTATCATCCATCTCTAGAACTATCTTTCGATGTTCCCTCTAATCTAATTATTAATTATTTACTTCAAAATCGAAAAATGCTCGTTTTTTATTTAAAAAGCCAATTTTATTAATCTTACTAATGTACTGTCAGCAATTTCCTGACCAATGTATGACGGAAACGTTGAAGAAGCGTTGTTCACTCCACAATTGTTTTACATTCTGCTTTCAGAAAATTTGTTCCTATAATAAATGAGCCGATCTGTGGTCAAAATGCTTTATGGTTTAATGAAGAGTTGAAAAGCTTGAAAAATAGAAAGACTAGATTATTCAAGCTCTATAAAATTTCTTATTATGGTGCTTATTCCGTAGTTAGCCAAAAGTATAATATTTTGAATAAGTCGTGTTACAAGAAGTGTATGACAAGATTTCAAAATATGATTACTTCAAATCCGAAGTCATTCTATATTTTGTTAATTCGAAACGTAGGACTTTTGGGTTTCCATTATCTATGAAAATGAATGATGAAGTTTCTATTGTTTGTTACAGAATCGCAGATATGTTCGCAGACTTTTTCAAATCTAATTATGTGCCGCAGCCACTCATTTACCCTTACTTATTGCCTTCTTTTGATTCCGCCGATGTTGTTTATCACAATCTTAATGCTTTTAAGAGCTCATTCACATGCGGTTCGGATGATATCCCTACTAGTGAACTAAAATTTTGTGCTGAATTTCTATATATGCCATTAATGAACATATTCAATGCTTCATTAAAGCAAAATTCATTCTTTTCTTTTTGGAAAGAGTCAAACATTTTACCTCTACATAAATCTGGTAGTATATCTTCAATAGGGAATTACAGGGGGTAGAAAAATTATGTTCTATCCCCAAAATTTTCGAAGCTATTATAACAGATCAATTAGCCCATCTACTCGATCGAACCTGCTAGAATCCGCCACCCATGTCAGTAATGGTTTCGAAAAAGGTTATCAAACAGATGTTATCTACACTGACTTCAGCAAGGCATTTGACAAGATCTCTCATTCTTTACTTCACTTACTTAAACTCGATCATTTCGGGTTTCCACCTTCCTTTCTCAAAAACATTTTTTTTCCAAGCTGGGTTGAAATATTAAAAAAACTGAGGGAATAATATGTGTACAAACATACGGACAAACTTACAGATCTGAGCAGTATAAATTTCGGTGGGTTCATCTCTTCTCCTCCTGATACTAACGTACTTCTGACTAAGATTAATATACCGTTTCATGTTCATGAAAGGTATAAAAATTGATCTTGGGGCCAAAAAGAAGTTTATTTTGTCATGTTTGTTCGATCATATGTATATTTTATTTTTTATTTTATTTTGCCCGACCCGAACAAATATTTTTAATTACGGATGTTTTATCGAAAAAAAGAAATTAGTTTGGCATGATTACTGTTGTGGAGCGTTAGATTTGAAATCTCTGCTAGATATTTGCATCATATCCACCAAGCTTGGATGTATTTGTTTCGCTAAATTTTCTACGTATCCGATGTTAAAAGGACCGATGTTTCCGGATTGTCACTTTACTCTTACTTCTCTGACTTTTTTCAACATTACTGGAAGTAAAATAATAGCTTATTTTCCTTTACTTATGTTGGTTGCCACTCCGCATATTCTTTTTTCGGGCACATTGAACTCTCACTTGCATAGAGGGGATGTGCGCTGGGCTGTGTCCTCTCGTTAAATTCAGATAAAATGAAAAATTTGATGACGGCAAAGGACAGTCTCTTTGAAGTAACCGCGTTCAAGCGATGCAGTGGACGGGAGAATGATGGCTTTATAAAGGAGCGAAGATTTGCAGTTGTGTCTGTGGCGGGTTGAACATTTCATATCAACCTTTTGATTTATGCCGTCATCCCGACAAAAGAGATGTAATGTTGCTAAAGATACCTTCTTTTATCGTCTGAAACGCGGCTATGAGCGCTGTACGTAACTAAAATCCTTGTTGGCGATTATAATGCTCGGGGTAGACAAAACACTCACAAACGGCAACATTGAGTGGAGCGCCAAAAAAATTGTTTTAGGACCAATAAAATTTCATTATTTATTTTGTACAAGTATTTTGGCTATTGGTAATTGAATAAATATTGAGTGTATGGTATTTTAAAAAAAATAGTAGTCCGTATAGCAAGTCAGACATGCCTATTAAAGTTATTAAGCAGTACTTTTGGTGAACTACAATTGCTATTGCTTAGGTGTAGACATTATTATGGAGTTTTAAATTTTAATTTTAAGCAAAAAGCTTGCTTTCAAAATTTATTTACATATTTCTTTTTGAATTTTACACGAGATCGCGTTTTAAACTTAAACGATTGACCAAATCTAGATTCAATGACAAAGCGACATTATTCGATATAAATTATTTTAGTAAATTTTATTTTTAAACGAACCTAAAAAACAAAGTTCTGTCGAAAGTAATATTCAATTTTAATTATTTTTGATACTTTTGAGCTTTCAGGTTATCGCTGCCATTGGTTATGCATTCGCCTATGTTTACAATATATATTTGTGAAGCATAACTTTCGTTTCCAACCACTGTTGATATTCATCCATAAATATAAACTTCGTTAAGCCTGCAAGAACAAAACAGTCATTCCCTTTTAATGCGACGGTACCTTCGAGGAATGACTCCGTAGTTTCTATAATTTTATGATTCAAACATTTTTTTGAGAATTGCAAACAAATTGGCATTATTTCATTTGGAATTATAACAAAGTAGTCAGCCAGTACAGCAATCGCTGGGGTGTCTATGTTGTCACCGTGTGCCTTATCCGCTCTGCGAAAGGATGAGATAAAAATAAAGAAACATTTATCTTAGATATAAAGACCCCAAGCAAATACTTATACGTACATAAATATTTGTGATATGTTATGTCTACCGGGAGGTTGCTCATATTGTCCAAAGCTTTCTCTTCTCGTGGCTGCCGGAAGAATTGTGTATAAAATCGGATCATTCGCAGCTATTCGGTTGTTCAATTTATTTGTACTGAAACATAAAGCCGCTAAAAGAAAATATTTTTAAAGTAAAATATATTTAGAGAAAAAAAGTAAATCAAATAATTTTTGTTATAGGGATATATGTATGTATGTATCAAATTCTTTGCCTTGAATGACAAACCCAGTTTCACCGTTAATCGTAGACACCTGAAACTTGGAGGGGTGCTAACCACTCGGCTATTGCAGCCGCTTGGTAAATAATACATAGGCTTGAACACTATATTTTTTTCGGTGATATGACAAAAGACCGTTAGATAGTTAGCTTAATGTGTATAGTCCTTTTTTGATTTTTGGATTGATCTATTCAAAAAAAATGGTATTTTTACATTTTAATATGTAATGTTATACTTTGCGAGTATGGAGAGCTTGAGCAGCTGGCCGACAAGGGTAATGCTCGAACATTCTATGAAGATACGACGACTTACAGACGGTTTCAAGACCGGAGCAGACTCCTGTAGGACACAAAGAGGTTATCTAGCTACCGATACTCAGTGCCTGATGAATAGCAGTGAAAATAGAGTATCCGGAAATGGTGAACCCGAAACCACAATCGATAACTATGGAAAAGCCGTTCCATTACCTGACCATGAAGAACTTCGAATAGCAATCGCCCGCTTAAAATGTAACAAAGCGGCTTGAGCTGACGGTCTACCTACAGAACTATTCAAACTTGACGGTGAAGATCTGACAAGGTGCATGCATCATGCATGGAACTTAAATGCGCTCTGTCCAATCCATAAAAAAAGGGACCCCACAGTCTGCGCCAATTATCGTGGGATAAGCCTCCTTAATATCGCCTATAAGTTCCTGTCGGCCGCTCGGGTTTAAATCCCGTTGCCTCCAACAGGAGGACTTGAGTCCCAATATATGGGAAGTGGGTTTTTTCATACTAGAAAATGGGAATAATTTATAAGTATGAAATTATAACCAATTTGGTTTGAGAAATACCTGTTGACCCAAAAGTGAGTGGGGCCGTGGCAACTTTGAGTGGGTTTTCCTTCCCTGATATTTTTCGTTTAATGCGATCGGCCATAACAAATAAAGGGTGGTTAAATTGTAAGGGCCGATGTTGAATGTGAACCACACCTAAACGCCAAGTTTTTTTCCGAATTTAATTTGACATTTCTCTATTTCAGACTTACTCAATTTGAACCATGGAGAGATACACAATCCAACAACGTGTTAAAGTTATCCAGACTTATTATGAAAATTTTCGAAGAAAATCATCTTCAGTGATGAGGCACATTTTCACCTCAGTGGATTCGTCAATAAACAGAATTGCCGCATTTGGGCGAATGAGAATCCAAGAGTGATTGTCGAAAAACCAATGCACCCACAAAGAGTGACTGTTTGGTGCGGTTTATGGGCTGGCGGCATCATCGGGCCGTATTTTTTCCAAAATGAGGCCGGTCAGGCAGTTACTGTGAATGGTGTTCGCTATCGTGAGATGATAACGAATTTTTTATGGCCACAATTGGAAGATCTGGATGTGGACGATATGTGGTTTCAGCAGGACGGTGCCACTTGCCACACAGCTAACGAAACAATGGCTCTTTTGCGCAACAAATTCAATGGCCGTGTTATCTCACGTAATGGCGATGTCAATTGGCCCCCAAGATCATGTGATTTGACACCGTTGGACTTTTTTCTCTGGGGTTATTTGAAAGAAAAGGTGTACGTCGATAAGCCAGCAACAATTCAAGAGCTAAAGGATGAGATAATTCGGCACATTAACGGCATAGAAACTCCATTATGCCTCAGCGTCATCGAAAATTTGGACCATCGTATGGAGGTGTGCCGCCGAGGTCGCGGCGCTCATTTGGCCGATATTTTGTTACATACATAATTGAGTAATACCAATATATCATAATAAAGTAAAATTTCAATAATTTCCTAAATAGTTTGTGTTTTATTCAAAATCAACATCGGCCCTTGAAAATTTAACCACCCTTATAATTCAAATTACACTTTTAAAGCGGTGTAAAACTATGGGTTAGTGGAAGAGTGATTCCAAAAAATTTATTGCCTTTATTACTATCTGCCCTCAGTATTGTTCTATTTTCTATAAGCAAGTTTAGGTACATTCATACACACATAAATAAGTCTACTCACAAGTTAGCACTAGTTTTGGAGAGATGATGGTACCGATACATGCAATTCCATATTGGAGATCCTCATTTGGTAATAATGATTCGAGATCCTTACTACCGTTGTACCCTAGACTGAAAATTTTTACCCGCACTACGGCTTTGTTTGACATATCCGATGATAAAATCACACATTGGGGTTTACACTTAAATTTTGGTTGACTCCATTCACCGTCGTCGTCACAAATTAATTCTTCCGATTTAGTAATTGGCTTATAACCGGTGGCACATTTTACTAGCGCCTTTGTTTCGGGCTTACTATGCATTGTTTGACAATCAGCCGATTTGTTTTTATACGAACAAGTAGTATGAGTAGAAATGCCGCTCCATTGCGGTAGACAACGTTCTAACGAAGAGAGCAACTTCATTAAGGGATATTCATATAGAGATAATTGCAGTACATAGGCATTTTTATTATCAACTTACTTTCACATCTCGGCACAGTCGTAGACCACTCACCGGACGGATAGCACAGGGCTTCAGTCTGGCCATCAACCAAGTGCCATGTATCTTCGCAGCTGAAAGTCACTATATCGTGAGCATTAACTTGACCCCCAACCTTTATCGTTACATTCTGCGCTTCATTAATGACTCGAAGAGCCGGACGATTTGAAGGTATCGTACATCGCGTTTGCGCCATCTCCGTGTGGATTGTTTCTTGCTTGATGACAACTTCTGGTTTGGTTTGGACTTCTGGCCCAACTAGTACTTTTTCTTTGAAAGCCTTTTCCACCAAATTTCGCCTTTCATTAATTATATCGTATTGATCTATATTCGTATTAACATTATCATCGTAATTATACATGTCCTCGTATTTTTCATTCTCGATAACAATCGGGGCGCAAATTTCCGCTATTTCATCGGAACCATCGGCACAATCTACTTCGCCATTGCATAGAACATAATTGGACACACAGCCACCGTAAGCGCATGTAAAGGATGAATCGGTACATTGTATGTGAGCGCACATTTCAACAGACTCATCTGATCCATCGCTGCAGTCTGGTATACCATCGCAAATTAAATGATATTCAATACATTCCTTCGAACGGCACTGAATTAAATCTTCAGATCTGTAAAAAGAAATAACTTTATTAATATTAAAGCCTCAGACGAACAAGCTTACTTGGTAAGTACAATATTATATTTGTAGATTCGTGAAAATGGTTAGTATTTTGCGAATTTGCAAAACTTCCTAAGAACGGTGAATATATTTTTTTGGTTTTTGCATTGCTGAATTTATATCTGGAGAATGCTTATGATTTCGAAGCTATAATTGCTATAATTATCAAGGTATTAACGTCAAGCCATGATAATGGTTTTTCCAATAAGAGATATTATTTTGATATTCAAAGAAATATTAAATTTTTTGAAATAATGTAAAGAGGAAGATAATCCGTTAATACTGGAAAACAATATCAGCTAAATGGCCGCCACGGCTACGTTTACAGGACCATATCCTTTTTATGAAATTCTCCATCACCAAATCTGAAAGTGGCGGCTGAATGCCCTCTATATCTTCACGAACTCCATCTTTGATGTCATGAACGGACGTTGGCCTGTTGGCGTAAACCTTAGCTTTCACGTGACTCCAAAAGTTAAAGTCACATGCTGTTAAAATACAAGATCTCAGTGACCAAATGCGATCTCCTCTTCGAGAGAGAGCATTCAGCTCTTAAAATTTTCGATTTGAATGCATTTCGCCACATCTGACTGTTTTAAGGCAAATTTTGGTAGGTCCATCTCTTCTTCATCTGATTGTAATGACTTTAACATGAAAGTAAAAGAAATACGCTTTCATTTCGAAGAGCCTGCCGAAGTTCACTATCACATAGTACACACACGTATAGGTATAACATTTTATGCCAAATCACTATTAAAAGGTATTCAAATTCTGCAGGTTTTATAATATTATATTTAAAAATGGTAGTGGTCTTTTAATAGGAGACGAAATGCGTTTACTGTCAAATAGCTATGAAGTCGACTGCGAAAATGGAATGAAACTAACGCAAACCACAAAATGTCAATGATGAATTTGGAGCAATAAAAAACTGCTGTCTTTGGTCTTGCTGGTCAATATTTATTTGAATTCTTTTTTGAAGAATACCAAATTTCATGCTCTTTTGAAGAATTTTTCACCGAAAACATCATAACAGAACATAGTTGCGTGGGGCTAAACGATATTGTCATCTAAATTTGATAATTTTCAGTACTAAAATTGAAGGACAGTTTGCGTAGTGTGTTGGTCCTCCCATTTGTTGGTAAAACATCAAGACGCACCACAAATCGAGGGAGTTTCTCGGCCGAAAATCGCTCAAGCGGTTACAAAGCACCGTTTATATACAATAAAAACGAGATGACTTTCAATTTGTTTTTGTTAAATCTAAATATACCAAATCCTTTGCAATTACTTTATTAGTCTGCCATTCAAATTTTAGAACGATCGGCTAAAATGGAGACGAGAAAATGCAAACAAGCTGAGGATAGGTCAGGCGAAATTCCACCACCAACGCAAACAGAAATTCGCCATGTCATTCCCTTCGGGTTTCGGCGTAATTTACAGCCAATAAAAATATTCAGTGAATGCCAAATTGCATATGGAACGATTGCTTCGACTATTTCTAAGTGGTTCCGTAGATTCCAGACCGAACACTTTTCCGTAGAGGACGATCCCAGAGAAGGTCGACCAAAATCTTCCACTGATGACGTCACTGTAGCTCTGGTGAAGTCGAAAATTGACGAATTGACGATTGATAGAAGATATAATTGCTAATGAATTTCGCTTGAATGCCATGGCTGTATCGCGAATATGTCTGCTCAATGGGTACCACGAATCTTAAATGAGGCCCCAAAAGATGCTCGAGTGCATTTTGATAAAATTTTCCTAAACAAATTCGAAAATGGTGACGAATCATTGTTCTATAAGTATGATCCAGAAACCAAACAATGTCCATGGTATGCAGCAAAACAGGAGCAAGCCCACCCATAAAATCTAAGCAACAAAAATCAGCCGCAAAAGTAATGATGTCAGTCTACATCATCCGATCAAAAATCGTAGCTACTATTCCACTGGATAAGGGTCAGACGAAAACTGCAAAATAGTACATCAAAGAGTTTTTACCAACAGTTTTCAAAAATTTGTTGGAAAACAGGAAAAGGGAAGATTTGCGACGCTACTTTTTACATCATGACAACGCACCATCCCGCACTGCGGAAATAACGAGTAATTTTATTGCGATCTCTGGGATCGAAGAAATACGTCAAGGACCATATTCCTCAAGTACAGCACCTTGTGATCTCTGGTTACTTCCAAAAATTAAAAAAATTTAAAAGGAAAGGTCTTTAATACGAGGAGGTAATTAATGCGGTTAATGCAGAACTTGATAAGCTTTTGATAAAAACAAGATTTGGAAGACTGTTTTCAGCAGTGGATCTATAAGAAGGCTTAAGATATGCACTGAAATCAATGGCGATTATGTAGAGAAGATAACAAAGGACAAATATTACGAAGGAATACAAAAATTATTTTTATTTTTCTGGACAACTAATCGAACTCTTGTTAATCCCCTCGTACTCGACTTCTTAGTACCTATACTAGAAGTCTAGATTTTGTTCGAATATTTTCGAACTGCTCGAGCGTTTGAACAACGAGTACTCGTACATTCGTTTCAAGGCAAATTCAAACACAATACAAAAACAAAAAGTGTAATTATAGTTTCGAAAAGTCAAAAACGAAAATCGTTCAATGTATTTTGTTTGTGTAAACGAACGTTCAAAATGCCAAAAGCTATTTCTCATGTATTTTTTTTGTGTAATTTTTTGAAATGGAAGGAAGAACAAGCAATCATATGTTGCGACAACTTCGCTTTTTAAAAATTCGCCTTGATTCGTTCATTGTTCATTGTTCGAAAATTTTCGAGCTTGAGCTGGAGCAAGTCGACTTTTTTGAGCATTTTGAAAAAAAATTGATTTTTTTCACAAAACTTTCTTCTATAATTTTAATTATATTGATGCAAAATGTAAAACTCATTGAAATAATAAAGAAATTTAAATTTGAAAAATTTCAAATTATCATTTGAGCAGTTGAGCAACGAACGAGTATCGAGCTGCTCACAGTGCTCGGTACGCGCTCTAATATATACAATACATACATGTATGTTTATCTCTTCTGGTACTTACATATTTCGGAACAAAGTTAATAATATATAAAAATGGTGAGAAGAAATTGTCATAAAACTTGATGAGTTGTTTTCAGATTTAAACTGGTTCCATTGGTATTTTGGTTGAGAGCTAGTAACTCCCGACGAGAAACTCGACTTCTTAGTAACAAATATTTTGTATTTCTTTAATATGCATGTACCTATTTGAAGGTGCATATCCAAGCCATGCTCTTGTCCATGGTTTATAAGATAAGTTTAATTAGCTGTTAAAAAGTGCAATGCCTCCTACAATGACTGGAAAAGAAGACCAAATGAAGAAAATTGGAACGTTTACAAACATGCTCGGAATTCGGCTACTTTTTCTGTACGACTAGTTAAGAAGAACTTTTTCTGTTCTAGGCTCTGGGCAAACTTAAAAAGGCTTGGTGTGTGGCCAAGCTCCGAATTACTCTGTACACTTGATCTCAATAAGCTAAATACTTTCTTTGCTTCAAGTGGGTCGTCGGCTAATTATACGTCTAGAACACAGACCACTTCGTCTTCTGATGTTCATTCTCTTGGGAAATTTTAGTTTGGTTCCTATTGTGAGGAGGAAGTGGCAAGATGTGTTTGCAATATCAAACTGAATGCTGTGGGGAACGATGAACTTCCGATTAAGTTTGTTAAATTAATCTCGCACCAATCCCCAAAATAGTAGGCGCTTCATTGGTTTGTGAATTTCGGACCATGAGTATATTACCAGGACTTTTGAAGGTGTTTGAGATGCTTGTAGCATGCCAAATACATATCTGACTTCATCGATAGAAACAAACTGCTTAACCCTCTACAGTATGGTTTCAAAGCTGGCCAACACAAAAATGAACTTCAACTCTTCTTAGAAAATCAAGCAATAGATATAATGCTAATCTCCGAAACCCATTTGACCAAATTTAACAACTTCAATATTGATACATTTTTGTTTTATGACACCAAACACCCTGAAGGGAAAGCGCGCGGTGGAACTGGAATACTTACGTATATCAGGCAAAAAAACATTATATAATGGAAGAGTACTGTAAAGACTACCTTCACGCTACCTCAGTTCATATATATGATAATTCTGGTGGAATAAACATTTCCGCCATATATTGTCCGCCCCGATACAACATATCTGAAACCCAATTTACTGATTTCTTCTCTAAACTTGGTAAACGGTTTCTAGTAGCAGGTGATTGTAACGCAAAACATTCCTTCTGGGGATCTAGGCTAATATCTCCAAAGGGTAGAAATTTATATAAAGCAGATTTGATTGACTTTGGAGTAACTTGTGGTATCAGTAGAGCACAAGTAAGCGTAAAACCCCTTTTCGACTTATCATCTGATCACTCGCCTTGTCTATGTTCCATTAAAATTATTCCAGTTTTCAATGACTTACAGCTAGGCTTAACCAATAAATTTACAAATTGGCTTAAATACAGAAAATTCATAAGCGCGCATCTAAAATCGCTCATTCCTCTAAAATCAATAGCAGATGTCGACAATGCAGTTGATGTCTTTACAACATTACTTTATTTGGCAGCGAAAATTTCAACGCACGGCCCATCTAAAACTCATAGAAGACAAATTTTCAACGGTTTTAAGGGTAAAGACATTACAAGTCTGGTAACCAAAAAAAAACCCACTAAGGAGAGATTGGCAGAGGTTTCGTTCCCCGGCCTTAAAAATTAAGCTCAATATATGCATAAAAATGCTTCGGGATGTCCTGAAACAAAAAAAGGAAAACGAATTTCAAATGTCCGTACAATCTCTGTCAGCTACATCTGATACCAACTACACTTTGTGGCGAAAAGTTAAGAGTTTCAAAAGTCCCGTCACTTGCGACCCCCATTGAGAACTCACAATGGTGAGTGGGCTCGAAGCGACCAGGAAAACGGTATCTCATTTGCCTTGCATCTTTCCACTGTATTTACACCAAATATTGGATACAAATCTCTTCCGGAACTTCGTGCAGATCCAGATAAAAATTTTATTCAATTTAATTTTAAATCACTTAAAGATGATATTACTAACGACATAAATAAAAAGAAGACTCCTGGATACGATAGGATAACGGGTGATATGATAAAAGAGCTTACAAATGTGGCAATTAAACACATGCTTTGTATATTTAATAATATATTGAGACTACACTATTTTCCTAAATCCTGGAAGCTTTCGGAGATTATTATGATCCCTAAACCAGGTAAAGATCCATCTTTGGTAGGCTCCTACAGGCCTATTTATTAGCTTAATTACGGTATTCTCAAAAATTTTCGACAAACTTTTATTAAAAAAAATATTAGCGATTTTAGAATCGAAACAGACCATACCATGCCACCAATTCGGGTTTAAAGAAAAACACAGCCTTAGAAAGCTTTCTTATTGGCAGAAAATTTCGTGTTAGGCAAAAAGGTTACACCACCGAATCCTATGAAATATATATTTAATTTATACGAATAAATACGATAAAATACTCACCTGGAAATACCACATGGACAAAAAGATTACTCAAACCAAATTGAAAATTGCGAACTTGCATTGGATTGTAGGCTCTAAGTCCAAACTAAGTCTAGAAAACAAAGTTTTACTTTTTAATATGCTAACAAAGCCGTCTTGGACGTACGGGATCCAAATTTGGGGCTCAGCATCTAAATCTAGCCTGGATAGAATTCAAAGACTGCTGTCTAAAACCTTAAGATAAATATGCAAAGCCCCTTGGTATGTAAAAAACTCCAAAATTCACAACGATCTCGGGATTAAAACCGTCACCGAGGAAATAGAGAAACTGCTTAAAAATTACTCATTAAGGTTATCTAACCACCCAAACTTTCTAGCTAAAAATTATTACAGCTGAACTACCCTAAGCGATTAAAGAGAAAGGATTTACGTTTGAACTGTGACTAAGGCCTCTGCCGCATCCAATTATTTTATATCTTTTGTTGAATTTTAAACATGAGTGCTTGGAATACCTAATGATTTCTATATAAACACATTCTTTGATAAATCTAAGTTATATTCGTAATTTATTGTACTTTGCTTACTTTGTTAATCTATACAGTGGTAATAATTAACTTGTTCCAGGAATAAGAATTAACTTAAAGATTTTCGAAATTATTGTTAGTTTCCAAAAAGGAAAGATTCAATAAAACATTATACAAAAAAAAAAAACAAACAAAAATTAATATTTTCGTTTCAATTATTACTTATACTAATTATTTTATTTTGTTTTATGTTTGTACCATTGTGCAAGCAAGGATTATATCTTAATGCACTAATGCTTTCAATCTCAAAAAAAAAGTAAAATCCACCCACATGCCAAATATTTTTCTAATACAATTGCAATAAAAGCTATTTAAAATTTGCTACTTACTCACAACTGCCTTGAAGTGTTCTAGCGTAACTACTATCATCATTGATGCACTGCAAAGTTGTCTCATCAGAACCGTCTGCGCAGTGTATTACACTGTCACAAAGTTTGTCCTTTGGTATGCAAGCACCATATTTACATTTATATTCATTCTCCGCGCAAGTTCTATTCAAGCATTTTGGCGGTATCTCATCCGAACCGTCACTACAATCCTTGACACCGTCACAAAGTGCGGCTGGATTTATACAATCGCCATTCTCGCAAGTAGTCTCATTTGTTCTGCACGGTCTTAAATTATCAAATCCTATTTCAAAAAAAAAATTATCCGATTATATATACTATTATTAATGAAGGGATCAAACTACCCTTACCCCTAAGTGTACTTTCGCAATGCGGCCACTGACGGTACCAATCATTGCTTATGCATTCTAAACGCTCAGCTCCTATCACAACAAAGGGCGGCGAACATTCAAACTTCACAAAGTCATGACGTAACACTTTATCAAAGTAGCCCAGAGTCGTACTCGTATTTACATCAGCGCCAGCTTTGATTAATTTAGTTTTCAAATGGTGATTTTGATATGGAATACTACACGTTTCTATTCCTGGTTTCTCTTGCTCCTGTTCAATCGGTTCTTCTTCTGGACTAACCGGCTGAGATTGCACCAATTGCACCTCATCAGATCCATCTACACAGTCCCAAATTGTATCTAGCACCTGTTCTATACTAATACATGCACCATATCCGCATCGAAAGGACAAATTCGAACATTCAATGTGAGAACATGATTCGACCGTTTCGTCAGACGAATCAGAGCAATCTACTATGCCATCACACATTGTTATTTCATCAATACATTCCCCGGAAACACATTGGAATTCACCATCTGAACTGTAAATAAGATACAAATATACACCTGCTGTCAAAATAATAGCACCACTAGTAGATCAGATTTTAAATAGGTATCAAAATCTTATTCATTCAAAAAAAAAGTTTTGTAATTCTATTTATAAAGTTAAAAAAAAATGTATACATAATGATAAAAAGAAAATGAGTTCCATTTAAATTGAAATTAATACCGAAAATTCAATATTTTCAAAAAATCTGAAAAAGTAATCTGTCAAAATAATAGCACTGTTCATTTTGACCTGAAAGCAAAATTATTAAAATTATTTTAATATCGTTTACTGTGGTTGTAATATGAGTAACTATGTTTGATACTGGTTTTAATATTTTGTTGGGTTACCCTTAATAGAAATAACTGATTTGCAGTGTCAATAAGTGCAATACGGTAGTACGAAAAACCTTCTCCATATCATGATACTGGACCCTCCGTGTTTTACAGTCTTTGCGGTAAATTTTCCATCGTATTCTCAATTTGATTATCTTCTAACATAGGATAGAGAACCTATCTAGGTGGTTTTTAGTAAACTGCTTATTTGTCAAAAGAAGGACACGTGTTTCGGATTTAAAATGAAAAGTAATTGCATTTCGTATAATTTTATTTGAGCAACTAACAATATTTCGAGCTTGGCCGTACGTTTTCCTCACCGAAATAATTTTTTTTTTATTAATTCAGGTTTTTCCTTTGTATAGTATTTAGCACGAGCAAATTACCGTTTTAAATTGTTTTAGAAAAATGTTTGTAAATTTGTGACCTCTATTTTAATTTATAGTATATTATTGGTGCTATTATTTTGACAGCGTCCACTGAATGGAAATATGCTTTTGTGCTAGTTTTAAAATAAGCAGCTGTTATTTCGACAAAAAAATTGTTACTTACTGAGAAAGTATACCTATATTTAGTAAATGGACTGTAAAGTTATGGAGAAAAATATATAGGCATTGCCACAGAACTGAATAATGAAATTAAATAGCTGTACGGAATTCTTTTTTATTTTTATATACCCATGCAACAACACTTTCGTCTCTTCAAACTCACCAATTTCCTTTGATCTTTTTAGAAATTTCTTCCTCAGTACCGCATAGAAAATCAGTTTCATCTGATCGATCATAACAATCGATTTGGTTGTTGCATTTCTTTTCAGCTTTTATGCAGGCTCCATATGCACAACGATATTCGTCCTCAACGCAAGGTTCCGTTACACACTCTAAGGTAGTCTCATCTCGTCCATTACTGCAATCGACAAAACCATCACAAAGTTTGCTACGCGAAATGCTTTCAGTATCGCTGCATGACCAAGTACTATTTGATGACAGCGCTAATGAGATAAAATAAAAGTCGTTATTACTCCAGAAGTCAGACGTAGGTACCATCTGTTTTAAACATTTTGAAGTGACAGTGGTTTCAATTGATTTTTAGCTAATGTTGTTTTTAAATTTAAGGCTGTATCAGTAGTTATCAAATTAAATCTCGTTTAGTTTTTACCCGAACTGTCATTAATGTTAAATCGTTAACAGATAATGTTAAACATTAACATTGAAGTGTTCTGTTAAATCATAACAGGCAGCCGTTCTAAAATTAACGTTAACGATTCCGTTTCGTTTGATAATATAGCGCCGAAACAAAACGATTTCTTTGCGTTCGGAACGTTATTAAATAAATATTTCTAATTTATATTTTTATTGAATTGATGTAATGTATAAAAATTACACTGAAATCAAGTTAACATCGTAGTTATTGTTTTATATTTGCTTTTTTAAATACATGCATATATCGTACCTATGACCTATGACTGAAATACACTAGAGCTCAATTTGAATTTATTCAATGACTTCCCCTCTATTTTTTAGTTTCACAGCTCTCGATTAAACGTTATAATAAAGATAAAAAGTTAAAATCAAACATGCAATGTTTGGTTGCGAAACTAAATATAAAACAGTGGTATAGTCAGAATTTATTTAAAATTCCGTCCGTCGCGCAAATGGCAGCAGCTTTGTCGTGAGGAAAAGTATATAATCACTCAAGCTAAAGGCGGCTTGCATGATCGCCCTCATCAGCAGGTGTTGCAATATAGGCTTAGAATTTATATTCTTGTATATAATAAAGCCCTGTATCCTCTGGCGGAGATACAGAAGTTGATGATATCCCTCACTTGAAGTTGCACCACACAATTTGTAAAGTTATTTGCACATCTTTCTTACTTTAATGAATTGTTCTCATCCAGTTACTTCTCGTTTTACCTGGTGTGTTTGTTGAAGTTTGCCGGTTTTACTAGTAGATGTCGCTAGCAATATGTATAAATTTCTATGATTTGGCATGTATGTAATTTTATCTATTGACATTAACCTACAAAAATACACAAGTCACATTCCGCCAAAATAATAGCGTTATATTTGTTTACCTCAGTGAATATGTCGAGTTTCGTTCCAAGTAAATCGCATTTGCGGCATTCGTTGCTTTTCTTATTTCATCAAAAGAAAAAAGCAGCTGAAGCTCACCGGTTGCTGGTAGAAACTTATGGTGTACATGCTCCAGTGAAGACGAGGAATTGCATGTTGATGCAACCCAATCGCAACAAAAATTGGCAAAAACACTACATGTGACTCGAGGAGCAATTTGCCAACGTTTAAAAGCCATGGGAAAGATCCAGAAGTATGGAAAATGGGTGCCACACCAGCTGAACGATAGACAAATGGAAAATCGAAAAACCGTTTGTGAAATGCTGCTTCAACGATTCGAAAGGAAATTTTTTCTGCATCGAATTGTCACGGGGGACGAAAAATGGATTTATTTTGAGAACCCAAAGCGAAAAAAATCATTGCTTTCCCCTGGTGAAGCTGGCCCATCGACTGCCAGGCCAAATCGCCTTGGCCGTAAGACAATGCTCTGTGTTTGGTGGGACCAGTGTGGTGTGGTGTACTACGAGTTGTTAAAACCTGGTGAAACGGTGAACACGGATCGCTACCGACAACAAATGATCAATTTGAATCATGCGTTGATCGAAAAACGGTCGGAATGGGCCGGAATTTTGAAGCAGTCGAAAAATGGCTCGTCGAATGGTTTGCCTCGAAAGAGAAAAATTTTTTTTTTGGAATGGTATCCATAATTTGCCGGAGTGATGGGCGAAATGTGTAGAAACCAATGGTCAATACTTTGAATAAATAAATTTTGAGATTCCTCTGAAAATTAAGTGTTTTCTTTATCGAAAAACCCGGCAACCGGCAAACTTCAACTAAAACCCCTGGTATATAGGTGCAATATTGCGAAATTTTTGAACAGAATTCTGGCTCTTTCTGGAACGAAAAGTGATGGCCTAGAACAATGTAGCCGGATGTACATACATATGTACACATATACCAAAGACTGCGTAATGAAATTCCCAACGCTTCTACCAAAAGTCATCTTTTTCATGAACTGAGGAATGGATTAGTCCTGCCAAGTGAAGAAATGATGCAGTAAATGAATCCACCGGAACATTAGTATTTATTCATTGAATCTGCTTCGACATCGGAAGTTTACAATAAATAACAAAATCTTAAACATAAAGCCCATTATTAGGAATGTGCTGCTGGCTTGACGTTGCTCTTTAGAAGGCTGCTTTGTCTTGTAACAGTAGCAAGCTTTGGATGAGAACTGCTTGTAGGTGGGCTGTGCATGCTAACTTTCTCCAGGTTCTGAGCTCGTCGGATTGGGGTGGGTTTTGCCCCTACTTACTGCAGCCATCCAACCATTACGATAAAAGAATTCATGCACATTATTTATTTATAACACGGACCAAAGAAAACAGTAACCAACTAAAACTTCCCACTATTCCCACAACAAAGTATACGGACGGACGGTTAAATTGAATGAAATCTTATAATCAAACCTGAGAAGCAATGTTACCCGCTTCTCTACTCTCCCCTACCCAACCATACAGAGATATTTACTTTTCGGTATCGTCAATTCCAACCAATGATTCACAGATCTAGGACGCTATCATCTCACAGCAACAAATGAAGGGTTTACAGTTCCATTTCAGAATAATTAACAATTCATTTAATATTAGTTAACTTATTACTTCTATACATATTATGCGTTTATATAAAGCAACAAAAATAACTAGATTTGGTTTGGTTATCTTATCATCTCTCAACATTAAGACCACCCTATTACAAATTTGAGTTAGTTTAAAATGTACATCTCTCTGATTTAAGTAGATATGTTTAAGGGGTTACATACGTCCAGAATTTTCAAAAAATCGATTTATTTTTTTTTATAGGTTATTATTCTTTATAGTTTTAGGCGTATTTCTGTGAAAGTCGATTATAAAAATTCCCCATAGATACAAAGTTATGGTAGAAAATCAAACCGCCCGACGAGAGTTTAATGCACACAGGTAGCTGTCCTTCGTTTGAGGCACATGAAAGTTTAAACGCGTTTTTCTCGAAACTACTTTTCCCGGCACGGTCTGCATGATAACTCATACAGTTTTTAACATTTTTTGATGCGATTTTTTTTAAAATATTCGAAAATGTTTTCTCTATAGTCTGTCGAGCCGTATTTTTGATATTTTTATTAAAAAATTTTATGAACATAATTAAAGTGTGACATTTATGACGTAAAACGCATACTTTTTTTTTCTAAATTCCGTAAATTGGAAAATTTTTCGAAATTAAAAAATTCGGCTCGACAGACTATAACTACAACTTCATTTTACAAGAATTTTTTTTATTTTTACAGATCCATCAACATTCCAAGGATAAATGATGCAGACCGTGGAGCAACTTTTTTTTCATTGTACTTTAGGTCGTGATATTTTATGTACTAATTTTTGTAAAGAAAAATTAAAATACATTTTTTTATAAACTTTAAGTACCAATAAACATTGTATAAAATTTCTTTATATTTATTTCTATTGTTATCCCTTCTGAAAACAGTTTTTGTTTTAGCGCATTTTTGGCGCTGCTGGACGTATGTAACCCCTTAAATAATTATGTATATAATGTATAAGGTAAATAATAAAAAATTTGCAAATAAGAGAAATTGAATATAAAAAAAAAAGAAATTGTTTTTTTTTTGGTTTTTTTTTAATTTGTTTTACACTTACATTCGTGCTCCGAGCTGGATCAGCAGGCGCCTGGTGAGTTGCTTCGGTGTGGTGAGTTAATTTACTCCTAAGCCTTATATTTATATTAACATTTATATATACATATTTACATATTCTCAAAATTAACTAAATTCAAATTCAAGTTCAAGGTTTTACGAGAGATACCGTTTGGAATTTACGCACCACCAGTGGCGGAGCAAAAAGTACTTAAGCTTATGCTACAAAAATATTTTAAATTAATATTTTTTTCGTTTTAATTAAACCGACATATATTAGGTTAGGTTAGTTATCTATAATTTAAACTGATTATGCTAATTTAGGTAAATTAATTCATCTTCGATACCAATTTTTTTCCCCATATATTTTCTTCTGCCTTGTCTTAGGTAATTACTTTCTTCAAATCTATTTTATTTATATATATTTGAATAAACATGTCTGCCTGATCGGGCGGCGCGTACCACCGGTGGCTCACATATGATTGTACTGCCAATCAGTGTGCATCACCAAACATAACTAATTCAACAGTACTAATAACAAAAACATAAGTACATATTTCAATGATATAAAATAAACATTATTATTTATGTTTTATTAGACCGTTTTCCCGTGCGATAATCTTTCGTTGAAACATTTAGTTCGGCGCCGTCTGATAGAACAAAAAGCTTTCAGCACAACCGCCTATGGGCGCGAAACATGAATTGCAGCGCCGGCGTGAACGTGTTAAAGGACACAGTCAGCATTCGTCAGCTCACAAAATTTATATAAAGAAAAGAAAGAGCAGATTTTGCTTCGTTCTTTTTTTTTTCTTTACGTTAGGCGTAACCACTTGTCGAAACTCAAACACTTAATTCTTTTTTATTTTTATAAATTTCTTTATGGTGTAACACAACTTGACACTTTGACGATCAGGATCCCAAAAGGCTGTTTTCTTAAGAACATTCCCTATAGCGGAAGTCCAGATTGATATTTTCCCTCAGCGTATTAACAGCTGATTAGTACTTTTCATTAAAGTACTAAATTTTATTCACACCCTGGGCTGTATTTGATGTCTTAACAGATTTAAGAAACTTTTAGAAAAATAATAATAACCGCGCTCACAGTATTAGTTACCAAAGATATTTTTAATAAGATTTAGTTTGAAAACATAATACATATACTCGTATATGCACAAAAATATTAACATGATAAAACTGGTTTCAAGTTAATGTGATAAAATTTTAATTTATCACAAGCAAAGCTAAATATGTATATGAATTTGTTTTAAATTTCACCAATTTTTTTTATTTTAGTAGTTTCTCTTAAATTATTGGGAAATGTATGCGATTTGACACTTCACCAGAACACATACATCGAGATTATGTTAAACAACAACAAAATCTAAAGACGCAATCTACATACTTTACTCGTAATACAGCATTCTTGGCACCCACTCGGACTCAGACGTGTTATCTTTGTCAGGGGTCGCCGCCCTATTACACTATACATACGAGTATGTACATGATCTAATGTAAATAAGAAATAAAATTTGAATTTGTGAGACGAAATCCAAAAACGGTATGATCCCGTTAGTCAAATTCCAGGAATGATTCATGCAGCTAAATTGTTTTTTTTTTTTGGTATTGGTGTCAGTTGATAACGTGAAAAATTTGCACCACTGAGATTAAAACATTTATGTATTAACAAAAATATGTGTGTATGATTTTATTCTGAACTCATTATTATTCGTACAAAATATTTTATGTAAACTTAGCACGAATAATTAAATTCAATAAATAAGCATTTAAAGTAAATATATAAAAAAAAAAACATTTTCATACATACATATATACATGTATGCCAACTTGTTAGCTTTCAATATTACTTACCGGCAAACATTTGGGTAATCACTATCAGCGCCCATAATTTATATTTATATTGTTGGAACATTGAATGTACTCGTATAATATGTATCTTTTCCCTTTTGCTAAAATTCAACCACTTTATTCAAAGTTCCACCGCTCAAATCAAAATCTAAGATGAGCTACGTTGTTGCACTGAATGAACACTGAATTGCCGAATATCGTCATCTTTGACTGCTTGCATTGAAAGTAGACACGATGAAGATGATAATTATGTGTTTACGTACAATACGTGTATGTATGTAAATATGTATGAATGTACATTAATATATATGTATGTATATTAATCTTATCTTCTCAATTTTATTTATGGTGATCAGTTTGTACTAGAGTTTTTATTTCACTGTCTCAAAGGTGGCCAGATTATGTTTGCATTAGAATATGCACAGACAGAGTGCTTTATATGATCGTCCCTCGTTTTAACGTTTGCTGATTTAATGCAATTATTTTTCGGAATTTTAACAGCCAATATTGCTACTTATTGCCACTACAATGCACGTATAGGATAATATGAGCAACCGCTGTAAGTGTTCGAAGACAAGACGAGGTTCTTCTGTCATCAAACAAGCATTCGTAGCATTCGCGACACCCTCACTCCTACCTCCTGCTACCTGCTCCTACCTCACTGTTGACAGTCTTAACTTTGAAGTTAATTTTGAAATTAACAACAACGTCAACCTGTAAATTCAATCCAACTTTGGACTTAGTAGGCAATTGAAAAGTAAAGTCCTCTCTCGTCGAACAAAGACCAAACTTTACAAGTCGCTTATCTTTCCCATATGGTGCGGAGACATGTGGTTTTGAAGAAGAAATAAAATGCCAAAAATTTAATGTTATTTCCCAGAATTTGGTGTTATTATAAAGATAAAGGTTTGAGATTATGTTTTAAAAATGATTTCGGGAAAGTGACCTCCGCGACTGGCACGAATAAATTCCAGCCGAGAGATCCAATTTACTGATCGCGTTCGAATGTCAGCAATAACGGGCCGAATATACTTGTGCTTATCTGCGAAGACCATTGACCACACATAACCCTTCAAAAAATTATCCAGCGGTGCTAAATTGCACGATTTTAGAGGCCACAGGCCCGCGCGCTCACCAAAAGTTTCTTTCAATAAATAGATTCTTTCGTTGGCTGTGTGGCATACTAGACGGCGCTAGTTGGAACTAAAGGCTGACACGAAAAAATCATTAATTATGGCTCTATTGCGTTCCCTATTGACTGTAACATTATCCCCGGCTTCATTTTTGAAAAAAAAAATTGTCTCTCTTCCCATAGAATACACCAAATAGTGACTTTTTGAAGATACACCGGTATCTCAACAATTTGTGGTTTATCTTCACAAATGCGACAATTTTGTTTATTATCGTACCCTTTAAACCAAAAGTGGACTTCATCTCTGAACAAAACTTTCTTGTGAAAACCGCGCTCTTTTGCCATCTCGTTCCATACTGTGCCCCACTGCAGCAATTGCGTATTCGGTGCGCATTGTACGGCATCTCTGAGGATGTGCGTTATCCACGCGCATACCGAACGATTATTTTGGTAATAAGTTTGCACGAGTAAGTCTGTTCATTATGAAATGGTAAACCAAAACCAAAAAGAAAAAAATATTGCATCATTAAAAACCACCCTTTATAAGGCTGCTCTAAATTCCGAATCGTAGAAAATTATAACCAGTGAAACGCTTATATTTTCAATATTTTCAATATTTTTCATTTCATAATTTAGGACATTAATTTCAGTAACTTTATTTTGATAATTACACATACAATTAGAGTTACATTTATATATATATATTTAGTTATAAACACTTATTGCCAATTAGATTTTTTGCAATATTTTTATTTTTTTTTTTTTGCTTAAGAAGCATTTTCTATTAATTAATATGTATCGCAATGTTATTTTATTACAAACTCGTATTTATGTATTCTTATATGTATGTATATTTAGGTTTGTATGTTTTATGAATCATTGTTCATTTAGTTTTAACCAAATAGACTTGGCTTTATCAACTTATTCATATTTTAAAAAAGTATTTATCTTACAAGACATTAGTTTGAACGCTTAACAGCGTTTCTCCTCTAAATTTAAAATCTAAAATATACAAGTAGATACATACATAATGGTGAACCCTCAGTGCTTACTTTAATCGAGAGAAGGGTTTATTCTTCCGGTTATTTGTCAGTTTTTCTCTTTAGGTTTTTGTTTTTTGCATTTTTTCATAATAGCAAACACATGCAGGTGTTTGGTTACATAAATATTATATATGTATTTATGTAATGTAAATGTTAATTTGTGGTTAATTTTTACTTTTCATTATTGCAAATTTTTAAATACATACAAACATTTACAAGAAATTCGTTATCATGAAAACCTTATATTACAATAAAAATAAAAGTAATCAAAATTTCATTTCTTACTTAACTACATATTAATTTAATATTAAAATTGAATTTTTTTTCATTGAATTTTTTTTGTTAAAATTTTATTTGCTTGTTAACACATATTTTAAATAATTATCGTTATTCTTTTCATTTGATTTATTCTTCTTATCATAGTTATTAATGTGCATTACTTCATACATAGGTATATCTTCTTTAGTATCTACTTACTCAAGCTTCGAGAAAAGTATTGAGTACACACATTCATACATATGTTAGTATATTTATATATTATATATTTAGTATTTACAAACTTTTGCTAGTATGTTTCTCTCATTGCGACGGCTTTTTGTTTCCATTTAGTTCAAATATTTACTATCCTTTTGCAGTTGGAACCGTTAAAATCTATGCTTAATTACAGTTGAAAATTTTCAATTCGATTTGAACATATTTTCATAAATGCACTTAAATAAATATACATACATATTAATATAAATTAGTAAACAGTTTTATACAACTAACGTTTCACTTGCAATACCTACATACATACGTACAAATCTCTTATACAATAAATACATATTCTATCTCATTTTAAATTAGTAAAATTCATAAATTCATAAATTCACTATTTATGAGTGTGTTGATTTTATGCTCGGCTATTTTTGTATTTTAATTTTATTTATTTAGTTTTACAGTTACTTGTTGGGCTATTTGTGATCACCAGCGGAACGATAACCGACAAGACAAGACATGCCAGTTTTTGGACTATTTTAAGGATTCCATAAATCTGTACTTGAGTCAATCGACAAACACTTTATACGTAAAGAAATAAATATGCATTAATGGATGGATTTACGTAGACAAATGTTTTAAATTGGCTTCATTCTGGTTATTATTATACTAAAATCTTACCAAATATTATCAGGGCTTGAGTAGAACTCACATATTTTTCAGTCTTTTCAAGATTTTGCATTCACAAAGGGAAGAGTACTTATTTTTTTTTTTGCTAAGATTTTATTTGGTCAAAAATCAACTATCTAAAGTGTCACGGAGCTATTATGGAAGGAAGTCATGTGAATCCATTTTTTCATTTATTAATGTAAATTAATAAACCGTTTTGAATAAATTTAAAAATATTGAAAAATACAATGTTCTCCATTTTGCGTTTTAGAAAGTAAACAGAATTAAAATACATTATAATAACATTTTTCACGATTTTTTTTTTATTACAAGGTTGGAAGCTTTGCATTGAAATACTACATCATTCAAATGACCGTTAAAAAGTCACAGCTCCTGAGAACGTCGAACTTACAGTAGCGATGTTTGAGATGGAACGAGTAAAACGATGAAGCACAGGCCTAACAATAACCGTAACCGATCTATTATCTTCAAATTTCTTTAAATTGTGCACCATAATCACTTTTCTTAAAGCAAGCTTTGTTCTTTTGAAATCACGAAATGTATAGCTCTATGTCATTAACCGGAATAGGTATACATTATAGCGGTGGTGATCTTAGAGACTTCTAATGAAATCAGAATTGAATAAAATGCAGATTTCAAACAATATACAAATATGCTTTCTCAAAAAATCAAACTTTATATTTAGATTATGATGAGATTTACTCTTTCAAGTTGCTACTTTGGCGGCACTAATTTCACAAAATTTTTTACATCTTTATTGAAATTGTTGAATTTGTTTAACATACACAATGTGTTATAGCAACAATAATTTGAAATAATAGATCGCTGAAAATTTAAATGGAAATAATTATCCCTTTAAAACCTACATATTTAAGTAATTGATTGTTGATTTACCATGATAGGGATTTGGTCAGCCATTTCTTTGCCTTACATACCTCCAATAATGGCCTTGCATTTATCTCAATGAATTTCGCAAGTAAAATTCAAGGTATATTTGAAGTTATTGCAAATTTGTCAAATTAAACATTAGGCCAATATATTTTAAAATAAAAATGTATAAAATCGCTATAGTGGCTTCGAAAATTCCACTTCTTACTCCATATATTCCTCAAGTACATCTAAGAAATCCTCTTTAGATTGTGTGCGCTTTCGCACTTAAAAGTATAGCTATCCCTTATCTTTGCCGGAACCCACACTAACTCCGAGTAAATGTTCTCCAGCCATGAGACCAGCAGGCTGATGTGCATAGTTTCGAATTTGGTGCAACGATATTAATTGATTTGGAAATGAATTGGAATTATTTTGATTGACATTTTTATTTTGGAAACTGATAGCATCATAGAGATAGGGACGCTGTGCCATGGGATGATGGCTAAGTGTATTTAGGTGAGGTGGCATTGAATTGATCGGTGTGAAAGCGGAATTACTGGTGGTCTTTGTAATATTTGCTGCATCGTACGGTCCCACGGTGGATGGCGTAGATACTGAAAAGATAATGGTTAAATAAGAAAAGTCAGATTTTTTGATAGAGACAATTTAATAAACAATATATTTTTCCAAAATATGTTCTGCTATAAAATTTCAAGACATATGTAAATAAGAAGATATAATAAGAAGGTTTTTCAACGCGTATAATATTTTCTAATTTAAAAAAATACGAGAGAGTGTCGCTTATTCTCGCACTCCAAATACTTGACGATTTCGCCTTATAAATTTTTGAAAGCGATTTATACTAAAGGTGAGTAATTCATTCTCAATTACCATGCGAATTACGACCAAATCGTTGTTTTCTCTCATTTTTATCGGAAGCTTATCGAAGGCAGCTGACAAATCAAAACAAAATAGATGAAAGCCATAAAAGAAAACAATAAAACGCAAACATTTATTTGACACCAAAATATTATTGGTGTATTAAAGACGAAAAAACTTGAAATTATTAAAGGAATTATGTATGATGTCTAAGGGGATAATAAACTAGTTGAAATTACTTGTATAAGCAGTGCAAGATAAATTATACTAACTGATATACTGACATTCAAACATTCCGTAAAAACTTTAATTCTTTCGTTTTCAAATGGAACAAAAAAAGTAAACCAGCGAAACAAAAAATTGCCAAATTGCTTATGGGTATTTTGCGTTCGTAATTGAGAGGATGAACAATCTATTTCACGATGGGGTGGGAAAGCTGTATTAAGAATAAGACAAAGTTGTATTAGAAATTATCTTTTCTGACGGCAACCCTGTAACCCTAAAAATTACCGAGACCTCGAACAATATCTTCGGACTTTATGTACGTCTTCTTCTTTTTTATATAATAATTGGAGTTTCTTCATCTAGTTGCTGTGTGAGTTCATCCGTCAATTGTCTGCGAAATGTCGTTACTGATATTTTTTCCCTATCACTTTCTAATGCATAAGCAAGGCATTTATAACACCGGTATTTAGAAGTAACTCAAATGATAGCTTCTTGTACCACTTCGAAGTTCTTCTCAAGGGACTTCTATATGCGCTCATTTGATCTGACAAATCAATACTGGTTTTCGCACAAATGCCCTTTTTGTTTTCACGGCTATAATTTTGCTTGATTGTTTTGTGGAAAGGACGTAATATCTCTCTAGACTGTGATACCCTCATTATTTTCTTTGGCGTTAATTTCTCCGTGTCTCAATTTAGTATTTATTACTTCAGATGGATTTCCTTTAAGGGTTTGTGCGAAGTGTACCTATTAGATATGTATTTTTGCGTATTGACACTGGTATACCAGTTATCTGTACTAAACGTATGACCTTTATCAAATAAATTTTTTAACAAGGAAATTAAAATATTTAATGGGGTTGGCTTTTCCACTGTACACCTGAAAATTGTATGTATGTATGTATGGACGAGTATATCTACGATTACAATATAATTTACATATTTGTATGCCGTATTTATGTTTTTTTCATTTAAAAATATTGTCGGAATATGATGCGCCCGCGGAATGGGATCAACGATTCATCAATGCATAATACTTCAGGTGGATCATAATATTTTTGGAAATTTTTATCTAGTTCATCTATCATAAATTGAATTTTTGCTAGACAATTAGACGCGTGAACCGTTTCATTATCTGCGAAATGAAGCATTGTCATGAGTATTTCAAATCTGACTCTGCTGTTCGCGGAAATGTTTGACAAAATAATTTATTTTATCCCAATTAGAATTACTTATCTCATTAATACTAAAGTAATCTCTTGGCGATAGCATACAACATTGCATCGCTCATTGGCTGCCGGCCGAACGGTACTAACAGCAAATTCGGCGCCGGGCTCAACGTGTTAATAAGGAATAATATAATAGGAAGTTTTGCGTGAAGCAATACGGCTCAAACGATCGGAATTGTGGAAAAACAAATCATCCTCACATATCAATGCTTATTCTTGATTTTTTGCCAAAAACAAAATTCACTAGAATTGGCTCCCTGCGACTTTTTCCTATTCTCAAAACTGAAGAAACCAATGAAAGTAAAGCGTTTTGCCACAATTGACGAGATCAAGCCAGAATCAAAGACGGCTGATGGCCATACCGAAACGCGCATTTCAGAGGTGCTTTGAGGATTGGAAAAAGCGTTGGCACAAGTGTATTATATCCGAAGGGGATTACTTTGAAGGGGACAAAATAGGTATATGTTGATGAATAAATAAGTACTTTTCAAAAAAATTTAAAATTCACCTCTCCCTTTGAACACACGTCGTATATGATGTTTAACATGTTCGAAATACCCTCTGACCACGTTCTTAAAAAAATATAAATAAGCTCAACGAAATATATCAACCGCGCGAATTTCGAATTTTTGAAATTGAATGATGAGACCCCTGTTTGAAATTTGCACAATAAATTCGGCCATTTAAGTATTCAGAGCCTAGAGTAAATGTATGTACCAGTATAACAAAAAGAATGAAAATGCAATGTACACCGTGGGCGGAGAGAAAAATCTATGGGGAAAAAATTTCCTCAAGAAACTCGAAATCGGGCGGGAAAGCCCAAACAGATATTTGTGATCCTACGAATAAAAAGTCAATCGGATGCTCTCGTTACTTTGCTACATTTATTAATGATATGTTCCGAAAGCTCTACAAGTCGCTCATTATACCGGTCCTACTATATGGCGCAGAAGCGTGGACGATGTCAACATCTGATGAGTCGGGTCTAGCAGTCTTCGAAAGGAAAGTTCTGCGAACGATTTATGGTCCTTTGCACATTGGCAACGGCGAATACCGCAGACGATGGAACGATGAGCTGTACGAGTTATACGACGATATTGACATAGTTTAGCGAATGAAGAGACAGCGGCAACGCTGGCTAGGCCATGTCGTCCGAATGGATGAAAACACTCCAGCTTTGAAAGTATTTGATGCAGTACCCTCTTCTCCGTTGGAAGGATCAGGTTGAGAGTGACCTGGGTGCACTTGGCATTTCCAACTGGCGCCAAACAGCGAAAAGAAGAGATGAATGACGCGCTATAATTGACTCGGCTATAATCGCGTAAGCGGTGCCAACGCCAATAAAGAAGAAGAAGATGTTCCGAAACAAATGCGTTTATTTTTTTTAAAGTATTAACGAAATATTTTCTGCGTTTAAACCGTTTAAGGTAATGGCTGAGAATCAAAGAAATTACAAAATGAAAATATTGTGTAGCGATAATGGTCGCGAAATATAAATTAAAAAATTTTTTGTTTGCTGCAATCTCATCAAAGTTGAAAGCGTCACATTTGTTTACCTCAGTGAATATGTCGAGTTTCGTTCCAAGTAAATCGCATTTGCGGCATTCGTTGCTTTTCTTATTTCATCAAAAGAAAAAAGTAGGTGAAGCTCACCGGTTGCTGGTAGAAACTTATGGTGAACATGCTCCAGTGATTAGAACATGTGAGACATGGTTTCGTCAATTTAAAAGTGGAGATTTCGATTTGACAGACAATGAACATCCTGGTGCAGACGAGGAATTGCATGTTGATCCAACCCAATCTCAACAAAAATTGGCAGAAACACTACATGTGACTCGAGGAGCAATTTGCCAACGTTTAAAAGCCATGGGAAAGATCCAGAAGTATGGAAAATGGGTGCCACACCAGCTGAACGATAGACAAATGGAAAATCGAAAAACCGTTTGTGAAATGCTGCTTCAACGATTCGAAAGGAAATCTTTTCTGCATCGAGTTGTCACGGGGGACGAAAAATGGATTTATTTTGAGAACCCGGCTTTCCTCTGGTGAAGCTGGCCCATCGACTGCAAGGCCAAATCGCTTTGGCCGTAAGACAATGCTCTGTTTGGTGGGACCGGTGTGGTGTGGTGTACTACGAGTTGTTAAAACCTGGTGAAACGGTGAACACGGATCGCTACCGACAACAAATGATCAGTTTGAATTATGCGTTGATCGAAAAAGGGTCGGAATGAGCCCGAAGACATGGCAAAGTTATCTTGCAACATGACAACGCGCCGTCTCATACCGCTAAACTGGTGAAACACACATTAAAAACACATAATTGGGAAATATTATCGCACCCACCGTACTCTCCAGACCTCGCCCCGTCCGACTATCATCTTTCCGCATCGATGGGACGCTCCCTTGCACAGCAGTGCTTCGCTAATTTTGAAGAAGACGGAAAATGGCTCGTCGAATGGTTTGCCTCGAAAGAGAAAAAGTTTTTTTTGGAATGGTATCCATAATTTGCCTGAGAGATGGGCGAAATGTATAGAAACCAATGGTCAATACTTTGAATAAAAAAATTTTGAGATTCCTCTGAAAATTAAGTGTTTTCTTTATCGAAAAACCGGCGAATTTCAACTAAAACCCCTGGTAGTTGTTGGCCATAATGCTAACTCTGAATTTGATGTTGCTGATGCGGCTAAGAAGTGGCTACATATTTCGTCTTTTAAGGCATCTGTTACTGCTGACGATGTTGTTTCCTTTATTATAATGCGCTTTTAGATGCGAATTTGTGGCCTTTAGGCATAAATATTTGACTCTTCGTTTTTTTCAGAAAGAATATTTTTTATTATAAATCATATCTAAATATAAATAATATTAAGGAAATTAAAAATTCGTTAAATATTTATTATCAAAACATCTTGGGAATGCGTACCAAAATAAAAGATGTGTTTCTGTATTGTTGAATCGTGGTTGAATAGTCAGATTTCTGATGAAGAATTTTTTTACCCTAATTTATACATAAAATTTCGTAAAGATGATGAAGAGATGCAATTGATAAAATTGTTTAAGAGGGGGAGATGTTTTAATAGTGTTTTTTAATCATCTGTTGTTGCTTTCGATAACGATGTCTCTATTTTCGATCAAATCTGTGTTTGTATCAATGGGAAGTTAGCGTAATATATTTGTTTGTTTTTCTATATCCCACCCTCCAGCTCGGTAACCTTATACTATGCTGCACATGTAAATAATATCTTGCAAATAACGAAGAAAGTCACTTTCACAAATGGTTAAATCTTTTAGATAATGGCTTTTCAATACCAACTAACATTAATAATGCTGCCAATATTTCCAATGCAAATCTAATTCCAATTCATTCACTTCCATATAAGATTAATAATAGCTTAAATCTTATTTTTGTCGGTGAAAATTTAATATTTGAACTTGTAGATTGTGCTTTCCCAATTTATAAATCGGATATTCATCATGTTACCCTGTTCCTTGGTGAAAAGTTTCATAATTTCATCTCCTTTTCAGACAGCAATACTAAATATTAAACCTTATAATTTTCGTATCGCCGACTTTGCCTCTTTGAGGTCAGGTATTCTGGAAATCGATTGGAAATCAGTGCTATGAAACTTTCTTATCCAAACTGAATGATCAATTCTCTTATTGTCTTTCTTTTATCTGCCCTCGTTTGCCATAAGTTTCCGTAGTATACGAACGCATGGTTAAAAAAGTTTAAAAATCTTAAAAACAAATTTTATAATTTATTTAAGGCCAGTAATGATCAATGGTCGATAATTTTCATTACACGCAATATATTTACCGATTTGAGAAAGAGTGATAAACGAATCCAAAAGCCTTTTGGAAATATATTCGCTCTAAAAAGGTTGTTCCAATATTCTCCCTTACATGTCCTACTGTGGGAGGAATTCTGAGAGCACTTTGGATACTATAAATCTCTTTGCTGAATTTTTCAAATCTAACAATGGTGGGAACGTTGACAATTCCGCCTGTTTTGATCTGGAAATTTCGCAGACTTTAGATTGCGGTAGTCTTTCAGTCACAGAATTGGATGTTTTGAATGGGATTGCTGCTTTGCAGCTATCTTTCAGTAGCGATTTGTATACTTACGATTTGTACTTAAGAAGTGCAGTTCATCTATATCCGTCCCCATAAAATACATTTTTAATATTTCACTGTCGTCTAGCGTTTTCATTAATCGTTGGAAAATTGCTTCTATCTCTCCGTTGCCTATATCTAAATTATTAATTTGTTCGAATTTGCTATTTAAGGCTACATTAGCCCGCCCCAGCATGGTTTTGTTGGCGGTCGTTTTACTGTCACTAACCTAGCATGTCTTTCTCGTTATTCCATTGCATCTTTAAAGAAGGGATACCAAGTTGATGTCATCTATACCGATTTTTCCTAAGCCTTTGATATTGTTCCGCATAGAATTTTATTATATGTTATTCACTCTTCTTCTTTTCTTTCTTGGCTTAGATCATATCACTTTGATAGATTATATTTTGTTGTTGATAATACGAGATCTTATGCCTTTAAGGCCACTTCTGGGGTACATCAAGTTAGCATTCTTAGTCCTTTATTATTTCTTCTTTTTATAAATGACATTGGAACTTGCTTTAAGAATTTAAACTTCTTGCTTTATGCAGACGACTTAAAACTACTTAAATGCATTCGTTGTTTTTCAGGTGCTTTACTATTACAGAAGGATCTTAACAATTTTACTAATTGGAGTATTAGGAATAACTTGCCCCTTAATATCAAAAAATGTTTCACATTACTTTTTCAAAGTGTCCAAATATGATAATAGACTATCTTTTGTTAATGAATTTTTGGATCTTGGTGTATTGTTTGATGTGGGATTTACTTTCATTAATCACATCAACTGCATTATTCCTAAAGCTGATAAACGTGATTTCAAAGATCTTTATAAGCGTAAAATTTTATATAATTTTTTTGGTTCGTTCAAAGCTGTAGTATTCTACCTTAATTTGGAGTTCAATTTATTCTACGCATTCCCTCCAACGTAGGTTTATTCGTTTTGCTCTTGCCTCGCTTCATTTCTCTGATCCCATACTTTCTTATACTTCCCGATCTAAGCTAATTAATCCCAAATCTCTGGCTCTTCGACGATCTATCCAGTGGCTTAGTGAACTGCCCTGAGCTGTTTGAGCAAGTCAGCTTTACTGTTCCTCATATAACTTTGCGCTCTCATTATTCATTTTATTTAGATGTGATTAAAGTTAATTATCACAATACGATCCTATTGTTAAAGCACTCTCGGGATTTAACAGAATCTCAGAAGCCTTGCTCTTGATTTCGCATTACCGAGATATTGATCTATTTTTAATGCTTTTTATTTATTGTATAGTATACACACTCTGCGGCCTATTTGTGGAATAAATGTGTGACGAAATCACTCAGGAACTACACTCTAGATGAAGCGTAGACTTCTAAAAGAGCAAACGTCTCACTATCAAAAGAAAATATTTGGTCAACTAATGATTATCAAAGGGTAGAAAGGTACTGTAGGTAGGCTACTGAAATATTGCAAAATACCTCAGGCTATATAGTCAAGCATCGAAAAAGGTGGCGGGCAGTACTTTCTTTCAGCGGACTGTGCGACAAAAATGGATTTTGTTAGTAGTGTGTTGTGAATATTTTCACAAGCATATGCATATACATTAAAATAACACCAAGTAAGCAAAAAATGCATAAATACTTTCAGACAATGCAGGCAAAGCGTCGTCCATAGAAAGGCACAAATCATATTTTTACATATCTCTTCATACTCACCGATATCTTCTCGTCCATTGTCGCTCATGCGGTGATGGGGTTGTAAGTCGCCATGTCCATTTGGTTGGCCACCAGAACCACCAGAGCCACCACCGCCGCCGACGGAACTACCGCCAGCTCCGGTGTTTACCGACGGAAAGTCCATATGCGGTTGTTGTTGTTGTTGCGGTTGCTGTTGCTGATGATGGTGCTGCTGACCGCCATGCTGTTGTTGTTGTTGTGGTTGTTGATGGTGATGATGCTGCTGCTGCTGGTGTTGTTGCTGCTGCTGTTGATGCATGACATCCGACATATTGGCAGCGGAGTCTGGACTGACCTTGGGCCAATAGGAATGCTCGGTGGGTGCTATCGACACCGGCGGCAAGCCAAGCGTCTGCCGATTATGCGGATTTGCGTTTGATAAGCTGTTCGCAACGGCACTGCCACCAGGAGGACCACCAGAAACACTGCCTGCAATATTACTTCCACCATTCACATTACTCCCAGTGGTGCTGTTGGTATTACCTCCTATTGGCGCACCGGCGCCGCCAGCAGTGCCACTCGTATTTATAGTTGCGATTGGCGGTCGCTTATCCGTGCGTTCCGCATGTTTCTGCATATGCTTGGTTAGATACGTCTCTTGCGTATACGATTTACCACAATATTGGCAAATGTGCGTCTTCAGGTGTTTAGACTCCTTATGCTTGGGTATATGGTCGAGCAGTGATGGCTCGTCCGAGAAACATTTATAACAGGAATTGCATTTGAATGGTTTATCTGTTTGGTGGCAACGCGAATGCGACTGTAGATTGGAGAGTTGTGAGAAGGCTTTCTGGCAGCCGGGATGACGACACTTGTACGGCTTGTCGCCGGTGTGGGTGCGGATGTGTTGCTGCAGATGGGATAGCTGGGTGAACTTGCGTTGGCAAATCTCGCATCGATATGGCTTGATGCCCAGATGGATGCGGGTATGTTGCGACAGGTAAGATGAGTTTGCGAACGCCTTAGAGCACTGCGTACATTTATATGGTTTGGCTTCTCGCATGTGAATTTGAGTATGTAGCTGTAGATCTGCCTTCGAGCTGAAAATCTGTAAATAGATAAAACGTTATTTTAGATGAAGACTTTATAGTTACACATGAATAAGTATATCAAAACCTAATTGAAAGGCAAACAGGTTCCATTTCAATAAATAATACTACTGGTCAACCAAAAGAAAATACATATATTCTTTTTGGTTTCTGATCTCTTGCATAAATTCAGATTCCGGAACTTCAAAAACAGTAAACTTTTAATTTTAAGCTTATAATTGTTTTTGTCTGATTAACGATGATAAGTTGACTTTAGCCCATTTAGTGCCGGAGGTCGATATATCAGCTCTTGTTGCACTGAAGATAATAATTGGTTGGTTAGTTAAAGTGGCTGCCGGGCATTAGGGCATCTAGGCCATAAGCGGGCCCATTGTGATACTACTGAGGATCCTAATAACCCCCACCCGCTAATCGCTCAGACCGCTGCCCCTAGGGACTTCAACCTATTCCTCTAAAGTGGGAGACATTCGCAGAGAAAGTACCTTAAAGATTCAGGTGCTTCTTCCTGTATGCAACTTCTGCAGAAATCATTAGATGGTACGCCCAACCTCTCTGCAATAAAATATGTCATATAACTGTAGACATCTCGTTTCTTTTCAGCTCGATAAGGTCACGTGACCTTCTTTTGTTCCATTCTGGCCATATTGTCTTAGCCACATTACATTACTCGTTCTTTTAATTTAGGAGAAAGTGAAATTTAACAGGTAGGGCTCAGACCCAAAAATTATGTTGACCGGTGCAGTACTCTCATCATTCCCCATACCCACAATTCCAAATTTCGAAAAGTGTTGAAGAATTTGAATCCTTCATTCCAAAAGCTTTCCTTAAAGAGAAAGGAATTTTGGCTTTATTACACGACTTAATTGTAAGATTTTTTCCTGTTAGGGAATAGCGACTGGAGGACTCTTCTCAGTTATGATTAATTTGAATCAAATGCCAAGAGCTGTTATCTATTTCAGCTTGATGTTCCTTATTGTGAGAGTTCTATAGCGCCGAGTTATTTCACGATACAACTTAATTGGAGACTAACTCAAAGAATGTCCGGCTGAGTATCCGCACAGAGTCGCGGAAGGTGGAAAAGTTACCTTGTGCTTACACAACTACTTCTTATAGACGCTAAGGGCTTTGACTACATATTCTTCATAGAAGGAGTTCGTCTTTCATTTACTTTCCAAGGAATCCTCCATCCAGACCTGTTTACTTCAAATATCTGTTGCGATGCTTTTACTTACCGCGAGGTGTTGATGCAGTTCTGCTTTCTAGAACTAACTTTTATGACATTGTAAGGGAGATGTTCTAATTTTTTCACATATAAATAAATTCCCTTACAAATTTGTGTTTCAATTGCTTGCTTACCACATTGATTAGTTACTGTACACCGCAATGTAAAAGATGAGTACATAGTTTTGATAACTTAAAATTATGTCTTTTATGAGCTTTTACATACATATATATACCTATATAATCATATAAATTATGTTAATATGTTTCTGGGCACAGTGGGAAAATTCCTGAAAACAAGGAAAATTAACAGTACCTTAGCATCTTTGATATCCAAATGCCTGGGTGAACTAGTTGTCGATCCGACACTACCGCCGCCGTTACCATCACTAACAGTGCCGATATGATGATGGCGACCAGCTGCGGCATGATGATGATCTACGCTGTTGCTGGTTACAATAATGTGCTGATTTGGATTAGGATAAATACGAGCCTTGCGGCCACGACCACCACCACCACCATTACCAGAACCAGTGGTAACTGTGCCGTTCCTAGTGCCGGCGGTTGTGCTGTTGCCTGCTGCACTACCATTCGGAACTGTAGAACTGACAATTGCATTTGTGTCGACTGACATCTTTGCGGTGACTGCTCCTCCATTTCCAACAACGTTATTACTGTTATTGTTGTTGCTGCTATTTGCAACTGCCACAGCCGCCGATTGTGCAACACCCGTGGTAGTGCTTACTTTCTGCTGCTGTTGTACATGCAATTCGGCGTTGGCGCTGTTGTTAGCATTTGCCGATGTCAGCTGGGCATATTGTGTAGCCAGTTGTTGTTGTTGCTGCTGCTGTTGTTGATGGCTAGCGTGTTGCGGTTGTGTAGGCTGTTGCTGTTGCTGCTGCTGCTGCTGCTGTTGCTGTTGCTGCTGCTGGCTATAGGATAATACCGACGAGCGTAAATCGGCGGATGAATTGGAGAAAACGCTCAGCGGACCGAGAGTGACCCGCTCATTCAAACTGTTTCGCAATTGATCGATAGAACGGTGGACGGCATGGCTATAGTCCCCGCCGGCTGGTGGTATTTCACCAATTAAAGGAGAATTGTGGTGGTAGTCAAGGCCGCCTCCAATGGGGCGGTACTCGATGAGACGACCTTCCATTGCGGCGCTTTGAAGTGGTCGTTACACTACTTTTTAATTTTGGTATTATTAATTAAATAGTTTTTTTTTTGCTTTCTTAATTTTTACTGTAAACCGTCACTTTGTTATGTTTCTAATTTTTTTTTTAATTAAACGATATTCATTCTATTAATCACTTTAAGTTTATTTTAAGTATTATTAGTGACATAATTTTAAATTCGATTTTTTTCTTTTAATTCAAAGCGTTGACTAAAGTTGAGTTAACAAAGCACTTCTGTCAGTTACTTTGTCTGTACAGCGGAGAATAGGGTAAGTATTGAAGAGGAATTAAACTTAGCATGAAAGGTAACTAAGATAAATTATCGTCATTCTCTAGAATTCTGTAACTAATCATATACAAGATGCCTTATAACCTAATGTGACAGTTTTCGGTTGAACAGTTGAACTGTGTCTATAAATCAATATAAAGTGTGTTTTTTAGGTGTGTAGTTGGTCTTTTTGACAGCTATTCCTTGATTTAAACTCAGTTTGGTTTACCATTTCATAATAAACAGACTTATTCCGGAACAAGGCATGTAAGTTATGCACATTTACTAACAAAATAATGGTTCGGTTCGCACGACGCATCGTGCGCTGCGTCCAATAGACGTCGTACAGTGCGCGCCGAAAACATTAACGCTGATTAATTAGCCATCGCGTGCAAGATTGGAACTGTATCCATTCACTTTACAGAAGATTATGCGGACTTACAAAATCCCATTCGTGCACGAATTGAAGGCGAACGACCATTAAGAGAGTCGCTCCGAAACGAAATAGCCATCGATCCCGATTTTCAAAAGAAATTTTGGTTGAAAGGGTACGTTAATAAGCATAATTGCCACATTTGGAGTGGCTTCTAGATCCATTGTTGAGATGCCGTTACATCCTCAAAAAGCCACTTTGTGCCCCCCATCTCCCTCTGGACCGAACTCGTCGAAACAGCACGTTTCTGCACCTCCCGCAACAACAACAACAAGAAGTGTTAAAAAAAAAATTCCCCTCTCCACTAACTGAAACTTTATAATTTTAAATTTTAAAAGTCGCTTTTTGGTGTGCTCTATGGGCAGAGGCAATTATTGATGTTGATGTGGAAATAACTGATTTTGGAAAGAAATGTTTCATATTTATAATGTCTTCTGCAAGGCTTACTTAAATATACGTGTATACGCAATATATCGCCCATAATACACGTATGTTGCCTGTTGACGTATATATAATGTCTTACGATTTTCGGCCGAGCCCCTTTTCCATTTTGTGGTTTTGTGTTTTGATGTTTTTCCAACTAACGCAGGGACCTAAACTTAATTGTAAGTCGCCTCCAAGCGGCCTATGGATTTTTATGAGGAGCTTTAAAATCATATCAGAAATATACTTTGAGAGCTTGACATTGCCTACCGATGTACGACTGCAACTAGAAATATTAATTTTTTATAATTTGTATTTTGGTTTTATTATATATATGTATATAATAAGCCGCCCGGAACAAGTACAGTTTGTACTGCCTCCAAATGGCGGAAAGAAATTTGTAAGAAGCTGTTATTTGTATGTTGCACACTAGTATGGGCCACAACGATAGTCCAGCCAACAAAGAAGAGTCTTATCAGTCGATATCTCTCTTCTCCCCAGTAGCGAAGCCTCTAGAAGCCTTGCTCCCCGACCTTCACATACCATCTGAGTCCACAAAGTACACAGCTTTTGGCACGGTCAACTATTCACTGCTACTATTGAACATTTTGGAATCCGCATTACCGCCGGGGTTGAAGAGGTGGATCTTGGGCTACTTGAGTGGTCGCCAATCATCGGTAGATTTTCGAGGTCAAACATCGAAACTCAGAAGATTAAACAAGGGGTTCTGCAGAATGGTGACCTCCTCCACTGCTGTTTAACTGCTCCCTCCTCCACCGCAAGAGGTTTCCTGATCTCATATGCGGGTGATTCCTCGATATTGGCATCTGGCCAGGATATTGATGATCTATCTAAACTGCCATCTCGACAACCTTTCCCACTTCTTCGCTGTAAGGCAACTAAAAGTGCAGCCCACACTCGACTTCTCTCTTCATGGCGTCAAAACTCCGACTTTAAACACCTCAAAGTTATATTCGACAGCCTGTACTACTTCATTCCACATAGGACTGCAATTGCAGCGAAACTCGAGAGCCGCAACAAAATCCTCAAAGCGTTAGTCAGCAGCACATGGGAAAGATAAAGAAACATTGCTAGCAACCTACAGGGCTGGTCGTAAACTAAGCTGTACTGATCTGGGCACCGGAGCCTTACAAGTCTGCAAAAACATCGCTCTTAGGCCTGTAACCGGAAACCTTCTGATGTCGCCAGAGCATCACTTGCACAGCGAAGCATGTACACGTATGCTACGAGCTAAGGAAAAATGTACTACAACCGTTTGACAGGACGGCGTACAGACAAGCACTTAACGTCATTCACCAAGTGTCAGTTAACACCTTTATGAACTCTCTCCCTATGAATGGGGTTTTGGAGTGAAACCACCACTTATAGCAAACGAAGAGTACAAGCTGTCTTGAAAGTCTCGAGTAATACTGGCACAACTCAGGTCTGGATATTGTAGCAAGTTAAACTCCTGTTTATCCTTACTTGACCTCGACATACCTAACATATGTCATGCATGCACCGAGTTAGAAGACCTCGAGGAGTTAGACTAATTAGCACGATATTAAGCGGGTTTGGTGAGCAGCAACCACAACAACAACAAAGTGTTAAAAAACGCTTAAATGGCAAAAAATTCCCAATAATTAATGTTCTCGTGCCAGGGATACACTAGTAAATATTGGCATACATGCCCAAGTCTCCACAATAGAGTAGAGCACCTCACCACTAACTGACATTTTATAATTTTAAATCTTAAAGTATTCAAGATGTTTTATGAACATTTAAAGGGGAAAAATGCCTTGGAAAATCTTCTACACCTATGAAAGCAAGTTTGGAAGCTCATGTCTATTTACAATATTTCCCAAACTGTGTATAATAAACTTTATAAATAATAATATTCATATTACTCAGCCTATGATGACTACATATAGGAACATATGGTTCCTATTAACTGGCTTTCTGCTAAAAAATCCATCTATTTTATATTTTGGATTCAAAATTTTCCTATACATATGTACAAGCGTTTGTATGTACAATATTTCCGTTTTCGATAACTCATTGCTTAGTTTTTTTATCGAAATATTTTTCAAGGTCAGTGTTACACCAAACATTTAGTTACATACAACCGTAGTTTCGAATCCTTGACGGATCGTGACAAAAAACTTTACACATACATACGTGTAAGCTCATATGAATATTTCTACAACAACCAAGCTGGCAAGAGACTAAAAAGCTAAACCAGAAATGAATAACAGGCAAAAAGTATTAATAAATAAATGCGAGCGAAAACTGTCGCGAATATTTGTAGAGATTTGCAAACAAAAAAAAAATACCCCAAGTAATGCAAAAAAATGCCTACGTACTATGCACATACATATACGTAATAGCAAAAACTGCTATAAAAAATAATTTTAGAAATATCTAAATGCCGAAGCTTTGAATTTAGATTGAATGAATGAATACACACAAAGTCTGTATGCACGAGTATGTGCGTTGTTGTATTGGTTGGCTCGCCATGATGCCCTCTGGCTTTTAGCGGGAATTTTCTGATATTTTGTTTAGAAATTTTGTTATTGTTCTGACATACCCAAATATCTACATATATAAATATGTATGTATGCACATAAATACGTTTGTTCATAATCGGGCATATACATATATACATATACATATACATATTTATGTATGTTCGAGGTGTACTAAACGCTAAAATTTCATTTTGCTCTTACTTCCCTCCTTGCTTGGTGCTTCATGTTTCTAATTCTAATCAAATATTTCACCCGCGCTTATTTGTATAAAATTGTTGTGTTTAGGTGTATGTATATACATATACATATAGAGTATAAGCATATTACTCAATTTGTCGCACGTGGCTGGTTTGAAAATATTTATGTACTACTATACATATACAAAAAGCGCAAATAATTCTGAAAAAAATAGTAGGGATCTATAGAAATAAATATGTATATGTACTATATGTACATGCATGTGCAGGTTTTTAACATATGCACGATAGATAATACCGCTAAACTACACGTGACTTTCGCTGCTGTTACTCTGTTTTCAAACAACATAACATACATATGTAAATGTTTTGTGGCGCGGCAAATCGTACCAGACAAAAAGCGCGGTATCGATAACATTTGCCATATTCATCTCTTATGAATACGGAATGAAACATAAGTACAACAAAAAAACGCCTTAGACCCATATGGTGTAAGAAAAGAAATACCGATTCGTGTCGTATTCATCGTATCATTCGTATTCATAGAGGGACTTATATCTCATAGATCGCTCCTAATCCTATAAGTGACGCACTTGAATTATTATCATGAGGGTCGGATATATTAAGAAGATGTTAAGCGGTACCAAAAATATCTGAATTTAATAATTTTATTTATAATTTTAATAATACTAAAAATAATTTAATTGTTATTTTCTATACCTTTCTTGTACAACAAATGGTATATTAACATTGGACCGAAGTATGTAAGAAGGAGAATAGAATAGACTTGAATATGACTTGATTATCTTAGCCAGGTCCCTCTGTTTTTGAAATATTTTAACCACTTTTTGAACATCAATGTACTGTTACATTTAAACGATTATTTGTCAGAACCGGCCATATCGGTCCACTATAACATATGTACATACTACAGGTTTTTTTAGATTTGAGATTTTGGGTCATAAGTCCGTCAAAAAATCATTATATTATGTATTTTGCATACGTATATACAAACAAACATTGCCACCAAAAATCATGGAATTCGGAGAATTATATCATATCATCAAAAGTCCATTTAAAAAGCGTGATATTTTGTGTCAAAAACTTGAATTAATGATATATCGAGAATTTAATTTAATTTAAAATTTAAAATTTGTATGTGTTTCGTTAATGTTTCATATTTGCATAAAATATTATTGTGTAGCATTTAGTAACTAATAAAAAAGCGCACTTATTTGGTGAACAACGCTTTGTATGGTATATACAATAAGAGGTGTTATTTTAATATTCGAAGAAAGATAGCATTTTTTGAGATAAACGATTTTATTTCAATATAAAGAGGAAAATATGCCATTAACAATGGAAAAAATTATCAACCAAATGGACGACACGGCTACGTTTACAGTACCGTATCCTTTTTATGAAATTTTCCATTACCAAATCGCAAAGTGGCCACTGTATGCCCTCAATAGCTTCACGAATTCCCTTAAAGACCCAGATCAATACCATTGAATTCCGGCCATAAAAAATCATTAATCATTTTAGCGCAATCCATTCACCGTAACTCTTATTGTTGTTGGAGTCTAATGACCCCGCCGGAACATAAACCATGTCCAGCCATTACAAGTTGAGGATTAATTGATTTTTCAACAATAAATTTTAAGTTTTCCGAGCACCAGTGCGACCGTGGTGGAAATAGCCATGATTAGTCAAGATGATTTCTCGATGAAATTCCGGATCATTTTCATGCATATTAATGACCCAATCAGCAAAGACACGACATTGTTGATGATCGGCCGGCTTGAGTTCTTAAGACCCAAGTCTATACGCAAAATACGGTATAATGAAATATGTGGAATGCCCCATTCGAAAGAACGATCATGAATGGACAAACTTGAGCTAGAGAAGCAATATTCTCAGTTGTTCATATTGGTCAAGCCTGAACTTCGAGAACGGTGTATATAATAATGTTTTAGAAATATGTAAAATTTAAAACAAAAATTTTTTAGGTGGAAGCGGTCAGATAAACCCGATATGCGTTTAGACAAAAACTAATTTCTCCCCGAAGTTAGAGGGACCTCACCGTGGTACCGATGAGTAGAGACTTTTTTACTTAGAAGATGTCTTAAGTACACATCCATTTTAAGAAGCTTATCGCGTCTTCTTTCAGAGATTCAGCTATGTGGCTTTAAAAACGAAGCTGAAAACAGATAAAAAAGAAGCAGTAAGCACAATTTTTACTAGACTTTCCAGCCCCTTGATCTTTCACAAATCTTTAGCCGTCTCAATTAAAAACCATATTCACACTGACATCGAAAACACTATGAAAACGAGTTTTTCGGATTGCGGGCTCAAAAGCACCGGCTTTTAATGCTTTGTTTGACATATCTGACAGCTTTTATACACGTTCATTTTAGAAGTCATCGATGAAAAAGTTAATTGACTGCATTAGAAATTAGTATATAGAAAAAAATAATAAAAATATTTAATTATATAATTTTGATAGAAAGAGGTGATCACAAAAGTATTGAGTTTAGGAAGATAATCCAAGATCTATTGCAACAATATTTCGATTTGAACAATATTGGAACATTTTGAGCGTACACAAAAGATTGGATAACTAAACATTCAAAGATAAATTCTTTATGATATCTCAATTATGATAAGTAATGCTCATGAGACTTGTTTAAGGGGTAAAGCCACTCTAGGATTTCAGAAAACGCAGGGTACCTTTGGATCCTAGAAATGATATGTAATTGGTTTTAAAGTGAAAAAAATTTTTCAAATAGCTAAACTTTTTATTTTACTGCAGCCTTTCAGAGCGTACGCTGAGTACAATGAAAACTTTAAATGCGTTTTTCTCAAAATCACAGTTTTCAAACTGGGAGGACAGATTATTATTCGGATCTTATTACATCGATTTATCTGAAATTTTGATAGTAGTTTCACAAATACATTTTTTTTTGGAAGTACGTAGCCGTTTTTCGATTAAATGTAAACTTTTTTTTTTTAAATTTTAGTGCGTATTTTTTAGTTAAAAATCAATATTTGTAAACAAAAAATGTGCCGCTTTCACAAAGACAATAGTTTGTAGATCATAAAACTTTTTGCTTTCCTGTTCTAGGTCTCATCCTTTTGAAGATATCGGTCCTCCCGTGGACGCTTATTTTTATATTTCAATATGTTTCAATATATACATATGCTCAATGAAATGGTTAAATAGAAATTATTTTCCTTATCTCATATTCCTACAAATAAATTTTTAAAAATGAGTCTATTTTTCAACCTCTAGAGTGGCATTACCCCTTAAAGTAATAATTTTACTACCCACAGGTATGCATATCAAAGGTCATGGACCATAATAATTGCTTACAAACTGCTAAGTAAAATAATTCGCTAACATTCCTTGACAGTGAATACTTTGAAACGAAAAAATATATCTTCCATTACGATGAAAATATTGAACAAATCGTAAAGTTTTCGGATGTCAGATTTACAGGAATGAAAATACCTAAATCAAGCTAAAAACAGCTCAGTTTATAAAAAAACCTAAAAAAAGCCAAAACTTGCTGGAAAAAAGCTAAAATTTGTTTTACTATATTTTAGAAATAATGGCCTAATGGATAGGGACATTAAAATTATCTTAACCTAAAAGAAATGAACTGCAGATCCATCCATTTAGAAGTTTTGTTAAAAAAAACCTCATGTATTTTTCTACGGTTACGGTGTGGATAGATTTATAAATTTTAAACGGCTAGCATACGTAACAAAAACTGTTTTTGAACGACCTCAATTTTATCAGAATGAACATTACTGAACCGTATTCCAATATTGGTCGCACTAAATTCTTTAAACCATCGCTTTATAAAAGCAATAGCGTCTTTAGCTTTCAGCTCAGTAGTATTAATATGAAGATTAAAATTAGGAATGTCCATTGTTACTCTCAAGTCAACAAAATTACATACTTGTTCGAGAATATAATTGTCTATTGTGTTAGATGGTGATTGAAGATATTACTAAATACTATTACTAAATTATTTAAATCGGTTTGTAAAAACCACTTTTCGCTAATTGATTTATATGATATATAAAGCTTTAATCATCGGCAAATAATAAAATTATTGAATATTTTTTAATTGAAGATAAATCGTTAATAAATAACAAGAACAGAATCGGGGCTATGTGGCTACCTCGCGGAACGTGTGAGGATACACTAATTATATCCGAAAAGGTATCTTTAAATAAAACTCTTTGCGATGATATCCATTGAAGAAGATTAGGCTGAAATCCAACAAGATATAGTTTTTAATAAGTATAAGATGATTTACCGTATCGAACGCTTTACTAAATTCAGTCCCTAAATTTATTTGAGACATGAGTAACAAATTCAAGCAAATTAGTAACGGTAGACTTCCCTTTGCACAACCCATGCCGGGAATTAATTGGAAATTAATGGAAAAAGTTAATTGGGTTGTAATTATTGCTTCGAACAGTTTTAATATAGCAGTGATCTTAGCGATCCGCTCATGATCTTCAATCGAAGATCTACTATCATTCTTAGGCAAAGGAATTATAAATGATCTTATCCATATCAACGGAAAAATACTAAATCAAAGCATTCAAATGACCGCCTCGCTAGTTTTTGCAAACCTCGATCGGTTTGAGGTAACTTTCCACCACTTTTTGGCACATATTGGATGGTATCTCAGCCATACCTTGACGAATGTCGGTTTTCAAGTGTTCGAGAGTTAAAGTTTTACGCGCAAAAACACGGTCTCTCGCATAGCCCCACAAAAAGGTTCAACGGTGTCAAATCCCACGATCTGGTTGATCATTTGCAAGACGAAAGATTGTTGTTCAAGCATCCAATAAACTTTTGTACGGCGTTGTGAATGCCATCAGTTGTGTGAGCTGGACTTTGTATGGTGTAAGTTTAAGTGCGAAATACAACATAATGTGCTTTAAAAAGTCCCAGCTCTTGAGAACGTCAAGACACTTGGCCATATTTGGTTGAGGTTGCATGATATCTGTAACCGATTCAGTCTCATTCAATTTCTTTAAAATGTTACCAATCCCTTGAGTAGTTGGACGACTATGCATCATAATCTGCTCCTAAAGCACAATATCTAGGCACTTTTAAATTAGGTTTTAACGATTTTAAAGTTTTGTGCGGTTGTTACCGATTCATTTTCATAAACGTCTGATTTTAACTAAAACAAAATATGTTTGGTTTGACAGATGTCAAAATACAGCCCTATACTCTTGAAACATGAATAACCGTATATTAAAACGAACAACACATTTCTATAACTGGAAAATTTATTCAAATTGAGTTTGAATTAACATAAGCAATGCGTATAGATTTATAAAAAATTAAGGCATAAGGTATTTTCTAATTAAAAGTAAATTTTATTTCATAGGTATTTCGTTAATTTTTTTGTTCTTTGCACACATTCACTCTTTTACAAGTATGTACACGTATGCGTGATCGCAGCAGCCGAATTTTCAGCATTCATATTACCGTTCGAAAGGACGGGGTTCGAGTCCTGGTCAAATCAACATCCAAGATTATAGAAAATTTATATTTCTAATTGTGGTAGCCCCTCGACAGGGAATGGCAGGCCCTACGAAAGTATTTCTGGCATGAAATAAAATCTTTTTATAAAAATTCATGAGTCGTCATAAAAGCTTGATTAATTGCTAATATTTTCGAAAAATTGTCATTTGCTGTAATCAGATTATTTCTAATTTAAGTAGCCAGTATTCAGTAAACTTGTAACACATTACGGAGCATTCCTTCTTCCGTAGTCAATTCAATTGTATTGTAGAAATTATAAAAAGAAACTGAAATAGAGGAGTCATATTTATGTATGTAGATAAAAGATATTTCAGATCAGTTCTTTTCGTCATAGAATATTTATTTCATGTCCGTCTTAATATACATAGGTATATATATAATTGGCGCTTTGCAACCGCTGAAGCAATTTTCGGCCGAGCTCTTCCTCCAATTTGCGTATTGATGGAGGGTATTACAATTTATACTAAGCCGCCGTTGAACGGCTGACGAGTTGCTTTTATACCAGTTAGAATTTTTTATTTAAATTAATTTTCTATAACTTTCGGATGTTGGTCGTACCAGGGTTTGAACGCGAGCCTTCCGTACCTTCCTAATAGTTTGGCTAATAATCATAAAAATTTTCCAGACTTTATTTATTTATTTATTTTCCAGATTTGAACACCTTTGATGCATGTAAATCATTAAAAGAAAAGGACCGTTATAGATCCACGAATGATCTTATCACCGATATTATGTGATTATTTTAGTTCTCGCAGACGAGAATAAATTACTTATTGTAATATATAAATCTATCCGTGAATACAAGTACATATCTTCAATATCAAATCAAATTTTTAAAAATATATATTAAAAGTAGATATCTCCGGAGTTTTTAGTACATTTCGACTCAATTGTGGCATTGCACTATTGACTATTTTTGACTTAAAAAGTTAATATTTTAAAATTCTTTTACTACAGTTCAGTAATGTTGCATTTTGCATTGAAAAGGCATACAAAAAAAAGAAGAAAATTCACTCAAAGCTTAACAAAACAAAGAAATATTCGTTTTAAATTCACTTGCACATTATTTCTACCGTTATTTCGTTTATCCGCTAATTAAGTAAAAACGTTGTTGACATTACGCACGTCTTTGATTTACTGATCTGCCGAATGAAATGATCCTTACCATTTCGGCATGCCAGCGACGCACTCATACCTCTCTGATATCCTCTAACACACATGCATACATACCATACATAACTTATTTATCACAACACCTGTAAGCTCAACTTTGCTTTATTTACACTCCAGCTGCACCAGACGCTGCCTACAATGTGTTTACGCTCGTTTTGCTTCAATCCTCACACCTTCATTCCAAACTCAGTCAAAATACTTTGGAATAACAGCTGTTGCTATTTCGCCATAAGAATTTAAAATAGGAAAATAAAAATTAACAAAGTGTATCAGTGAACGGTACTTCGGCACTCTTCACAGCCTATCAAATTACCTATGCATGCAAAGCGCACACTCGAAATATTTCTCAAACTTTTTTTAACGTACTTAAGTAACTGTTTTGATCTGGCTGACCGGCTGATCGACTGGTCGGCTGGCGTGATCAGCATGTTGTTGTTTACCAAGGCTCTGGGATACTCTTTGGGTGTTCCAGCTTGTTAACAGATTTTTCTTTTGACAGACGCTGCAACTGACACAAAATAAGGATAGGCGGCGCCATGCCGCAATATTAAGAGAAGATCGAACTGATCTGAGCTTGGAGATGGCTGGTTCATTAAGAATGTTAAGCCATATGGAAACGGTGTGAAAAAGGTTTGGAAAAGAGGAGAATCAAATGAAATAAGTAAAGTGAAGAATTTCAAAGGTGTTTGCCTTCGTTTTTTTTTTAGAATGGTAGTAACTAATAGTGTATAGGTATATACGAGTATGTATATTAATTAAACAATAGCAATAATGAATTATAGAAATTTATATATCATTACATACCGGTTGTGCATAAAATTCGAATGTTTTCGACCATTTAATTAATATAAGTATCAATTGCATACCTCAATGCGAATTTTCGAAGAGAAATGCACATATATAGTTATATGCGAGGAGCGACGGACTTTTCCGAAGCCTAAAGTACTTAAAGAAACAAATGCATTTATACCACTGAATAAATATATTTTTTAGATTTCTCTTCAAAATGGTTTTCTACGGCTGCTTTTATCTCACTGTCGTCGGAATATCTTCGTCAACGTAACTCCTTTTTTAAATTTGAAAAAAGGAAAATGTTACTGGGAGCCAGATCCGGACTATAGGGTGGATGTTCAATTTCTGTAATTCCAGTAGCTTTTAAGGCCTCCCTCGAAACCCGAGCTGTGTGAACAGTTTCCGTTGACATAGTGTTGTTGCTTGTTCCAGGAACGAAATTTTAATGAACCTAATTAAAAAAGTTGTGTTATTTACAATATACTAATAATGAGTCCAGTAATTAGTATTATCAGTAACGGGAAGATGTGTCATCTCCAACTACCTTAGATCGCGATGTTTGTTATTTAGCAAATTGCTTTTGGGGTGTTAGTTGAAGTTTGCCGGTTTCATTAGTAGATGTCGCTAGCAATATGTATAAATTTCTATGATTTGGCATGTATGTAATTTTTTTCTATTGACATTAACCTACAAAAATACGCAAGTCACATTCCGCCAAAATAATAGCGTCATAACTATTTGTTTACCTCAGTGAATATGTCGAGTTTCGTTCCAAGTAAATCGCATTTGCGACATTCGTTGCTTTTTTTTTTGGTGAAACGGTGAACACGGATCGCTACCGACAACAAATGATTAATTTGAATCATGCGTTGATCGAAAAACGGTCGGAATGGGCCGGAATTTTGAAGAAGTCGAAAAATGGCTCGTCGAATGGTTTGCCACGAAAGAGAAAAAGTTTTTTTGGAATGGTATTCATAATTTGCCTGAGAGATGGGCGAAATGTATAGAAACCAATGGTCAATACTTTGAATAAAAAAATTTTAAGATTTCTCTGAAAATTAAGTGTTTCTTTATCGAAAAAACCGGCAAATTTCAACCAACACCCCTGTAGCTCTTAATATTTAATTTAAACCATGCCTTAATGAGGATACACTTTCCATTCAAATAATATTTCTTAAAAAATTGATACGAGAGAAATAAGTTATAGCTATGAGACGTACACACTCTTCCAGAAAATTAAGCTTCAATGCGAAAATTCATTACTAGAAATTTCTTTAATAATTAATTTCTTTTCTAGCAATTGAAATTATGACTTCCGTAGTAGTAATTTGCGTTCACAAGATAACCTTGAGAGCCCGGCAAAATCCAGAATTTCCTTGCTACAAATCTGGACTATTTAAACGAATTTTCTCTCTTATACGCCGCAACGTTAATCTTTGTTCACCGTCAGACCTGAGTTCTGAGTGCAAAGCACGGCGATAATTATTTAATTTAGAACTACATTGTGTGTTTTTTTCGATTTTGTGTCAGTTGGAAGACGCCTTGACTTTGATAAAGTCTACTCATCGATGAGCCTTCTTTACAGTGATTCGGCACACGAAATTCCATTGCAATGCAAAATTTGATACAAAATTATCCTTGCCGACCGCAAGCATTTCGTACTGCGATTCTGAAGACCAGGGTTCTTTCAGTCAGTCCTGATTCGACTAACATTCAAACTTAGAGAAAAATTATGTTTCTAATTGCGGTCCTCTTCGACAGTGAATGTCAAGCCGTTCAGAGACGGTTTATAATAAACTGTATGTACCTCTTTTTCTTGGAAAAACACCAAGACGCATACCACAAATTGGAGGTTACAAAGTGACAATTATATACATATATAAGGTTATCCATTTCGTGGTTTCAAAAGTAAAGGGTTATGTTTTGACATCTGCCAAACTTAACTGTCGAACCAAACATTTTGAAAGTCAGGCATTTATGCAAATGAGTCGCAGAGAAACCGCACAATGCGTTAAAATCGTTAAAACCTACTACAAAAGTGATGATTCAAACGTGGCCACAGTTCATGCTTTAACTCCAACTACTCAAGCGATTGGTAAAATTTTTAAGACATTTTAAGAGACTGGATCGGTTACAGGTATTGTAAGGCCTGTGTATATGTTTGTTCTACCTCATCCATATAAAGTCTCGCTCACACACCAACTGAGGCCAGCTCACAATTTACAACGTCATACAAATGTACGTCGATTATATGCTTGAACAACAATTTTCGAACAAAATTTTTTTCAGCCACAAGCCATATTTTTCAAACGGGGGATACGTAGATAAGCAAAATTGTCGCATTCGGGGCTTCGAGAATTCTCAGATGATTGAAGAAGGGCTATTACACCCAAAAAATTTAATTTCTGATGCGCTCTTTGGCCCGGAAGTGTTATTCGGACCTTACTTCTTTGAAAACAATAATTGCGAGGCTATCATTGTCAAGATGGAGTGTTATGGTCGAATGAAAACCGACCATTTTGGCCTTCAATTGAAGAATTGGACGATGTGTGGTATCCCACAAAACGAATTTTCGAGAGTAAGTTCCTGCCGGCGCAATCTCTCGTCTTACGCGAATTACTGTGTTTCTGCGAATAAAGCTTTAACTCTTGAGCACTTGAAGGCCAACAATTGTTAAGTTATGGCTGAGATACCACCCAGTATGTGTCGAAAAGTGGTCGAAAATGACTTCAAACGGATCGAAGTATTGCAAAAATTCGCGAGGCAGTCATTTCAATGATGTAGTGTTTTACAAATCATAATGCAAAGCTTCGAACTTCATAACAAAAGGGAATTTCATAGAAAAAAATATTTTAAATGTTTTTTACATTCGACTATTTTCGAAACCGCGAAATGGATAACCCTATATTTTTACAAGGTCAGTAAACGAGACGAAGGTTAAACAGGTTTTCTGTTTCTCTCATACCGTGTTACATCGATTTGTTTATCAAATTTTGTGTTGAAACTTCTCAGTAAACTTTTGAAAAATAAAAAAACTTTGGTTTTATGGGGGTACTTTACGATATTAGATTAACTAATTCGAAAGGGATAGTGTTAGGATGTTTAAAAAAATAAGATGACACTCGAATTTCTTGTCGATCAACGAGCTTGCACATGTTGCGAGAAAACAAAGAACTATCGTGCCAATTGAAGTGTCCAAAAGAGCTAAACCGAAAGCGAACAACTTGTTATCTGTATGCCTCTCCCAAACAAAATAATCGTGCTATATAGAAAACTGCGAGCACCTCAAGCAGTATCCGCTAATTGCACATACCTAAGTTTAGAAATCAGGTAAAGCAAATTTTGAATTTATGTAAAGATTTTAATAGTTACTCCAGGATATTTGATTTGACGAAATTCTTTAAAAAAGTAACACATTTGAAAATCACTGCTCTGAAAGTATTTTATGAGTTTCTGCTCCAAGTTTCTCTTTTTTGGCAGCTGCTGTAAAACAAAACGAAATATCTAATGTCTTAGGCCATTCCTAGGAGTTTGTGCCTTTAATGAAAATAGTAATATAGTCCTTAATATTAGAGTAAAAGGGGAATTCTGGAGATTTCTTCAGATTTTTTTTGAATAGGTCGGTTCATGGTCCACGTCCCGGAGAGAAGTGTAGACTTCCTGTTAATCTAAGTAAAAAGCTTCTTATGAACCGAATTTCAAGTAAATCGAACCATATATAAGATTTCTTCGAAAATTTTTTTCGTAAAAACATTCGCAGGAATCAGAGAAATATTCTGACGAAATTTCAAGTCAAGTTCAAGCCCATTTGTTCTATTTAATTTAAAAGAACAGAAAATATTTTTATGAACAAATCTGTTTATTTATTGTTCTGCTCTTTTAATTAAAAAAGATTTCGGAATTATTTCAAATAACACCTTTTTTATTTTTTATGAACATTACAACTGAGATCATCGAAGGTTATGTATAACGGGTGATCCAAGAGGTACCATTTTCAATAGCATTTTTTTGATAGATGACGCGTTAGTCATGTGAAGCTTTTAATTAATTTTTGTTCTGTACTGTTAGACTTACGCCTGAACAACGTTTACAAATCTGTAAATTTTGTAAAGAATGTGTTTCGCGCGCATCGCTCAATTTATGGTCAACATAATCGGTTTACTATTCGCAACTTTATAACTCATCTTGAGACCCGGAATTCAATATTGGATAATATTCGACTGAATAGACCACGTGCAGAACGCAGTGAAGAAAATATAGCGGCCATAGCTGAGAGTTCGCAGAAACTCGGACTTATGTATGGAACGACTTGGCGCATTTTAAATTGAAAGCGCACAAAATACAGCTTGTGCAAGAACTGAAGCGACATCGCTTCGTCTATGGGCTCTTGAAAGATTCCAAAAAGATCCGACGTTTTCGAGCCAAATTTTGTTCAGCGATGGGGCTCATTTCCGGCTCAGTGGGCATGTAAAATTGGTGCATTTGGGGCGAAGCAACCTGAAGAGGTTTAAGAATTGCCATTTCAAAAAAAAAAAACAACGGTTTGGTGTGGTTTGTGGGTCGGTGGAATCAATAGTCCATATTTCTTCAAAAATGATGCTGGTGGGAACGTAACCGTCACTGACGACCGCTATTGCGCAATGTTAATCTACTATTTGCTGCCTGAAATTGAAGCTCGGGATCTCGGCGACAAGACGGCAACGCTTCTCACACATCGTATCAATCCATGTATTTATTGAGAGAACACTTCGGTGAGCAAATAATTTTACGCTTTATCTTTCATTACCATATAAAATTTGTGGTACCCTTTTTTAGAATTAAATATTAATTTTCATAACAGAATTTCATAATTGAAAAACAAGTTGGAAGCGATTAAATAATCGGTTTTCCGATTTCGATTTTCGCTATCAGTATTTATTTGTATATACGTGTGTAGAATATCACGCTTTTAGATGGCCATTTGACGGATTTTAACTAAAACTTCATATCTGAACAAATCGATTGAATGGAGCAATATTTATTTGTACATACCATACGCGTGTATAAAACCAAATATCATATTTTTAGTAGAACTTTAGATTCCCATGTATCGAGCACTATGAGCAGCTCGATATTCGCTCGATACTCATTCATTGCTCAACTGCTCAAATGATAGTTTGAAATTGTTTCAATTTCAATTACGTTTGTCAAAATTTTTTTCAGTATTTACACTTTGCATAAATAAAATTAAATTATAGAAGAAAATTCTCGGAAAAAATTCTAATTTTTAATTCAAAATGCTCAAAAAATACTTGAAAAAGCTCGAATTGCTCGAGCTCAAGTTTAAAAATTTTCGAACAATGAGCAATGTGCGAGTGTGCGAGTACTCGTTGCTCAAATGCCCGAGCAGCTCGAAAATGTTCTAGCAAAATCTTGATCACTAGTTCTTAAATGCTTTTTTGACAGAGTTTTGCCCCAAGCCTCATTTACGAATATATTTCTATATGTTACAGTTGTCCGATTTTGCAGTATCAATATGTAATTCATCTCAAATCTGAAAAATCCGTCGTAAATATGCTTTATTGGTCCGACCAATTATTATAAAATTGTAATAATGATCCTGACTTTTCAAGAGCCTTCGAATTATTGAAACGTTAATAGCGCATTAATTTTTATGACAATTAAAAGGTCATTATGCAATAATATATCATTGGCGTTTGGTTATGGTTTTTGGCAATCTTAATGATTTTCCAACAAATAAATGTGATCCCTCCAGTTTACTCTCCTCTTCCTCTGAACGACCGATAGATTTTCTGAGCAGCTTTTATTTCATGTTAGAAATCTCCTGGAAGAGTTGATATTTCTTCCGGAAGGGAGATCTAAATAAAAAAAATATTTTTTAATATTAATTTTGAACATTGGCTGGTCTGATCAGAGCTCGAGCCTATGTCCCTTCTCGCGGCAGTATAAGCTACTTAGCTACTAGGGATATTATCGATTTTAATATTTGTTCTTATTTGCCCATCTCAACTGATCTTATTATTAAATTTTTCGGACCAGCTCCTACTACAATATGTGTTGCGTGTTTTTGATGTTTTCCAAAAAATGTAGGGATCTACAGTTTACTCTCCTGAGTCTCCGAGCTGTCGATGGACTTTGGTGAGGAGTCGAAAATCGCTTCAGCGATTACAAAGTTAAATGTTTGGGTGCTCCAAATATTTTTTAGAAACGTCACTCAACTGTTCAATAACAGGAAAACCATTATTTCCAAAATTCACTTATGGCGACAAATTGTCTGTTAATATAATTATGAGGAGCAATTGGTTTGGATAAGGCAATTCTAAACGTTTCAAAACACGTACAATTGCATATGTATTTATATGTATGAATTGCACATTCTTAAGGAACACGCAAGAAAACACTTGTAGGAGGTATAAAGACGCCGCATCTCTATGTATTATAATCACAAACACACAAACATATATGTATATAGCCATTTTTTTTTTAACAAACACACTTACTCATTGCGCACCACCCAAAGTTTGCAAAAGAAATAAAAAATGGATAAAAAAATACATTGAAAGAATATATATTTATTTGCCTTGGAACATTTCTTTCAAGTTTGCGAGAAAAACGAAAAAGTCACAACACAGCTACATACATATATGTAGATATGGAAATATTTGTATATTCATTCATATTTGGGTAAATATGTATCTTTGATTGTGTAAAAATCGCAATGTGGCACAAGAGGCGCGACGTAGGTTGAAGGTCACTGTTTGGCGGCGCTCTCACGTTTTTCCGTTTTCTTTCGACTGCAACGAAGCACTCACACAAAGACACACATAAGCACTGCCACAACAATAACATTACGTTTTTTCTTCAACCAAAGTGAAGAAATGCTTCCTTAGCACTTCCGTTTGGGAGCTGCACGGCTCAGCACTTTGTTCAAACACTTTGTTTTTATCTCTTTTTTTTATTATTTGATTTATTTTATGTTTTTTTTTTTTTGTTACCAATGTTTTTTTAGTTTTTATTCTTATTTATTTCTGTCATCTTGCTGTCTTGTGAGACACGCTGTAAGAGCGGCTATTGCTGCTGCTGCGAAACGCGCGCGCAACCGACAACAACGACGCGCTCCTGTGAGTGTCGCGAACAGTTATGTTTTGACTTTGCTAGCCGCTAGCTGCTGGCAATCGCCTGTTGTTGGTAACCACGCGTGCTAAAAAATCCTGCAGATGCGTGCTTCACGTGTGTTGCGTATGATTTGCTGTACGCAAATTGCAAGTGCCTTTGAAAACTATTGCACTAAAGCAAAGCACTCACTCGCCAGCAATGCAGGGTCGTGGCGGTGCTCGGGTCGTTGTATTTCCGCGGGGGCAAGTGCTATATCAAAGCCGCGATTTAAACGACCGAATGGCGGCAATAAATAGGCGGTGCGTAATTTTTTATTCGATTTATTTTTATGGCGCTTAGTGATAATTTTTTAAAATAATACATTTATTGTTATTGTAAGTGTTGTAGAGTTGTTTTTAACGCTATTGTTGCTGTTGTCATCCTCGATTAATGTACAGGTCGCGTTTACGAAGTGTTGTTAAAATTCGAAAGTGAGCCTCGCTCGAAGCGTCACACAGCATACGAGCACGATCCGTCACCAATGTAAAAACCCAACTAAAGCGATGATGAAAAAATCTGAAACAATATATTTTTTGGGGGGCCCGACTAACACATAAACACACAATGAGCCGTGGCAGACAGGAAGAGTGGCGCACGCTTACACAAACCGTTACATACACCCACACAAACATACAGACAATAACACCCGCGCGCACACACAAACAGGCCAGAATGCAGCTCCAAAGCTAAGAATGCCGCAAAACTCAAAAAAAGCCAAGCTGCAGAAGCGACAGCGAAACGCACGCACACAGCCAGCATAGCAAAAAAAAGGTGAAATAAAATAAAAAATACAAAAAAATTGAAACAAAAAACAAAACAGAATAGAAAGAAATGTAAAAAACATGGTTAGGCAGACCGAGCCACAGTCACAATCGCAGTCGCAGCCGCAGTCGCAGTGACTGCAGCGACGGAGCGCAGCTGATGATGATGATGTTGCTGTTTAGGGTTGATAGTAGGTGAGAGGCTGAGGATGGTGAAAGCGACAATGGAGGAGGGCAGCTGAGTGCCAGGTGGGTGGTTGTAATAGCGGCGCTTATGGTAGTGTTATTGATGAAGGCCGCTGATGGCGGTTACTCTTTGCTTATATACATACACATGTATGCAAATATACATACATAAAAGTATGTACACACATAGGTATAATTATAAATATAGCTATTTTGTTCATTTTTAGAGCGGTCAGTGAGCAGACAACAATAGTAATGGCAATGGCAAAACAATGGCTGCGAACGCTATAAAATTACAGAAACAACAATAATTCGTCAACAGCCATGTATGGAAATGTAATGCTGTTCCGCCAACTTCCTTTCCAGTTGTTAAAATAATGTATTGTTGTTGTTTTGGCAATACAATTTTTTTCTCCACTTTAAGCTCAATGTCAATATCCTTTGCGTCCTATATCATACACCTTTGGATGTCAAAAATAGCTCATGCAGAATGTTTACAATTCAGCCAAATATACGCTGATCGTCTTTGATTTGCATGATTGTCGCGCTGCTTCTGACCTGTTACAACAATACATTGACAACATTTTTCTTGTGCATATTAAGTACTTCCCAATACAAAATTTCCAACATTCCAATCCAATCCGAACTCTTCAAAAGAGCATACTTCTCATCATCGCCTGCTGCTCCTATGATATTGTCCTCATTTCTTAGATCTTCGTGTAGCGTCGTCCTTTCGTAGAGTAGAGTTTGTTCGCGAATCGATCCGCAAGGAATTTTATTATAATTCTAGCAAGGTTTATTGGGTTTATTGCATTATTAATTTTTTAATCAAAGCCGAACCATCGAAAAATCCCAGGTCCACTTCCCGGAAGAAAAAGTGTTCCCGATATCAAGTCATACAAAGTGTTATACGGTATACCAAATTTCATGTAAATTAAAAGATTTAAAAATATATTAAACTTTTTCGTATATAAAAGTGCCGGATCCCCTTACTGAAAAACTCTTTCTTATCAGGTGCATACTTCATACGCAGAACACACCCCTCAAGTTTCAGATCTCTACCACCAGTGGTTTAGGCTGTGGGTTGATCCGTTCAGGGAAAAGCCATTTATATTTATATTTATATAGATAACATTGGTAAACACTGTTTTTGTCACTCGAATATTTTGACGATTTTGTTAGAAATGTAAAATGTTTTGCTTCAATCACATAAAGTTCTTTTGTGACATCCATTTATTTATTTCGACCTTAATTAGTCCATTCAATTATTCAACGTTATGCAGGGTTTTCCAATAATAGGTATTATATTCAATAAAAAATTATATTATTTGAGATAAATGATCGGATCTTTGTTTCAATGTAAAGAGAAAGATAAGCCATTAATAATGGAAAGCAATATCAAACCGAATGGCCGCCACAGCTACGCCACATCATTAAATCGCAAAGTATGCCTTCAATAGCTTCACGAATTCCATCTTTGTGGTCTTGAATCGACGTTGGCCTGTTGGCGTAGACCTTATCTTTTACTGGCCCTGAAGGAAGAAATCGCAAGGTGTTTAACGACAAGATCTCGGTAGCCAATTGCGACCGCCTCTTCGAGAGATAACATGGTCCACAAACTTTCCCTAAAAAAAAAATAAAAGGACGATGGTTTTGTTGCTTGTGTGGCACGTAGCGCCGTCTTGTTGAAAATATACGTTTTCCAGTTGTCTATCAATACCATCCAATTCCGGCCATAAAAATCATTAACCGTTTCTCGTTCCATTCACCGTAACTGTTGCTCCAGCCTCATTTTCGAAAAACTTAGGCCCAATGACCCCGACGAACCATAATCCGCATCAAAAAGTTACACATTGGATTTTACAAGCCTCAGATGCGACAGTTTTGTTTATTGACGTAGCCATTGTGGTGGAAATGGGCCTCAGCAGTCAAGATAATTTTTCGATGAAATTCTGGATCATTTTTATTGATTGGACGTTGTTGATGATCGGCCGGCGCTTGAGTTCTTGTGTTAACTGAGCTTTTTAAGCCTTAAACCCAAGTTTTTATGCAAAATACGTTGTAATAACGTTTGTGGAACGCCCAAACCTGGGTTGTCTTCTTTGGGTTACAGCGGCAATAATTTCAGTTGGTTATTAACAACGTGCACTTGTTTTATTCATCAGATCACTAACTTGTCGCAACAGCTCCAGATTTGTCACCAATTTCTGTATTGCGGTCCGACAAGGTGTTTCACGATGTCCGAAAAATGTTTTAGTTTTACAAACCGTCTCTGCCAATTTTTCACTATTTTTATAGCGAATTTTTATCAATTAATTTAATAATTTCAAAGCATTGTTGAAGCGTGTATCTTTCTATTTTTATTACTGGCATAGTTTTTCTTGTCAAACGCCAAAGAAATACAACTTCAACTATTCAAAATAATACCTCTTATTGGAAAACCCTTTATTTTCGTTAATTACTTCGTAAATATGCCAAGAAAGTCTTCCCTCGACAGTTTCTGTTCTGTGTGTGGATAATTATTTTTTAAATCTCAGCGTGGGAATTTCATTTCATTATTTGAAGTGCTATTTAGACTCTTTGGGGTTAAACAACAACCTAGACTTTTGCCATTTGCTATACCAATGATTCGTAGGGAACCAAAGGATCACGTAGATAAAATAGGGCACTTAATAGTTGTTGGTTAATAATGAATTGAATAATACAACTATAGATAACATTGCTGATGTTGGCGCAGTGAAGTCTGATGAAGAGATGTGTTGATCTCCGAAACAGCAGTCACTTCTATCATTTCTCTTTGTTGTTTAACAAAAATAATCAATTCATTCACACAAACTAGGCCTTTAGCTCGCTAAAACTTATAACAAAAGATTTTTATTTCAGTTTTACCCAAGCAAAAAGTATTCCAACCAAGTCTAGACACAGGATCCACTATCCAAACTTGTCATCGGTCAAAACACACATATCGAATAGGGCCAAGATCTCCAAATAAGTTAAAAAAGACGGGGTGTAGTGAGGAATTTATGCTATGCAAATCAGCACGGTACGATATCTCAAGATAGGGGTCTAGTTTATATACCGTCAACTTCATCATCACCGCAATAGCCAGGTGGTTAGCATTGCGTACTGCTATTCGGATAGTCAGGGTTCGGGACCTTTTCGACTTACATCCAAAAAGGGGAATAACTTGGAAAATCCGATTTTATATTTTCTTTTTGTTGTGTGAAAATCATGGTACTTATGGATTCATACGTCAGCATCTGACATACTTGCAGATACTTGGGATATAAAGAGCTAATGTATACCTTCTTTGTCTTTGCTTTTTATGTGAGTAAGAAAAATATATGGAAAGCAATTTCCACATATATCCATTTGTTAGAAACTAGAGGGAAACTCTGTTATGCACAAAAATGATGAGAAAATGTATAGAAATTCTTGTAAATTACGGCCCATAAAATCAAAGATTTTACTAAACATCTAAACTTTTTCAGAAATTGTAAAAGCGAAAATATAAATAATAATTTATACGTACATACGTATGTATTCCGCGGCTTGACATCCTTAAAAATTGTTGAGCACAATCCACAAGTTCACGAATTTTACCATTTTTTGTTGCTACTTCTCTTATCATTATAACGTACATTTTTTCTCTCAGAGCATCCAATAGGAAAAGAAATTTTTCCGTTTTTCGCTTTTACAGCACTTAGAATGTCCTTCAACAAAAACGTATCCTTCGACAACGTCATCATCACCTTCTCTTACAATGTAATTATCTTCATTTGGTTGCTGCTTAGCACAAAGTGTAAGGATGTTCTGGCCTTTTCCGCAACTTTCCAGTTCTTTTACTCCTTTAGTACTCACACTTTTACTTCTTTGGCGGGTTACATTTTTTCTCCGCTTTGCTAAGAAAAAAAATCAAAAGCGCATTTTTAAAAATTTTCTACCACTTCAGTTCACGACCCACACTCGGCCGCACTGAAAGCAGACGCACACCTTCTACCCCACTAGCCTAGCTGGCTAGTTTGTGAATCCATCAGACGAGTCTTCCGACCGCCTCCCTCTTACATACAAGTCGCAATAAAACCCCGCTGAAAACATATTCAAAGCCAAAGCAACCCCGAAGTACTATGGTATGCAGGTGTATATATATATATATATATATATATATATATATGTGTGTATGTCAAGTTATTCAAAAACCATAAAAAAATTTAGGCCGGCATCATGTCAAAGCCAAATCTCCTGTTGTCTAGCAATGCCAAACACCGCCCTCACCCCTCACACTCTGCTAGCTAGCTAACCGTATAGTACAAATATACTTACATACTATGTAATATTGTAAATAAGAGAAAAGCAATGGCAACAAAGCGCAACAGTGACGTGCTTGGCTGTTGCATTGGGTCTCCAACGGGTTTCTTTTAAAAAATGGAACAAAAAAATCTGGCTAACCAGCATGGAAAAAAATCAACCAGGCAGTTGCAGTAGCGCAGGCAAAGACAAAACGAATGGTGATGGCAAAGCCCAAAACTCAAAAAAGATAGAAAAAGAACATAAAAAACCGCTTACAAGAACGAGAAAAAATATTTTGCTTTCTAATTTTTTTTTTTTGCGACGCGCACAATTTTTTCCCCAATGTGCCCAATCACCGTTCTTCTTTTCCACCAGTCACGATGTTAACCATTCATCTGTTCCATGCCATCCATTCACAACAGAACACAGCTCACCTCGTCGCAGGCGAGAGATGCGTTCAACTGTCTATCGGCGTTTTACACCAACACAAATACAAATGCCAACTCGGATACATTCAAACACTTTTTTATTAAGTTGTATATACACACATACATATGTGCCTCATCCCATAGCAAGAGTTGACGGTGGTGGTGGAGAGGATGGAGCTTTGCTGCCTTCTCATTGCCATTTATACTCTAGCATAGCCCCACCAAAACCTTTTGCCGACTGAGTGGCTGACAAAGAACGGACCGACTGACCGCACGCATGAACAGTGTGTTGCTTTCAACTGTTAATAGAAAGTTTGGAATCATACAGATATTTTCATTGTACGGAATCGCTAACACCCAAGCAACAATAGCGCGTTATTCGTTCCTTGTCTTCGCTATTTGGAACCAGTTGGAAATATCAAGTGAAACAAGGTCGCTCTCCACCTGATTTTCCAACGACTATTGGGCTTTCTCCATTCGGCGACATGGCCTAACCAGCGTACCTGCTTTTTATTCGATAAACTATGTCAAGGTCACCGTATAACTCGTACAGTTTATCATTTAATTTACTGCAATGTTCGCCGTTGATGGGTGACCTCTAGAGTTCAGAGTTTGTCAGTCGACAAGTAAAGCCCTCTTTTCAATTTCCAACAATTGCAACTTTCCTATTTAGCGCTGCAGCTCTTATTTTTTCCCAGCATTAAATTGAAGATTCATCTTGTCTGAATTGGAGAGGTCCTTCCCAATTCTGACTGCGCTTCTGATATTGCCCAGCGTCAGTTAAACAGCCGTATAAGGTTTGGGGGGTTACCAAATTCAGACATAGCGGCGTAGAGGCGGTTACTTATTGTACTTTCAATGACTGCTTTAAATCGATGAAAAGGTGGTGTGTATCGATTCTTTTCTAACGGATCTTTTCCAAGGTTTGGGGTATGGTGAATCTAAACCCACACACTGATAAGGTCTAATCGGTTTGTTGAAGGTGGACTTTACACAGTACGCTCGGTAGTACCTTATATGCGATATTTAAAAGGCTAATCCCACGGTAATTGGAGCAGATAGTGGGGTCTTTTTTATATAGATTGGGCAGAACGCACTTAAATTCCAATCGCCGGACAAGCTTTCATCCGACCATATCCTGCAAAGTAGCTGATGCACGCACCTTGTCAGCCTCTTCACCACGATTTTTGGATAGCTCTGCCGGTAGACCATCAGCTCCTGCCGCTTTGTTGTTCTTCAAGCGGCCATTCAGCAGGCTGGATATACTCATACACACACTAAGTATGTTCTGGAAATACACTAAGTGTGTTCTGGGCATCAGACAGCAGATTACCTCCTTGGTTCCTACGATCTTAAAACGTTCTCTCAAGTCGCCGTCTTGCTTCTCTTTTCAACTCAATGTAGGCAGTCTGTTTTCGCTATGTATTGTACATCTATATAAACTGAGCAATTTTCGGCTGACAACCTTCTCCGCTTGCGAACTTTTTTTAAATTCATAACAGATATACACTCGAATCGCTTTTAGAAAATTTAATATTCCATAATTTTGGGTGTTGGTCGAACCAGGACTCGAACCCTGCCCTTCAGAAAGTCAGTAAGCAATGCTAACCACTTGGTAATGTCGGTCGTCTCTATTTAGTGTACAGAGAACCCCGGTAATAAAAATTGAGATACCCCAGCATCCAACTACATGTGAGTACCTGAGGTATCGAAACAATTGTTGGTGGATAATTAAAAAATAAAAAAAATTATGAACAGATAATATTTTCTCCTGATCATAGCTATGTAAACATAAAATATTTCACTTGATTTCCGACTTCATTCACTTAACTCCACTTCGAGTAGAATATTAAAATAGGTGGGGTGAAGATGATTATCTAAAATTTAGTTTTATTTTCACTTAACATTTAATAGAATATATTTTTAACAAAAAGTAGTTTAGCTGACTACAAACACAAAAAAGGTCATGAAAAAACAAAAAAAAAAAATTTATTGAAAGAAAGTAATTATTTACCACATTATGGACCATTAAAAATTAAATTAAAAGAAAAGTATATTATCGGTATTGTATAAATATAATTGGCGCTTTGTAACCGCTAAAGCGATTGTCGGCCGAGCTCTTTCTCTAATTTGTGGTGTTCGCTTTGATGTTTTTCCGACAAATGGAGGGACCTACAGTTGATTTTAAGCCGGCTTCGAAGGCGGGTAACATCACACTCAAGAGGGGTGCCATTCCCTGTCGAGGTGCGACCGCAATTGGAGAAATTAGTTTTCTAAAATTTTGAATTTTGGTAGGACCAAGACTCGGACCCTGGTCTTCCGCCGCAGCCATGATGTACCCTACATAGAAGTATGTTGAATTGATATTAGAATAATAGAGTTTAATTTTAAATAATTCACATACTCGTATGTGTACACGTATGTATGAAGTTAACAAAATTGAAAGCAAATTCGTTAATATAGTAAATTGCTCACTGTTATGTACTCAATAATAAACGCCAATCATACAAATTGCACTTTGCTGTATTAAACAAAATTACTGTTAGTTTTATCACACGCACAACTTTTTTCAGTTACGGTACATTCAGTACCAATTTCTAATTTTTATTATTTTATTTCTGTTAAATTTGTTTCAATTTATATTTTATCTCATTTTACCTTTTATTTTATTTTATTTTATTTTAACTAATTTTAATTAGTTCCATTTAATTATATTTATTTATAGAGTTTCTTTTTTTCTTGCAGGCCGTTCGAGCTGGTCGTAGCGCAAAGCCAATTAAATACTTTGAAACTATGAATCGACATATTCAATCGTATTTTGTTTCGTATGAATTATTAACCGTAATACTCATTTAAATATCGAAACCGCACGCATCTAGCTGTTAGTTCAGATCAGCATTGGAAATGGAAATTATTTACAAACTTCTGAAGAAGAGGATGCTAGACCACCGTCATTTCAACATCATTTTGTTACTGCTCCAAGTTGGCATTATGTCTAGTGGAGCAGCAGATGCACAAACAAATTTGACGAATAATGCATCGGACAAACTGCAATCCGTGGAAAACACTACACCAATGGTAGAAGAAGAAAATGAGTTGGGTTTCGACTTTGATGAAATAGTTCGCACCTGCAACGCCAGTTTCGCCATTCCGTTAGGTGAGTTTCATCAGGAAAATAAATGTACATAAATAATTGCTCGAAAAAACTCAGTCAGTCATTTTTTCACTTTTTAGAATACATTCAGCGTTTCAACGAAACCGCAGAATTACCAAATACCACAGATAAGACGGGGATGGTAATGTAATATAAAAAGGAAGAGAAGAAAAATGTGATTATATTTTGTATATCTCTTGCAGTGTTTCTTGAAATGTTATATGGAAGGTACTGGCCTACTACGAAATTGGCAACTGAATCGTTCATTGATAAGGCAAACAATGTGGCCTGCAACTGGAGACTCCATTCCGGTATGCCAGGAGGAAGGATGTAAGTAGATTTCAACAAGCCGTTAAGCACTAAATATTAAAGACTTTATTCGCTTCGCTTTTTCATTCCATCACAGCGCGGGAAAGCTGTCCTTGTAAACGTACTTACGCTATTGCTAAGTGCCTCATGATACGCGCTCTGGTTGACGCACGCAACAAGCCGATCGTTTGACGACAAGTTGGCCATGCTGACTTCTTGCGGAATGATAAGGACTATTTTCTCATTCATATGCAATTCTTTCTGACTATATCAATATCCAAATACTTATGTATTGGTGTTTGCTCTAAATGTGTTAATGCTGCACTTAGTAACTTCTAGGTATAATAAAATATCAGAGTGTTCGCAAAAATTAATTTCCTTGATTTGAATACTATATTTTCCAGATATTATTGATACATAAGTGGCTTCTATTCGAACTCAACAACATTTTTTTTAAACATAGGTATACATATGTATATGTATGTAAATAACTACTAAATGTATATCCATATGCAGTTTGGAAGTAATTTATCCGTAAAAGAGTGGCCATTTCAATTTGAATTTTCCAATATATACCATAATTTTGTTGGTCTTCATGGTGCTCTCGATACACGGTGGCACGCGTCGCCTGGTGTTTTGCTTTGCACGCTCTTGCCACAATTGCACACTAAGTATTCACAAAACAGTCAAAGCAGACCTGACCATGTCCACTTGTACACTTGTGCCCGCTGCTCCACATTGGTCCATACATCACTCACACACACACACATACACACACACACACACACATACACACACACACACACACTTCGATGGATATACTCGCGCGTGCTTTTGAATAATAAAAAATTGTTACGAATAGCAGCAACAAAAATATATTTTTTTGCGTTTTATTGTTGTTGTGCGTTTTATGTTTTGCATTTCTACTACATATTTTCCATTGATAAGTGTGAGTGTACAATTATGTTTGAGGTGTTGTTTTTTTTTTTTTATTTTTTGGCGTTTACTAACGGGTCTGAATCGGACTGTTCCACGTGCTTTGTGTCGCGACGGTGAGGAGGCGGTAAAATTGACGCGTTGCCGCTGTTGATATTAATGATGTTGTTGGTTGTTATTGCTGTTGTACGGTTGTTAAGGGTGCTTTTTCTCTTTCGTCCGTGTTAATGTGGCTGCAGCGCGGCTAATAACGCAGCTGAAGTCGACGGCCGATGATGTCGCTGATATTGTTGATGATGCTGAGGATAACAACGGTAATAATGATGTTTTTGCATGTGATTATGAAATTGTGTATGTATGTATTTTGAGTGGTATGCGAGCACGATAGATGTTTGTAATTTGCAACTCCATTATCTTTGCCTATTTGTTGTTGCGTTCGCTTTCGGCGACCACATCATTTGAAATTAACGATTGGTTGACTCATTTTTATAATTTGGATTGTCTCTATACGTATGTATGTACGAGTATGTATATTAATTTTATTTAACTACACATACAAATCCATGTCAAATATGCATATAATTAAGTGAACTGTGAAGCCGGTGGGCTGTAAACACACACAAAAGTATGTAGGTATATACATATGTAGGTATATGTCTATGTATACGCGCACTTAGGAAACCCTTTTTGAGGTATGCATAAAAAATAAATTGCTTAAGTCAACTTAAGTTTATTTTCAAATATTTTCATTTCCCACCTTGCCTGTCCCATCTCTAACACAACGTTTGATGATTATCGTCTTCTTTAACTCCTGCATTACTATTCATTGCCGCATACATATACATATGTATGTATGCTGGTGCGTTACCTTTTACGTTTTCCTAAATCATTTTTTACTTTTTAGTTTTGCACTTTTACTGCACATCCTTATTGTTCCCTCCCCACTTCTTCTTTTTTTTCACACTTTTAAATTTATCTTTTTTTGCATTCGGTGTGTTTCTATTTTTGTTTTGGTTTGTTTGAAAGCGGTTTTTTACATTTTTCCTTGCCCCTTTTGAGCGATTTTTTCCATTTTTTAGCAAATCCTTTGCTTTAGCATTTTTTTAAATTTTGTTTTGATCATTTTTTGCTTTGCTGTAGTCGCTTACATACATACATAGCTATTAGCGTACATACAAAACGATTCGCTGTCGCTACGCCTATGGGGCAGTTTTTAGTTGCCCCCAACATTGGTGTTGTTGGCGCGGCTGCGACGGCTACGTCGATGCATCTAGATATTCCTTTTGGTTAGCTATACTCATCTGTTGTTGTCTGTATGTTTATGCTCGTGCTTCTATTTTGTTTTGTTGCTGTATTTGGCTTCGTTGTTATTGTCAGAGCCATCGTTTTGCCTCATCCTTATACCGTCGCCCATGAGGATGCATCGACAGTTATGGCTTCTGGCCACGATAGAAATTTTTAGTTTTAATTGTATATGGCTTGGGGTTGCCAACATATAAGGTTAAATTGCTCAATAACTGGATTTTATGCTGAAACTAGTTAAACTTGTCCGGTAGTCTGATTAGCACTGAATTTTTTTTATGAAATTCCAGCATCCGTCTGATTCTGCATCGACCGGAAGCATCATGCATCAGTCCACAATCAGATTGGGCTATCTATACCAGCATAAAAGGGAAAATATATGATAAATGGATACCCCGTCTGTAATGCTATACACATCTAGCAAAGGAGTGAAAGTTTTTGATAAAAATCTTAAATAGGCTCAAAAAGCGAAGCGATACTATTCTTCCTTTTACTTAGTAAGAAATACTAATTTGGAAAAGGTACTAAATCATCCCCTGCATACTTGAAATTAACATTTGAATTTATGTTAACATCTTATGTTAACATCCTGAGATTGAAACCAGAGATGCTCAAAAACGCAACTACAACTTTTCGTTTAGCTAACAAGAAGAATTTATTCAACAAAATGAAATCGTTTCGTTTCGGCGCCAAGGTATCAAAACGAATTGAAATCGTTAACGTTGAAATCGCCCAAACTCATCGTTAACGTTTAAAATGGCTGCCTGCTGTGATTTAACAGCACATTTCAATGTTAATATTCAACATTATCTGTTAACTATTTAACATTAACGACAGCTTTTTGTTTGCGGTAAAAACGAAATGAAATTAATTTTGATAACAAATAACTGCTTTAACGTGATTATTTCCCAATGTTGCAACCTAAACGATTAAAATGAATTTGAAATTTCGCAAGTTGTCATTAATTAAAATTTTTGTATTTCTTTGGCAACTCTGTCAACGCATGTTTTGCTACAATTTTTTGCGTTTGCACTTTCCTATGCCTCCTATTCGCAATTTCCTACAGTGCTTATGTACGTGTGTGCGCTCCTATTCGGCGACTGTGGTAGAGGGTGTAAATGGTATAGAAAAAACACATTCCAATAATTTTTAGTCGTTCTTTTGTTTTGCTTTTGTTGCAGTTTTGATTTTTTTGCTTTTTTGCTTTTTAATTTTTATTTTTATTTTTTTATTTTTTCAACATAGTTTTGTTGTACTCTGCTTTGAGTGTGTGGCTTGCAACACAGCGAGTAAGTGCAACAGCAACATGATGACAACACGTTGATGCACATGCGTGCGATGCGTTAGTGCGTTGCACGAACGACAGAAAAAAACGAACAACAACAATCAAATAACAAGCAAAGGCAAATAAACAAACTAGAAAGGTAAAAAACAAAAACAGTCAATTGAAAAAAGAATCAAATAAATGCGAAAAATGCGTTTTGTTGAGGCTGGATTTGAGTGTTTTTGCTGTTAACGCTGTTATGTTTGGTATTTGGTATTGGGCCGTTGCTAACGCAGTTTTTTGCCTTTTTGGTGTTTTGCTGCCATTATTGTCACCCAATTGTGGGTGTGCGGACGAGCTAGACGATCGACGGTTGATGCAACAAACAGGACGCCGGTGCTGCCCTTATACTATATCTTAGTATGTGTATATCGAAATTTTCCATTTAGCATAAAAAAGCAACAATTTCAAAACAACACAAATACGTAATGAAATTCATGAACACTCGGTTCTTCAGTTATGCGGAACATAGGCCTATGCCAAACCAGCTCTCTTTAGAACTTAACTTCTTCAAATATTCTAACGAAATTTGCTATAATCGTAGGATTACTGGAAAGCTAAAAATCTTTCGGAGTAATGGCAGATTCTTTAATAAGATTAAACATTCTGATAGCCACGAATGTTGAGCTACGTATCAGCTGTTTATTTTTGTGTTTTTTTTTTTCTAAACCAGGAATAGGCGTTTCTTTAAAAATTATTTGTAGAAAATGAAAGATCGTGATAAACGTGAGTACAATGATAGAAATTCAATCCAAAAAGAGCTAAATTTCGAGAAAAAAATGGTCAGTTGACATTTAACTCCACCATTTCAATAAGAAAAAAATAGTTAATTGGCTTGGTATCAACCGTATGGCGCGCAGTCAATAATTATCTGACCATGTCTATGTATAGGTATATATGTTTGATCCGCTGAAACGATTTTCGGCCGAGTTCCTAGCCCAATTTGTAGCTTTGCGTCTTGATATTTTTCCAAGAAATGGAGGGGAGGGACCTATAGTTTATACTAAGCTACCTCACGGCTGAAGGTTTTTTATGAGGAGCTTTTATTTGTTGTCAGAAATACACTCGGAGGGCTTGACATTCCCAGCCGAGTGCCGACCTCAATTAGGAAAATTTGTTTTATATAATTTTTGGATGTTGGTCAAACTAGTAATCCCCTTCAGAATGGCAATACGCAATGCTAACCACTCGGCTGGTGCGGCCGTTATAGTCAGTGTAAGCCCGTCATAAATAAGCTGGTTTTTTTTATGCTTCCATATATAGGACGCTTTCCTGAAGGAGCTCTAATTTCTACACAAGATAATGATTACATTTACGTTAGTCGTTCTTTACTTCACTTTTAACTCGATTATTTCGGATTTCTTATTCCCCTCTCAAGTAGATTTCATCGTACATGACTGGTAGAAAGCAAAAAATAGTTTTTAAATGTTGTTCATCACGTGAAATAGCAGTAACATCTGGTGTTCTACAAGGCAGTCACCTCGGCCCCTCACTCTTCCTTATATTCGTCAATGACCTTCCAAGTGTGGCTCTTCATTCTAAAATTCTCATGTACGCAGATGATGTCAATCTTTAAATCAGTTCGTTCTATTGAATTTTTGCAACTTGACCTAAAAAATTTAGTGCGGTGGTGTGATGCGAACTGCATGTCCCTAACTTTAAAGAAGTGCAAGTAGGTATGTATTGTAGTATGTATTTCTCCAGAAAATTTTTCCAATCCTTTGCCTAAATGATTTCGGCGTCACAATGGACCCTAAACTAGATTTTAGAAATTATATAAATTCTTGTGCTAATAAGGCAAAAGGCGTTTTACCTTTCATTGAACGTTGAACTAAGGACGTTAGTGACCCATACATTAACAAATTACTCTTTACCTCATTTGTTAGAACCATTTTGGTAAATGGCTCAGTTGTAAGTAGTCCGCACTATCAATTATACCTACAGTGATAAATTGGAATCTGTACAAGACCAAAAAAATCGTTCTGCTTTAAGTAATTTAAACTGGAATGCAAATAAGAACTTACCTTCTTGCAAAAGTTGTTTACGGTTCATTAATCTGCCTACACTCTATAGTCGTAGAAAGATGCTTGGAGTTATATTTTTAACTAAATTGATAAGAGGTGTTATCAATAGCCCATTCCTAATTAGCGAGCTTAACTTTGCCATTCCTTTCAAACACCGATGCTCAACTAATGAAATGATGTTATTTCGTTTTGTTAATATGAAAAATAAACTTAACGTAATGATTTTGCGCCATGTTATAGAAACGGAAAGAAATTGTTAATGTTGAAACCGCACAAACTCGGCGTTAACGCTAATTTTAAAATGGCTGCTTGCTATGATTTAAAGGAAACATTATCTGTTAACGATTTAACATTAACGACAGCTTTTCGTTTCGGGTAAAAACTAAGTAAAATTTATTTTAATAACTATTTTAACGAAAACATATTCAAATGTTTCAACCGAATCTTTTGATTGACATGAAATTTATCGTTACGATGCAGCCTTGGATTTAATGCATTTCTATAGTTTTTTTCAGTTTATTTTTTGTGCAATTAAATCAAATTTCAGGGTTTTTTATTGTATATGTATTATGTCTGTCAGTATGTCTGTCAGTATGTCTGTCAGTATGTCTGTCTGTCAGTTTGTAACTTTTTAGCGGTGACGCGATCCCAATATGAAATATTTGAAATGCGAATCGTTGCATACATCGTAGCGTTGACAGAATTAATCAGAGAACGTATAATAATCCATACTAATAATTATTATACGTTCTCTGATTAATTCAGAGAAAAAAAAAAATCAAAATAGAGTTAATTAGAAAAATATATAAAATAAATATAGTTTAAAAAAAACTAAAAAAAACACGCTTTTAAAGAATATTAAACTAAAAATTTGAAAATAATTTTGGAAATAAACTTAAGACAATAGTATATAATAAATATAGTTTAAAAAAACTAAAAAAACCCGCTTTTAAAGAATATTAAACTAAAAAGTTAAAAATAAATATAGTTTAAAAAACTAAAAAACACGCTTTTAAAGAATATTGTACTAAAAAGTTGAAAATAATTTTGAAAATAAACTTAAGACAATAGTATATAAAAAATACTTGTATAATTAAGAGAAAAGCGTGGGGCGCTCGATATATGGAAATTATGGTACAAAGCGCCCCACGCTTTTCTCTTAATTATACAAGTATTTTTTATATACTATTGTCTTAAGTTTATTTTCAAAATTATTTTCAACTTTTTAGTACAATATTCTTTAAAAGCGTGTTTTTTAGTTTTTTAAACTATATTTATAAACCGTGCAAACCACTTTTGGTACGTTCGTTCGGCTAAAGCATGATCACCATAAACGTCCAGTAAAATATGATGGCTTTCGGTAGCACTTTTCTTTATGTTAAAGTAATGAAGAAGAACTCCACGCAAAAACACTTTATCTGGTACAAATTTCGACATTTGAAAATGCATGAAACAAATTGTTACTCACGCTAAAACAAATGGCATCTACTGAAAACGACGAGAAATGAACGTGCCTGTGAAATGAATATAGCCACAGATGATCACGACACGAAATAATACTAGTAGAGCCCTCTCTTAGAAAACCGCACGAATTAAGGCATACACCCAATACTTTTAATTTATTAAATATTTGTATTGTAATTCATAATTTTTGATGTTAAGTATATATATTAAGCAATAAATAAAGAATTAAACCAATTATTTACTTTGAGTGTTACAGATATTGATCACACTTTCCTTAATCACTAAAAAATCGCAAGGGACCTCTAAATATACAGAAAACTCTCACGCAATATGCGGAATTTGTTCGAGAGTCCTCAAATAACTGAAAAGAGGTCATTTCCAAACAAAAAAAAAAAACTGTCTGGTGCGCTCTTTAGTCCGGAGGTGTGATTGGATCGTCCAATATGGACCAAAAAGCGGTTGAAAATTACCCTAAACGGGTCGAATTTTGGGGTAGTATGCGCCAATTGCCGTGGGATAAGCCTCCTTAATATCGCTTACAAGGTCCTGTCAAGCGTATTGTGTGAAAGACTAAAGCCTACCGTCAACATACTTACTTACTTAGCAGGTGTGTTTGTTGAAGTGTGCCGGTTTTACTAGTAGATGTCGCTAGCAATATGTATAAATTTCTATGATTTGGCATGTATGTACTTTTTTCTATTGACATTAACCTACAAAAATACGCAAGTCGCATTCCGCCAAAATAATAACGTCATATTGGTTTACCTCAGTGAATATGTTGAGTTTCGTTCCAAGTAAATCGCATTTGCGGCATTCGTTGCTTTTCTTATTTCATCAAAAGAAAAAAGCAGCTGAAGCTGGTAGAAACTTATGGTGAACATGCGCCAGTGATTTGAACACGTGAGACATGGTTTCGTCAATTTAAAAGTGGAGATTTCGATTTGACGGACAATGAACATCCTGGTGCAGCGAAAATGTTCGAAGACGAGGAATTGCATGTTGATCCAACCCAATCTCAACAAAAATTGGCAGAAACACTACATGTGACTCGAGGAGCCATTTGCCAACGTTTAAAAGCCATGGGAAAGATCCAGAAGTATGGAAAATGGGTGCCACACCAGCTGAACGATAGACAAATGGAAAATCGAGAAACCGTTTGTGAAATGCTGCTTCAACGATTCGAAAGGAAATCTTTTATTTTCTGGTGAAACGGTGAACGTAGATCGCTACTTACAACAAATGATCAATTTGAATCATGCGTTGATCGAAAAACGGTCGGAATGAGCCCGAAGACATGGCAAAGTTATCTTGCAACATGACAACGCGCCGTCTCATACCGCTAAACTGGTGAAAGACACATTAAAAACACTTAATAGGGAAATATTATCGCACCCGCCGTACTCTCCAGACCTCGCCCCGTCCGATTATCACCTTTTCGCATCGATGGGACACTCCCTTGCACAGCAGTGCTAATTTTGAAGAAGTCGAAAAATGGCTCGTCGAATGGTTTGCCACGAAAGAGAAAAAGTTTTTTTGGAATGGTATCCATAATTTGCCTGAGAGATGGGCGAAATGTATAGAAACCAATGGTCAATACTGAATAAAAAAATTTTGAGATTCCTCTGAAAATTAAGTGTTTTCTTTATCGAAAAAACTTCAACAAACACACATGGTACTTTACTGGCGTAGACACCGCCTACGCGATTAAGCAAGGCAACGATAATGATTTCTTGACTCATAGAAAAAAAGGCACCAAAGCCATTAAATTGCAAAAGCTTAAATACTATGAGCATCGGTTTGACACAGCAATAGGTTATAAAAAAACATGGAATTAAATTCGTGAAATAGGAATTGGAAACAAAACTGATTCCTTTTCCGAGGATATACGTGTAGACGTAAATGAATTGAATGAAAAATTTTTACAATTATCTGACTGTAACAGTAATATATGTATGTAGGGAAAGATATAGCTATTATACCAGTGGAATGATACCTGATTTCAAATATTGATTATAGTGCAGTTGTCTGGTCCGCCATAGTATGAAATCTAATGCGATTGGAATAGACGGCGTTTATCCAAAATTTTTTAAATGTGTACTGCCAAAAAATTTGCCTTATGTAACATATGCCTTGAACACTATTTTGACCCTAATGTTGGAAGTCGGCAAAAATCATGCCAATTGAGAAATCTATCGATATACTACACATCTTATCTAAAGTACTTGAACGCATCATGCATGCTCAAATAAATGCCAATGGTACCAATCTTGCTTTAGGTCTACACGTAACAGGTCAAAAATTGTGTCAAGTTATTAACACTTTTGAATCATTCTACAGCTTTCGACCCTGTAAACCATGAACTGCTAGCTTTGAAACTTAGCAATTAGTTTAATTTCCCATTAACAGCAACATACTTATTAAAATCATATGTAATCCACCTAGAAATACAGCTTGCGAAGTGATTGTATCGAACTATTTATACGTAAACTTAAGGTTATGCACAAGGATATATTCTTGGGCCTCTGTTGTTTGTTTCATATGTTAACGACCTTCAAAGTGTGTTAAAGTACTGAGACAATAGCTCTGTTCGTTGATCAGATGGGCAGTAACAATTATTACCAAACCTTATTGGATCGTGTTCGTTGAGCCAAAAACTCAGTAAAAAAGTTGGTAACGAGAGAACGCAGTTTTGACTTTTAGTTGAAGTATGAAAAACAGCTGATTTTTGATCATATGATTAAATTTTTTAAAATAAAAATATTTTTAATTCTTTAATATGAATGATATGTCAACAAAATAAGTGGTTAAATGTAATGTTGTTAAATTTAACTGAACAATATCAATGATTCCAACAGTAGTAAGAGCACTCACTAAACGAAAATGTGGTGGCAGTGGAGTGGAATCTTCGCCCGCACACCACCCAGCTTGCGTTGAGAAATTTGAAGTCAGGAAGGCATAGAATTAGAATATATTATTATTTTTTTTGTACAGCGCAAGTTGATTTTGGATTTCTATAATTTACTAGAAACCAGTGTTGATCAAATGAACCGCAAAGCATTGCAAAGCAAGGTTGTTGCAACGGTCACAGTGACGATAATGGATTCTCAAGCTTAAAATGAAATATTAGTGGCGTTTAGAAGGAAAAATAAAGCTCTTTCATGGTTTTTATTAGAACATAATCTAATAAACACTATGATAATCTTGAGATAATACGTGTATGACCGGCTTACACGGAAAAAGCATTTCAAACTCATTTTCATATTTCAGTCATCCTTTATTTAACCGACAAATTGTTGCAAAGCAAGTTTTTTATAAATCTTCGCCTTTTTAGAAAACTAATAGAAAAAAAAATGTTAGTATATTTATCGTTTGACGGCTATAAATCAAGTTGAATTTCATCACTGTTGCAATACAATAAATTTGGAATACAATTAGTAAATTGTAAATGCTATATAATTGCATTTAGAAAAATACTTCAAAACAGGAAAAAAAACTGTACAAATGAACGGATTCAAATTTAACCGTTAAAATAAACAGCTGTTATACAACTTGCTGGCTAATTTTTATTGAATCCTGTTCGTTGAAAACTCAGTAAATTAATTTTTTTGGGAGAAGAAGATATATTACTCTCTCAATTTCGTTACTAGCTAGTTTTTACTGACATTTCTCAACGAACACAGCTATTTATTTATACGCAGATGATGTTCAATTATATTATTCGTATGTCAGTTGTGCCTTTGACTACAGTAAAGTGAAACTGAATAACTCTGTTATTAAGTTCGTGGATACTGCCAGAAATCTAGGAATAAACTTCAATAGAACTTTGTTTTGGAACATTTATAGTACGAGAGTTAAGGTTTATGGCATACTTCGAGCATTATGGACTATTCAGCATTTCACACTATTAAAAATTCGATTGCTTTTAGCAAAAACATTCTTGTTACCGACCGTACTGTATGGATGTGAACTGTTTGCCTCTTGTAACAGTTTGTGTTGTAGTAAACTCAATGTGCTTTACAATAACATCGCCAGATACGTACTATATATGGTGTAAGTCGTCGTGAGCCCATAATTGCTTTTGGATTAAAATTATTTTCTATAAAAATTTACTTTTATAGATTTACTGAAGTTAAAGTTCCTTATATTACTTCACAAAGTCATTAGCTCTCAGGAGCCCAAATATCTTGTAGAACGAGCTCAACTCATTAGGTCTACCCGATCATTTAACTTACTTAGCATGAAATACAGTTGCCTGGTATCTGAACGTGAGTTCTTTGCTTTTACTGTTCGTCTTTGGATCAAAGGCATTCGAGGTACGTTGCACTTTAGAAACGAACTCCTACATCACTTTGCATAATCAATTAATTGCTAATCTGCACGCTTATTTGTATATTTCAGATCTTGTAACTACTATTTAATATTTCTTTTAAAAAAACCCCTAACCCTAGACGTTATTTTCATGCTTAGAAAGAAAAGGAGAGTTTTAATATTATTATTGTTAGGATGTTAATATATGTTTTATTTTAAGCTATTCAAATTTAGTTCGATCACTGTAAAATAACTTATGCTTGTGTGTTTGAATAAGCTCGTCACTAAGGATTTCTTCACTCACATTTCGTAATACATTTGTGTAAACAAAATCTTTTCATGTTTGGGTTCAGAGACACTTGCCGCGATAATTGCTTCAGCATTGACGTGCGCTTAAGCAAACTATTAGCATGCTCTTTAGTTTTCTCTGAAAGTGTTCCTTCAGGTATTTTTTTAAGACAAATATATCACCACTGCTACGGTCTACTCATTTTTTACCATTAAATATATCACATAGATGGGGAGGAGGTAGTAAACTTCACTCACTCACTCACTTGAATTTAATTAAATTAATGATTTTCAATAACAGTATTTGCAAAGAAAATATGTACGGATTCTAGCATTACTCTGAAAGGCAATTCTTCTTCCTCTTCACTGGCGTAAACACCGTTTATGCAATTGCAGCCGAGCTAATAACAGTGCGTCACTCTTTCATTCTCTTCGCAGTTTTTCGCTAATTGGAAATACTAGTGCAGTCAGGTTCTTCCTCACCTGATCTTTGAAACGGAGTGGAGGTCTTCCTCTTCCTCTATGTGGTCCCTCGACTACGGTATTCGCTGTTGCCAAAGCACATAAAACCATCATCCTTACGCAAAACCGCTCTATCGAAAACTCCTAACCCCGACTCATCAGATGTTGTCATCGTAGGACTTTAGTTTTCAATTGCCTACTCAGCCCAACGTAGGTTCTTCTGGAATTCCAGGCTGACATTGTTGTTGGTGTTAATACTGGTTTCAAAATTATCTACGACTTCAAAATTATGACTGTCAACAGTGAAGCAGGAACCGAATCGCGAATGCGATGATCGTTTGTTTGATGACAGGTGGTATTTCGAATTGTCCTCGTTTATTTCTAGATCCATATCCTTCGCTTTCTTATCCAATTGGGAGAAAGTGAAACTCATGGCGCCATTCAATGTCAATACAATCGGCGTACGCCAGCAGCTGTACACTCTCATGGAAGATTGTATCTTCTCTATTCAGCTCTGCAGCTCTTATTATTTTCTCCAACAATAATTTTAAAAAGTCACACTATAAAAAAAACCTCGTTTGGTATCGATCCTCTAATTTGTGGCATGCGTCTTTATGTTATTCAACAAATGTACCCTCCATACAGTTTATTCTGAACCGTCTGCGAACGGCCGATGGATTTTTATGAGAAACTTATTTATGTAAAGTCAGAAATACACTCGGAGGGGTTGGCATTCCTTGCCGAGGGGCGACTGAAATTAAACAAATTTTTTAATCTTGGATGTTGGTCGCAGCAGGACCTTCTGAATGGCCATACGCAATGCTCACCATTCAGGTATTGCGGCTGCCGGTGGTTATTTCCTTAAACTTTATACTATTTGAATGTGCCATTTTGCATTATTTAATTGAATAATTGTTATATAATATTAAAGGTATCAAACAATGTAAATTTTATTTTCTCAAAAACGTTAACGATGATGTGCAGTAAAGTTTCTTTCCAATAAAAAATTGCACTAATTACGTGTGGTATATTTTACACCTTTATTCTTAAAACTTAACAAATGGGTATGAAAACCTTTATATAAATAGTTTTCACAACATAAAGATGTGCATTGAAATTCAAATTTCTTCATTTCTATCATCATTACCTATAAAAGTTCAAAACAAATGTATTGTAATTCAACGATTGAGATATCAATCGATTTATTTTACTTTTTTAAGTTGCCCATAAAGCCGGGATTTTGCTCACATTATGGGAATCATATTCCAGTGTTAGAGTTCTGCAAATTGCCAATTTTTATATCATTTTCAAAAGCTCCAAACCAGAGTAATTTTTTCATTTCAATTAAAATACTAATAGTTTACATACTCACTTGGTATTTAAAAAGCGTGTATGCTACAAGATATTGGACGTGTAATAGCTAAATATCACATCTAAATTAGGTATGGCCCTAAAGAGCAATATATGTACATTTTCCGCGATAACAACCGACTACATTAAACATATGATCCGGTGGTTGTCTGGAAACATTTACACATTTTCGACCTCTGGTCTCGGGTTTCGTTGTGTTTGCAACATTTTCGACATTTATTTGTGTTAATACACACATCATAATACATTTGTGTTAGTACATACACGTATTCCTCAAAATGTATTTTCTGTAGTTTTTGTTTGCTTTTACCTCAGCCATAATAACAAGCCTGAACCATTTTGTTTTTAGTTGAAGGTCCTCTCTATTAACTTGTTTTATGAAAAAATTTTATATTTGAGAAGTATCGCATTAAATCAATCAATTGATCGTAATAGTCAAACTGGCCATTTTTCACACCTCCCGGCCATACCATACGACGTTGCTTGCAGCGGCGAAATGTTGCCAGCTGTCAGTGGGATCGCACACTTTTAAGAAAACTTTCGCAAATAAATTTTATAATTTATATGTTCGAAAATAAACACCATCTGAATAAACGTGAACTACATTGTAATAAGTAATTAATTATAAATTCGGTTACATTTTTTTACTTCATTTAAAAATCGTTCAGAAAGAAATTATCCCTGTTCACTTTCAGGAAAGAATAATATTTAGACTAAACTTAAGACAAACCGAAGAAGGAAAACTATTTTTTGAGTAGATCAGATAGAACTAAAACTTAACATAACACTCCGCATACTTTGTGATGACAATTGTTGCTTATCCCGTCACTTGTGATTTGCTGTTTTCAAACGTGGTCGTAGGAACACCGATGATTCAAAACCTAATGAACGTCTTAATTATGTGGTAACACCAGCATAAACCAAATCTTGTTTAATGAATGAAAAAAGAATCGTATAATCCACTACTTTCGTCAGAACTTGCTCCAAGCGACTATTGGATGTTTCCAGATCTCAAAAAAGAACACCTCCGTAAGAAATTTATCTCGAATGATAGCTTATCGTTGAAACTGAAACCTATCTTAAGGCAAATGGTAAATCGTTCCACAAAAGCCACAGTCCACTGCTATTTACTTTCGTGCTCATACGCATAAATCCACAATTCATAATTTGTTACGACGTCGTAGTTTTTATATTTCTCTCGATCAATAACTACGTGTCTCTTTTTGAGCGATTGACGAATTGTGCGGAATCCAACGTTAATACATTTTTTTACAGTCAAATGTACATGCAATAATGAATGTATGCTGGTCCCGCGAATGCCTATCAGTTCGCTCACCTCATCAATAAATTCCTTAACAACAACTTCCTTCCTTCACGAAATTCGTATCAGAGTGATTTACCACCTCGATGCCATTTCGTTTTGTTAATAAGAAAAATAAACTTAATTATTTTTTTTCGTTTAACATTATCTGTTAACGATTTAACGGTAACATTAGCTTTACGTTTCCAGTAAAAGAGATATGAAATTTATTTTGATTGCTACTTTAACGACAACATTACCAATGGTCCTTGATGGATCCTCAGCGTCAAAAATTAAATTAAGTTCAAAAGTTGTACAATATTAATAGTTCCCGTTTGTCAAAACGTTCTGTGTATGTAAACCATCAGTTTCATTCATCATTCATTTAAATATATCTTACAATATATATGTATTTGCCTACCTTAAATTTTGGTGTTACATGTACTCGTTGGATGTGCATAACAAAGTGCAGAGCTGGGCAAACAGCTAAGTTGCCCTTCAAAATTCACCATTCACGAAAAAATTATATTTTACTTATTAAAATAATCCTTGTTTATACATATCTCTTTCATTATTTTATGAAAATATTAATTACATTAGAATACTTTTGAGTTTCCTACGATATTAAAGGGATCATAAAAGGTTCTTCAAATCGTTTTATAGACATGTGCGATTATATGAAGTATGTTCGAAAAGATACAAAAGAAATTTTAAATTTAAATTTTCAAAATTCTTTTTATTATTTTTGTGCACATGACCCTGAAGTGTGACAATACTTTCAGCTCATTTGATTGTTGACTATGTTATCAAAAGCTTATGGTGAGTCTGCTATGAGCGAAGAAAGAGTGATATAGGCGTATCAAAAATGCCGTGAAGGTGTAGAAAATGACTAACGCTTTGGCCTGACAAAAACGAGCAGAATGATGGTACTGATGAAATGGTTACAAATAATAATTTATATGATGCAATATAGATTGGTTCATGCCATGTCATTTTTGCAATGTTTCGTGTATGAAACTTTGGCAGCAAAAATTGATTTAAGTCTTAATTTTTGCACAATAGAGAGTTGCTCAGGAGTCAATGAACGGAGTAAACGATGTTACATATAAAGAGACGAAGCATGGGTTTATGGCTATTACAAATTCTTTGATCCCTTTCTTTCACCAACCAACCAACCAACTACCGTACGGAGAAGATCCGTTAATATAAAAGCTGTTGCCAATTTTGTCATTGATGGCCTCTGCATGACAATGTAATTGATGACTCTGAAACCACTTTTACCATATATGTGAACGCCACGAGACTGTCCGTTAAAAGTCTGTAGTAGAAGTACAAATAACGGTTATCGAAAAGGTCAAGTTCTAAAATATAGAAGTGGCTTTAAATTTATTTTAAGAAGACTCGAAACATAGTGTTGCACTTGCGTTGCCTTTGCATTAAAGAATTTTAGCGTAAAATAGAAATATATTAATACAGGTATTTGTTGTGTAATTTAAATAAAAAAATTAAATTAAATTTTCTAATTGCGGTCGTCCCTCGGCTGGGAACGTCAAGCCCATCAAATGTGTATTTCTAACATGAAAAAGAGGCTCCTCATAATAATCCATCAGCCGTTCGGAGGCGGCTTCCTCCATTTGTTGGAAAAACCTCAAGACGCATACCGCAAATGGGAGGAGGATCTTAGCCGCTTCAGCGGTAATAAAGCGCCAATTATATACATATATACTCGTATATATATTAGTTGTGTAAGCAAAGGCCATTTTCGTAAATTCTTACCAAAAATGACTTACTTATAAAAGGCCTCAAAATACTAATTACACCTTTCATGTACATGAAATGATATATTAATTTTGGTCCGAAATACCTCAGAAGATGTTATTCTACGCTCTTCTGTATATAAAAATAAATACTGATATTGAAAATCGAAATCGAAATCGGAAAAATTTATCATCTAGCCCGCTATAACCAATTTTTCATTTAAGAAAATTAATATTTAATCCTAAAATGAAATACCATAATTTGATATGGTCATCAAAGACCTGAAAGTTTCGACATGATCGAGGACAGCTGTTCTTTCTTGCTTTTAATTAAACATGATTTACTTTAGATATACATATTTCTTTACTAAAAATCAATTTAATAAAACAGTAAAATAAATTTCCCAATTACTTGAGATTGTACTAATTTTAACATGGATCTGAAATAAGTCGTCGCTAAATGAACGAGCAGCATTGAACATAGTATATAGTATTGGGTGTATCACTAAAACTTTGCACTTCTTATAAAAAATACGGATAATTGCTTTTTAAAGATTTTACTTTTATATTGAAATGTATTAACATTCCAATAATTTCATTTATACGGCTGCCGCGGTTGGATTATGTTCTGCCGGTGAAGATGTGTTGCTCATTTTCGATTGTGTGAACGCAGTGGCGACTCCAATTTGGCGTTTCAAGTCATGAATCGTCTCTGAATGGTTAGCACTCACGGCTACCCACAAGAACTAGTCCAATTAAGCCGAATCGCAGCCGCGTGGAATCATTTGACATCAATTTTCAATATGGCAATTTTTCTGCCGTTGCGATTGAATACTCTCCATTTTGAACGTATATTTTCAATATTTTCTAATTTTTATCAGGAGTAAACTTAACTATTCTTTAAACCTATCATTCCAGATGTGAAAGTTCAAAGAGTAAACGGTATTGCCCAGCAAACATATTGAGTTGGAGAGCTGGGACTTTTGTTCTGCCGCTATTGATTGTTGATTCGGTTGACTACAGCCATTTCATTCAATTCGATATGAGAATAAAAAAATGACTCCTTCAGAAATACTAGGAATACAAATATATTTAAGAGGAATAATCGTTTCGAAAGAGATATTCTCTTCTCAAAAGATGATGACTCTTTCAAAGGAAGAGAAATTATTCAGCATAACTATAGCACTTCACATATATGTATATGGGCCGTAAGAAACAAGGTTTGCAGATTAAGCTCTAACGCCTACCAAGTGGTATCAGCATCAACAACAGGTAGGATCAGATCCGGATTCTAATAAAAAAGAACATAACTTATTTCTTTTTCCCCAAATATAGCGATGCAGACAGCACCTACATCACCGTCCGACTGGAAAAAGTAATCATCATACATACTTCGCGCACGATAATACTAGCCTCCCACCAGGCCTATTTAAGAAGCTGTCAGGGATGCTAACGTTTTAGCAATCTGTAACAATGGATACAATCTCACGTTTGTTACCGCCTATTGGAAGGAGGTCCTCGATATAACACTTATGTCTAATACTTTCTTTGACTATATCAGAGGCAGACTTGTTTCGGATGCACATTCCTTCTCAAATCATCTCCATATATCTTTCAATCTCATTTTGAGATCACTCGCGATCTCTGCTTACAGAAACCGAAGGATAGCTGACTGGACAAACAATGCTTCTCACGATAAGTGCGGCTTATCTATAACTAATGATGTAGCGGCCAACTCTAAAGCATGGTCTGTTTCTTTTGGTGAGCTAGACTAATCGTCAAAAATCGATTAAACGGTGGATTTTGTCACCAAAGTCTGTAACGCTGCTTTTGGGAAATCATGCCCGCTACTTGGTCCGAAAGGAAAAGACAAAGCTAAATGGTGGAAAAACTTTGAGAAAGCAATCAGGAAAGCACAAAGGGAATCTTGGAAATCCTTGTGTACTGACATCGAAGGGAACACAGAAGGAAACAGGACCTCTGCAATCCCGAACTATATCCAGGAGCCAAATGGCGAATGGACAACATTTTGCGGCAAAATGCTGAGTATTCTAATGGACACCCATCTTGCAGGGTGTGCCGAAGAAATCACGCCCCCTCTCGAGCACAAGAGATGGGGACTAAGACCACATACTATGTATGGCTATACAAAGCCATCTTCTTCTTCCTTATTGGCGTTGGCACCGCCTACGCGATTATAGCCGAATCAATATAGGAGCGCCATTCTTCCCTTGTTTTCGCTGCCTGGCGCCAGGTCACTCTCCACTTGACCCTTCCAACGGAGTGGAGGTCTTTCTCTTCCTCTGCTTCCACCAGCGGGTACTGCATCAAATACTTTCAAAGCTGGAGCGCTTTCATCCATTCGGACGACATGGCCTAGCCAGCGTAGCCGCTGTCTCTTCATTCGCTGAACTATGTCAATATCATCGTATAGCTAGTACAGCTCATCGTTCCATCTTCTGAGGTATTCACCGTTGCCAATGCGCAAAGTTCGCAAAACTTTTCTCTCGAAGACTCCTAGAGCCGACTCATCAGATCCAGTATGATGAGCGACTTGTAGAGTTCGAATTTCGTTCGCCGAGAGAGGACTCTACTTTTCAGTTGCCTACTTAGTCCAAAGTAGCATCTGTTGGCAAGAGTGATTCTGCGTTGGATTTCCAGGCTGGCATTGTTGTTGGTGTTAATGCTGGTCCCTAGATAGACGAAATTATCTACGACCTCGAAGTTATGACTATCAACGGTGACGTGGGAGCCGAGTCGCGAATGCGATAACTGTTTGTTTGATGACAGGAGATATTTCGTCTTGCCCTCATTCACTACCAGACCCATTCGCTTCGCTTCCTTATCCAGTCTGGAGAAAGCAGAACTCACGGCGCAGTTGTTGAGGCCAATAATGTCGATATCATCGGCGTACACCAGTAGTTGTACACTCTTATAGAAGATTGTACCTTCTCTATTTAGCTCTACAGCTCTTATTATTTTCTCCAGCATTAAATTAAAAAAGTCACACGATAAGGAATCACCCTGTCTGAAACCTCGTTTGGTATCGAACGCCTCGGAGAGGTCCTTCCCGATCCTGACGGAGCTTTTAGTGTTGCAGCTCCTATTCGTGCTGTTGAGGCGGCTTTAAAATCGACGAAAAGGTGGTGGGTGTCGATTCTTTTTTCACGGGTCTTTCCAAGATTTGGCGCATGGTGAATATCTGGTCAATGGTTGACTTACCAGGTCTATTCCACGGTAATTGGCGCAGACTGCGGGATCGCCTTTTTTGTGGATTGGGCAGAGCACACTTATGTTCCAATCGCCGGGCATGCTTTCATCCGATCATATTTTGCATAGAAGCTGATGCGTGCACCTGATTAGTTCTTCACCGCCGTATTTGAATAGCTCGGCCGGTAATCTATCCCGCACAGCTTATATTTTTCCAGCGGACGATTGCTATTCAGACTTCTTCATAGTCGGGTAACGGAACAACTTTTCCATCGTCATCAATTGGAGTTTCAGGTTCACCATCTCCGCGTGTTTCCTCTTCACTGCCATTCAGCAGGCTGGAGAGGTGCTCCCTCCATAAATCGAGTATACTCTGAGCATCTGTCACTAACCTCCCTGGGTCCTACAAGAGTTTGCTCCGGTCTTGAAACCTTCTGTAAGTCGCCGTATCTTTTCGTAGAATTTTCGAGAGTTACCCTTGTCGGCCAGCTTCTCAAGCTCCTCGTGCTCGCGCATCTCGGCCTCTTTCTTTGTTTTGTCTGAAGACGCGTCTTGCTTCCCTCTTCAGTTCTCGGTATCTATCCCACCCCGCACGTGTTGTGGTCGATCGCAAGGTTGCGCGGTAGGTAGTCTGTTTTCTTTCCACTGCCACACGGCAGTCTTCATCGTACCATCTGGTTTGCGACCTTTCCGAAATCCAAGGGTTTCGTTTGCAGATGTACGCAGGGAGTTTGCAATGCCTTTCCACAGTTCTCTTATACCGGGTTGCTGATGAGTGCTCTAAGAGAGCAGGTGTGCAAGTCGAGTAGAAAAACGCTCGGCAGTCTGCTGTGATTGCAGCTTTTCAACGTCGTACCTTCCTTGTGTTTGTTAACGGACGTTCTTCGATACACCAGAGGCGCGTGCGTATCTTCGCTGCGACAAGATAATGATCCGAGTCAATGTTGGGACCTCGGAACGTACACACATCACACATCCGTCTATCACGACATGATCGATCTGGTTGAAAGTTTTCCGATCTGGAGACAGCCAAGTAGCTTGGTGAATTTTTTTGTGCTGGAATCTAGTGCTACAGAAAACCATATTTCGGCCCCCGGCGAAGTCTATCAGCCTCAGCCAGCAGCGCTCATAAGTGTTTTCGAGGCGCACGTAAAAGGCATCTTTGGTCAAGTCATTATTCACTTCGGTCGGAGTGTGGGCGCAAATTAGAGTGGTGTTGAAAAATGTTGTTCTGATGCGGATTGTGGCTAAACGTTCATCCACAGGAGTGAATGCCAGTACTCGGCGAGGGAGTCTCTCTCCCACCACGAATCCGACACCAAATTTGCGCTCCTTTATATGGCCGCTGTAGTAAATTTCACAAGGGCCCACCTTCTTTTTAACTTTATGAGGACATCATCCAGTTGGGCAGCGGCACCTTTCCAATTAAGGGACTGGACATTCCAGGTGCATGCCCTAAAATCGTAATCCTTAAAACATTTGCGGGGGTCGTCACCAAAAGGGGGGTCTCTCATCCGAGGCTGAAATTGATTTTTGCGATTCGCATTCTCACTTTAGCTCGCCTCCAAACGGATGTTTGTTGGCTACCCAGGGGATATGTGGTCTAAAAATGGAAGTCGTGAGCTGCTTGAACCATATGTAAAAGAATTGTGAATGGCACCCAAAAACTTTCCTCACTTGCGTGAACTTCTGCACATGGCCCCATCCTACATTAAAAACCCAATTATTCTGTCTGGTGGCCAGCACTAGGAGCAATCTATTCCACCCGAATACTAAACTCTACATCAATGTCGTAAAAGGTGGACTACACAAATTCCGTCTTCCCTTTCGACAATACTCTCTTATCGAAAATTTCAGAGAGGAACAAGTGTGAAAAAGCAGCAGTTCTGGAGCATAGATCCGTAGCCATCTCCACCGACGGCTCTAAACTAGGTGGCGAAGTAGGTTGTGCAGGTTACTTTGAGCCGAATGCTATAAAATTAAGTAAAAGACTTCCCGACCACTGCGGCATATTCTAATACGTTAACCCAACCAATTACAACCACCTCAAAGTGGACATAAAATGCAGAGAGATCTTAAACAAACCCTCGGCTAGATGTGAAACGTCCGTGGTGTGGGTTTCTGCTTACAGAGACATCCCAGGGAACTGCGTAGCAGATGAACTGACCAGAGAGCGAACAGTTCTTATGTTGGTAAACTCCATAAGCACAATTACTGGCATAATAACCTAGCACTTTTTCTTGGTACTCTTAGTAGAAGGATGTGCTGCTTCTCAAACGACTTCTGCCGCAGCTGTAGGGACAAAGATGAGAGGAGAGGAATCGGTGACATACTACCTCAGTCACTGTCCAGCTCTCAGAGCTTTATTTCATGTCCGAAATATACTCGGAGAGATTGACATTCCCGGCCGAGGGGCGATCGCAATTATAAAATGTAGCTTAATTTGTTATTTAAATAAATTTTCTTTAACTTTTTGGATGTTAGTACGACACCAGGATTTGAAGTCGAGCCTTCCGAATGGCAGTACGCAATGCTAACCACTCGGCTACATAAGGAATCATAACGGCCCAATAGGCCTAAGTGCGCTTAATCTGGGTTCCGTGATCAATCAACTTATAAAACTAACTAATTAATTAGATACACCAACTCAGACACGGATCGAAAGATATAGATTGCAGTAGTACAGAAGGAATATTAGAGACTTCAGAATTTGGCTTGTGTGACTACATCAAAAGTACGAGTATGCTGGAAATGGTGACTGTACTTTAATAACTTTCACAATGCTGCGAAAAAATTTATTTATCATATTTATAGTGCCGCTTGTATATATTGCGAGTGGGTGTAAATAGTATTAACTAATACATACATAGATGCATATACACATACGCATGGCGTATATATAATTGTAAATTTGTGAATATACACGTATTTTAAATATCGCCATAGGCCAGAGGACTCAACGCAGCTATTAAATTGATTTTTAGCAAAACCATATTTGTTTGAGCTTTAATTATTTATATTTAGTTTTTTTTTTGCATTTTTGCATTGACGGATTTTTTTGCTCTTTTTATTTTTACTGGCACGACGCTTTTTCCATTATAATGGGTATACACCGAGTATGCGAGTGTATACGTATCTACATAGATGTATGTATGTGTGTGTGCAAAGGTGCACATTAGTTAGGTGTGAGAAGTCAGTAAAATCAAAAGCAAACCAGAAAAATAGCGGAAAAATGCAAATCGAATAAAAAAGTCAACCCAATAAAAATAGCTAAAAATTGTAAAAATAGTGCAAAACCAAGCTGCGCGCACACACCACAATAAACGAATTTAAATAAAATTATATGCCAATAAAAATCAAACACACAAACGAATGCAAGGGCCTAGCGCTTGGCCAGTCAGCGGTTGTTTAATTTGTCCGCCGAAGGGGCACTCTGACGCCTGCTGTTCATGTATTGGTCATTGCAATTAAGTGTATTACAAATATGCACAAACAAATGTACATATATATGTATATATAAATGCATGCGTTTGTGCGTATATGTATTGTAAATATATGTACGTACGAAACATATTTAAATATACTCGTATATGTAGGTGAAAAAGTTTGTTATTCTATATGTCCGACAAAACAGATTTTTATGGGCCTACAATTGAACAAAGCTGCAAACGTTGGCTACAAACATACATATGAGCATACCTTAAATGTGGGTGTTTGTGTGAGATGGTGCGCTAGTGTGGTGGTACCAGTTGGGGACCACGTTGCGTATGATAAACAAAAAGCTAAGCAAAACTACAAATGCGCAAAGCTGAACATACACACCTGTTTATATATATGTATGTATGGTATGTACGTGTGTATAACTACGCACACATGCGTATTTATAATGCTATTGAGCATGGGTGTGTGTGTGTAGTTTTGCCGTTTTTGATTTGTTTTGCAAATTTTCAGCTTTTTTCTTTATTGAAAATGCTCTCTTTGCTCTGCGCACTGTAGCATTTTTATTTGTTTTTAATTTTTTACACATCCTGCTTTCCTTTTACTTTCTTTTTCATTTCTCTTTTTTGCTCTATATACTTCTGCCACGATTCAGCGTTGGGCGTTAGTTGCAGATTTCTGTCCATATATATTTTGTTTTGTTTAGCTTTTTGTTGAAATGCATTCAACCCTTACGCCTCACCAACATTCCCGCCAACTTTAACCATTTAATAACCGCACGTGCTTCCCGAGCATTTTTAATGTCAATCAAGTTCATTTTTATGTGCGTTCGATTTGCGCTGCTGCCATTCAGTCAAATTTGGTTTATTTTTATATTTATTACTTTTTTAGTTATTCTGCACTCATTCGTGTACGTAATAATGTACAGGCAACGAGTACATGAATGTGGTTCATCTAGTTGTCTTATGCCTTTCTTTAAAGGTTTTTCTAACTCTTTTCTCCTCTTTTTACGTATGTATGAGTGCCTCTAGTCTTGTATAGTATAACATAACGCGTGTTATATAGAAAAACTATCGTTGGCAGTTTTTAAATTAAAAATAAATATTGAATAAATTGCGGGCGTAAACAATTTGTATTGACGTATATATTCGTATGTATATATGTGCATATAAGCCTAAATAGGTTCTAAGTGGGCTAGCGCATAGGAGTAGCATAGGTGTTACACATAATTTCAAAATTTCCGAAAGGAACCTACCCACATACATACATATACATATGTGTCAACTTGTACATATCCAGGCACGTTTAGTTTAAACGCACAATTCGCATACATGTGAGGACGCATTCAACCGCAAGTGCCGTAATGCACTCACATACACTTAAATATAGACGACTATGCAAATGCCAATATACATACATATATCTAGGCATAAACGGCTCCTATCACCCCCACTAGTGTATGCCTATACATGTGTATATATGTACATATGTGCATGCTCATGTGCAAAAGTTTACATTTGTTTTAATTAATATTAAAAATAGGCTAAAAAGATTAAAAAATACCACAAATTTTCATATTATATCTGTTTTGCGCTTTCTCGCTTGCACTCACCTCCTGCCAATGGTAATTTTTTCACTTCCTCTCTTTCTCTCTCTACCCCACCTCACCTCACAGACGTCGATTTCGCACGTTCACACTTTGTAGGCACATCATCATCACAACTGAACGCACAATTTCACAAATCTACCTCACCGCTCCACCTAGACCATTTGATGCACATCATTCTCAGCCTTACCAAGTCCTCCATGCGCTATTTCACTTACACTTGCTGAATTATTTAGCATTCTGTTATGTTGATTCGGTCGCCTCACTCTTTCTAACATTCGCTTGCCTAATATGTAGTATGTTTTGTGCTTTGTTGTTATTTGTTGTGTTGCATTTTTGCAAAAATTTTGCACTGTTTAGTTCTGTATTTTTATTTTTATTTTCATTGCCATTATTTTTCTTTTTTGTTTTACTATTTTTTATTTGGAGCAACTCACACTAATTAAGTTTAATCGCGTGGGCCTACTTCCACATGAATAAGTATGTATACACACATATATTACTTAGTTTCTATTAACTATTAACAAGTGCGTGGACATAAGGGATACCCAGTATGATAAAATAATACGAATTGGCTAAATTAAAATTATAGGTATACTTATAAACTTCGTTTGTTAAGGCCTCAGATAATCAGAATAAATGCCACAGTCGAAAGAGAGCAAAGAAAGATTGTCTTCGCTGCTATAAATGCAAATAATAAATTTCTCTTATTATGAGCAGATAGGTATGTTCTGTGTAAGTTCTCATGAATTCGCTTCTGGATTAATTTTTTTAGTCCGCTATCCCGTAGTTAGTTACACCATTTAAGAATTATTTTGAAATGAATATATCAAAGAGAAAGCTTTTCCCCATCGAGCTACTGATATATATAACATAGAAATGTCCTGCGAGATGGCAATTGACCAGTCTTATTCCAATATAAATAAAAAATTTTATATATTTGATTTATGACTATTATGACTGTTTTTGTCTTAATGTTTTTCAAAAAAATATTTGTTCTTAGGCGCCTACGGAGAACTGATAAATTTTTATAAGAAAACCATAAACCAAAGTTCAAAATCAAGGAAAATTTAATTTTGATATTTGCGGTCACCCCTCGACAGGGAATGTCAAGCCCTCAGTGTGTTTTTCTGATAAGAAATGAAAGCTCCTAATAAAGACATCAAGACGCATACCACAAATTGGAGGTGGAGCTCGACCGAAAATCGCCTCAGCGGTTATAAAGCGCCTATTATCTATACTTTTATACATACATATATATAATTTAAAACTAATATTTTATACTTTTGATGATTGGTCTGGTTGAGATACGTTGAATGTTATACCAAAAAAATGTATGTGGTATTTTGCTTGCTTAAGACGGGATTAAATAAAGCAAAATAAAGTTTATAGATTATTCTGTTGCCAATAAATAAATAACATACATAATTAAGTTAGAAAAATATTATATTATATTGGGTTGCCACAAAAGAAACCTACGGCGTTGACAATTTTTTTGAACAGTTTGTGACTATTTAAATGTATTTTTTCTTTTGACAGTTGTAAGCTGTCACTTTAAGCTTGCTTTAGAAAAAAAGTACGCGTAAGTTTGTTTATATTTAATATGGAGCACACAAAAGAAAATTTTCGCCATGTTTTAATTTATTATATCCTTAAAGGAAAAAATGCAGCGCAGGTTGCTAAAAAGTTGCATAATTTGTATGGTGATAAGACCTTGAAAAAACACAGTGTCGAAGTTGGATTGTCACATTCCGTTCGGGAGATTTTTCTTTCAAAGATAAGCCACGTTCAGGTCGGTCGACGATAGCAAGGCTTTAATCGAATCGGAGCGTCATGTAACTGGGCGTGAGATTGGAGAGAAGTTAAGTATACGAGTATATTAAAAATCAATTGTTCATAATCAAACACGACGTCTTAAACTGGTAAAAAAAACCTGATATTTGGGTTCCACGTGAATTGAAAGAAATTCATTTAACAAGACGCTTCAACGCTTGTGATATCCATCTTAAAGACGAAGCAAATCATAACTGGAAATGAAAAATGGATTTGGTCAATGGTAAAGGTGTCATACCTATTCCACCAAGACAATGCTAGACCGCAGTTGCAAGTGCGCAATATGGTGTATAGGTATATACGTACAGAAAATAGGCCAAACTTAAAATTGAGGTACTCACAGAGTAGTTACAAAGTTGATTTCCTGTTGGTAGTTCAGAGATGGAAGTTTGTACGGATTGTGATTAATTTTGGAGTACTCTATTGTCTTCATGGAGTACAATATACGTGTATGTGTATGTAGGTATATCACGGGTGCATGGTGCTGTTTGCATGGTATGTTTGAAGCTTTTTTGGTGTTTCCAAATCCTTAACCCTTCTTTTTCCCATACATACATATGTATGTGCATATGAGTACACATATACTTACAGCGCTTTTTTATTTCAAACTTCCTGAAGCAGCCTGGCAAATTACAATATGGCATATACATAATTATTTGCTCTTTATTTTCTTCAATATATTTACCTTTGTATGCGTAACAATCATAACAATGGCAAAGCATCAAGTTATGAATACTGAAGTGTGCGTATGTTTGTTGTGTTTAATTTATTATTATCTTGTTGTAAATATTTTTGTTCCACTGTATACGTCGTTCCATTTTTCTTTAGTTTTGAAATTATATTAATTAATTACACTTTATTTTTCCTTACTTTACAAACATCCATACACGAATATGTTCGTGTGCGTAGCACAAGCGTATTTATTGTACGTATGTACATATTTATGTAAGTTTGCCATAGACAATTCAACTATCATTTTGTGTTTTGTTTTTGTGGCATGCGTTAATCAGCGCAACAGAATGTGAGAGCACACATATGGACATACAAAAACGTGAACGCAAGTATATACATATCTGAATATTGTATGTGTATGTATAAGCAATTATGTTTTCTTTTTTCCATTTTTTTCCGGAATTCGACAACAACAAATCGTAATAAAACGACCTAAACAAATCAGTCACGTACGGCCGACGCCTACATGGGTGGGTGTGTGCAAGAGCACGCACACAAACACACACAAACTTTATATACCATATATAATATGTATGTATATAAATACATGAATATGTGCATAAAAATTCAACTAAAAAATAATAATAATAAATACAACATCACCATTCGGCTTGAAGAGGTGGAGCATGCTCTGAAATCCCTGTAAAAAAAGGTTGCCAATGCTTCCAATTACAATCAGGTCCGTGTGTATGTATGTATATTATATAATACAACTAATAAAAAATTGCTAAAAAAAATAAATAAATAAAAACGAGATTTTAAAGTTTTAATTTGATATAAATTAAATTAAATATTTCAACCAAATTAGTTTTAATTAAAGAAATCATTAAGTGTTAAGTAACAAAATAATTTGTTATTATTAATCAATTAACATTTAGAGAGCTTTGAAATTTTACAAATATTAATTACCACTAATAAGAAGAGCACTCCTAACAATTACTAACAAGTAACTACATTCATGCACTGTTAAATCCAGCACCCTTCGGGTTACGTTGCGGCAAAGCCATTTCGAATTATATAGTTCTATTCGAAACCCAAATTCGATTTGAATGCACTTTCGTACACCATGATTTGCTCGAATCAACTTTCGAATGAATTTGAGAATAGCAGACAACGGTAAATGCCAACTCCAAAGAAAAGTGCAGCATAGGAGAATGAAACTAAAGAAAAAATCAAGTAATCGAGAAATCGAAATTATTTGGAAAGGGAAATTTCCTCTCCTTGGCGTGGCATGCGCACCGCTTACGTGATTAAAATATAATCAAAAATAACGCGCCATTCGGTTCTTCTCTCCGCTGTTTGGCGACAAAAGGAAATATCAAGTAAAACCAAGTCGCTCTCCACCTGATCTTTCGTGGAGATTTTCCACTTTCTCTGCATCCTCCGGCGGATACTGCATTGAATACTTTCAAATCTGGAGCGCATTCATTCATACGAACTACATGGCCTAGCCAACGCAGCCGCTGTCTCTTTATTCACTGGACTACATTAATGTCACCGTGTAACACGTACAGCTCATAGTTCCATCGGATGCGGTATTCATTGTAGCCAATGCACAAAGAACCATAAATCGTTCGCTAGGAGGACGGAAATGATGAGTGTCTTGTAGAGATAGGTTCGGGTTTATTTAGAGAGGACCTTGCTTTTCAATTCCCTACTCAGTCCAAAGTAGCACTTGTGGGCAAGATGTCCACGAAAGTGAGGAAATTCTTTTTTCATATGGTTCCGGTCTTAACCCAAGTGTCCTCTAGGTAGCCAACCAACATCCGTTTGGAGACAAGCTAAAGCAAGAAGAGAACTTTCCCACGGTTGTGCGTGGAATTTGAGGCACACCACATGAAAGAAAAATCTCCATTGAAAAACCAAAACATGCTTCGGATGAGAGAACCCTCTACTGATGACCACCCCCGCAAATGTTTTAAGGATAACGATTTGAGGGCATGCACCTGGAATGTCGAATACTAGCTGCCCAGGTAGTCCTCATAAAATTAAAGGCTGACATCACTGCCATCCAAGCAGTGCGATGGACGGGACAATGACTAAAGAAGGTGGGTCCTTGTGACATTTACTACAGCGGCCATATAAAGGAGCACAAATTTGGTGTCGAATTCGTGGTGAGAGAGAGACTACGTCGCTGAGAACTGGCATTCACTCCGGTGGATGAATGTCTCGCCACAATCCGTATCAAAACGAAATTTTTTAATACTACGCTGATCTCCGCCCACGTTGGAAAAGAATGATGATTTGACCAAGGATGCCTTTTACGAGCGCCTCGAGCAGACTTATAAGCGTTGCCCTCGATGTCAAAATTGTGCTTGACGACTTCTACGTCAGAGTTGGTAAAGAAGGTATTTTTGAAACAATAGTCGGCAAATTCAGCTTCCACGATGAAACATCCCTGATATCCTTGTCTGTAGCACTAGATTCCAGCTCAAGAAAAATCACCAAGCTACTTGGCTGTTTGCAGATCGAAAACCTCTCAACGAGATCGATGATGTTGTTATAGACGGAAGACATGTATGCAGTGTTTTAGCTGTGCGTACATTCCGAGGTTCTAACATTGACTCAGATCATTATCGTGTCGAAGCAAAGATACGTACGCGCCTCTGTGTATCAAAGAACGCCCGTCAACAAACACAGGGAAGGTTGGACGTCGAAAAGCTGCAATCACAACATACTGCCGAACGGTTTTCTACTCGGTTTGTACACCTGCTTTGCAAGAACACTCATCAGCAACTTCATACAAGGAAACTGTGGAGTTGCATCTCAAATTCCCTACGTACCGTCGCTACGGAAATAATTGGTTTTTGGCAATGTCAGAAAAAGAACTGATACGATATGTAATATTGAACTGCAGTAGAGAGAAGACAGACTGCCTACCTTACAACCTTGCGATCGACCACAACACGTGCGGCGCGGGATAGATACCGAGAGCTGAAGAGGGAAGCAAGACGCATTTGCAGGAAAAAAAGAGACACCAGGAGATAGTGAACCCGAAATCTCAATCGAAGATGATGGAAAAGATGTTTGGTTACCCGACTGTGAAGAAAACAACAAAGCGGCGGGGACCGATGGATTACTGATAAGGTGCATGCATCACCTTCTTTTGAAAATATGGTCTCATGAAAGCGTGCCCGACCATTGAAACCTAAGTGTGCTGTGCACAATGCACAAAAAGGGCGATCCGACAGTCTGCGCCACTTACCCTGGAATAGGCCTCCTTAATATCGCATATACTAGTAAGGTCCTATCAAGCATATTGTTATCAGTGTGGCTCTAGACCTAGTAAGTCAACCATTGACCATACGCCAAATCTTGGAAAAGACCTGTGTAATGAGGATCAACACACATCACCTCTCCGTCGATTTTAAAGCAGCCTTTGACAGGACGAAAAATAGTTGCCTCTACGCCGCTATGTCTGAATTTGGCATTCCCGTGGTTGTGTAAACTAACGCTGGACAATACCAGAAATGAATTTCGATACCAAACACAGCTATATATTTCTATAAAAGTGTACAGCTGCTGGCGTACGCCGATGATATTGACATTATTGGCCTCAACAACCGCACCGTGAGTTCTGCATATCAGACTGGATAAGCGAAGAATATGGGTCTGATAGTGAACGAGAGCAAGACAAAATATCTTCTGTCATCAAGCAAATAGTCATCGCATTCGCGACTTGGCTTCCACGTCACTGTTGACAGTCTTAACTTTGAATTCGCAGATAGCTTCGTCTATCTTGGAACCCATATTAAGACCAACAACAATGTCAGTCTGGAAATCCAACGCAGAATCACTTTTGCCAACAGGTGCTACATCAGACTGAGTAGGCAATTGAAATGTAAAGTCCTCTCTTGGCGAACGAAAACCAAACTCTACAAGACACTTATGATTCCCGTCGTGCTACATGGTGCGGAGGCGTGGGTGATGAGAACATCTGATCAGTCAGCGTTAGGAGTTTTCGAGAGAAAGGTTTTTCGTAAGATTTACGGTCCTCTACGAGTTGGTAACGGCGAATACCGCAGCCGATGGAATGATGTGCTGTACGAGCTATGTATATGATGATACTGACATAGTTCAGCGAATGAAGAGACAGCGGCTACGCTGGCTAGATCATGTCGTCCGAATGGATGAAACCACTCCAGCTTTGAAAGCATTCGATGCAGTACCCTCTTCTCCGTTGGAAGGGTCAGGTTGAGAGTGACCTGGTTTCACTGTAGCGATGCTAACTTCAGTTGAGGACTTTAATGGTCGACCACAGCGAGGCAAATCTTCCATCACACCTCGACCGCTTTTGAATGTATTTCACCATACTTAGGTACGTGATGGCTCACAAAACTCCGTTTGAAATGCAAAATTTGAGACAAGATCTTTGTTCGATATTTTAAGTCACTTTAAAAGTCGTTATGTAAGTACTTATGTACGTCCTTGAGATGGACCAACAGCATTGCGAGCACTCAAAATCAGTATTGAGGACAGCTGTGCCAACTTAGCGTCAAACGTAATTACCATATTGTAATGCTTTTACGCTTTTTTTTTAAAAAACAAATTTCGATACTCGTTTGATAGAATATACGAACATACAGCCTTGGCCAAAAAAAAGTATTAGGCACCCCACTAAAATACGAATGTTCTGTGGTCTGATGAATCAAAGTTCCAGGTAAGCTTAGTTAAAATAAGTTAAAAAGTATTAACAGCCATAGCTTCTTACCCTAGAGCGATTTTGAAGACATAATACAAATCTTTTGAAAACATTATTTTTTCTTTTCTACAGTTGTTTGGAACACCTGGTGTGACGTTCGTGAGGCGACGGGTTGGGGAAGAATATCATCCAGATTGCGTGGTACCCACTGTTAAGCATGGAGGAGACAGCATTATGATCTGGGGCTGCATGACTGCTGATGGTGTCGGCGAAATGTTCATTTGCGAGGGTCGCATGGACAGTCAAAAGTACATAAATGTATTAGAAGCTGTTCTTCTGCCTTCGTTAATGCGCATTTTCTGCGATACCAATTTAGAAGGGGTTCAATTTCAGCATGATAATGCTCCTTTTCACAAATCAGCGACTACGACGCCAACATTGTTTTGTTAGATTGGCCTGCATAGTCTCCAGATCTGAATCCCATTGAGCACATGTGGGCTATTTTAAAACGCAAGATTAAGGAACACAGTATAACATCAAAAACTGCCTTATTTAACGAGTGGTACGCTGTGGTGCGAACGAATGTGCAAAGCTTGTACGCAGCATGCCTAAGAAAATTGCTACCGTTATTAAATCGAAGGGTGGACCTACTAAATATTAATGTTATTATCACTAATTCATTGTATTTTCACTGTTTTACTAATAAAACTTCATTACTTCATTTGTTTAAAAAAAAAATCAGGAATTATTGGGGGCCTAATAATTTTGGCTGTGAATTATATACATATGTCTTTTATATTTATCATCTAAACTTTGAAATCCAATGAATCCAAAAGCTCGCCACGAGGTATACTCGTATGTATAGGTATATGGTATATAACTATTACTTTTTGTTTCAACACTCTTATCGGGGCGTTACGTTAACACATACTCGCGAGCATCTTTAAAACAGAGGGTCTAAATTGTATTCAATAGAATGGAATAGAATAATATGGTATTTCCACGGCACCCAATCTCAATCGTAATTCGCACTTTAATCACTTAATTCACCATACAATTTTTTGAGAGCGAATTACGCCAAATGTTGGTATTTCATTCTCAATTACTATTTTTCCCCGAAATTTATCGAAATCAGCTGACAAATCGAAACAAAAAAATTATAACCCATGGAAAAAACGCTTAAACACCAACTTTTATTTGAATCCAAACACTACGTTTACTTCGAAAATTAAAAATGAGAAATTATTAAAGAAGTTATAATGTTCAGGCGCATAATAAACTTGTTAGAATTATATGCAGAGCAAAATAGTAAAATTTTGAATGTATGTATGGATTTAATGAATTTTTTTTTGCCAGATTCCAAATGCTGGCACTTTCATCTCCAATTCAATTCAATCTTTAATGAACTTTAAAAAAAAACTTTCCCTTCACTTTTACATGAAACCGAAAAAATAATTAATTGCGTGCCGTGTGAACAGGATGATTCGCGTTGGTAATTGAAAGAACGAACAATGTAATTCACGAAGACGTGGAATAACCGTATAAGGTTACTCATACAAATGTCACCAGAATCGATTGAGCCGTTCTCATGAGAGATCGTATTTGCTGTCTGTTTCAATGTTTATTGCGGCCGCGGTAGCTGAGTTGTTAGCATTACGTACAGCCATTCGGAAGGCTCGGGTTCAAGACCTGGTGTCGTACTAACATCCAAACAGTTATGAAAAATTAATTGAAATAACAAATTAAGCTCTATTTTCTAATTGCGTGCCAACCTCTCCGAGTGTATTTCTGACATGAAATAAAGCTCCTCATAAAAAAACTATCAGCCGTCCGGAGGCGGCTTGGTACAAACTGTAGTTCCCTCCATTTGTTGGAAAATCATTAAGCCGCAAAATCACATATTGGAGGAGGAGCTCGGCCGAAATTCGCTTCAAAGGGTTACAAAGCGGCAATTATATACATACATATGTGTATACATATATTGCATTTTCATATTTATATAAAATTTACCAAAAGTGAAATCAGTAATCAGTATATTATTGACGCGCAGACTCCACACAACAGCAAGAATGTACAAAATTCTATTAGTGATATTCTGTATCATCGAGCTAAACAGCTGCTCGAAACATGGTGAGAAAGAGGAAGCGAGAGATACAATTTCTTTTTTATTAGCTTTAGTGCTTTAGTGTAATTGCTCACCCGCTACAAAGTGCCCGCTGATCAAATTGAGCATATGAGAGCTCACAGCAATGTGTAATGCTGCCACTACTTATCTTACATACCGCACAGCCATAACACCCGACTGTGATAAAATATACAAACACGAGTATTTTCTGCGGGACAACCGTCAGTAACGGCATCCACAAATGGTGACAACTTATCATTTACATAGCGCTCTCATAATGCAAGTTGCTAAGGATGGAAGGTATGTAAGATGGGTAGTTGCAGCATAAGCGGAGTTTGCGACTATCTCTCACGCGAGTAAGATTAGTAGCTTTACCATACTTCCCATTCGGCAATTACTTTCTAGTAAAATTATGTATTTATATAGGTACATATGAAAATAAACTTGACGTCATTGTTTTCTTGGATATTTACATATGTATAGTATGTACGCTAATGTGTTACATATTACATATGTATGCTCATTTTTATTCTGATACATAAATTCTAATCATATTTTTTACTGATAGCTGTACTCGCTGCAAAGCAGCAATCAAGTTGCGCCTCGGAGGAAGGTGAGTGGGCATGTAAAAGTGGTGCCTGTATCCTAATTTATAATCTTTGTGATGGTACCAAACATTGTCGAGATGGTTCTGATGAGAGAAAAAAGACTTGCAAAAATATGCAATGTTCTACCTCATCTTTTCGTTGTAATTACGGTGCTTGCATACCAGCTGAAAGCATGTGTGATGGGTTTACCGATTGTGTAGATTCATCAGACGAAGACAACGATATGTGTCGTAGGCATCGGAACGAGCCAACAGAGGAGGATATTGAAGAGTCCGAGGATCGGAAAAATTGCGCAAGGTAAAAGGAAACAAATAATCGTAACTACAAAAGTTATTAAGCTAAGCATATTAAAGAAATATACTGCATTTGTACCTACATATATGTACATGTATATGTGTAATGCATAAATACAGTTTTATAATATAATCATTACTCATAAAAATATATACCTAGAAATGTTTAGTAGATAAACGTAGATAAAGTTAAATAATTTCATAAAAGGTTCCACTTCCGTCTCCGGCTGATCAGTCACAAAGCGATACCTTTTTAAGAGTCACTTTTGCCAAATGCTCACTACGTACGTACATACATACATACATCAAATCGTAGACCAAAAATCGGAGGAGAAGCTCGGTCGGAAATCTCTCAGCGCTTAAAATGTATACATATATTGGGTTGCCCAAAAAGTAATTGCGGATTTTTTAAAAGAAAGTAAATGCATTTTTAATAAAACTTAGAATGAACTTTAATCAAATATATAATTGCCTTTTTGTTCGATAACCTTTTGCCATCTTCCCGGCAAATTTAGTATTCCACGCTCATAGAACTTCTGGCCTTTACCTGCAAAAAACTGAACCAAGTGCGATTTTATACCCTCATCATTGCCGAAAGTTTTACCATTTAAGGAGTTCTGCAAAGATCGAAATAAATGGTAGTCTGATGGTGCAAGGTCGGGACTTTATGGTGTATGCATCAAAAGTTCCCAGCCAAGCTCACTCAGTTTTTGGCGAGTGACCAAAGATGTGTACGGTCTAGCATTGTTCTGGTGGTATACGACACCTTTACGATTGACCAATTCTGGTCGCTTCTCCTTGATGGCTGTATTCAATTTGTCCAATTGTTGACAGTAAACATCCGAATTAATCGTTTGGTTCCTTGGAAGCAGCTCAAAATATACCACACCCTTCCAATCCCACCAAACAGACAGCATAACCTTCTTTTGGTGGCTATCAGCTTTCGAAGTGGTTTGAGCTGGTTCACCATGCTTGGACCATGATCGTTTTCGATTGACGTTATTGTAAACAATCCATTTTTCATTTCCAGTTATGATTCGTTTTAAAAACGGATCGAACTCATTGCGGTTAAGGTGCATATCACAATCGTTGATTCGGTTTGTTAAATGAAATTCTTTCAATTCATGTGGTACCCAAATATCAAGTTTTTTTACGAGTCCAAGACTTTTTATGTGATAATGAACGGTTGACTTTGGTATATTTAATTTCTCTCCTATCTCACGCTCAGTTACATGACGATCCGATTCGATTAAAGCCTTGATATCGTCATCGTCAACTTCACTTGGCCGACCTGAACGTGGCTCACCTTTAAGTGAAAAATCTCCAGAACGGAATTTGCGAAACCAATTTTGACACTGTCTTTCTTTTAAGGCTTTATCACCATACACATCTCGTAACTTTTTAGCAAACTGCTCCGCGTTTTTTCCTTTACGGAAATAATAAAGTAAAATATGACGAAAATGCTCTTTTGTGGGCTCCATATTAAAATTGACGCCAAACAAACAAATGTAAACAAAATTTCGCGCACTTTTTTTCTAAAGCAAGCTAAAAGTGACAGCTAATAACTGACAAAAGAAAGAATGCAATTACAGAGTCACCGCCGTTCAAAAAAAATTGTCAAAGCCGACTATATGAAAAATCCGCAATTACTTTTTGGGCAACCCAATATATATGCAGAGTGCATCATCTGTTGCGATAGCATATGAAACTTAAATAACTTTTGTTATTTTTTACACAAACTTCATACGTGCATTTCCTGACGTATATTGGCTTTAAGCTGGGCTACGGTCGTCGGCTTTACGAAGTAAACTTTGTTTTTTAAATACCATTACAAATAAATTAATAAGGAGTCCGGCAGCGTCAAATCGGGTGAGCGAGACGGCTAGTCGAAATCGCCGTTCTTAGATATGAAATGTCCGTCGAACATCGTGCAGAGTAGCGTCATTAAATCACGTCTAGGTGCGCTGTGGCTTCGTTCTGTTGAAACCAGAAGTGGGCCATATCATAATCAGTAATTTCCGGAAACACAAAATCACGCAGCATTGCTCGGTGGCGCACCCCATTGATCGTAACGGTGTTACCAGCCTCGTTCTCGAAAAAATACGGTCCGATGAGTTTTTGATCGATACGCCGTACCAAATGGACATTTTTTGATCATGGCAAGGCTCCCCGAATATCTCACAAGTTTTTCGGCCCAAAAATGGCAATTTTGTTTATTAACCGTGAAATGAGCTTCATCGCTCATGAAATTTTGAACCAAAACTCACCATCACGATGAAACATGTTGCGGCAATAAACGTTGTGTAAATTGTACTTTGTAAGAGAAAAGATGCAAGTCGTCCTTCAACTATTCAAGTTTCAAATGCTATCGCAACCGTTGGGACACCCTGTATTTATGCCTAATAAGAACTGCGATTATCGGCCGCTTTGAAAGTAAGATGAAATTTTAGCTTTATGAACAAGTATTTGCCAACGCTATTAAGCACTACTTTTGTGATAAGTAATCAGAAAAGAATAGTTTTACACAAATTCTTAGGTTTCAAAGTATATTTGAGCAAACCGTGTATTTCCTTTAGATAATCAGATTTTAGATGAATTAAGTTCAACATATAATATTATATTATTACAGAAACTAATAAAATTCGGAATTTATTACCATAATTTAGGTGAATGTAAAGCGAAGAACTTAAGAAAAATTATAACCTTAATAAAATATATATTCGTACAACAGAAAGTTGATAGAAGCGACAGTGTGTTTCAGAGGTCATCACATCTCCTCAGCAGACATTTTTGTGAAAGGGAATGAACGAGGATGCTCACTTAACTGCGGAGACCTATTCGCTCTATCTAAATTTGGGAAGTAATCTTCTGGTGTACCTGCTTTTATTCCAAACAAAGCATGGGGGTATTAGACTTTAGATTGTAGCAACCATTGTGATAGATCGAGCTTAGAAATTTTTTTATTGAAGGCTTTGGTAACTTCGTCTACGTGGTGAAGGGGGCCTTTCCAAAAACTTCAATTGATCAATCTATTTTTTTTTTTCAGCTGGGGCCAAATGAAATGCTGGTCGGGTCAATGTGTAAATTTGAGTGACAAATGTAATGGCATTGAAGATTGTGATGATGGCAGCGACGAGTGGTCACAGATATGTGCAAATATCGTGTGTGACAAAAACCATCAATTCAAATGTAATTATGGTGCTTGCATAGACATACGTGGCATGTGTAACGGTACAGAAGAGTGTGCCGATAAGAGTGATGAAGCATTAGAGATTTGCGAAATGAAAACTATTTTGCCCACAATCTCGAGTCCTCACGAATTCACTACTAAAATTTCAGTTGATAGCAAAACTACAATTATAGCGAAGGATAATAACAGTCCAGGCCTTAATAAATATTCTATTTTAAGGTATATGAGACCATCGTATTGTACGAATAAATGGATTAGCTCCAATGATTGCTGCACTCTGAATGGAGCTTCATATTCATGTGAAAGAATAGTGCCCAACACCATAGTTCACAAAGGATGCAAGTAAGTTTGAAAACAAGAAATATTGATAACCTATTTATGATAAGATTGGACTATGGACCATTCGGATTCAATAATTAAGTTTAGCTTCTTATGGCAATAAGTGGAGTTTCGGATTTAATTTTGAATCTTCTATGCAAATATTCTTCTTCTTTATTTCGATTATAAGCGAACCAACAATATCGCGCCGTTCATCTCATCTATTCGCTGTTTGGCGCCAATTGGAAATAACAAGTACAGCCAGGTGTTTCTCTACCTGATTCCTCCATAGAGCGAAAGTCTTCTTCTTTCTCTGCTTTCACCAGCGGGTACTGCATCGAATTCTTTTAAAGCTGGAGTGCTTTCATACATTCGGACAACATGACCTAGCCAGGGTTGCCGCTGTCTCTTCATTCGCTGTACTATGTCAATATCATCGTATAACTCGGACAGCTCTTCGTTCCATCGTCTGCGGTATTCGTCGTTGCTAATCCGTAAAAGACCACGCTTCGGCATCATATAGTAGGACAGGTATAATGAGTGACTTGTAGAGTTCGATTTTCGTTCGTTGAGAGAGGACTTTACTTTTCAATTCCCTACTCAGTCTAAAGCTACGATCTCGAAATCATGACTGTCAACAGTGGCATGGGAGCCAAGTCGCGAATGCGTTGACTGTTTATTTGGTGACAGGAGAAATTTCGTATTGTCCTCATTCACTATCAGACCCGTTCGCTTCACTTTTTTATCTAGTCTGGACAAAAGCAGAATTAACAGCGCGATTGTATTGATATCATTCGGCGTACGCCAGTAGGTGTACAGTATTGTAAAAGATTGAACCTTGAATATTTAGCTCTGAAGCTATTATTATTTTTTCTCCAGTATCAAATTAAAGAAATTCTACGTTAGTCTCTATGTGTAAAATCTCGTTTGGTACCGAACGGCTCAGAGAGGCCCTTCCCAATTCTAAATGCGCTTCTGCTGTTGTCCAGCTTTAGTTTTGCCGGGGTGCCAAATTAAGACTTAGCAACGTTGAGGCATTCCACTGTGCTTTTAAAGCCAGCTTTGAAATCGGTGAAAAGATAACGTGTGTCAGACTGGTCCCATTGTGAATATCTGGCCAATAGTTGATTTACCAGGTCTAAAGCCACACTGATAAGGTTTCTTGAGGGTGGGCTTTAGTATTTCACACAAAATGCGCAAAAGTTCCTTAAATGCGATATTTAAGAGGCTAATCCCACCGTAATTGGCGAAGATTGTGGGGTCCCTTTTTTATGGATTGGTCAGAGCACATTTAAGTTCCATTCGTCGGGCATGCTTTCGCCCGACCATAGGAAGACCGTCAGCTCCACCTTCTTTGCTGCTTTTTAAGCGGGCAAACGCTATTTGAACGTCGACGTAGTCGGGTAGTGGAACGTCTTTTCCATCGTCATCGATTGGGTTTTCGGGTTCACCGTCTCCGGGTGTTTCATTTTCACTGCAAGTGTTCCTTCCATATCAGTTTCAAGGTATCAGTCACTAGGTATCAGGCCCTAGGCCACCCCTCTTGGTCCTACTAGAGTTTGCTCCGGTCTTGATACCTTCCGTAAGTCGCCGTTTCTTTTCGTAGAATTTTCGAGCATTAACCTTGTTGGCCAGTTTCTACAGCTCCAGCTGTCCGAAGGTCCGCAAAGCACACAAATAAAATTGCCGAATTGTTGCATATTTACTTCTGCTGTATTCACAATAACTTTATTCATTCATAATACTGTTACAGTCTACATATAATATTTTCTTATTCTTTCAGTTTTAAGCAATGCCATCACATATGCAATAAGGCAATGAAATGGGAGCAGCTGGATACCGGTTGCCCAAGATAATAAATGAAATTACGATTTTTAGTTCTAATAATAAGCAATGAAAAATTTTTTAATTATATGTTTTAAATTATGCAGTGTGTAAGGAATAAATTATCAATAAAGATATAGCATATTTGCGTTACGTTTTTGATTTCTTATTTCACCGTAACACATTTGGGCTACAATTGGATGGGATTGAGTTGCTGGTTTGATCACCGTTAACAATATTAATATAAATATGTGGTACAGTGTAACCTCTACTTGCGGACACTTCTCATAACAAAAGTTACGGAACCAAGATTTTCATTGCGTTTTTGGAACAAATTCCACTCTAACAACCGGACTCTCTTTTTTTATTTTTATGTTTTCAAAACCTTTACTAAATGGACACGTGCCTCTCGTTAACGGACAATTACAATATGTTATTGAGCAAAAGTTTGAAGAAATCAAAAAACAACCTCTCATAAGCGGACGCGAAACTCTAATCCGCGACTTAACGTGACATTCAAAAGCAAATGTGGGGAATCTGCCGGGGTTAATCCCTTGGAGGTGCAGCAATTCAAACAAAAGTTACCAAATATTTTGTTAGCCTTCAGTTCAAAATATGCAGATGTAACTGTGCTATTGTGATAAAGAAAAGCCTTTAGGATACAAAAAGGAGCACGTCCGCCCGCCTTTAAAAAATGTGATATAAAAAACTTGCCAGTGGAATGGAAATCACATCAGGGAAATTGGATGTCTCTTGAAATTATGTGTGAACGGCTACTAAGGCTTGATACAAAAATAGATTCCCAGAAGAGGAAAACTCTATGGGACAACGTAAAGACAGAAACAATTAAGAATTGTTTTTCAAAGGTGAGTTTTCAAAAACCTCCATGTGAAATTTCTAGTTTCGACGCATGACGGAAAACTATTTTTTAATCGACAATAATATTTGCAAAAGACATCTTGAAAATTGTTTTATAAAACAAAAACAGGAAAAATTACGGCTGATACTGATATGTTCAATTATAGAGAAGTTATCTTTTAAAATAAACATAAACTGTCTAAGTTTAACGTAAAAAAGTAATAAAAAACATGCTCATGCTCATTCATCATATACGTAACATTAAATTATGTGCATCTTAGTTAGCTTAGTGCAATACGCTGGCAATATTCAACTACTTTTTTTAACGTCTCTTACTACAATTTTCGGTCAGTTGTCTTTCAAATTTTCTTAGATATTTTATTTTGAATTTGCATTGGATAATAAGCGTGAACGAAATTAGATTAGCTCGGGGGTAGGAAAATGGCTCTCAAATCATCTAAGAGAGAAAATATGCTAGAATGGCATTTTGAGTAGATATTATGGGAATGTGCTGCAAAATAGAGGTACGAAACGCTGTTCTGAAATGCAAACATCTACAGCAATAAAAGGCAATGGAATCCAGTTACTCTAGAGCTACTAGCAAATAAATATAACTATTATTTCTCGATACTTTCATATTTAAAAAAATACTAGAAGCTTTTTGTATGTTTTATCTAACATACAATATTTCTTTCATTTAAACTATTGGGTGTATGCATAAATTCGGGCGGTTTTTTTTTCGAAAATTAAGACTTTATTGTGAAAAAATTGTCTTGATCAACTCCTTTTGCAAGTTCTTCTTACGTCTGGCATTCATCTGCGTCGAGCAATGTCTCCAATTCTTCGTCTAGAAATTTTTTTACCTGTCCGTCGTCTAAGTCGAAATTGCCACTTTTAAACCGTGCAAACCACTTTTGGTGCGTTCGTTCGGCTAAAGCATGATCATCATAAACGTCCAGTAAAATATGATGGCTTTCGGTAGCACTTTTCTTCATGTTAAAGTAATGAAGAAGAACACCCCGCAAAAACACTTTATCTGGTACAAATTTCGACATTTTCAAATGAATAAAACAAATTGTTGTTCACGCTAAAACAAATGACATCTACTGAAAACGACGTGAAATGACAGTACCTTTGAAATGAATATAGCCACAGATGAACACGACGCGAAATAATACTAGTAGAGCCCTCTCTTAGAAAACCGCATTAATTAATGCATACACCCAATAAATGAAAAAAAGTTAGGTTGCGCTCAAAATTTTCGTTATTTGAACTTTCAAGCGTGATGTATTCTGGAACAATTTTGAAATAATTTTGTTTGACCTCCTCATTCAATTTCCTGAAGGGCCAACAAGGAATAAATTGAAATCGCAGCAACAAAAATATTTAGCAAAACAGCGTAACCATCCGAACCCTTTGGCTAACACCTTAGCTCATGCAACAAGTCAAACCCGCCTGCGGAGAAAAGACAGAGTAGAATTCTAAAGGGCAACGTCAAGCCAGCAGCCCATTCCTACTAATGGACTTTATGTTTTAATTTAAATTAAGATTTTATTACTTATGGTACGCTTAAAAATAACAAGCAACATTAGCAACATTTCTTTAAAAAACATTAAACAGAAACACGCAAATGATATTCTCAAAAAGTCATGCTTTTCAACTAATCAAGTACGTATACATGTACGAGGGGGTTAACAAAAGTTCGGTGAGTTGACCAGAAAAAAAATTAATAAAAATTTTTTTTGTATTTATTCGTAATCCTTGTCCTTTTTTATCTCCACTACATAATCGCCATTGATTTCAATACATTTCTTAAGCCTATAGATCCACTTCTAAAAACAGTGTTCAAAATCTTGCTTTTTGTGCTTATCAAGTTAGCTCCTCGTTGCTACCGAACACCTTTGCTTTTATATTTTTTTAATTTTCGGAATTAATCAGAAATCACAAGGTGCTATATATATGATGCTGAACACATTTCTTCGATCCCAAAGATCGCAATAAAATTACTCGTTATTTCAGCAGGGTGGGATGGCCCGTTGTCATGAGCCAAGATTTGTCACCAGTAACGATTTACTAAAGTTGCTAGACTGACCATTTTCGAACTTGTTTAGGAAAAATTGAGCGCAATGCACTCGAGCCTCTTTTTGGACTTCATTTAAAATTCGTAGTTCCTATCGAGCAGATTTCTTCGTGTTCCCCAGATAATTACTTAGTATTCGCGATACAGCCATGGCATTCAAGCCCAATTCATTAACAATCATTTCTTGTGTCAATCGTGGGTCTTCGTCAATTTTGGATTTCACCAGAGCTACAGTGACGTCATCAGTGGAAGATTTTGGTCGGAATCTTCGAAACCACTTAGAAATAATCTTTAAAGACGATGCAATCGTTCCATATGCAATTTGGCATTCACTGAATATTTTTATTGGCTGTAAATTACGCCGAAACCCGAAGAGAATGACATGGTGAATTTCTGTTGGCGTTGGTGGTGGAATTTCGTCTAACCTATCCTCAGCTATCTTGTGTTTTCTCGTCTCCATTTTAGCCGATCGTTCTAAAATTTGAAAGTAAGACTAATAAAGTAATTTCAAAGGATTTGGTATATTTAGATTTAATAAAAACAAATTGAAAGTCAATAACTGAACGAACTTTGGTTACTCCCCTCGTTTTTATATATGCGGTAGCCGAGTGGTTAGCATTGTGTACTGACATTCGGATGGCTCGGGTTTAAATGCCAACAAGATTCAAAAGTTATGAAAAATTAATTTAAATAAAAAATTAAGTTAATTAAGGGAATGCTCACCCCTCCGGATGTATTTCGGACATGAAAATCAAAGTTCCTCATAACAAAACCCTCAGCCGTTCGAAGGCTGCTGAGTATACCTAAATTGCAGGTCCCTCCATTTGTTGGAAAAATATCAAAACGCAACACCAAAATTTGGAGGTGGAGCTCGGCCAAAAATCGCTTTAGCGGTTACAAAGCGCCAATTATATATGTATATGTGCATACGTGTATATACCAATATAGGGAGTGGCAAAGAGTGTGTGTGGTAAAATTATTTTCTTACAGCAAGAGCAAATATATAAATGATCCAGTAATAATTGTTGGTTTTAAATAATATATTTTAATTTTGAAATCGCTTGCTATCAAGCGTTGTGTACGACGAACATAAAAAAGTAAAATAAAATACTTTCTTGTATTTGTGCAACACTTTTAACATACACGTATGTACATCTGTATAAAGATATGCATATACAAATATGTATGAAGTTATGTATATTACAGCTAATCATGTTAATGGAATTTGAGACTTAAATAGCAATAAATCCAAAATTCTCAAAACATCCGTTTGATGGCGAGTGAGTTCTCGGAATTTTCGATAATATTTTTCCGAGTGTTAAATAAAAGTATTGCATAAAGCGAGAAACAATTGAGTAGAATATTTTGCTTTCTTTTTTTCTTGTATATATCTACGTAATGTATATGTATATAGTTGTTATGCAAAATTTATGCTACAAATTTCTAAAGAGAATATTCCGGAATACAGTTGGTTACAATAAGATTCAGAGGGGTTTTATTAGTTCTCACCAGCAAAATTGGAGCTATACAAACATTCAAGTATTATCAAGTATTCAAGTATTATGATTTTTTTTTTTAACTTTTAAAGCCAAAGCTTGGTTATCAATTTCTTAAATTTCATGCGTCGTGTATGAGAAAGGAATTAAGTCTCAGAAAGAACTAAAGATAATAAATAATTTAGCCTTAATAACTAAATTCTAAAGCAAGTATACCAAATCCTTTTGAGATTTGTATGAATTCTTAATCCAGTAAATAAAACTTGTAAAATTCTTTTTAGTTAGCAGGTTAGACACTTAATTGGGAGAGGATCAAGTAGGCGAATTGAGTGATTTCCTCTCCGTTAAAAAGATTAGGTGGGGAAGGCTGAAAGAAACGACTGGCCTACTGTTGTTGGCCCGCCAATACTACTCAAATCATGAAGAAGAAGAAGCTCGAACGCACTGCGAGTTGAAATTTATATGTAAAAACCAGGTAGGTAACCAAAACGAATTATTCATAAAAGGCCGATTGTATCCATGGCGAACAATGTTGCCTGAAAGGTATCTACTATTTTTTATTATATTATATTATAAATTTATGCGAACTTAAGTGTAAAACTTAAATCTACATATACAATAAGCTATGGCTACTAAGGCCTTCAGCTAAAAGAAATGTGTTATCTTATAGTCTAATTAGTGTATTAAAATTACATGTATCTAACTTAGGAAAAAAAAATTAAATAAAAAATTAGAGTTCACATTTGGTAAAGCAATTTTGATAATATTGTATTAAAAAATTAACACTATTTGTTAAGTATCTACTTTCTACCTAGAAAATGCCGATACTCGTTGCAATAAACAAATTTTTTCAATAGATTTAATGTTTGTTTGCTTTTTAGCATTTCATTAACAATTCACATATTCATACGTAATTTATATTTGAATACATGTACCTATATCTTTGGAGAATAAAAAACATACAGTGGGGAGCAAAAGTGATTCCAAGATCAACGTTTTCATGTTTGGGGGCGCATAAAAACTAAATCAACGAAGTAAATGATAAAACTTTTAAATATTTTTTAATAGTATTTTATTTGTAACAACAACATTTTTCATACGTTTTGGCATACTTTCAACTAATTTTTCGAAAATTCCTTTCGGAATATTATTCCACTCTTGTTCAACACGCCCCCTAAGATCGTCCAAGTTGGATGGGGCTGATTGATACTGTCCGAGCCGTCGCTTTACGATTGACCATAGGTTTTCAATCGGATTGAGGTCGGCATTTTGCGCTGGCCACTCCATCATCATAAAATTTTGGTTTTCGAGCCATCCTTTAAAAATTTTCGCAGTGTGCTTGGGATCCCCATTTTGCTGAAAAGTGATTTCCTGCACTGGGTACGCACACTGGTCAAGAAAATTGGGAAGATGGGTTTGCAAAATGCTCAAATAGTCTTCCTTTCGCATAATCCCGTCAATTTTCTGCACCGGTCCAACGTGTCTGTTAGAAGGCAACGGCGACCATTCAACTTCTTTTCAGCCCAAACATTTTGTCTTTTCTGTACCTTGGCAACCACTGATTGACTAATTTGCAGCTTCCCAGCAATAATGCATCTTCATTTTTCAGTGAATAGTTAGAGACTAAGTTCCAAATTCAACAAATCAACTATAAACTAGTGAAAGAGAGTGATTTTCTGAATTCTGACAACGAATAATAAATGCAAAAGGCACTTAACGGTAAATCTGCAGGTCTATTGCTGATAAAAAAGTAAGAAGAGCAAAAATATGAGCGAATAACGGATGGTGCAAAACTGAGTACAAGCCGCTTGTTTTGGTTTTTAAATCATAACTATTCCATTTCTTGTTTTTCTAATTTGCTATATACGCCTAATTGTAAAAAATAAACAAGGTGTTCAATAAAAAAAAAATTTTCGTCATATACTTTATTCGTTTAATATTTACATATGTGAGCTCAAACATGAAAACATTGATCGTGGAATCACTTTTGCTCTCCACTGTATATCTAGCATAAGTTGTTTTAGTTTGTGCACATGTAAATGCATTAAAATACTTAATATTTATTTTTAATAATTTTAGAAAACATAATGTTAAATTAAGTTCGGAAAATATGCGCTCGGCAGCAGTGAAGCTATGGGGCAAGCAAAACAAATGAAAATGAATGAAGGGATCGGTTGTTACAATCAATTGCTTACCGATTTTTTTGGTTTCAATAATTCGTCATTCAAATTAGATTGCGATATATGGTACATACATATGTACATATGTATATGATTCACCTTTAGATTTTATACATATGTACATACATATGTACGAGTATATACTTCTACTATGCTTTGTTAGTGGATTGAATACCGGTACAAAATTGTATAGACACCATATTCAGGTGAAATATTTGTAGTTATAGCATGTTAAATGTAAGAAAAAGATCAATTAAAAAAATGTTAATACACTTAAGTTATTTCGCATTAAATATTATATATATATATACATATACATATATGTATATGTTTATATGTACATATGTCTATATACTCGTACATATATTCACACAAAATTAAATGTTTACGATAAAGCAAATACTAAAATAAAACTGGTGATGTTGCCATCATTTTATTTTTTGGCATCCTCTTAAAACAATATATAACCCAAAACCACCCTAATCGCGTTAAATCATTTATATAATTTCTTTTTAGCTTACAGTAAAATCAATATTTTTTTATTTAATTAATTCATTATCTTTAATCCCTGATGAAAAAGGAGGAGAATTTTTAAGTAAATACATATTATTATTTGTAATATATATACATACATACGTACGCTTGCATAAACAAATTCTTACTTATGTATGTATATGCGCTCGGCACTAGTATAGGCCTATATAAAAAATAAAAATGATCTAATTAAAAATTTCACAATACCGTATGATTAGCAGAACCACTTCAATTCATAGAGTGAATGATAGGGAAAGGCAAGAAATACTGCTTTTGCGGTTAAGGTATATGGCAACCATATAGTCAGATTTGCGATCTTTCCAACTGATAACACTACAGCTGGACTAGACTTGGTTAAAAGTACAATCAGTATATTATTAATTTCGTAATAAAGCACTCAAAATTCAATAATAAAAATATTATAATAATAATTTGTACTAAATGTCTAGGTATTACTTGTTACTCCTGCTTGGTATATTTCTGAGTGGATTTTGGAAAGACGGTATGTTATTACGTTTTGAGATGGATTGGCGTACATATAAAACTAATACCCAAACTTTCAATTGAATTTTTGTGTTCTTGTTTATTAACAGAAGTTGATGCAACTATTGATTATTTTCGTCAACGACGTCATAATTTATGGGACTATGAAGTAGATGACGAAACTAGTCGAAAGAGATGTGTTGGGTAAAGTAAAGACATACCTAAATTTTTTGTTTTAAGTTAAATATTATCGATATTATTAATACCTTCACTTAATTGTGATTGTAATCTAGTTTTTTTTTAATGTTATTCGTACCGTGTAGTGGACACAAACGGGGCCAGATATTTTTTCCCGCTTAAGAGACGTACCGGTTAACAGAGGTTTTTAATAAAATAATTTAATCAATCGTCAGCCAAAGCTGCTTGCCACTGGCATGCCCTGAAATTTTCTCTGTGCCGAAATTATTGTACATATATACATGCATGTTTACTTTAAAAAGATTTTTTTTTTACCTGACTGCCCGCATGAAAAGGTGCATTCCCATTTGCTGCCCACCCCCGACCAAAAGAGGTGCTTTTACCGGCGCAACATATTTATTTCAGCAATAAATAATTCTCCGTTAAAGTCTGTAGGATATTCATCAAAACTATTTAACCTAGGTTCACAATCAGTCCGTTCCGGGTGGGATGTTTGGTTCAAGGTTCCGTAAGAGTTGAGTTTTTAGAATTGTAAAAATTCGTCGATAGAGGAAAAAAACCTCAATAAATATCGTGTTAAATCTAAACAAGAGCAGTTTCCGAATTTTATTTAGGTATATTAATACAATATCATCGAAGTTTGTGATTGACCAATATTTCTCCTATATCGTTATGGAATGTCGGCTTTGTTCAGAAAATATGTGTATACGGGTAAATATACATTTAACTCCTCGTAGTTTTAGGTTCCATTAAATTACTTAAATTGCAATAAAATAATTAAAATAAAGAAGAATTTGCTTATTGCGTATATAAATAGAAGCTTCCGCTAAACAAATATCTTAAATTATTATGTTAAAAAAAATAATAATAATAAAATAACATAACAAGTGGGAAATCTTTACCATTTTAAAACTTCAATATAGATAAATTAAGTTAGGTCGGAGTTAGTGCATACATATAATATATATGTAATATCAATTCCAAAACGAAGTCAAAACTCTCAAAAATATTGTTTTATATGACGTATGTATCAAATTTTGCTAATCCATTTTAGTTGGGGACAGATGAAATGTTGGTCGGGGCAGTGCGTTAACATCCAGGATAAATGTAATGGCATTCGTGATTGTGCGGATGGCAGTGATGAAACCGAGCTCCTTTGTGGGACAATACCTTGCAAAATAGAAGAGTTTCGATGTGATTATGGTGCGTGCATTCCTTCGACAGCTAAATGCAATGGTACAACAGAATGCTTTGATGGCACCGATGAGCTGGAAAATCTTTGCAAAGGAGACGATGCAACAGAAGCAGAAATAACAGTAATTACAACTACGATCAGCGCAATAACAACGATAACCGCACACGAAAAGGAAATCAGTAACGTCTCCGATATGAATTCAACCGATTTGAATTTATCCTTAGAAAATAATAATGTTGAGAAATATATTTCTGAGTCCAGCACAAAAATCATGGACACGACTCCGGCTCAGGAAGTCAAGAATAACCATTATAATAATACCAACATTGAATTAAGTAACGCTGGAGTGATTCAGAATAATACTGATGTCAAAACAAATCCCAGGTATGATCATAATGAGGTCACAACTCATACGAATATAGATCATATGACGAGGAAACCAGAAATTGCAGTTGAGCAACCATATATAGATACAACAACTGAAAGTGCAATTTCACGACCTTCAGTTATTGATTATTCAACTCTGCAAAATGTGGGATCAACTACGCAATCAACTGTAAAAGCGGCAGACATAAAACCCATTCGTCCTCTATTGAAAATGAACTCAACACAACCGGGGTTAAATGTAACAATCGAAAGTTCACGCACGTCAGAAAATGTCCATCCCACCCCTGCTTCAAAACTTGTGGTATCAAACACTACGGCAAAATCGAAACGCCCGGCTAATGATTTTATTACAAAAACAAGTCTTATGGAAGAGAACACCACATCTGACGAAAACTTAATAAAGTCATTAATAAAACCAAAAAAGGCTCAAGATGAAGTCCCAACGATTACACAGTCAAAGCCAACAACAAACATTAATAAAACTATAGTCCAAGACAACTCTTATAATCACCTAAACATATATAAATCAACAAAGTTTAAACAAACTCACAGCACTCTTAGAACTCCATTAACCACTACAACGTCGAAAGTTCACACAACAGACGTCGTCGAAAGTGTGTGTACTCTAAGAGGTTGTGAATATCCTTTGTTTTGCGCATTTGCAGGGGTTAATCCTGGTAGTTCAATTAATGAGCACGGCAGAACAATATTTGAAGTAGGGTCGGAAGTAAAATTTTTGTGTGCAGATGGTCATAATTTAGATGGAGCGGATCGCAAAAGATGCACTGCCACAGGTTGGAGCCATGACACGCCAAGTTGCAGTAGGTGTTCAAATACATCACATACATATATAAAATTTATGTTATTTGTATAACTAAAATCTTTTCTTTAGCACCATATTGTGAGGTTGACTTCTTAGACGCTTGTAGATATCCACTCGCATGCTATTACAAACAACCCAGGAATGACACAATAATCAAAATCAGTAACAGTTTTAATGGGAAAATTGTTCAGGAACACTCCAGCATTACCTTTTTTTGTGATGGGGACTATCAGCTTGAAGGTACAAGAAGCAGAGAATGTAAGATGAATGGTTGGCAAGGAAATATACCCAGGTGTGGTAAGTTGTTGCACATTTATACTCGTACGTGTATTATCCAGCTACACGCGGCCGGTGTTTTTGGAAAATTTCTTTGTTTTTTTCTGTTAACACATAACAAACCTTCTTTACAGTTAATTATTGTGAGCTAAGAGGATTACACAATTGTAATTCGCCACTAAAGTGCAAAATTATGGATTCAAACACAGGCTCCTTGAGAGACTACAGCCCTCATTTAGTTAAGGTCAGAGAAGATTCTTTTGTTGAATTTAGTTGTGAAAGTGGATATGAACTGATAGGAATAAATCGCTCAACATGCGGAAATTATGGCTGGGATAATGATGAACCATCTTGCAGTAAGTATGAGAATTCAATAAGATAAATCTATTTTGCATACTTTTCATTAAAGAAGAAATACCAAATCCCTGTGATGCAAGTCTATTCAACAATTGTCCTTATCCTTTGAAGTGCACAAAACATTATTCAAAAAGTACATCAAATGTGAGCATTAATTGGAATTTTAAGCGGAAACTTGAAAAAATTGAATTTAGTTGCCCAGAGGGTTATGTGTTGAAGGGGGACAAGTTTTTAACTTGCACCCAAACACAATTAAACAATCCCATACCCCAATGTGTTGGTATGTATTCAAATTAGTTAATTATTGTATTATGTAAACCCCTATTTTTTGCAAACCGCAATAGAGCTATCCTGTAGAGGAGACGAGTTACCCAATTGTACGGGTTCTTTAACATGCGTAGCTCAGGGTCCGAGGATACCAAGTTCTTGGGAACAAATAACAACAAATTACATTTTCGAAACTTATCCACGAGACACCCAGGTTATCTTCTCTTGCCCCAAGGATTACGAATTGCAAGGTACTGATCGCACCGTTTGTGGTGCAAATGGTTGGAGTCATGCCGAGAATAACGATTATCCGCTATGCAGTGACTTTTTTTTTTGTATTTGTATATTTATTTATTTGTAAGGGAATGTCAATCCCTCCAAAATCCTGTAATTAACATACATATGTGTAATATTTACAAACTACAAAAAATTACAAGTTAAAATGAGGGATGAAGATCAAAAGCTGACACATATTTCCTCGGTGTATAACTTCAGTGCGAGTCTTTCAATTATGAGACGATATTAAGGTTCCGAAAATTTTTCCAGCCAATGTGTATGGAAATTTGAATGCTGCTAAAATTGAGATACATATGTAATTCTGTTTTGCAGCGGCTAAAACTTTAATTTAAACAGAAAGTTCGACGAAACGCCAATCGGACGATTTTCAAGCTATACCATTTCCAACAATAAATATTTTCATTATCAGAGCACTTTGTAAAAAGTTTTTCGAGGTCATACATAAACCTGCTTCTTGCAACGGAGCGGAGGTTTCTGCCTTCCTCTGCTTCCACCGGCGGGCTTTTAATCAATCTTGGTACAAAAATCCATTCCACTATAAAAAATATGTCTGTCTTTAGCTTAGAAAACGGGCCCGCAGAATCCTCAAATTGACTGTCGCATATTAATATTTAAATACTTTGTTTCTTACAGAAGATGCTGGTTGTTAGAGGTAGAACTTTTATGTTTTGTTAATTTTAATTTGTGTTCTTCTAGGAAAAGTCACTTGCAGAGCCGAACTAATACCAAAATGTGAACCCCCACTGAAATGCACACTTCATCACTCGTTGTTAAACTCCGTTCAGCAAATAACTAATCGAAGTCGGCCAAAATACCGTATATATCCCAAGGGCTCACAGGTGACTTTCAGTTGCAGTGATGGTTACAAATTGCAAGGCGAAAATCGAACGATATGTGGCACAAATGGTTGGAGTCATGAAGAAAGTATGTCGCTGTCAAAGTGCTGTAAGTTGATCTTAAAATTTGTTTACCTTCTCTCAGTTCTACAGAGTATTCCGTTTTTTTTTTACAGCAAGTCTATGCGACAAACAAATATTTGAGTATTGCAAACACCCAGTTATATGCAATTATCATAATACTAAACAATGGATCGTCAATATACAAAGTGCTAATATGGAATCAACGGTTCCTGTGGGTTCCATTTTTGATCTTATAAATCCTAACATCTACGAAATGGTAGATTATAATCGTTATCAGTGTACTGCAAATGGATGGAAGAATATGCCTACACACGGTTAGACTTGCTACTTTTAGTGGAAAGGTCGACTCAATTTCCGATTAATGCGTTATGTTAATAAACAAATAAATCATTTAATATATGCGTTTCATTTACTGAACCAATCAAATAGGTTGCCATAAATGAGAAACTTTTATTTTATTGTACAATGATATTACACCATTCACAGTTCTCATTGTTCAGAAAAAAGTTTTTGCTTTAGAGCCGTAGAGTGGAATCAAATACTGTTATAAAGCCTTGCTAAAATTTCTTACAAAAATAGGCTTACAAATTTCAAATACATATGTATATATGTACATGTGTCTACATATATTCACATATAATTAATTTTTTCCCAGAAATCAAATATTGAAACGAAACTGGTGATATTGCCAACATTTTATTTTTTGTCATCCTCTTAAAATAATACCGAAAATCGCCCTAATCGCGTTAAATAATTTAAACAATTCCTTTTTATTTTACAGTTATGGAGAAACTTTGTATTTAATGAAATCATCAACAGTAATTCCTGACGAAAAAACAGGAAAGAAATTTCATAATAACGTATGATTAGCAAAACCACTTCAGCTCATAGAGTGGATCATGATGAAAGGCAAAAATACTGCTTTTATGGTTGGGATATCTGGCAACCATATAGTCAGCATTGCGGTTTTTCCCACTGATAACACATACAGCTTGAATACGCTTGGTCAAGAATACAATCAGTGTATTAAAATCAGTGTATAATAAATTTTCATAAGAAAGCATTCAAAATTCAATTATAATTTTAATTGTTTGTACTAAATGTCGAGGTATTACTTGTTAATTCTGCTTAGTATATTTCCGAATGGATTTTTGAAAGATGGTATGTTCCATCTTGCATATTAAGTATGCAAACCTTATATTTAATTTTTTTTTTGTTTCTTTGTTTATAAACCGAAGTTGACGCAGCTAATTGCAGCCAAACGAATGATATGTGGAAGTGCCATACAGGTGCCTGCATTAAGATTCATCAATTGTGTGATGGTAGGAAACATTGCCGGGATGGCTCGGATGAGACAAAAAAGTCATGCAAAGATATGAAATGTTCTTCGTTATCGTTTCGTTGTACATATGGAGCGTGTATTCCCGTTCTACAGGTATGCGATGGTGTTCCCGATTGTGTGGACTCTTCTGATGAAGATATTAATTATTGTCGCCAACGACGTGATAATTTACCGGACTATGAAGTAGATGACGAAACTAGTCGAAAGAGATGTGTTGGGTAAAGTAAAGACATACCTAAATTTTTTATTTTATATTAAATATTATCGATATTATTAATACCTTCACTTAATTGTGATTGTAATCTAGTTTTTTTTAATGTTATTCGTATTGTGTAGCGGGCACAAACGGGGCCAGATTTTTTGCCCGCTTAAGAGACGTACCGGTTAACAGAGGTTTTTAATAGAATAATTTAATCAATATAATGATAATAATTTTGCTACGTGTATTGCTTGCTTATTTATCGTCAGTCACCGCTAATTGTCACTGACACATCCTGGAATTTTCTCTGTGCCCAAAATTATTGTACATATATACATGCATGTTTACTTTAAAGAGATTTTTTTTTACCTGACTGCCCGCATAAAGAAGTGCATTCCCTTACAAATATGGGAAAATTCGGCGAGATTTTGATGCCCGCGCTCGGTCAATAGATGTGAAGTAGGTATATGCAATATCAATTCCAAAATGAAGTCGAAACTTTCAAAAATATTGTTTTATATGGCGGGGATTTGATTCGAATTGTATAATTTTTCATGTTGCATTATCAAAAGATATACGATTTTTTCCTATGAATGGGCTCCCTCAACTCGTCTTTTCTGCTCGCTTTTATGTACTAAACATCTGAAAAGTTATTTCGGACTTGATTTGCGGAATAGTTTAAGAGGAGAGTTATGATATAAACTCTGGAGTTCTCTCCAGCTATTTCCAATCCAACTTTAAGCTACAATTACAATACAAATAAAAATCCGTTCACGGTGAATATTTCTATAAAATGCCTATGTATCCAAAAGTATAACTTTTATGATTCTCATATTTTCATGCAATTAATTTTGCTTATCCATTTTAGTTGGGGACAGATGAAATGTTGGTCGGGGCAGTGCGTTAACATCCAGGATAAATGTAATGGCATTCGTGATTGTGCGGATGGCAGTGATGAAACCGAGCTCCTTTGTGGGACAATACCTTGCAAAATAGAAGAGTTTCGATGTGGTTATGGTGCGTGCATTCCTTCGACAGCTAAATGCAATGGTACAACAGAATGCTTTGATGGCACCGATGAGCTGGAAAATCTTTGCAAAGGAGACGACGCAACAGAAGCAGAAATAACAGTAATTACAACTACGATCAGCGCAATAACAACGATAACCGCACACGAAAAGGAAATCAGTAACGTCTCCGATACGAATTCAACCGATTTGAATTTACCCTTAGAAAAAAATAATGATGAGAAATATATTTCTGAGTCCAGCACAAAAATCATGGACACGACTCCGGCTCAGGAAGTCAAGAATAACCATTATAATAATACAAACATTGAATTAAGTAATGCTGGAGTGATTCAGAATAATACTGATGTCAAAACAAATCCCAGGTATGATCATAATGAGGTCACAACTCATACGAATAAAGATCATATGACGAGGAAACCAGAAATTGCAGTTGAGCAATCGTATACAGATACAACAACTGAAAGTGTAATTTCACGACCTTCAGTTATTGATTATTCAACTCTGCAAAACGTGCGATCGACTACGCAATCAACTGTAAGAGCTGCAGATAAAAGACCCATTCGCCCTCTATTGAAAATGAACTCAACACAACCGGGGTTAAATGTAGCAATCGAAAGTTCACGCAATACTGATGTCAAAACAAATCCCAAGTATGATCATAATGAGGTCACAACTGATACGAATATAGATCATATGACGAGGAAACCAGAAATTGCAGTTGAGCAATCGTATACAGATACAACAACTGAAAGTGTAATTTCACGACCTTCAGTTATTGATTATTCAACTCTGCAAAACGTGCGATCGACTACGCAATCAACTGTAAAAGCTGCAGATAAAAGACCCATTCGCCCTCTATTGAAAATGAACTCAACACAACCGGGGTTAAATGTAGCAATCGAAAGTTCACGCACGTCAGAAAATGTCCATCCCACCCCTGTTTCAAAACTTGTGGTATCAAACACTACGGCAAAACCGAGCCACCCGGCTAATGATTTTATTACAAAAACAAGTCTTATGGAAGAGAACACCACATCTGACGAAAACTTAATAAAGTCATTAATAAAACCAAAAAAGGCTCAAGATGAAGTCCCAACGATTACACAGTCAAAGCCAACAACAAACATTAATAAAACTATAGTCCAAGACAACAAAGCTTATAATCACCCAAACATATATAATTCCCAGAACCCTCCAACAGACTGGTTCTTATATAGTACAAGTCAAATGCCGCCCAAGTTTTATCATGCGGACAGCGCTCTAAGAACCCAAGTGACCACTACAACGCCTAAAATTCAAAGAATAGACGTTGTCAAAAGTGAGTGTATTCTAAGAGGTTGTGAATATCCTTTGGTTTGCGCATTTGCAGGGGTTAATCCTGGTAGTTCAATTAATGAGCACGGCAGAACAATATTTGAAGTAGGGTCGGAAGTAAAATTTTCTTGTGCAGATGGTCATAATTTAGATGGAGCGGATCGCAAAAGATGCACTGCCACAGGTTGGAGCCATGACACGCCAAGTTGCAGTAGGTGTTCAAATACATCACATACATATATAAAATTTATGTTATTTGTATAACTAAAATCTTTTCTTTAGCACCATATTGTGAGGTTGACTTCTTAGACGCTTGTAGATATCCACTCGCATGCTATTACAAACGATCCAGGAATGACACAATGATCAAAATCAGTAACAGTTTTAATGGGAAAATTGTTCAGGAACACTCCAGCATTACCTTTTTTTGTGATGGGGGCTATCAGCGTGAAGGTACAAGAAGCAGAGAATGTAAGATGAATGGTTGGCAAGGAAATATACCCAGGTGTGGTAAGTTGTTGCACATTTATACTCGTACGTGTATTATCCACCTACACGCGGCCGGTGTTTTTGGAAAATTTCTTTGTTTTTTTCTGTTAACACATAACAAACCTTCTTTACAGTTAATTATTGTGAGCTAAGAGGATTACACAATTGTAATTCGCCACTAAAGTGCAAAATTATGGATTCAAACACAGGCTCCTTGAGAGACTACAGCCCTCATTTAGTTAAGGTCAGAGAAGATTCTTTTGTTGAATTTAGTTGTGAAAGTGGATATGAACTGATAGGAATAAATCGCTCAACATGCGGAAATTATGGCTGGGATAATGATGAACCATCTTGCAGTAAGTATGAGAATTCAATAAGATAAATCTATTTTGCATACTTTTCATTAAAGAAGAAATACCAAATCCCTGTGATGCAAGTCTATTCAACAATTGTCCTTATCCTTTGAAGTGCACAAAACATTATTCAAAAAGTACATCAAATGTGAGCATTAATTGGAATTTTAAGCGGAAACTTGAACAAATTGAATTTAGTTGCCCAGAGGGTTATGTGTTGAAGGGGGACAAGTTTTTAACTTGCACACGAACACAATTAAACAATCCCATACCCCAATGTGTTGGTATGTATTCAAATTAGTTAATTATTGTATTATGTAAACCCCTATTTTTTGCAAACCGCAATAGAGCTATCCTGTAGAGGAGACGAGTTACCCAATTGTGCGAGTTCTTTAACATGCGTAGCTCAGGGTCCGAGGATACCAAGTTCTTGGGAACAAATAACAACAAATTACATTTTCGAAACTTATCCACGAGACACCCAGGTTATCTTCTCTTGCCCCAAGGATTACGAATTGCAAGGTACTGATCGCACCGTTTGTGGTGCAAATGGTTGGAGTCATGCCGAGAATAACGATTATCCGCTATGCAGTGAGTTTTTTTTTTGTATTTGTATATTTATTTATTTGTAAGGGAATGTCAATCCCTCCAAAATCCTGTAATTAACATACATATGTGTAATATTTACAAACTACAAAAAATGACAAGTTAAAATGAGGGATGAAGATCAAAAGCTGACACATATTTCCTCGGTGTATAACTTCAGTGCGAGTCTTTCAATTATGAGACGATATTAAGGTTCCGAAAATTTTTCCAGCCAATGTGTATGGAAATTTGAATGCTGCTAAAATTGAGATACATATGTAATTCTATTTGCAGCGGCTAAAACTTTAATTTAAACAGAAAGGAGGTCACATTATAGGTCAGGTTAGATTGAAGTTTCTGTCCTTTAACAGGAATCTTGAGTGTGTAGATTATCAGTGTTGCCATATGCACATATAATCTATAAGAGTGTTCGTTTAGAAAAAGAAGAAAGTAATAGTTTGACAGTAATGAATTTCAGAGTTAAAGATATCCTGCTCTCCTAAAGAGGGGAAAATATTGTACTGAGTTTCGAAAGAACAGGATTTAGAATACGAGCTTTTTAAGAAAGACTGAAAAGCAGAACTAATATGAGTAAAACTTAATAACTTTAAGTCGGCGCCATAGACAATTCGACTAGATATAACGCTTCGCCTGAAAATGTCCAGATGGGCTAGATGGGGAATATTTTGGACATTACGCCGATAGCTCGAAATGACGAAACCGATTATATTGTAGCAATACTGAAACATATGAAAAGAGTACAATAAGTGAAAGCGGCACATATATAGCTTAATGGGATAACCATTGGCTCGTGCTGCGGGCATCCCAAGTTCAAATCCCATTCGAACAAAAGGTGTCTGGAAAAAGAAGTCCGATAAGGAATCGTGGTGGTATCCGAAATAGTAGCTATAACTTCTACCGTCCAAAACTATTGTTGTGCTTTTTTCACTATTTCCAAAAAATATATGGTCTGAAATAGTTCCATTTAAAACGAAAACCCAAAAAAAAATGTATCATTATCGGAGCGCTTTGTAAAAAGATTTTTGGGGTCATACATAAACAGTCCTTCACCGTCTGCTTCTTGCAGGTTTTTGTTTTCCTCGGCTTCCACCGGCGGGTACTGCATCGTATACTTTCAAAGCTGAAACGCTGAACTGAAAATTTCAATTGCGCACCCCAACTCATTTAAAAGGATTTCAAAAATAGCAAATTGATTTTAATCAATCTTGGTATAAAAATCCTTCCACTATAAAAAGTATCTCTGTCTTTAGCTTAGAAAACGGGGGCGCAGAATCCCCAAGTTGACTGTCGCATATATGTTTTTGCATATTAATATTTAAATACTTTGTTTCTTACGGAAGATGCTGGTTGTTAGAGGTAGAACTTTTATGTTTTGTTAATTTTAATTTGTGTTCTTCTAGGAAAAGCCACTTGCAAAGTCGAACTAATACCAAAATGTGAACCCCCACTGAAATGCACACTTCATCACTCGTTGTTAAACTCCGTTCAGCAAATAACTAATCGAAGTCGGCCAAAATACCGTATATATCCCAAGGGCTCACAGGTGACTTTCAGTTGCAGTGACGGTTACAAATTGCAAGGCGAAAATCGAACGATATGTGGCACAAATGGTTGGAGTTATGAAGAAAATATGTCGCTGCCAAAGTGCTGTAAGTTGATCTTAAATTTTGTTTACCTTCTCTCAGTTCTACAGAGTATTCCGTTTTTTTTTTACAGCAAGTCTATGCAACAAACAAATATTTGAGTATTGCAAACCCCCAGTTATATGCAATTATCATAATACTAAACAATGGATCACCAATATACAAAGTACTTATATGGAATCAACGGTTCCTGTGGGTTCCATTATTGATCTTATAAATCCTAACATCTACGAAATGGTAGATTATAATCGTTATCAGTGTACTGCAAATGGATGGAAGAATATACACGGTTAGACTTGCTACTTTTAGTGGAAAGGTCGACTCAATTTCCGATTAATGCGTTATGTTAATAAACAAATAAATCATTTAATATATGCGTCTTATTTACTGAACCAATCAAATAGGTTGCCATAAATGAGAAAATTTAATTTTATTGTACAATGGTATTACACCATTCACAGTTCTCATTGTTCAGAAAAAAGTTTTTGCTTTAGAGCTCTAGAGTGGAATCAAAACTCTGAAAAACTTAATGTTTTAGGTCAAATCACCCGCGGCTTAAAAATGTATGATTGTCGAATGTGGACTTGATCCAACGGTATCTCGCTAAATAAAAATAAGAAGACTAAAGGCAATTACACATACACGTATCCAGAACTAGTAGCCAACGAGACACACAGATCAGAAAACTTTACGCTATCATTTTCTGTCTTAAAATGTCCATAACACGGTTTAACTTTTTCTAAAGAGGTGATTGAAATACTATAGTAATTTGGTTGTGAATTTAAATAATAATCCCGAGCCCTATACGCCATATGCTTGTGTATCAACTATCAAAAATTCAAAGCTCTACAAAGTACCGTTGGAAATATATGAAGAAATCAATTCGTACTTGGCGGCCGCGGTAGCCGAGTGGTTAGCATTGCGTCCTGCCATTCGGAAGACTCGGGTTCATATCCCGGTGCCACCAACATCCAAAAGTTATGGAAAATTAATTTAAATAAAGAGTTAAATTAAATTTTCTAATTGCGGACGCCCCTCGGCAGGGAATGTCCATCCCTCCGAGTATATTTCGGACATGAAATAAAGCTCCTCGTCAAAAAACCATCAGCCGTTCGGAGGCTGTAGGTCCCTCCATTTGTTGGAAAAACATCAAGACGCAAAACCACAAATTGGAAGAGGAGCTCGGCCGAAAATCGCTTCAGCGGTTACAAAGCGGCAATTATATATATATATATAATTCGTACTTAATGCTATTTACACAAAAAACAGTGTATTATAAAGTTTGCCTTTTTTGCTTATATTATACGATATGTTATATCAAAATTTTCGCAATCATACGAGTGACGACTAGGGACATTGAACGTTCGAACAAACCAGTGAGTTGAATATGACGTTAAATTTAGAACTAAACGCTTAGTATAGACGATCTAGGAAGTAGGGCCGTCGGGTGTGCGATTGAGTTTTCAAAGTGGAGTGTCCAGTAGTTGACTTTACAGGTTGTGCCGAACTTATTTCTGAGTTTCTTCTTTCTTGACAGCCCGCACATGTATTTGAATAGGGAATCGCAGCGCATGTGCGTAAGGGAAAAAAGGAAGGTTCAAATAGGTAACTGAACTTTATTCGGAAACCAACATACCTATATGCCAACAATAATATAAGCGCTGATATACGACGTGAAATCAATCTTGTGATCAACATTTACTTTGGGCTAAATCGACAGTTGAAAGGTAAAGCACTCTCGTGTCGAACAAAGACAGAAAACCCTCTGCAAGACGTCAGCATTTTGTGCCGCTATTGTGGTTCCGAAGTGTGAATGTTGACAACATACCATGAGTTAGCTTTGTGAGTTTTCAAAAACAAAGTTATTTCGAAACATTTATGATTCCCTGCGTACCGGTGACGGTGAACACCACATTTTTTGTAATCGTGTAAAACTTAAAACGGGAAAAAATATATTTCCCTTATAATTAGTCTATGATGTCTGAGCACTACAGAATTGGTTGACTAGTTCAAAATTAATAATTACTTGAACTCACCTGCGGACACATTTTGCACTGATATTTTCTTCCTGTTCCACTGCCTCCAGCTCCCAGTGAAGCATTTATTTTGCTAGCATTAATCGGTTGTGGCACAACCAGTAATGCTGCTGCTGACGCGCTGTGATGATGTGCCATATGATTGCCTGATGCAGGGGCGTGGTGGCCTATACTCGTACTGCTAATACCGACAATAGTGCCACCACCAACAGTATTACTGCCGCCAAGACTGCCATTACTTGCGCCGATTATACCAAGACTACCAGAGGCAGTCACCAAGCTACAACCACCGTTACCGCCACCCCCGCTCGGCGAATTGCTGTTCGATGTAGCAACGGCTCTTAATGCAGCACTAGGCCCATAAATAGAGGCAGTTGTCGGCATGCCGCTACTGTGATTACCCTGCGGTGTAACAGCGCTGTGATGATCGACGAGTCTATTGTCATCAAGAAAGTGCCCTGAAAGTAGAAACAAAAATGGAAAGGTAAACCTTTAATGAAAAGTCAAGTAGAACAATTCGGACACGAGATGACCACAAAGAAATTTGAAAATACTCTTTTTGTGTCTGGAAATAACAAAAAAACTGCTTTTATATTTGTTTTGTTTAGTTTTCCTTTTCGCGAAAATAATTGGGCGAGTCTAAAAACCGCGTGCCGCTGATGTTACTGACGACCTTTAAGGGGAAAAAGAGTAGTTTATTTTTTCGTAAAACCGACTCAGCTGATTGATAGCTATTGTACCAGACTGTTGTAGATGATTAAGGATACACGCATCTGATGATAGAAAATTCTCTAATAAGTAAGATAAGGTGGATCCGCATTCCAATCGAAGTGTATAGAGGACACCCGTATAGAAAAATGAGTAAATGGGAACCTATTTCTAGTATCATAACAGTGAAGTTATCATGTAAAGTAGAGAAAATATATTCATATAAAGTTTTATTAACAAAACGCTAAGGGAACAGACAAACATAAGGACCTTCTCGCTTAATTCCGTATCTTTTTCCTAACTAAATTTATATTGAAATATATGCTGCTACATTCGACTGTTGTCTGGGTAAAATTAATATACCTTGTGTCATATACATATATATATTTTATTTGCTTGTAAGTAAATATATGCACATATGTATGCACATGAATATGTATGTACGACTATGCGCGGATGCCGTCTTGTTGGACCAAACTGGAACATGCTTACGCTTCCGTAAAATACAATAATATCAAATTACAATTAAACTGCTTGGCAGCTACATGATTACATAGCGATTCTGATCACCAAAATCGCGATCGTCCTCAGCGATCTTTATCGGACGCGCCGTCGCCAAGCGCCACTGATTTCACCTTTGCTGTTGTCATTATGTATGTGAATATATGTATATGTACATAAAGGGGATACAGTCAGCGACAAAATGAAATAAATGGTATAATATAAATTTAAGTTTAGAAAATCTGTATTTATAACGGGTTTTAAATGAGGATGAGTATTATTTTATTATTTTTATTTTTTATCTATTATTTTTATTTTTTCCCTATCTTAAGTCATTAAGATCGTTTTTCTAATAACGGTCATCCCTCGGCAGGGATTTCCAAGTCCTCCGAGTGAATTTCTGACATGAAGTAAAAAGCTCCTCATAAAAGTCCATCAGTCGTACAGAGAGGGCTAGAATAAACTTCAGAGGCCTTCATTTGTTGGAAGGGGGAACACGGCTGAAAATCGCTTCCGCAGCACTAGTTGTATACATGAGAAGTGAAATGAAAACGAATGATGTGAAACCAACAGAGAATATGAACATGCGTGTTTCGGCAGACATTTCAAAATTTTAAAATAAAGAGTCTTGATCCCAGAAAAGAGAGGTAGGAAGATATGATACGCTCTTTGTTATTCGCCTACTTCTCTAACCTTAGACACTAGCCACTGAGTCTAAAATATTTAAATCATTCCAATAAACTCATTCGGTTTCCGACTATACCAAATGACTCAGGGAGTACCTTATACGATGATTGATTAATAAAAGCGTAACTAAAATTTTCTGCTGAGGAATTCTTTTTGCATCGAATCGATAGTAGTCTTGCTGGCCAATCGGTATTGACATTATTCCTGCATTTTTTTTCGGCTAACATTATGGTCTTGTCATTTGTTGTTGAAGTTGCTACTGTTGGGGGCGCTTGGTACATGTTGCTTGTTGTTTGCATTTAAGGAATTTATGTAAACATCTTGTAAAGCGGCTTGTAGCACGGCATGTTCGCAAATACTTACAAGAACAACAGACAGGAACAAAATCTGTGGCAACAGCAGCAACAAATGTTGTTGTATAACTTAACATTTGCTTAATATACGTATACTCGTATACTCGTATACGTATTTATTTCTGGTTTTATGTGGCTTACTTCGTTCGTAGCACAATTTGGAATAATGTCTCCGAGGTCAGTAAAGTCGCTACAAAAGAGTTGCAACATTTTGATGTTGCGACATTACACCAAAGCCAAGCTGCTGTCACTTGACTTGGCTATCGTAATTTTTGTTGCTGTTGTTGTTAATTACTTGCTATATTTTGTAGGCTAATATTGCAGATAGATTTTTTTCTGCAGATTTTTTTCATTTAAAGATGTTGCCTGTAGCGTGGGAGTGTGCGTGGTGTCCTCACTTTGTTGCTTATCGTCTTGATATTACCATCAGATTACATGGCCTACCGTTCGACACCAACCTTGCCACAGCCTTTAAGCGTGCGTTCTTACAACATGTAAAGCGACAAGATGTACTTGTTAAATTAGCCAACTAAATGTTGCAAATATTGAGTTTATGGTACATCTAGTCATTACGAAATGTTGCACTAAATGCAGATTAGATTAGATCTTAATCTTCATCATTTTATCGGTTGGAAGTCTTAAGCACATGAATGTGTGGGCATGTGCTCCCAGAATGCGTATATACGAATATGTACGGAATATAAAATAATGTATTTTGCGTGAGTCAAAGTAAGCTAATGGCTAGCAGTGCATGTAATAAGCTAGACGGTCATGAGTTCTTACCGAACCAATATCCAAAAAGTCTTTTTAATGCGGTCCCATATCGAAAGGGAAATCGAATGCTTCTATTTCTGCTTGAAATTCTCTGAAAAAACCCAACTGTTTCGTTGACGCTTCTCTTAATGTTCTGAATCTTAGTTTATCCTTTCTCTTTGCCTGCTTATATTTACATAAGGTGTTTTCCAATAAGGGGTGTTATTTTGAATAATTTGCTCGCCAGAAGATGTCACTTTTGAAGATGTAATTTCATCGAAAAATCATCTTGACTGTTGAAGCCATCTTCACCTCGACAGCCAAGTCAATAAGCAAAACTGTCGCATCTGGGGTTCGGAAAACCCAAACTTTATTATTGAAATGACTCTCTACCCTCGACGTGAAACTGTTTGGTGTGGTTTATGGTCCGCCGGGGTCATTGGACCTTACATTTTCGGATATGAATCGATTGCGCTTGAGGTTATTAATGATTTTTTAAGGCCGGAATTGGATGATATTGATTTGGACAACGTTTAATTTCAACAAAACGGCGCTACGTGTCATATAATCAACGAAACCATCGATCTTTTAAGGGAAACGTTTCCGGACCGTGTTATCTCTCGAAGAGGTGATCGCAATTGGCCACCGAGATCTTGCGACTACTTCCTTTGGAGCAACGTGAAAGATAATGTTTTCGCCAATAGACCAACGTCGATTCGGGACCACAAAAATGGAATTTTTAAAGCTATTGAAGGCATACAGCATCCACTTTGCGATTTGATAAGGGAAAATTTCATTAAAAGGATACATTGAATTAAACATAAAAATAATGCAATTTTTCTTTGAATATTGAAATAACAGCTCTTACTGAAGAGCCTACATTTCTCGCCAAAGTTATTAATGAATATTACCAGATCTTAAAAACGGAGAAGAAGATGGATAATAAATTGGAAGATATTTAAAATCTATGATCCGATGTTACAAATTTTATTTTTTATTTAAATTAATTTTCTATAATCTTTTGATGTTGGGCATACCAGGATTTGAAACCGGGCCTTCCGAATGGCAGTATACAATGTAAACCACTCGGCTACCGCGATCATTCCATTCAGAGACTACAGTTCCCGGAAAACAGAAACACATACATATGTACATACATACATACATATACCCGTATGTCTACATGTTAGATGTTTCTCTTACCTTTTTGCAAATTGTTGTGATGGTCATTCATTTTAGCCTGAAAGTAAAGTAGGAAGATCAGTTACGGTTATTATTATGGATAAAATAAAAATTGTAAACATTAAATAAATAAAGATGTGCTATATATATGTACATAAATATATACCCTTGTAGTCAAGGAAGTCGAGAGTTCTTGTGAGAGTTTCGTTGAGGGGGTCCCATAGTATTTTGAAATACTCGAATAACTGTAGACATTCGTTTAATTCTGTTATTCCGCTCCCATATTGCAATCACACTTGCATTTCAGAGACTTTCGCATATATGGGCGTACTATTTATACCTTCCGTGAACATATTAACACCGTCCCAAGCATGTAAGTACGAAAAGTAGAATAGATAGACCCATCAAAATTTATACTCATATGATCAGAATGGCGCGATAACTTGACCTAACTATGCCCGTATGTCTATCTTACTAAAAACACTGCGCTAGACCAGTGTGGTACCCTCTTAACTGTTACGGAAGGTGACTAGGTACTGAGTCGTAGTTTAAATCTTCAAAACATATATGTTATCCACATCGTCTAGCTTTCGAGTTAAATGTAAATTATTATTTTCATTACCTTTACTTTACACGTAGAAGAAACAACTCCGTATTCATGTAAAATACATTTTTATAATTTCAAAAAATGTTTCCAAAAAAACGGGAAGAGTATATTTACTTTATTTTGGGGGTGCTAATGGTTGGTTGATTGAAAGGGGATGTTAAATATCTGAACTCGGTTCGCTGGTTTTAATTAATTGTTTTAGTTTCCGTGAGGCAGCTTAACTGGCTGAATGTCCGGACACTCATAAAGCTAATGCCCAGCGTTTCGTCCTCCGCTGTGCGATACTTCGTATATGATCGGATAAATTTCTTTTTTTCTAGAAACGTTTGGCGTAACAACTCACTGAAACTATTTTTATAAACATTGTGTAGGTGACTTTTCATATTAAAAAGACAGGAATAGTAATATACACGGTATTGCAGCCAATTTTTTGTTCTTACTTTTATTCGCCTTATAGCATTTCACTGTTATTGGGATTTTGGTCTCCGATTTTTTTGACTCAGGGTTGGCCAACCTAAATCTTTGGCATATCCGTGGTATTGCATTTTGCGTATTTCGCGCAGTGTTTTAAACCTTTCATAAACATAACCCATAATGAATACATAAAAGTCATATACTCGTATGTAAAAGTGAAATATATATAGGTATTTGCATTAAAAATTTTATATATACATATATAAAAATACCAAATTTCGAATCATATTTCCGCGATTTCGATTTTTTAGCACTCTCCCTCAATTTCAAATAATATTGATTCTACACTTTACTTTCGATTCTGAGGATTTTTGTTTTTTTGCAATAGAAATGTGAAATAAGTAAGTTTCAAAATTCAAGTTGTTCTGTGATGCTTTTCATGATAAGAATAGAAAACCTTATAGTTGCAAGATGAAAGTGGAATGTGTACTGTTAAAATTATAGTAGATATCAGTCTACGTGTTCCTAATAAAGGTATCAGAGCGTATTAATCTTTAATAAGTTCTTCTGCATAATCCAGAAGCATGGTCAGCAGCCATGCTACACAAGCGATTACACTACCAATCGACCAAGTGCTTTCACGAAACAACAACAACAATTATGTTGGACGGGAAACCGAGTATTACCGCTGATAACCGGGAACTTTACGGTGCTAACCGGAGCACAAATAAGTCGAGAAATACGATAAGACTTTATACAAATTACCCATACTGATAAACAATTCCAAGCAACTGTTAGCTATATATTATAGCGCATATATATACATATGTATATAAATATATACATATGTATATATACATATTAACACATATTTATTTAATTAAAGCTCTCGGTTAATCACCAAGTCTGATATACTCGTACATACATACATTTATTGGGTATGCGCATTATTCAGTGGTTCATTCTGCTGCAGAGTAAGACGTTGTGCCGCTTATTTTAGTTGCCATTTTTGAGGATATAAAAGCAAATAAGTGATTAATAAGAAAATTAAATTTAGTGCGTTTGTGGTAGAAACATGCGGGTTCTATTAGTTTTTCCAATATGTTGCATTCTTTTAAATACCTACGGTATGTACGAGTATTATAGAAAACGAGCATATATGTATGTATGTATGTATAAGTATGTGCATATATAAATGCATATATACATATGTACATCGATGCTTAATTTAACTTGATAATAATTTTATATTTTCGTGTATGTGTATAAGTAATTTGGTTTGTGTTGTTCAAAGTGAAGGTGTATATATTAGGTCTAGTTGATTACTAGTACGAAATACAACCAGTTCGCTTTTTGTTGCCAAATGTCCAGCACTTTTGTGCTGTTGTATAATTTGCAGCATACCAAGAAGGCGTTTGCTGCAAGCAAACTCCATTTCTTATATTTTTATTGGGGTGAAATAGAAATTCAACACACGTGTGTGTATATAACATCTTGTAGGATAACGCCATGTTTAAGGTATCAATACCTAAAAGGAAAGATGATGGTAATGAAGTAATTAGTGTAAAAATTCGAGCTAGTAGCATTATAGTTTACAAGCAGTAGATGCTATTAGATTTTTCGGCCCGACGTGTTATCTAACACATTCATCACGCTACTATTTCGGAAATATACCTTCAGAATTCAGTGACATTTCGTTTCAAAATCTGACATGAAAATTGTCATTGTGTACTTTGAAAAATATCATTTTTAGTGGTTTGCTTAGTCGGAAAACAATGTGCACTCCAAAATTCCTAAAGAGGTTTCTTCAGCTAATTTAATTAATTTTATAATTTGTTGTTATGAAATAGATTTCGTTTTGTAATAGTATGTAGAGGCGCTCTTTATGTTAATAAAACGGAAAACAGATTAAATCACCCAAAGGTGAATCAGTCAAAGAATTTTTGAGCTAATAGAAAAATACTACAGAATCAGAAAAAAATTTTCCTTCTCAGCTCCTTGTGATTCGATTCGATCTTAATGTCGCAGATGTTTTAGGGGAAAAGAGGAGTTTATAGGTTAAAAATAGGATATTTAAATGAAATTCAAATATGAGGTTATGTTAAAAATTTGCTTAATATTAATCCTATGTACATACAACATACAGTACATACATATATTTCTCGAAAGTTGTTCATATAAATTTCCCTCCGTTGATCGCTGAGCTTATCACCAAAGTTTGTTTAGAAGAAACCGCGAAATTTGAAATTCTCTTTAAAAACTAATTACTAATTATTTACTTAATTCTGAATTCTTTGAAATGACGTCCAAATCAACTTTTACACATAAATATATTATACTCTTGGGTTTTGACTTCTCTTTCTTTACGCGATAACATCCGAGATAACAATAGTACGCCATTCCTTCCTTCATTTCGCTTTTTTGCGCCAGTCAGGTTCATCTACACATGATCTTTCCATCGGAGTAGAGATCTCATAATAGCCGCTAAACTATGTCAATATCTCCGTATATCTGCTATAGCTCATCGTTCCATCAGCTGCGGAATTCGCTCTTGCCATTACGTAAAACCTTTCTCTCGATACTCTTAACGCCGATTTATCAGATGTTGTAGTTGTCCATGCCTTCGCATCATATTAGCTTTTCACCTCTACAGTTCGTATTATTATGGGTTTTAATCCTTCACACAATACGGTCGATACGACCTTATGCAATATTGAGGAGGCTTATTCCATGGTAATTAGCGTTGATCTTACTATTCGCATTTTTTCATAGTCGAGTAATTATCGTCTTTGATTGGGAAGTTGGGTTCACCATCTCCTAGTGCACCGTTTTCTCCGCCATCTTGCAGATCTAATGCTATCGACAAATAAACATTCTTGGATCCAAAAAAATCATCGAGAATATGATCCCATCACACCAAAAATTACAAAGAAACTGCTAAGCATTGCTATCCCTTTTATTGCAAAGCTTTTCAATGCCATATTACAGTTACGATATTACCATATCTACAAATATGAAAAAGTTCACAAATAATTATGATAGCTATATATATATATATATATAATTGGCGCTTTGTAACCGCTGAAGCGATTTTCGGCCGAGCTCCTCCTCCAATTTGTGGTTTTGCGTCTTGATGTTTTTCCAACAAATGGAGGGACCTAGAGTTTATACTAAGCCGCCTCCGAACGGCTGATGGTTTTTTGACGAGGAGCTTTATTTCATGTCCGAAATACACTCGGAGGGATGGACATTCCCTGCCGAGGGGCGACCGCAATTAGAAAATTTAATTTAATTTTTAATTTAAATTAATTTTCCATAACTTTTGGATGTTGGTGGCACCGGGATATGAACCCGAGTCTTCCGAATGGCAGTACGCAATGCTAACCACTCGGCTACCGCGGCCGATAGCTAAGCCAGGTTAAAATGACGCCTTCATCTTATACACCAATCGGTCTGTTGTCGTGACTTTTCAAACATTTCGAAAAAATACTGCTATCGAAAGTTTCTTTTCACCTTTCCTATACATCAATTTGTATTTCGCGAAAAAACAGGGCACAATTGAACAAGTAAGTCGCATAACTAATGAAAAAAGAAAAGCTTCCGAATTTAGAGAGTTTGTTCGGAGGTTTTTCTTAATGTGACGCAAGCAATTGACAAAGTGTTTCATGATGGTAGCCTTAAAAACAAAGTCCTGCTATATAATGCCACAATAATGCTTGCCCCACGAATATAGATAAAATTCAAAGGTTACTCTGCGACAGAGTCTCTCTCACATTCCGAATCTGACACCAGATTTGGGCACCTCTACACGGTTTCTTTAATGTCACATGACCTACTTAATGATACGAGTATACTCGCCTTAATACTTGTTCCGGCCAACACACTGCACTACTTAGACAGTGGTGATCTCACCTTTTTTCTTAGAAGAACATCAACCAGCTGGGCAGCGGCACCTTCTCAATTAAGGGATCGGTAATGTATGCTCTTAACCCATATTTATACTTAACTCCAACAAATTATCATAAGTAGTGAATCTCGATGAAAAAAAGAGAGTTGACTCAAATATGTCTTTTGCATTTAATTTTAGCCAATGGAGATGATTGCCAAGGATGGAAATGCCGTGATGGTGAATGCATTGATGACTTCTCCGTGTGCAATGGCGTGGCGGATTGCAGAGATGAAACAGACGAGCGGGATTGCGGTGATGCACAATGCCAGGATTCTAATTTTGAATGTCACTATGGCGCTTGCATACCCTCTATCTCTGCTTGCAATCAGAAATTCGATTGCCTTGATGGCAGTGATGAATCGTTTCAACACTGTCAACATGATAAGCTTTGTTCAAGAGACCAATTTCAGTGTGGATATGGTGGATGCATTGAATTAAGTAAAAAATGTGATAGCAAATTTGACTGTCCCGACCGAACAGACGAGTATCCACCGTTGTGTGAACCAGAAACCAAGCAAAACTTAACTTTATAATAAAGAGTAGCGTCGCCATATTTAAACAGAATTTCTCTTTGGCTCTACATACTAATTATTTAAGAATGTTTGCATCTTATCAACAAGAATATGACTACGTGCTTCGTCAATAACTAAATAAAACTTTATACATACATATGTATATTTTAATATTCGTTGAGAGATTTTCGTCTTTATATAATATAATTGGCGCTTTGCTAAATAATTAGTAAGACAAAATTTTGCCCGAAAAACCAATTTTGTTGAAAAACATTTTTTTCATTTTAGTTTAAAACTTAGTGGCCAATCCTTAAACATGGTCCTAGATAAATTCTAATTCTAAATTCATGCGGAAATTTAACTTTTTAATATAAATATTTTGTGGTACTATTATTTAATCAAAATTGGAGTCCACAGATTTTTGTAGCTTAAATAAAATATAAAAGCTTTGAAGTTTAAAAAAATATCTCGTTTGTAACTAAAGAACTGTCTCATTTTTGAAAATAGAATACCACAGTGACTTAGCAATGAACATACAGTGAAAACTGATTAAGAGAGAACTGGAAAGTGGGAATAAGTGAATAATTCTCAGCTCGAGGACTTTGATGGCAAACAAAGACTTTATAAATGAAAAACAAAAGCCTGTATAAGTTGTATAACTAAGAGCTTACCTTGCATGTACCTCTAAAAGCGAAGATTTAACATTTGCAATGCATGAATCATTATTTAGATCCGAGAGTTGAAGAGGGAAGCAAAACGCATCTGCAGTCAAAAAAAGAAAGAGGCCGAGATGCGTGAGTATGAAGAGCTTGAGAAGCTGGCCGACAAGGGTAATGCTCGAAAATTCTATGAGAAGATACGACGACTTACAGAAGCTTTTAAGAGCGGAGCAGACTCCTGTAGGACACAAAGAGGTGATCTAGCCACCGATGCACAGAGCATATTAAATTTATGGAGGGAACACTTCTCCTTCCTGCTGAATAGCAGTTAAAACGGAGTAACCGGAGATAGTGAACCCGAAACCCCAATCGACTAACCGACCATGAAGAACTTCGAATAGCAATCGCTCGCTTAAAAAACAACAAAGCGGCTGGAGCTGACGGCCTACCGGCAGAACTATTCAAACATGGCGGTGAAGAGCTGACAAGGTGCATGCATCAGCTACTTTGCAGAATATGGTCGGACGAAAGCATATCCGACGATTGGAATTTAAGTGTGCTCTGCCCAATCCATAAAAAAGGGGACCCCACAGTCTGCGCCGATTATCGTGGGATAAGCCTTCTTAATATCGCCTATTAGGTCCTGTCTAGCGTATTGTGTGAAAGACTAAAGCCTACCGTCAACAAACTGATTGGACCTTATCAGTGTGGCTTTGGACCTGGTAAGTCAACCATTGCCCAGATATTCACCATTGGTAAATCTTGGAAAAGACCCGTGAAAAGAGAATCGACGCCCACCACCTCTTCGTCGATTTTAAAGCCGCCTTCGACAGCACGAATAGGAGCTATGTCTGAATTTGGTATCCCCGCAAAACTTAAACGGCTATGTAAACTGACGTTAAGCAACACTAAAAGCTCCGTCAGGATCGGGAAGGACCTCTACGAGCCGTTCGATACCAAACGAGGTTTCAGACAGGGTGACTCTTTATCTTGTGACTTTTTCAATTTAATGCTGGAGAAAATAACACGAGCAGCAGAACTGAATAGAGAAGGTACAATCTTCTATAAGAGTGTACAGCTGCTGGCGTGCGACGATGATATCGACATTATTGGCCTCAACAACCGCGCCGTGAGTTCTGCTTTCTCCAGACTGGACAAGGAAGCGAAGGATATGGGTCTGGTAGTGAACGAGGGCAAAACGAAATATCTCCTGTCATCACACAAACAGTCATCGCATTCGCAACTTGGCTCCCATGTCACTGTTGATAGTCATAACTTCGAGGTCCTAGATAATTTCGTCTGTCTAGGAACCAGCATCAACACCAATAATAATGTCAGATTTGAAATCCAGCGGAAGCATGGACGTTGACAACATCTGATGAGACGGCGTTAGGAGTTTTCGAGAGAAAAGTTTTGCGTAGGATTTATGGTCCTCTTCGAGTTGGCAACGACGAATATCGCAGACATTGGAACGATGAGCTGTACGAGTTATACGACGACGTTGACATAGTTCAGCGAATGAAGATACTGCGGCTACCCTGGCTAGGCCATGTGGTCCGGATGGATACGAATACTCCAGCTTTGAAAGTTTTCGATGCAGTACCCGCCGGTGGAATCAGAGGAAGAGGAAGACCTCCACTCCGTTGGAAGGACCAGGTAGAGAAGGACCTGGCTTTACTTGGTATTTCCAATTGGCGCCACACAGCAAAGGGAAGAAGCGAATGGCGTACCATTGTTAACTCGGCTAAAATCGCGTAAGCGGTGTCTACGCCAGTAAAGTAAGTAAAGTACAATAGAATCATTATTTATGGTTCAGGAACTAAATGCGCTTTAGTTTTCTTTCTAATTCGAAGAAAACATATTCAACCTTCTTAATAAATTTGGCAATGATCAAACGAAAATTAAATGTGTCTCAATATAAGTAATATACCTCTTTATGTGAGACAAACTTCTCTAGTACCTTTATGAGCTAGAAACTCGGTTTTTATAAAGCCTTTATGCGTGAAAAAATATGATACATTGAACACTACTTTAGCCAGATTCCACCGTATTATTTATATGTTTTATTTAACATACATTAAGACCAGAAAGTTTGCGGAAATTGTCATTGAAACTGCTCGCGCTGAAAAATTTTCAGCACCTTTTTTTGTTAAGTTAGTAGCACTGTCTTTAATTACTATGCCAAAATGAGCGCAATCTGTCTATCAGTTTGTTTTCAGCAGCCAAAGATGACTAGATACAAACCTCTTTATTTCGTCAGAGCGCTCAAAAATCCGCATTTTTTATAACATTCTGAACGTGCCATTGTGATGGAAAAATTACTTTTTTGGATTTTTGGGTATATTTTGGGTATTTTATTACAAACAACGACGTCTTTAAATACAATTCCACTAAAATATTTCATTGAGAAACAATCAAACATTTAATTATATGAAGTTTTAAGAATAAAATTACAATAATTTCTTTAATATTTACTGCTGAAGCAAATTTCTTTTGAAACGAAACCAATAGATTTTTTATTGACATAGTGGTACCAACATTAGAATGTGAGATGGGGAAACGCTCTCAGCTGCAATTTGAGTGATTTTGAGTAAGTTGCGCACCTAGTCATCTTTGGCAGCAGCTGTTGAATACAGTCGACCTCAGTTCCCACTGTGAATTTTCTTTTACGTCCTCAATCGATTCGAAACGGGTTCCACGGAGTTGGCCCACAATTACGGCCGTTTACGATGGATGTTTTCGCTTTCTTCTGGTCTTAATGCACATAATTTTAGAATATTTTTACTAGAAAAGAACGGTCTTAGATTTTTAGGTCACTTCCAAACGCCCTTTTATTCTCGATAGCATGAATAATGGTTACTCTGCATTGACTAACTTTCTTGAAAGGAACGAAGGAATTACTATCGCACCACATAAAGTACGCACCTGAGACCATCCAAGAAATAAATCCATTCAAACACAGGTTTTCCCAAAATTTTTTCACTTTCAAAATTATAAGCTTTGAAAATTTGAGAATCACATAAAAACTGTTGTACAATAGATATGCTTTTCAATATTTTTGGATAAACGAACTGAGAACTATGTGTATTTTTCAAGTTGAAAAGAAAAATATAATATTCGCAAACTAATATGTTTTAATGTTTATTGATTTTAATTAAGTTTGAATTTTTATTTGGTTTCGTGTCTATAATATCTACGACGAAGAACAAGTAAGTGATAAATAATAAGATCTTAAATATGCTCTATATACATAATATATGTACATATATGTACCTCATATCCGTGCTTGATGGCCGACATGTGAGTGCGGGTAGCAGCCGCTGATGGCCAACCGTTATAATCTGGGATTTCTTTGCCATGTTGTCCACACTTTGGTAGTGGAAATAAAAAATCGAAAATAGAAAATTCGAATTCGAAATAGGATGGAAGAAAAAAAAAGAAAAGAATAAAAATAGTAAAATTTTTATACAGGCTTGGAAAGGAGATCGAAGAGAGAACAAATATTTAAAAAGTTATTTATATTTATGTACATACAAATTTATATACATATGTTTAAAAATATGTTTATATAATGGAAAGGCAAAGAAGAATTTCGTTTACATAGATAAAATTTGAGACACATGATTTGCTGCTCCTTTTTGGTGAAATGGGACAAATTTTTTTTAAATTAGAAGTACAGACTAGAAAAAAAAATAGGGATAAATCTAATAAAAAAGCGCAGTCAGCGTGATGGAAGATGAATAGTGATCTTTGGACACTGAAAAAATATAGACAGTTTCACACTTTCTTAACGGAAAAACCTTTACTGATGTTTAAATTTTTTATTTAAATAAGTACGTATATTGCGAAGTTATTACGATAAACATTATTATTTTAAAATTCTATTCATTCTGAAATGTTCCGAAATGTTTGCTTCTTTCCATTTGGCAAACCAAAAAATCTGGTAAATTGCCATCATAAGCTCATTGAAGTAGAAATATTTTTAAATTTTCACGATTAATTTTTTCCGATTTACAGCAGCTGACAGATTAGCAGAAAGTAGAATAAAAATTTTACGTTCACATATATGGTGAGCGCTCACTGAACATTTTTACTGAGCGATCAGTTCGCGGAACGCACCCAATGTTTTATTAGGTTTGTTTATTGAGACTGAAAATAGATTAGAACAGCTCAAGTTAGAGCAGAACAGAGCAGCTGCCAAAAAAGCAATAGAGCAAGTTAGAGCAACTCGGAGCAAAAAGCTCATGAAACATTTTTCGGGCAACAATTTTCAAATGCGAATGTTTGACTTCTGTTGTAAATAAAATAGAAAAATTTTAAGTTTTTTCATATATTTCTTAATAAAATTTATAATTTTTATTGTCACTTGTATTTAAGTTGTTTGCTGTGCGTCTGTCAAAAAAAACAATTGTATTGCCTGCTTCAAGTTACTCTACCAAAAAAGTCAGAGCAGAAAATTGTGATCTGAGTTGCTCTAATTCAGCTTAGAGCAGATTCATGAAACAAAAAATAGAGCAAAAAAGTTTTCATGAAACACAATTTTTTGAAATAGAGTAACCTGGCGTAACCTAGACCAGCTCAATAAACAAACCTATTCTAAACAAAGTCTTCGCTCTATGCACTGTCTTCAGGCTCTATATTAATCCTTATTACAAATTTGCTTCAAAATAGATTTATACATATAAATTGAAATATAAATACGAAGGGACTAACAAAAAAAACTTCGGTCAGTTGGTGACTTTCAATTTGTTTTTGTTAAATCTTGAAATAGCAGATGAAATTCCATCACCAACGCAAACAAATTCGAAAGTGGTCAGTCTAGCAACTTTAGTAAAGTCGTTACTGGTGACGAATTTTTGTTTCTTTGAGTATGATCCAGAAAACAAACAGCAACTCAAAGTATGGAGCCCAACAAGGGCAAACCCACCCGTAAAATCTGAGCAACAAAGATCAGCAGCAAAAGTAATGATGTCAGTTTACTTCACCCGATCTAAAATCGTAGCTGCTATTCCACTGGAAAAGGGTCAGACGGTAACTACAAAATGGTACACCGAAGAGTGCTTACCAAAAGTTTTAGAAAGTTTGTTGCAAAAGGGAAGAAAGAGGATTTGCGGCGCTAGCTTTCCGTCATGACAACGCATGGGATCGAATAACTACGTCCAGCAATATATTCCCCGGCTATAGCAACGAGGAGATAATTAATGCGGTTAATGCAGAACTTGATAAGTTCAAAAAGTAAGATTTTGAAGACTGTTATCAGAAGTGGATCTATAGGCTTAAGAAATGCATTGAAATCAATGGCGATTATGTAGAGAATATAAAAAAGGACAAAGATTACGAATAAATACAAAAGTATTTTTTTTTCTTCTGGTCAGCTTACCGAACTTTTATTAATCCCCTCGTAAATTGGAGATCATTTTTAAATATGTGAAAAAAAATAATTTGTATAAGCTAATTTTCCCAATAAATATTTCACAGCCTGAGCTTAAGCCCCTTGGCATAATTTTTACTTACTGGACTACTGCATTTAACTTACACACTTGGATGTGTCAATAGATTTTCTGTAATAAGAAAATAGCCTATAAATAGTGCAAGGTGATTTTATGGTAACATCCCTTAATAAATGTTAAATTGTATTTAAATTCAATATTAATATGTATATTATGTTATATTATGTTTACAAAATTCAACTTGTTAGAATCTATGTACCTTTTGCCAACTTTTCCACCATTCAAAAAAACCTCCCTCATAAGATTGTCTTTATAAGGAAGTCAAGTTTGCTATTTGGTATTTGTCAATGACATGTATAAGTGTATTTGAAATATAGTGTATGACATAAACACTAGCATAATTTAATTGGTGAAAGCCTTGGTAAGTCTTTAAAACTATTAATAATAACAATTTTAGTAATTTTAATCTTTTTTATTTCGCAAAATATTACTACACACCATTCCTGGCTTGCTTTGATTTGCTATTGCGAACGTTGCATCGACTTGGAATGACCTTGAAAATTTGTGTCAAATCTTTTTTTCTAATGCCTATCATTTTTTCCCCTATAAGTATGTACGTATGTACATACATACCTAAATAAAAAAAAGAAAGACTTTTCGCCTAACTTTTTTATAGTTTTTATACAGTGAATTTTTTGCTGTTTTCCGCAAACGTGGCCACAACTATCGGATTCCCCGAGTCATCGTCGCTTTTTACTAGTAGACCAGTTGATATAAAAATTCTATTACATTCTAAAAACGATTTTTAGACAAAAAAGGTTAAAAGTGAAAATCACACATTCAACTCCCCGAAAAGGTATGAAAACAAGTGTCGACAACCTACAAAATGTTGCGGATATTTTCGGAAAAAAATTCTAAATGTAAAATGAAATTTAATAAAACATAATAAAAAAAAAATTCCGCACAATCCGTGCGCCGGCTGTCAGCAACAATAAATCTAAAAAGTACAAAAACATGCATTCATTTTGACGGCCAATCTAAGCGCAAATAGAAAATAGAAATTGGAGACATGTCTGGTTAAACGGCTTGGTGGCGGAATGTGTTGCGCTATAGGCAAGTGGTGTGTCAGTTAGTTGGGCGGTAGTGAATAACGGTATTTTTTTCTAAATCGCGCCAAATGGATTGTTTACTCTCATGAATATTAGTGTGTGTATTTATATGTATGTATGTATACCATATATGCTTTTATTTGGTTTGATTTGACTTTTTTATGACTGAGTGGGCAAAACTAAGCCTGGCAAACATATTTTAGAATTTGCATATTTTTTTACTTTTATTGGCAATCGTTTTGTTTGATTGTTGTAGATATTTGTCCTGATTTTTATACAAATATTTTTTTGTTATTCTTCTTAAGTGCTTCAAATGACCTAGAAAATTGTGCCCTTTACCCGTATTATCTCTTTACTCTTGTGGTTAGCTGCCTATTCGGTGCACGAATGAATATAATAGAATTTAAGTTCTTCATAAAATTTTGCAAGTGGAAAAACGTAATCTCAGTTGTTATTTTTGCCAATTAAACTCTATAATCTTCAGATTTACATAATATTTTTATATATACTTAAGAAGTTTCGCGAGTCAATACTGAAGGATTAAAGTAATTAATACGTTGTAATTATGCATAGATGGGTTTTTTCAATGGTTCGGAAGATTTAATAATCATTTTTTAATAATATCCATGAAGCGGTTTTGTAATTCATAACCAGTTTTGAGTTGAAAAAAAATGTACCTTACATTAATAGGATGTCTCATAATGAGGAATTACCCGTCCGCGGGTTCGAAGCCTAACCGAACTAGCAAACACAAAAACTTTTTACAGGCCTATTCTGTCGAGATAATAAAATTTACTTTGGTATAAAAATTTACCGTTCAGTAAATTTTGTTACTATTTCGTGTTCTGAGTTCACCATAACCCTGCAAATTTCGCTACCCGTGAAATAGGAGGTAACAAACAATCTACTGTTTGATTTTGTGTTGTTAGTTTGAGAAAAAATAAAAACCAAAATATATAAGTATATTTTACGTCTAGAATTCATTGAAAATTAAAAAAAAGTGCAAAAGGTGCTTGTTAAGAAGTTTGCAAGAACAAAATTACCCTTTTAATTTATAAGATAGCGTATACATATATTGCCCTTATTTCCCAAACTCTAAACTCTTTACTATCATAACTTTAAACTAGGCTCGCAATTCAACGTGCAATCTGCGGGCACCTCAAGGCGATGAATTGTAATTTGGGCAGAACGTCAAACGGAAGCATGGAAGGCGATTTTAATATATTTTCATTGAATTCGTTTAACAAAATGAAGTGTTTAACTAGTTATGGACAGTCCTTAATTGAATTTTACAGTAGAGAGCTGGAATTGTTGCTTACCTACCGGAGCACAAATGACGGAAAAATTCACAAAAAACTTTGCGGAGGTAGCCCACGGAATTAAAAATGTTGGTATACAAATTTTGACACAGCCTTAAAGAACACTTAAAAGACAGAAAGCAAAACAACTTTGACACCTCTTACTTGAAATATTATCAATTTGTGCAAGGCAACAGCTTAGTGTCTTTCACGGAAATTAAAATAGAGAGTACAGAAAATTTAAGAAATTCTTAAAATAGTTGAAAAGCTTCAGACAACTTAATTGAAGATGAGTTGCCATAGCTATTTTCGAATGATGAACATACAGAACCTATGCTAGTTTCTAATGAAAAAAAACTATAGAGTTTAAAATTGTCAGTAACATAGTCCAAAAAAACAAAACATATCGCAGTAAAGCATGTAGTAAGAAAACGGCAATAGAGGCATATTTGTAGCATTTCACATACAACGATGAACATAACATAAATAAGTAAGGAAGGCTAAATGTGGATGGATATAAAAATTTCGTGTCAAACTATTTCGGCTGACCGAGATCAAACACTTTTAGTTAGTTACTAATTATGCCTTAAAGCACATGTGGTTATCATATTTTGCCGCTTTGGATCGGTACATACGTGTACATACATCCAATATTCAAAGTGAATGGCCAAAAGTATTTAAATAGTAGTTTCTTCATGTAAGCTGTACTGTACAATAAGTTTGGGTATAAGGTATTATTTACATCTGTTAATGGCTTTAAAATTTTCGGTGCAAATTTTACATTGGAATTCATATAAACAAGCCCGTATATGGTTAATAGTCGTGTTTAGTTACCTCCGTTTGCAACCATGTTCATCTCATGCCCATAAGTATTCACTCAAAATATGGGTGCGTATGGATATATTTACATAGTATACGAGGGGATTAACAAAAGTTCGGTAAAGTTGACCAAGAAAAAAATCTTTTTGTATTTATTCGTAATCGTTAGTTCAGCAGGGTGGGATGGTGCGTTGTCATGAATTTTCGAATTTGTTTAGGAAATATTGAGTAAAATGCACTCGAACCTCATTTTGAGCCTCATTTAAAATTAGTGGTATCCATTTAGCAGATTTTTTCGTGTATCCCAGATGATTACTTAATACTCGCGGTACAGCCATAGCATTCAAGCCCAATTCGGTTGATCTTCTCGGGGTTCGTCCTCTACGGAAAAATGTCCGGTCTGGAATCTTCGAAACAACTTAGAAATAATCTTTAAAGACGGTGAAATCGTTTTATATGCAACTTGGCGTTCACTGAATATTTGTAATGGCTGTAAATTACGCCGAAAACCGAAGATAATCATTTGGTGAATTTCTTGTGGCCTATCCTCAGCTACTTTGCGTTTTCTCGTCTCCATTTCAACCGATCGTTCTAAAATTTGAAAGAAAGACTAATAAAATAATTGCAAAGGATTTGATATTTTTAGACTCAACAAAAACAAATTCAAAGTCACCAACTGACCGAACTCTTGTTAACTTATATTGAATTTCGTTGATTGCTAATAATATACACGTTTGCACCAAAAATAGAAGTCACATTGCTGATTTTATTCATTAATTAATCTCAGTATCTTATATCATTTAGACAGCGATCTATTTATATTTTAACCAACTTCGTGCTCATATTAGGTCCCAAGAATCTTATATATACATAATTGGTGCTATAACAGCCTAAGCGAATTTGGGCCGATCTCCCCCTCTAAATTGTGGTATACGTCGTGATGTTTTTTCCCAACAAATGAAGGCCAATGAAGTTTTAAGAATCGCATTAATTTCATATCACAAAAAAAAACAGTCGGAAGGCTTGACATTCCCTGCCGAGGGGCGACCGCAACTAGAAAAACGCAAAACTAAACGCTCATATAATGTTAATGCCGCCCAATAATCTTACGCCAGCGAAATAATAAACTCAATTCGATTAAAGATCCATTATAACTTTTAAAATTTTCAAAAGGTTAGGTTGTTTTGACCACAAATATGTTTCCCACATTATTAACATCCTTCGGAGAGTAAGCATAAAAGTTCGAATGCGGTAGACATACTTGGGAGATCAATTGATAATGCTTTTCTAAACACTGATTTATCCGTACACATCATGATTATTCCATGATCTTCAGTTGAACAAAATAATGATACCCTGTGCCGCCGGTGGAGCTTGGGTAAAGCTTTTGCGAACAAAAACGTATATTTGTATTAAAATAAATATAAAACTCGCATGTGGTGTATGGCAGGCTATGTTCCGAAGTGAGAAAAAACGGTGTTAGTAACCAAAAGGCGTAAGCTAAAAACGTATACTCGTATGTATGCATGTGTCTATACGGCTGAGCGCATGCATTCGGCTATGCAATTTTAGCAATTTTTTCTTTGTACATTTTCTTGCGAGCGCAAAAATGTTACGAAAAAATGCTTTGAAAAGTGGTGAGAACAACTTCCTTGGAAAAAAGAATGTGGGAGAAAATTGCCAACTCAAACACTACGCGCCCCACACCCAACAACAACCATTGTCCGCTAATGGAAAAAATGTATTTTTTGTTTAGTTTTTTTGCTGTTGTTTTTACTCCTTTTCTACGGCTAAAAACATTATTGCACACTCTTACTAAAAAATGAGAAAACAGAAAACAGAAAAATGCTAACGCTACACAATATCGGCTGATTTTTACACGTTCCCTTGTTCAAACCCTTAACCGCCTTAGCTATAGCAAAAACACATCCTACTTCATCGCGCTTTTGACCAACACTTCACGAATTTTTGCGATTTTTTACACGATGTTTTGTTTCTCTACTCAGCGTCCTACTTCTCCCATTTACTATAACTACAAGAGCGACATGTACATACATACAAACACACGGACACTAGACAGGACCCACATCAATGCTTGCTGGTGCTTTTCCAGGTCTCTCCCCACCACACACAAAAGCACACACTATGCCTTTCGTTCGTTTAGTATGTAGGGCTTTCACCTCTTTCCGTAAACTAAATCTCTCTGCTGTTCCGAAAGCGCACATTGGGACTAACACATTGACTTTGGTGTCGGCATTGGTGAGATCAGGCAGCAGTACAACTCGGTTGAGGAGTAGAAGGAGGCAAGAGAAGTAGTGCGTAAGTGTGGGGATGTACAAAGGGGCATCTGTGCAGCATGGGAGCTAGAAGGAATAGCGTCGGTAGTATGATTCGCGCAAAAGTGAATAACATAAAATGAGAAAAAATTATCAAAACTATGAAACAACATTTTTTTAGCGCTGTCGTCCTCATGGCCACCCACAATTTTTCCGAAGTTTCAACCACGCAACCGAGCACAGCGCAGTTGTACCATACATACACCAGTAAGTACATACATATGTATGTGTGCATAAGCAAGTTCTTGAGGGCATGAGACCGATACAAATGTAAAAGAGTTATTAGTTAGGCACTGACCGCAAAGACAATGACAAAGTAAAGAAAGTGCGGAGTAAAGTGTGTAAAGGAACACTGGAAGGTGATGATTCGCTACCTTCTTTCAGGCCTCATGCCTTTAAGCTGGTTTGATATTATCTTAAACAATCGCTGTGGATGCATTTATAAAAAAGCATTTGCTTTATTTATAAATTTTGTTCTGGCCTTAAAAGTGCAACCTGCTATTACTAAGCGGTTCTCATCTTCAGGAATGTCAATAACTCCGTGCGAGTCTGAAATAAAGGCTAATGGAAATTCATAAACTTACAAAGCCTAACCACGGCTCAGAGTGAAATTCGGCCGAAAATCGCTTCAGCAACATATCTATACTCGTATGTTCTCATAAGCAGTAGTAAGCTACGTGTAATACCTATATTGTGGCGGCCACTACAGGGTAAGAGTCGTAGTCTGACCAACATCCAAAGATTATAGAAAATTTATTTGTCAAACCCTCCAAGTGTATTTCTCCCTTGAAAATCAAAGCTCTTCATAAAAAAATCATCAGCCGTTCGTAGTATAACCGCCTCCAAAGCGCCAAATATTGTGCAGAAATAAAATCATTACGACGAATAGATAAGATTTGTAAGAAAACAAAAACGAATGAAAACAGCTACGCTCGCGGGCTTGTAGCACACATTGCTATCTATTTGCATTACGAACTCAACTAATGCCGGACGTCAAATGCTTTATGTTAAGAGTATACTTATCAAGTGCAGTTAAGACAGTAGGCATCGTACGTTTCCTCCTTTACACTTTAATTTTTACGCCTTCTCAGAGACTTAAGTTACTACACCGTCACTGTGCTGCATATGAGAGAGGCAAAGGCTCAACTCGTTTCATTAAATTACCGTGTTGTTGTTTCAAAAGAAAAACGAAACTTTTCCTAAACCCCACATTTATTACGTTCTTATGCCCGCCATTCCTCCACGGCCCCTCGCTTTTCATTCACGCTCACATTTGCTGCCCTTTTGGTACGCTGTGTCCTTTGGCCATTAATTTGTACCTCCCTCCTACATCTTTTACATCAAACCTTTTCCTCCACTTTCGCTTCACGAGCAGTGCTTACCCCATTTCCTAGTGGTTTATTTTGGGGTGGCAACCTTTTTTTTTATGGCAGATGAGCAATTTTTTCGCATTTCTTTTAGAAAATTTTTGTGTTTTGAGTATTCACTTTTTTCACGCCCCGCTCTCCTTTACTCGCTCTCTCTCTCTCTCTCTTCCTCTTTCCTTTGCATTTTTTCTCATTTAATTTTTTTTTTCGGTAAAAATGCCAGGTTTTGAATTTTGTTTTTAGTTTTTTTTTGTTGGGTTTGTTGGTTTTGTTTTTATTTGAATTTTCGCAGGGCGCGCTAGTATTTTTTTGCCTGTCTGGTTCTATTGATTTTTTCCAGTAGCGGCAACAACTTTTTTTTAATGAACGCAATATAAAAACGAAAAGCGCTAGAATGCTTAATGCAACAACAAAGGCGGCAGCAACGCAATCATACATAAATACATACACACATATGTACCTACAAATATACTCATAGCAAACACGAAAGCCTGGTCAACAGCGTTACACACATTCGTGCTTGCCAACAACAAGCCTACATTCATACATATAGGTATACATACATACATATGAATTTATGTGTGTAAATATACATATGTAAATATGTATGTTCTGCAACAGCAACAAAATGCTACCGCTTCCCAATGCATGTCTGTCAGCTGGTAGACAACAACAGAAAAAATCCGACTGTTATGTCGCCACTACCACCCACTCATTCTGTTCTTGATACTGTGGCTATTGCTTGTATGTGTGTACGTACGACACCCTAAAGGTTTGAGGTTAGAATTTGAATTTTTTGTTGCCCATTCCGGAACACTTCGCGTACATACTTTCTCTCTCTGGTTTTTCCATGTACATACGTTTGCACTACCGCGTTGGTTCAACGAATTACTTTATTTGCATTTGCACAAAATTTTTATGAAAAACTCAACGAAAATAAAAATTTAACACATTCAACACATTAATGTATTGGAAATTGGCGGTTTTTGTGGCCTCGCTGTCCACAGTGGATCAGGCGAACATTTCGGGGCAGTTGGTTAACGTAGGCTTTTCTGCTTTCTTTTGTCTTAAAGCACAGCTGCATACTTTTGGGCGTAAGATACGGTTTCAATGGTGTATCTCGTCAATGAATTATAGAACGAAACTTTATTTTGATGGACATCTTTCTTAATTAGATATATTATTGGTTTGATTATAAATATATAAGCAACGTAAAGACAATATGAAAAACTTTCAAAAGAATGCCAGAAGAATATAGGTAAAACACACAACTGTATAGAAGCAAATCTAAATGAAAAATCACATCTAAGTTTATTGTTAAAATGGTCAATGTGGCGTAGCTACTAAGGTATCCACTTATCGACACATAATGCTTGCCTGTTGGTAGGTGGCATCGGGAATTGCACAGCCAAAAATAAAGTGGATCTTATGCATTATAGCTGGGAATGGAATGCTGGGGTTTCAAGGCTTGCAAGGCAACGATTAAGTTTGCATGCAATGAGCTTTTGTATTTTTAGTCAGATCTAAAGATATGGTACATCAAAGTTTTGCTTTCAGGAAGATAATTTTTCTTATGGAAGTTCCCTGACGTCACCTACTCCGTTAATTTCATTACCACTAAAGGAGGGAGGGCATTTGGTCTGGTTAATGTCCAGCTTCACTCATGTATGTAGTAAGTAAAAATTAACATACTACGAATTAAAGGACGGCCTCGGGCCAAAATCGGCTTTGCGGTTATAAAGCGCTGATTTTAATTATTTCTGTAATGCATTTTTTTTTCACTAAAAGGGAAACAAAATTTTCGAAATATAAAAGCGGCAACAAATTAATGGTTGCAAACTATCAATAACGGTAATGTTTACGTATATATCTTCGGTTTTAGACCAAAGTAGCGTGTTTATTTGCCGTACATTAACTATTTTTTTGATGCAGATATTTTTTAAGACCTGACCTATCTGTATAGGTTCTATAAGTTTTCAATAATAATTCTGTAATGCTGTAAATAAAAAGGTCTGGTCTGGTCTGGTCTGCCAACCCTAGAGCATGCATCATACAATTGTCCATGTACGAAGCAATTCGTAACTAAATATAAACCTTACCCCGGGCTTTGCTGATAGTGATTACAAACGCTGGTCGAGCAGGAACTTTAGTCGATTGAATTATAAGGGAGTATCGGACAAAATGATAGGGATTCGAGAAATGGGTATGTATTCACCTTTGAAAGGCCAGTTCAGAACTGAACGCTTCTATTGCACACCGATTTTCAAATTTAATACCGAAGTCCAAGACTTCTATTGGATAATTTACTGCCGCACCTGTTTTCACAACGGTGCCTATTGACTTATGTATGGTATATATGACGGATATGCTTTTAAGGATGGACTGTATAGTATGGTTAATTAAGATCGTAGATATAATTGTTTGTGGCAGCGAGGATAGCTTGCACACTTAGCAACCCATTATCACTTGGTTTGGATATTTGGGAATACTACGTGAATACGTGAATCAATTCTACTTTTGATGTCACTAAATTACAGAAGTCATTGGGTAATGTATTCCGCCTAGAAGTTCGATCAATTGGCTTTTTGCCGTTCCCCATTTCCAGTAACTGTCGTGACAGTACATCGGCCGATGGATCATTTTGTACGTTGACATGCATATTGTAGAGCTTGTACATGTTGCCAAAACATTGAGTATTTTAGAAAAGGATTGATCTCGTCCGCTGATGCTGATCGAAGAACGACTGGAAGTGTTGTTGTATAGAACTTTCAGTCGGTCGGTAACTTTTTGAGACCTTTTCGCTGCTTAAAGTCTTTCACGAAAAAGTCAATGTGAATGCCTGGCACCAATGGGCCACGTGGGTTGAAGTTAAAAAGATGCACGCAGAAAATATTTTTAATATCGGAATAGTGATGAGATTTAAAAAAAGTGTGATCAGTAGCTGTGTACTGTGATTTTGAAAAAATCTGCAGTGTTAGTAAGTGTTGCTCACTCTAAAGTAATTTACAGCAATAAAAAAACTAGGAAAGTGTTGCTAAAAGTATTTCATTCAAGTATTTCTTTCTTAAAATCTACCAAGACATCAAAGCTTTTTGATTTTGAATTAGCATAAAATTTAAGAATTATTATTATAAAAAACGCAGGTAATAAGTTCCAGGTAAGCGAATAGAACTAAGTTTGATATTGATATTGATATACAATGTATCAGTTATTATGTTTGAATATTTAGAAAATATATTAATTTTGTTTTAATCAAATATCAAGCAAATCCTTAATAGGATTGTTTGTCGACTAGACTACAATTGCTTCCTTTAAAAAAAAAAATACGAAAATAAAACTGGGGAAAAAGTGAGGTGATCCTATTGATAACTCCTTGTAGTGATAACACCATGATCGGAAATAGAGCAAAAAAGAAAAATTTAGAAATATTTACAGTTAATGAGTGTGTGTATAAAATATATTTTTCATTTGTCTTGTTTTTCACCATGAAGCCTATGCACGCGCAAATAAATAAATTTATGCTCTTTTTATTTTATAAATCCAGTGCAATCCTTAAAAATATCCTACATTTACTAAAATAAATAAAACTAATTATAAATTATTAGATGTTATGGTATGCAGAAAGAAATTAGCAAGCGTCTAAAGTTATGCAGGGCTTTATGATCTTCACGAAAGCTTATACATAAATTATGAATTTAAAATATTTATTCTCTGAGTAATCTAAATGTATTTAATAAAGTATCAACAATTTTGTTTTTGTACAATAATAAGTGCATATACATCTTTATGCTTTGAAAAGTACTACATAAAAACATTAACGACCAATTCAATTCTACTTATTTGCGCAAATTCAACGATGGCAACAAAGTTTTTCCTTAAAAAAAATGAGGAAAGTCGCTGACGTGTACAAACTTAGTTCACTTAATTTGCACTTTGGCATGGAATTCGCGAAGAATGCTTTTCATCTACTCATATTGAATATGAGTATTCGATGTGAAGAAAAAATTGGTAAGAAGCTTGTAGTGAATTGTGAAAATTAAAAATTTTGGTCAATACTAAACGGCAAAGTTTCCTATCTTCTATTTATACGAACTCTTTTGGGATGGGTAGTCAAGAAAGTTTATGAAAGGCGACAAATAGTGGATAAAAAAAGGTCAACTGTACTCATTAAAAGTTTCTGTAATTAAATAAAATATAAAATTATAGTGAATTTAAGAGGGGGATGTGTAAATTTTGCATTAGATCCTAGCGCACTAAAGTCTGACGAGAAGCGCAGAAGATTAATAAAGGGCTTTAAGAGATGGTCAATCGAAGTAAATCTTTTGATGGTTGGTTATAAATCATCTGAGAGTCATACGACTTTTACTTACGTCCATATTGCCATTCCACATATAATGCATCCCAACTGCCGCCGGATCGTGATGGGTCTGTCCTGTCATATGCTCAGCCATTACCGCACTCATCCAATGCACTAGACCCTGTGTGGGATTTTGACCCTGAACTCCACCGATTGGCATTGTGGTGGTTACGCCGGCGGCACTCACTGTTGTTGTAGTGATGACAGTTGTTGGTGAATTCGGAGTCGACTCTGTAGAGTGTAAGCTTCGTTGTGTATGAGAGTGATGCTGTTGTTCTTGCTGATTATTCAATTGACTTGATAAAGATACAGCGCTTCGCTGATGATTTTGTTCTAAATGATCTTGTACCGAAGGTGAGTGTGATGTTGTCGATTTTTGTTGGGTTGGTGATTTTATTGTAGCCTCAAAGCTATGTCTTGCCTCACCAGAGACCACTGCCTGCAAATCTAATCCGCCAACGGGTGGTGTTGGCGTGGCTGAACCTGAAGACGGCGGCAAGTTAATATGGTGTGATGCCGTGTGATTTATGCCAGAGACGTTCCGACTGGATTGTGCTGTATTGTTTACTGATTCGACTGTTGAGCTACCTATTACAGGAGGAGTGGCGTTAGCTAGGGGCCACGTGTAATTGCTGGGTTTCTGAAAACAAAATAAACAATAAAATTAAAATTTTGAGTCGATTAAGTAACATATAATTATACATTTTCTACTTTTTTTTAAGAATTTTAGTATGTTATGTTCAGAATGTGCTATACCCTATCCATAACTCATTTTAAGAAAGTCTTCATATTTAGTGAAAGTTTATAATTTATTGAAACCGATTATGCCGAACGACTATCCAGTCTTCTTCATCCATTCGGACGACAGTATTTACCGCGTGATAAATACGCAAAAGGAGGTGCGTTCGTCCATGCCGAAGTCCTTATACCTTTCATGATTTTCGGTGTCTATTTAATTTATTTTTTGGAGTGGAGAATATCAAATCTAACGCTTCTAGATGCTTCTTCTATGGATTTGCGACCCAAAACCTCATATCTAAACAAATCCGTTGCATGGAGGCTACATAACATAGTCCTCCTATTTCGAAGATTTTCAGTACCAATATGTAATACATTATATACGTTCATAATACGAAATTTTATATCCTTATATGCTTTATTGAAGTATTTATAACCCAAATACTAGTTTGCGTACAAGCAGACAGTTAAATGGCCTAAATCAACTCAGCTCGTCAATCTGATCATATCGGTATAAATTTTCATTGTGCTATGGGGAAGAGGTTTCAGTGCTTCACTAAATACCTGTCCCGTTCGTAGTACAAAAAAAAATATTGTGAGTTGTGCTTTATTCATGTCCACCAATTTTATTTACTAAAAGATAAAATTTCAACTTTCTAAAATGTGAAGATTAACAAACAAAACTATTAAAAAGTCTGGTTTCTTCTTTCATACTTCTCGCTATTTCCACAAAAGGCGCCCAGTGAATGTCGAAATCGAGCTCAGGCCTCTTTGAAGAAATTTGTAATAAGTTAAACAATATTTAATTTCAGTTCAGAAACAGAACAACAGCAATAACAGCCTCAGACATACGTATATGTTATTGAGAACAGCGCAAACGAACAAAATCTAAAAAATTTTTTATGGTCTATGTAATGAAAATTATCAGGGATATTATAGAAACCGACACAAAATTGTTTATTTATCGGAACTGAAAATCAATATCTGTTTGAAATGGTGTTATGAAACCGACTTGATTTTGCTTTTTTCGAAGATAAGCAAAACTGATTTTCGAATCAGCTGTAAACACACTTGTGCAAAAAACCCAGCAATACAATATAATTTTTGTAATGACTTTAACATATTTGTGATTATTAATTAAAAAAGATGACTTCGGCAGTAAAAATTTTTTTTTTTTTGATGATAAAAGGATTTGGAGAAACCAGCCAGAAAACAAAGCGCAAATTTTTAAGGGATAAGAGTAATCCGCTGGAGCTGCCAGAGTCGATGTAAATGCAATTTGCATTCTCCATTTCTGCTTTCTTTTTGACAGAAGACTCCTATCAACGATCTGTCGGTAATGACTCAAATATCTCCTTAGTGCGACCTAAAGCTTCGGTGGCTATAACAGAAGTGATAAAAGTTTTTGAATAATTGATTTTCCTACACGGGATAAAGCTAGGAATGAACGACAATCAAAAGCGGAGAACTCGTGACACCAAGGCATTACTAGTTGTGAAACCCATTGCTCATGACTTACATTTTTATTAAATTTACGCTTGCAAAGAAGGTAGCATATAATTCTGTGAACGAATAACTGCTCGGTTTATATATATATATATATAAAATATTTAATTGGCGCTTTGTGACCGCTGAAGCGATTTTCGGCCGAGCTCCTTCTCCAATTTGCGGTTTAGATGTTTTTCCAAGAAATGGAGGGACCTACAGTTTATACTAAGCCGCCTCCGAACGGCTGATGGTTTTTTTACGAGAAGCCTTTATTTCATGTCCGAAAGGTCAAATGAAATCCCACCACCAACGCAAACAGAAATTCGAGATGTGATTCTATCGAGTTTCGTCGTAGTTTACAGCCAATACAAAAAGAGGCTTGCGGGCATTTTGCTAAATTTTTCTTAAACAAATACGAAAGTGGTCAGTCTAGCAACTTTAGTAAAGTCGTTACTGGTCACGAATCTTGGTTCAATAAGTACGATCCCAAAAGCAAACAGTAATCCAAGGTATGGAGCCCAACAAGGGCAAACCCACCCGTAAGATCTGAGCAACAAAAATCAGCATCAAAATTAATGATGTCAGTTTACCGATCTAAAATCGCAGCTGCTATTCCACTGGAAAAGGGTCAGACGATAACTGCAAAATAGAACACCGAAGACTGATTACCAAACGTTTTCAAAAATGTGTTGGATAACAGGAAGAGGGAGGATTTGCGACGCTACTTTTTACTACTTTTACATCATGAGTAATTGTGTTGCGATCTCTTGGATCGAAGATATACGTCCAGCAACATATTCCCTGGATATAGCACCTTGGGATTTCTGGTTATTTCAAAAAATTAAAAAAAAGTTTTAAAGGAAAGGTTTTTAATAGCAACGAGGACATAATTAATGCGGTTAATGCTGAATTCTGATTCCGACAATAATCTGTTTCTGTAGCATCCCTGTATATTTGTTTTAGATCTACACATTTTTTGCTACTACGGCCAAAGCTGAATTAAATTCTGATTTAGCGGGTCAAAAAACATATCCGCAGATAGGTAGTGTCTGGTGTACAACCCACTATTAAGTCAAAAGACGTATTGGATGTAAAGGTCTGATGTTGTGTAAGACGATGGCGAATTCGTTTTCGTTTTATGCTCAAAATTAAACTGTAAGTAGATAAAAGAAAAAATGGTTCCGATTTTTGTCGAATATTATTGGATTCAATAGTAAGGAGTTCTATGCTTATTTAAATTGTTCTATATCATATATTTTTGCTTTCAATTTCAGCCTTGTCAACCAATTGGCCTAATGGTTTTGTTAATAGCAGAATTTTCGCGAGCTCTTTACTTAGTTTTATTTTTGACCCGTACAATATGGCTCTTCTGTCATAAAAATAATCTCAGTTATTGAAAAATGGGCGGACATTTGGAAAAACAGATTTGGCAAAATCAATTTCTTTCATAATTTCATGAGCATAACTCTTTATGTAAGAATTATAAAGTAAATTATAAATTCAAAAGAACTGGTTTGTTTGGTCAACACAATGCTTCTGGATCACTAAATTACGTATTCTTATATTACACATACACGTATGTATAGGCAAAAGTGCATACAATGTATATAAATTCTCGTGCCTTCATTGCAAAATGTGTCTAGAATAATATATTCGAATGAATATAAATATATAAGTCAGATTACATTTCCCTGAAACGAGCTGCGCATGCAGTATCATCTAGACTGAATTCTTCCTTTACCCTTGATACTAAGTTGACTACTTCTGCAGTATTGGTACAAATCATGTGTTCTTTCTTTTTCTGCCTAGACATTTCTTTAAATACAGACGGATATCATTAAAGATTAAAGATATTCTATGTTTACTACACATGAAAACGTGGCCCTCATATGCCCTTATGTCGAAATAAGTATTGATATGACGAATAGTGGGTCCTTCACAGATGTTACCGTAAAATGTTTACGGATTAGGGTAACGAAGGAAAAACCGTTAAGAATTAAATTTTAACATCGCACATTGGCAATTGTTCGGCGATCCTATTGAAATTAAGAAATTCAAGCGAACCGAAAATCCTTCCGCTGTTAAATTCAATTGCTTTGTTGCTATTAACCCTCGCATACTTTTAGGCGTTAAATTTTGCTTTCTGCTACTTGATGTACTTATGCATATACATATACATGCACGTCGGTATGAATATTCATGCATGTTTATATGCGTAATTGCAAAAACTAGCAAAAAACTTAATGTCTAGTAGGTGGTAAACTCAAGGCGCTTGGTAAGCTTCCATGTTTGGTTGCCTAAACGCTTACCAGCATCAGGAACGGCTGAAACACGTCAGACCTAAGTGTAATAATCTTGGCTTACAAAACACTTGGAACACCCACTTGTTCCATCAAATTTGAAGAGGCAAAGTACTCAAATAAATTGCCGACACAACATGTTAATGTTAATTGTTGGTTGACAACATCTCAACGGAACGGCATTGCCAGCACACTGTAAATTGGCATTAACATTTTTTTAACACTGGATGTAACATTTTGAAAAGGTCTAAAAAATACCGCTGGTATACGTACGATTAGGACTGCCGTATCAAGGTGGTGGAGATATTCGCCATATGCCAAATCTTGGAAAAGTCTCGTGAAAAGAGAATCGCCACACCCCACCTCTTCATCGATTTTGAAGCGGCCTTCGACAGCACAGAGGGAGTTGCCTCTGCGCCGCTAAATCTGAATTCGGTATCCCCGCAAAATTTATACGGCTATGTAAACATACGTTAAGAAACACCAAAAGCTCTCTGAGCCGTGCGATACCCAACGAGGTTTCAGAAGTCGACAGACTTCTTTAATTTATTGTTGGAGAAAATAATACGAGCTGAAGACCTGAATAGGGAAATTACAATTTTCTATAAGAGGGTACAGTTGACATTAATGGCCGCTTCGTGAGCTTTACTTTCGCCAGACTTGATAAGGAAGCGAAGGATATGGGTCTGGTACTGGTACTGAACGAAATAACTCCTGTCATTAAACGAACAGGCGTCGCATTCGCGACTCGGCTCAAACGTCACTGTTGACAGTGATAGCTCTGAAGTCGTAGATAACTTCTGGGAACCAGAATTAATACCAACAACAATTTCAGCCTTGAAATCCAGCGTCGAATCAAAATGCCAACAGGTGCTTCTTTGAATTGAGTGGATAATTGACAAGTAAAGTGCTTTTTCTACGAACGAAGACCAAATTCCACAAGTCGCTCATCATCCGTCCCATTACATATGCGGAGGAATGGACGATGACAACATCTGATGACTAGGTGTTAGGACCTAGCTGTACTTGATATTTTCAATTGGCGTAAAACTGCAAAAGAAAGAAATTCATGGCGCAATGTTGTTAGCTCGGCTATAATCGCGTAAGCGGTGTTTACGCCGGTAAAGAAGAAGGATAAGTGTTAACACGAACGGCAGCATTTCGTTTAGTTAATGGTATATCTGGAAACAGCTTTAACGATAGTGTATCAAATACTTCAACAGAAACAATTGGAGTTTTTTCATTAACGTGAAATTCAATGTTGCGATGCGTCTTTGAACTAAACTCATTCAATTTAAATACAATTAATTATTACACTAAATAAACCTATAATTAATTACTTTTGAATCAACTAACATGATTGCTCTCGCCATCACTGCCATTCGTGTCGCAAATTGTGTCGGAGGCCAGTTCTGCGGCGGTTGAGTGGCGTTGGGCGGCGGCTGCAGCTGCTGCGGCCGAGTATAATAAATTGCGCGGGAAAAGGGAAGCACTATGTGCATGCGGAAATTTCTCAAACGGATATCGGAGATGAGTTGTAGATGTTTTACGATCCTTCTTAACGTGCTGATACTCAACTTCGTTTTCAAATAACTTTTGTTGCTGTTGGTTTTGTTGTTGTTGATGTTGTTGTTGTAGAGCAGCAGCGCTCACCAACAAACTTTTATAGAAATCAGCAGGCATGAGAAACGGCGTCGCTGTTGGCGTTGGTGTTCTAATCGGCGTTGCCGATGGTGGCGATGGTGTGGAGCCTGCACGTTGAAAGAAACTTTTGCTCGCACTGTTGCTGCGCCGTCGTTTGTGTTGGTGCGCATGAAATTGTTCGGCGCTGGCAAACTGTTGCGTGGCGGTGACGTCGTGGCAGGCGGCCAAGGATAGAATACGTTGCGTATCATATCGGTGTGAAGCAGAAATTGGTGATGTGCTTGGCATAGCGCAACAGTTCATTGTGTTGGGTGACATATTCATTGTTATACGCGCATATTGCTCACAGGTTTACTTACTGACTCCCATTTCCTTATTCATTTTTTTTTTTTTTTGTTTTTTAATTTTTATATGTTTCTTTTGTTTACTTTCGTTAGGTTTTATCTGACGCAGTTATTATGTAAATTTATTTACATAAACTTTTACATGTAATAATTTGAATATTAGCCACAACAACAAATTTCGACTGCTTTTGGAATTTCATTGAATTTCATACCAAGACTTTGACTAAATGTTTTCTGTATATTTTCATTAGTTGTACTCTTGCATCAAACTCACACCACAAAATACATTTATTCTTAACAGAATTGTAATAAACATGATAGGTATATGCATATATATATCTACATCGCTTTTAACTAGAATTAGCCAAACATGTCTAGCGCAAGTTTTTTGCACAACTTTTTAGGAACTTGTTTACCGAAAATATTTTATTGATAAAAATATATAAATAAATATTTTATTAGTTTGCTTTCATAAGCCCATTTTTACTTGGAAAAATTCGTTTTCACACAAAACTATAAGTCTTTAGTTAATCAAACTCAATGAATTTAATGAGTTTTAAGTCTTTTCGAAAGAACCTTATATTTTCAAATATCATTTTTTAATTATTTATTCACCGCAATTTTATATATTTTTTATTACCAATCTTTTTTCTTGCTGCTTTTTATTGACTTTGATTCATATACTTTTATTAAATCTTTTTACTTTGTTATTTCTGGGTAGGTTCTTTTAGTTTCACATTTCATTTATTCTTCTATTAAAACTAATATTTTTACACTTTTTAAGCAATTTGTTTTGCACACATTTTCCAAAGGAGGTTATCAATTTCCATTCATAAATATGGTAGCTTATATTATTTATTATTTATATTTTTTCGGTGTAATTTTCAATTTAAAAAAACCATAGCTTTTTCTTCATTTTCTTGCTTTATAGAACTTATGGGACAGGACTTTTATTTTCATTAATTATCACATCATTTCTTTATTTTGTTAATTTTGCACTATGGTTTAGGAACTTTTTGATTCTGGACTCATCTTTTTAGAGCACTCTAAGAGAAATTACTTTATTTGTGCTTTTTTGTACATTTATATTTATTCATATTTATTCTTTCATTTTTTTTTTTAAATTTGTTTTTAGTAAAAAATTTTTCTTTTCATTGCACGATTCACGTATGCCTGTGCATACATACATATGTACGTAGTTGAACTTGAATATTTTTTTTGCAACATTTTAATATTTCCAATATAGTGGCTTCACCTTTTTAGTTAGTACAGTTATTTTATAGAACTCTACTTGTACTTATTTACCTTTGTTTTTTTTTTTTGCATTTTGCATTTATTCTAAATTTCTAGTTGCTTTATTTCTTACTTTTGTTATTGTATGTAGCTGCAACTACAACGTATTTTCCATTACTTCGCTTTGCTTTTATTACTTTATTGATTTTTTTATATTTTTATCACTAAGTTTTTAACTCTAATACAATTTTTTCTACGTAGCTATATCACGTTTTTAGGAACTTTTGTTTTCATTGAGTATTTTTTTACGCTACATACGAGTACTCGTGCAAGCGTTTACGTTACATGCTGCTGCTACAGCGGCATGAGCTGTTTGTCGCCTTTTATTTCAACGTACATTTTCTATGCATGTTTAGTTTAGTTTAGTTCGTTTTTGCCGCCAATTTTTCATTTTTTGCCGTCACACTGCCTAGTCGTGTGGAATATTTATAAAAGGAAAAAATAGATTGAAAAACAAAAACAACATCGAATTGTCTGGAAAATCCGTAGGTTTAGAAATTCAGTAAATAAAACTAATAAAATAAAAATAGAGTAAAAAAACATTTTCATTCATAAATGTTCAGAACAGAAATTGTGAATGGGCTGTAGTTGTATATATGTATGTAGTGTATGTATGCACAAGGACAAATCTGGACACGTGTCTGGCAGCGAATTAATACAAATAAATATGTATATTATTGTTATTGGTAACAAATCCGCGAAAGGAGGTTCAACTGAGAATGGTACAGGAAATGGCATATAGTATGACGATGAGAAAGATTTTAAACATTTTCGTTTTGCAAATTAAAAATAATTTTCACGCAAATAATTGCCAATTATGGTTAGATTTCCACAAACTTACATATAAATTTATTAATAAGCCGACGCTTCTTTTATAAATACCAAAATTTGAAATCTAACTAAGCGGCAAAGCTTTCGTATTTATTCGATAGGCTGCGATTAGAATGTACAGCTGTTTGTGTGTGCAGTTTTTGGGTTACAATTGAACTATAAATATGTGATTATAAAAATTGTTGTTATTGTAGGAATAAATGAATATCTTTATTCTTTAAATCTATATTTTTGGCGCTCTCTGCCATTTGACTCTTAAAATGAAGAATTTTCATACTTGAATTCAGAAATAATTCTTATTTCTCCATTCAAATAGAATGGCCCACAGTTGTAAGCCGCTTCCGAGCGGTTGAAGGACATTTATGGAATACTTATTACACTTACACAACATACCAAACTCACATGTGTGTATTTGGGAGGGTAAAATATACAAAATCATGACCCACTCATTCAATCATTCAGTGATTAAACTAAGGTTTTATTTTTCCTATAAATAATTTTTTTATACACAATTTAAAATCGAAATTTCGCGGAAAAATCGACTTTTTTCTTTGAGATGGCGCAATTTTGACAAAAAATTTTTTTTTGCTTATTCCTTCGTGATTAATCACTAGATCTAACATTACTTTAATGAAATCTGTTTGGTTTTTTAATTTCAGATGATCCAGTTCAGAGGTAGAGTGGTCGCCGCAAGACGTCTTTTTTCAGAGGACCTCCTGGAGATCAGCTGTATCTCTTCTCCAGAGAAATATTTTTACTAGTTATAAGGATTAAAATAGTGTTGAATAAAACCATAATAAGTATGTAAATTCTGAAGACTTCTCAAAAAAAAATTCTTAAAAATTCGCTGTTTTTTGGCCCATCAACTGTATAAAACCCCTTAAAGACAAATAGCCTTTGATAACCAGAAATACACATACATACGTGTACTCGAACGTTATCAGGTACAACACAGCGTATTCGCTGTTATATTCTAAGGTACGGCGTATGCGCATCACTCATACGTCATCAACGAATATACATACAGATAGATGTGGATGTGTTTCAAGCACTGGAAATAAGCTAACTGACCTTACTCAACGTTTTGCAAGGAAGAGTAAGCAAATCTGGTTACATACAAAGAGAGCAGAGTAATGATAAGCACGAAGATGATAAACAAATATAATTAAGTGAATCTGAATAAAAAAAAAGTTCATCTCTCTTTATCCAAATCACTCTATCCATGGGGTCTTTAAATGTATTTACCTTTTTATGGCTTTGTCAATAGAATATTGAAAATCGGCAAATATATACTCGTATGTGTGTTAAATAAAATTTTCAGTTATTATGAATATACATATATGGTATACGCAAACAAATTTATAAAAATTATTAATAACATCAGCCGCGAATGGCAATAAAGGTAAAAATATGGGTTTAGACAGCGATTTTTAGATCCGACTAGAACAATAACTAAAATTAGGCTGAGTTATCTAAGCTTTGCAATCGCTTGTTATTTAAAAATTTCCTAGAAAAATTTGCTAGAGAACGAGAGCACCATGATTGTGGCCAAACAACAAAAACTAGCTGATGCAGGGTTGCTTTTTCTTTTTGGAAACTGTGGGAAATAACATAATACATACACACATACGTTTGGGTATGGCACATATTATATTACCTCTCATAGCATAAGTTTTGTTGATGTGTATTTCATAGACTGAGCAAATACCATTAATATATTATTTACTTCGATATCATAAATTATACAAGAAATTAAATCTATCGATATTTTTTCTTCTTCTGACTTTGCTATTTGCCTTAGACCGTGGTAAGATTAAGTTTATATGAATTTTTCATAATTCAATGGATCTCAACATCTCTTAAGCTAATATTCACACTGATGTTAATTTCTCTTCTTCTTTTTCCCACACACGCGCATACACACACACATGCTCACACACCATTCACATGCACTGCGTTTGCATTAACTTCAACTGCAACCTTTGTTGTGCACTTTCACTTTCAACCAGTTGCAGCAACAAATCCACTCGCTTGCATTTTGAAATTGACAGCATGCTGATATAGACACAACAAACACATGTATATGTAGTATAGGCATGTGAGCAACAGGCGCACCTTTGCACTCATTTGAATCACAAGGATTTGCAAAGACAGGCAGGGAGAGAGATGAGTAGGGAGCAGAAATTGGCGCGCACGGTGAGCCGTTTGTTAATTAAAAGCATAACAAAGATATACAAACGAGTGTTAATGAAATAGCACCCGGCGTATGCGGCAACATAGGCTTGACTACATATCGGCACACACACACACACACACACACACACGAACAAATACGCGTTATGATAATTTTATTTATTTTATTTATTTTAAACACGATTGTTTTAACTTTCGTCATTTTTGAAGCCAATGTCACACTTTACATTTTGGTTTCTATTGGTTTATCCTTAAATTTATCAACCATTGCTGACACCTGACCAACTGCACTGCGGTCCCTTTTCGAATGGTGCAACGTATATGGCACACACGTACGACCGCCACAACGTTTCCCTGCCATATGAGAAAGCAAACCGTACAGTTATTTTGCTGTGGAGCTCCTGCTGCCGCCAACTGCTGTAAGGATATCAGCGCCAGCAGTGGAAATGACTGCTTATAATCGTGGCAGCGCTGCGCGCTTCGCTGACAGCAGCGGTGCATTATTACTGACGCCGTGTTTTTTGCGCTTTTTCTATGCTTTTATTATTATTTTATTTTATGTGCTTTTTTTTTTTGTTCTCTGTGTTTTTTTTTCCTTTTGTCCAACTGTTTTCTTCTCATATCCTCATATCCTTTTTTCTCATAAGCTGCTCGTTTTTATTTCACTTGCCATTGCCTTTGAAATTGTTTTCATTTTTTTATTCCCCCTTTTGCCGCCTTTCGTGTTTTACAATTGGCTTAGTTGTTGTTGCTATTGCAGTATTTTTTTCTTAATGCCCAATGCTGCAGTGCAGCATTTTCTTCTAAGATAAAAAGCACCGACACCGAGGAGTGCCTGCGAAGTGCCGGGGTGCGCAAGAAGCAAAATCAGCAGCTGTAACGCTAACAAAAAACAAGCAAGCAGTAGCCCGCCAACGGTGGAAAAGGCGAAGCAACAGCAATGAGGAAAAAATAAATGAATAGTGTAAAAACTCAACATAAAATGGAAAAAAATATGTAGCCAAGAAAAAATATTTCTATGTAAGCTTGAATGTGTGCCTCGCATAAATACACATACATACATACCTATGCATGTACATACATATATAAGTACACAAACATATACAAACATTCAAGCTCTCGCACAGTTAAACATGTTTCCACAATTGTCTGCTTGTCTGTTTGTCTGCATTGCTGCCAGGATAATCGCCAGTGCAGCGGCAGCAGCAGCTGAGGAACGCCGTCAAGCGAGTAGATTGATTTTCTTTACTACGTACAACCATTTCGCTTGGCCACTTTTTATATTATACCACTCTGCTCTTGTGCATTTGTATTTGTGTTTGTGTGTGTGTGTGTGTGTGTGTGTGTGTGACTTATTTTTTTCTACTTACTGCCACGCTATGTCCGTATTTCTTATATATATTTTTTATTCCTTTCAATCTTTTCAGCGGAAAAGCTTATTTTTTCTGCGCGCTTTCAAGCGCTTCTTTCGCTGAGTTTTTCCCTATACTTTTTCCTTCGTCTATATACACATATGTGTATCTGTATATGTACATATATTGTATTATACATTTTTTTTTTTGCTTCTTGATCCTTCTTTTAAAGCTCCTACTTATGGCGCGCTCAGGTTTCCTTGTGTTTGTGAGCTTGTGCAGTTCTTCTTACAGGGTCCTTCAAGAGTTATCTTCATAACATGTGATACTATGATTTATTAAATGGCGGCAAGTGACATATTTGTAAGTGTATATGCATATGTATATAAATATATTAATACCAGTAAATTAGTTAAGTTAATATCTACAAGTAAAACCAATTATACTTAAAAAATTTCTAAAATAAATAATTCCGCTTCACCCTATTTGTGTATAATAAAACTCATGCATATGTACATACATAAATATGTGCTATAAACACACACATGAATTTCCAAAGGCAAGTGCTCATGTGTGCATTTTAATGCGTATTGTTGCAATATCATTAAAGAATTTTCACATACATATATGTATGTACATGCACCTGCTCATGTATGCGCTTTAATAAATATACAATACTGCAAAAACTAGTATACTCCATAAACCTGCTCCTGCACTGCCTCCCACCTTTTTCTTGATGGAGCTTGATTTTCACAAAGAAATGACCCCAGCTTGAAAGTCAATGCTCGCGACTTAATTTTAAGAAAAATATATACCCTTTTACACCAAAAATATTCTGACTAAAATATAATTATTTGGAAAAGGTCAGTATCTGATGTGAAGGTCGACATTGACTACTCAAAATAAGCACACCAGTTCTGGCGTAGTTCTGGCGTTACGGCATATTTTTAGACCAAGCAGGGAAGCTCATTCTTAAAGAACTTGCGTAGGTTCAACAAATTAATTAAATATTTTTTAATGTTAACAAATTTCAATCATACGACAGTTGCCTTTAATATTTCGCGATTTGGCAATCCTAGTGTTGCAATCTGGCAAATGACAAATTTAACCTAAAGTCAGAACGTTTTGAATACGAGCGCTACCAGTGTTGCTTACAGTAACTTAAAATATTCATCTCAACCAAAAAATGGTATCAAATCGCGAAGATTTCGTCATGCAGTAACCACAGTGCAAAAGTAAACGTTGCATTGATGAATTCATCTATTTTTGGCGATGAAGCTCCATCAAGGAAGAGTGTTTTTCCATGGTGTGGTCGTAGATCACTCCAAGCCAAATTTCGTGAAGGTCGTCAAAACTAAGTTGTTGTTTCGGAAACTATTGCTGTTTTGCGCAAGCTTATATGGCAAAATCATGATGTGATAAAGCGTGACATTGAGACAACTATAGGAATTTGGAGAACCAGCATTAATTCAATATTGCATGAACACTTGATTGTGAAAAAACTTGATTATGTTAAATCCCACACAATTTGTCAATCGCTTAAAAAATGATGCTAGCGATGCTTCGAAACACGTCTATGATATCGTGACAATTGATGAATCGTGGAATTAAGCGAATAAGCTTCAAAGTAAACAGCAGTCGAATGTACGTGTATGGATGTTTAAAGATGTGCTGAATCAAACAAAGGTTGTTAACGCAAGAAGCCTGTTTTTAGAACACTAGAACAACGCAAAACAGTAAATTCTGAGTAGTACACAACCTCTTGCTTGGGAGTTGTTTTTCAAGATATCAGAAAAGTTAATCGCCGAAGACGGATCAATGTTCACCACGACACTCAAAACACCGACTTGATGAGTCATTCGCCGTATATTTAGTTCTGACTTCTGAAGAGTCGGTATTAGATGCGCTAGGAACGCATGTTTCAGAGATACCTCAAGCATGGTAATAAAAGCACTTTGACAAATGATTCAAGTTCATGCAAAAGTGTATAGATCTTGATGGAAAATATTTTGAAAAACAATAAAGCGATTTCCGACGATATTTTTGTTCTCTAATCTCGAAACATAAACAGCAACCCTTATATAAGATCCTATGCTTGAGCACAACGAGTACAACTTTTTCATTCAAAGTGAAATACTCCAAACTATAAGTTTAATAATTTAAGTAAATTAATTTATGTTATGTTATATATTTGTTGGATGAGAAGCTAGGTTAATAGTAAGATTTTCTTTCCCTTTTTAAGAGTTTTGATTTAAACTCCCTTCTTAAAATCAATACAGCCATTGTTACTCTGTTCTATGAACCGTAGGATTCCCCAGATGGTATTTTTCAATTGTTCTAATATGTTTGCACAGCATTCTCGGGTTATACATATTTATACAAATTTCTTGAATTTTGAGAATATTCTGGAACTAATTCAATTCTTTTTTTCCTGAACTCTTACTTTTAATGTAATCCTCGCTTAAGTTGGGAGGTTATGTTGCGATTACAGTCTTATTGTATGTAATTATCAAATGTAGCAGAGCTGACAATACAAAATCAGAAATAAACTTTCCGACAGGCAATTCACAGAGTGCGCGCCTTTTGCGATTTTTTCGATTATATGTATTTTTTGAGTTTATTTTTATATTTTTCATATATACATAAGCATGTTGCACAACATTGCATCGTCAATGACAACAACGGCAATAGATACCCCACCAAGGACACACACGGTAAGGCTGAGCAAGTGAGCCATACAAGACACCACTGCTGTTAGCCGTTAGCTTCAAAGGACATTGCATTTTAGCTGATATTTTATTGTTATTTTTGTTATTGTATTTTTTAATATTGTACTTTGCTGTTTTCTTCCCTGCACTTTTTCAACATAAATTCTTTATTAGCTTTTGCACAACTGTATATTTGGTAGTGTTTTTTATACGTCTATAAAAGTGAACATATTTATGTATGTATGCATATATGTAGATGCAAACATGCATTGCCTTATCAACAGTACAGACAGCCAGTGATATTGTGCATTTATGTGTATTTATATATAACATTATAATATAATATGTATACATAATATGTATAGTTGTAAATAGGTATATGTAATTTAACAGTTTTTATTATATTTTTTTTTTCTAAGCTCAAATAAATTATGTGATGTATTGTACTATTAGAACTAATTTCACTAATTAAACAAATTTAATTATTTCTTATTCGATTAAAATTTAAAATTTTTGTTTTCATATTTTTTTACTATTTATTTTTATTTTGACCGCTAATTAAATTATTAGTAAAAATTTAATTGTGCAAAGGTCCCAAATATTGCTCTCAGAAAATTACAAATTTTATTCTAGAAACTATAAAATTTAATTTATCTAATATATGTATATTTACAATTTTTTGACACATTTGAGATTTTGTTTAATTTTGAATACAACTGAAACCAAATACATTTTACTGTATTACACCACTTTGACAGGCACTTAACCTGGAGGCAATACATTTCCGCTAAAAAGCTGCAACTCAAACTCAAACTTGCCTTATGTACAAGAAGTCTGGAGTTAGAATTAAAAATAAAGTCCTGCTATATAATACAACAATAAAACCAATATGGAGGTATGGAATCCAGTCATGGGGCGCAGCTTGTGCGACATATATGAATAAAAAAGGTTCCAATCGAAAACGTTAAGAGGAATCAGAGGGGCGCCATTGTACATGTGTAATGAAAATCTCCATAGAGATCTAAATATACTCACCATCAAAGAAGAGATTGCAATCGCAGCACAAAAAGACTTAAGGAGGGAAGTTGGTCTAGAGCGCAAAAAATTGGCATATTTTATGAATTTATTTTGACTCAACAAAGGAATCAATCGAAAATCTGTGAAATAGATTTAGTAATATAGGTTTCATGGTAATTTGTGTGAATTAATTTCAAAATGGCCGCTGTCTAGCATTTCTCCGAAGATGCCTTTTTTCTAATGGGTCTATGGCCGAAGACGTAGTTTTTGTCCTGGATAAAAAAAATCATTTTTTTATTTTCTACAAAATGTGGAATTTCACTATAAAAAACGACATAAAATTGTTGATTACAAAAAACTATGTAATATAAAAAAAATCCTAGGCACGTCTCTGAAGAACGGTATTTCGAATGTACTGTCAATATTTCGTAAGAATTGGTGAAGATGTGTTTGAGTTATGTCTTCGGTCAGTTAAAAAAAAGTGATTTGATAAATGGTGCTCGGGACATAACTGCGAGGTACTGCCGTCGAATGAAAAATTTGGGCATTTAGACATTTTTAGCGGCATCAATCTTTTGGTATGTTATTTCTAAGACCCTAAAGCACCTTTTAAGTCAAACATTTTTTCTCCGATTTTTTCAAAATTCTAGACCAGCTTCCCCCCTAAACGAAACAGCGTAAGCATCCGAACCCTTTAGCGAAAACCATGGCATACGAAACAAGTCAAACCCGCCTGCGGTGAAGAGACAAAGCAGCCTACTAATGCTCTTTATGTTTTAGTTAAGTTTAGTATTGTATTACTTATTGTTAGGTTTCTGATGTCGGAGCATAGCAAATAAATAAATAATAAAATTAATAAAAAAAGTGGGGATAATACTTTAGTTAGTTACTTTTTTAGCGAGTCATTTGCTACAACCTATTTTATGGGAGCCGTCAGGTAAAGGACAAATTATCACCGCTTGGTACTGTCGTTACTGTTGTTGTACCGTAGAAATCAGCGGCGATTATTTATTTTATAAAGACTTTAATAAATAAAATTGAAGGGAACTAAGTAAATGCATTTTTTAACAATTAAACACTGAAATTGTAATTACAGGGTTTTCTAATAAGTGGTATTATTTTGACATTAAAAGTTCAAAGTTAAAAAAAAAAACTGCCGGATGTTTATTTCAATGTAAAAAGGACGATATGTCATTCATAATGTAAAGCAATATTAGCCAAATGACCGCCCCAGCTACGCTTACAGTACCGTACCTTCAAGAATTCCATCTATTATGTCGTGAATCGACATTAGCCATTTGACGCATATTTTGTATTTGGAAGAAGTCAGTGGCCTATTACGATCATCTCTTCGAGAGATAACACGGTCCGGTCCGGATACTTTTCCCTTAAAATATCGATGGTTTCCTTGCATGTCTAGCACTTAGGGCCGTATTTGTTGTTGTAACATTGTGCAGATCAATACCATCCAATTACGGCCATTAAAAATCATTAATCATCTTTCAATAGCGAAATCCATTTTCGAAAGGGTTATTCTTGTTGGGCTTGTTATTTATTGCAAGTATTACAATAAAGTACACATATACATATGTATGTATTGTACATGATTGTAGTTTAGACTCGAAGTTGAAACCGATGAAATTTGTTGAACAAACTCGTAAATATTTTTCAAAGTATGCAAGCATACTCACAGCTGGCAACATTTCGCCGTTACAAGTTACGTCCATAACCTTTGACAACATATCCCTGCTCCAGTCGGTTGGTACGACTGGGAGGTATGTAAAATGGCTTTTTGGACTATAAGGCTAATTCTTTTCATATGATAAGTAGACAAAATTTGTGAGAATATCGCATGATACCAAATTGTGAGCTTCATTCACATAAATATTATACGATTTTCCCTGTTACTGGAATTAGTCAATGACAGAAATATCTTTGCTCACAAATTAAAGCCATCTAAGTTTAATATTTAGGATTTTTAAAGGAATAGTTTAATAATTCAAATTTCCTTATCTTAAACATTTTTAAACATGAAAGATTTACATAAAGTAATATAGCAATTTTATCCTAACTCGAGTTAGGCGCTCCAAGCTTATGAACACTAAAATAAAGTCAGCTTCAATGCTGCATATAAAAACATTAATAAGACGATTTCTAGGTAAAACATGAATAAATAAGTTAATGTAATAAATGAAAGCAAAATAAAGGATTATAAACAGATAATTGTAACGTCAGTCTTAATATGGTTCCAATGCAGTTCGAAAAAGACGAAAATAATGGTTTTCATTTCACTTTTATTTTCAGGTAACTCGGAGATCGAGCTTCAAAGCTTTATTAAACCGTGACTATGTTAGATCTTATAGGTAGACATTTCATCTTGTAACTAAATATGTACATACATTGTATATGTATGTTTGATAACACAACTTGGTCACACTCATTTCACCACACTTTCTTATCACTGCCACAAACTTTGCACCCATTCAACCGCAAATGCATACATATACATACGTACGTGAGTATGTGTATGTAAGTAAAAACACATATTTTGCGGTTACGCGCACAAGAAAAGCGCGTCACACACGTCCAACGCTGCCACATGCCGTGTGGCAATTGAAGGAAATCGCAAAGCGACCGCGTCTTTCTTTCTGAGGATGTGGCATGACGACAAGGAAAAGAAATGCATGAATGAAAGTATCACACACTACATACACAGGCACTCATTTAAATGTGTATTACACTTATACCTACATACATACATATATACCTATATATACATATATTAACTATATGTATGGCTTGTGCTGCCACATACCGTCAGTGAAAGGTTGAGTTGAGGGAAATGGCTGTGAGAAAAAATAAATAAATATCGAAGCGCATATAAAAAAAATTACAACAAAATGCGAAGAGCTGAAGTAGAAGCAGTTACAAATAACGGTTGGAGATTGGAGACGAGGGATATTTCGCCGTGCATGTAAATACAAATGTGTTATGCCGCCAAGTGCAATGCTGGTTGCACGTTTAATGGGTGAGTGGCAAGTGGCAAGTAACAAAAGTCGCGTCAAGGACGCCGCGCTACATTGCAAACAAACCGATAAGAGCGTTGAACAGGTGCATACACACGCACATATACAAACATTGAAATGGAAATGACACTTGAGCTATCAATACAAATAAATGCACACATACCGATAAAGCTTGCAACAATACGAATGCAGGTGGCTGTACATCCTTGCGGGGTTTTTGCCAGTGTGTTGGCTGTAATAGAAACAGCATTGGTTGTAAAAAAAATAAATTGTTGTAATCGAAAAAAAATATATTACAACGAGAAGAAAAAAATACATAAATCGCAAAAGAAAGGGGACCAAGGGACGCGAAGAAAAATTACAAGGACAACAGGATGGTGGAAGCGCAAAGAGAACATTATCCTTTAACCCACATATAAACGGCGTACGTTGAAGTCAGCGTCGACTGCGACTGAACTGGTATATCGACAGCGCTGCTTTGGTACTTTGCTTCTGGTAACCTTCATGCAACACTTTTTACTTCCACCATTCAAGTTTTTTTGCGGTTTTTCTGTTATGTCTCTTCTTCGCATTTCCTTTTCTGCACACTTATTTTTTATTTAGCTTTGCTATCTGTTATGTTTTCACGACTATTTCTATAGCTGCATTTCTGTTAGTATTTCGCTAATGTGAGCCCCAATGCAATTGAGAAATAGATAAACATCGAGCCAAGAAACGGATGTTCTGAAGTCGGCTTACGTACATACATACATACATTTTATTCAAAAATATGGGCGATTTAATATTTTAAACATTGTTCGCAGAGAATGACCCTGTAAGAACCTAATTGGGCTCGGTACATTGCTCGAAAACCTTATTGGAGCACTTTAGGTGCTTAGATTGAAACTGAGAAAAATCGTTTGGATTCCTCTAGAAATACAATACGTTTTCCCGTTGCAACTTGAATTTAAATACTCGAACTATAAACCAAAGGGACGACATATGTTGTGGGGGACTTAAGATTTATTTACCAATTTTGTTCGCTCGAAGGAGTTGGTTTTTGCCACCGGCGTAGATACCGCAGATTTATCATAAAGCAAAGTTTTCAATGGGTATCTCCTATATGATTAATTCAAAGGTGTAAGTGGTATTATATTTTTTAAGTATATCTTTAAAAGATTTCTAGAGAATATTTCTAAGAACAAGATTACAATTGGTACAGCTGTAAGTGGGCTGAATGGGTTGAAGATAACATCTATATATATGCCAATCAGTTCTATTTATATTATATAATATGCTTGTATTCCTTTTCTTACAAATAAAATTTTACGGTATATTTTCCTGTTGGGTGTATTTTATTGCAGCTCACCACTTTTATTGCATGACCAGTTGTTTTTTTTTATTACTAATCCTTTGCTTTACTTTTTCTCAATGCATTTTCAAACTGCAACTGCTACTCTTGCGGCCAGCGTTGGAAGTGTGCTCCTCGCTGCGCTGTTAGCGTCGCTTTTCTGCAGTTAAGTGTTCTGCTGATGTTGCAGTTACTACAGTGCATGCTTCAAGCTTGCTTGAAATTTATGAGCGTAAAAAGTCCTCATTGCTTTAGCATGTGTTTTCACTTCCTCCCTTTTTTGCTATATCCTGTTTTTTTCATTTTCTTTTTGTTTTTTTCATTTTCGTCCGTAATTTTTACTTCTCTGCGCTTCAACTTTTTTTACTGCTTTTATTTTCAATATTCACAATTTTTAAGGACTATTTACTGTTTTCCTATTTCATTTTTTCTTCTGTGGTTAAATTGCAACAACTTATACATGTATAGTATAGTATATTTATATATCTTGTTAAATCTAGCGTTTTGAGAACGCCGGACCGATCTTAAAAAAAATTATTTTTTTTTTACCTTTTACAGAGTTTCTGATTAATAATAATTTGTGAAACTAAAGAGAGACTGAAACGAAAATGGAGACTTTAGATAGACAGATTAGTAGATCCACCGCGAGCAGTGGTCTATTGTGCCCTACGATTTCTTCGCATTATTTCAAACAGACCTAATGCCCTTGTTAAACTAATCAGGCTAGAGGAGCTGATTGATTTAAAGTGGTTCTCCTTCGGCTGAATGACTCCTAGGTGTTTGTGTCTTCTTCTTTAAACAGCTTCGCATTCAAATATAATGTGCACCGGTGTTTCCGGTACCAGCTCACAGAATCGGCATATGGAGACATTTATGGTATATGCATACGAGTATGCGCCGCTTAAGGCCAGGTTCCTCTAAAAATTTCCAAAAAATCAAGATGTTTTTCTTGTAAATTGCTAAAAAAATATTATCAGAAATAATATATAATTAGTCTCGAAAGTCTGCAAGACCAAGAAGTACACGTAAGTATAAAAGAGCGGACGCTAAGCGAGTACTTCAATCGTCTTTTTCTCGAAACCACATTTTTTCAACTAGGTAACACTCCCATTTAGAACCCATTGAACTTAACAACATGAACGAGATTCAGAAGCAAAAAAAAATTCAATTAATGTTTTATACGTCTACTTATTTATCTACAAAAACTTTGTTTTAAAATATTTTTTTTTTTTATAAATCAAATTTGACATTCCCAGGCGAATGACGACCGCAATTAGAAAAGTTTAAGTTAATTTTTTTATTTGGATTTTTTACAATTTTGGATGTTGGTCGGGCCAGAACTAAAACCCAGTGACAATCTGGACTACCCTGAATCCGAGATCGATCACGGAATGTCGCGGTTATACTTGGCTATTACACTAAACAGCTACAGATTTACTGACCAGTTGCTATAAATTACATAGAAAAATTAGAAGGAACTTACTTATTTATTTAAAGTAATGAGTTTTTGATGCAGAAATATGGCTTGGAAGAATAAAAGTTAATGAAATGAGTATTAAAATCTTTGCTCAAACATTGGTTTTGCACGAACACAATAAAAGGGGTCTAGATGATCTCAAAGGAATGATAAGAACTCTAATCAATTCAGTTTAAAATAATCTTCAAACACCGATTTACGACTATGCGGAAAATAGCAATTAACTTCCAACTACTGGATCTAAAGCAATATCAAGGTAACTACAAATTATTACATGAAACTAAACAAAATCGCTGATCCCCGATGGGTCAATAACAAATTTTCCCTTACGTTACAAACGCTACACTGCCCGATTATAAAATGCTAATAAATCCATTTATTGTAAGCTTGTGTTTAACAAATGTATGTTATACATATATATTTTTTCTAAGATTTTTATTTAAATATAATTCTATAAAAGCAACATCTCTTGCTAAGGCAGCGTGTCGGAAAGGGACAATTGCTTACTTACTTCACCTGTATATTTTTTCATCATGATATACTGCTACGTATTGCGATTAAAGATAAAAAATGTTCGAATTCGAATAAATGCTACTAGGTAATTCTAGAATAGCATTTTAGTTCGGATGCTGCCAAATTCACGTTACTACTTGACGCGAATGCGACAGTGAGTTCTATTCGAAAATGGCAAAAATCTTTCGGCAAGATACTTGAATTCGGAACGATTTTTGATTTTTTGGGAAAATAAATCAAAAAACGCACATACCAAAATAAGGCAATTTGAAATTCTGGTAGATTGCATGTCGTTTTGCACCTCGCTTTTCATTTGCCGTCAAAGAACTCTCGCTATTGCAAGTCCTAATTGCACTTACTGGTAATCATCTTGAGCTAAACATTTCAAACCAACTACCAGTCTTAGGATTGGGGATATTGGGACACAAAGATGAGGTGCTTTTAAATTCGGCTCAATGCTATTTAAAACGTATAAAAATGCTTCTTTTTTGAGTCGAAAGCTTTGAATAAAACTGTAAAAAACACATGCCGTCAATGGTTATTTCTACTCAAGTTTAACACAACTTATCTCACATTTTATCGTTCAGGCTCAAAATGTGTGACTAATTCCTTAAATGTCTTCGCTGAATTTTATCTTTGTTTTCGTCGTCAAACCACAATGCCACCGCATCCATTTTTAAATAATTTTCGTATAGATTTTGGAACTTTAACCGACTTTTGTATAAAATATTAAATTGTTTATATATTATATTTTGACACTTCTCGCGTCATTTATATAAACTTCGAATATAGTGCTGACACATTTTAAAATTACTTCGTGAAAACGAATGTGCAAGTGCTGGGTGGGGCCATTATCAGTTTGGATCGTATCTTGGTTTCGAATCGCATTGCTTTTCGATTCGCAATACGTAGTAGGGGCCCTGGCCTTAAGAGTTTTAAAAAAATGTTAGGCCTATGGCAGGATTTATGGGGTCTACACGTATCTCTAATACCGTAGAGTAAAATTATAATTTCGATTATATTCATCATTAGGTGCAAAAATAAATGCCATAGAAGAACAGATGCAGATGTGGTAGCGAGATTTCCTTAATCGTACCCGCTGAATCCAACAATGAAAACCAGAGAGAATATTCATAGTACTGAGTTAGATTCCACGCCTAAGATAATATGATGCAAAACATTCTTAAAATGCAAATACCTAAATGCCATTTCTCTGCTGAGACCGTTAACCAGTATTTAAATTCAACGATTTTTATGAAAAAATAATTTTACCCCATCAATAAATTTTCATTGAAACACTGTAAATAGTATTTCAGTTAATAGATGGCAATGCTTTCATCTATATTCTGTTGAAGAATGCTGGACAAATATGGCTACATATTTATTAATGTACTATTTTTTTTGGCAAGAAGTGATCGGAACCCTTCAAAAATCTCCAAAGTGAACTTTTTTACCGAAGTGGCTCTGGGGATTTTTTGAGCGCACTCATAAAAGAGTTTGGTATCAGATTATCTTTGGCTCTAACTAACTCCAGCGAGCAACACCTCGTACTCGATGTCTCCAGCATATCATAATTTTAGGTCTCAGCTGCTTGCTTACAGCTCTTTGTGAATTTATACATATACATAGGTATATATACATATGTAAGCACACCTTCACATGTTAAAGTGTCTATTTTGACGATGAAAAAAATTCTGAATTTATCACAAAAAGAACAGCCCTGCAGGGTAACTCTCTATCGTATTATAACGATTTTCGGATCGTTAAAATCACTTAGCGATAATTTGAACGATATTCGCTATTCTCTAACATAATATAACGATTTTCGGATCGCAAATAAGACTTAGCGATAATTTTAACGATTTTAATATTCGGTGTACTTATTTTAACGATATTCGCTATCGCTGTTGTCGTAAACTACTCAACAAATCGCTAACTAATCGACGAATATTTTTAAGTTGTTAGCGACATCGACAAAATATTGTTATTTCATTAAGGGTAAAATAAAGTAAAGTAAATCGTGAAATTGTCTAAGTTATATAAAATTAAAATAAAATAATAAACAAAAATGGCCTTTGAGTATTTGGCATACGTTCTATCCCAAGATGAGGAGGTATTCATCATTGGATAGAAGTTTGCTTCGGGAAGTTGATAATAGTTCTTTATATTTGTACATAGATATGTGATCCTCATCTCAAGATTTTGTCGGCAAATGCTAAGTACCAAAAAGCGCGGCACGATTATTTTATTTGGAGCTCCTCTACAGAGCGAAGAGTCATGCATGAAAGTCCAAACCATAACATGTCTTTGAATTGATAAACTTTGTAATGCATTGCTATTCATTTTATAAAAATAATTGCTATAACGAATTCATTTGTTTTTGTCATTTCTCTTTGTGTTTTTCGCATATTTTGATGTTTTGTTAAGCTGTGGTGACACCTTTTCTTCATTTTAATAAAATGGAAATGTCCGTTGTCGATTATCGTAAAAACAGAGTTAGAGAATCGCATAATCGTTAGCGCAAGCGACAAATTCGCAAGTTTGCGATCCGACAAATCGTGTCAATAAAGTTACACTACTACACTACTGAGGTCTTCTTCTTCTTGATGGACGTGGGCACTGCTTACGCGATTATAGTCGAATCAACAATAGCGCGCCATTCGGTTCTTCCCTTCGCTGTTTGGAGCCAGTTACAACCACTTGATACTTGATACTTTCAACAGAGTGGATGTCTTCCTTTGCTTTCAGCGGCGGTTAATCGAATACTTTCAAAGCTGGAGTGCTTTCATCTATTCGGACAACATCGCCTAGCTATATCCGTTATAACTATATCAATGTTACCGTATAACTCGTAAAGCTCCTCGTTCCATCGTCTGCAGTATTTGTTGTAGCAATGCGTTCGCAAAACTTTTCTCTCAAAGACTACCAGGGCCATCTCATCAGAAGTCGTCATCGTCCACGTTTCTGAACCATTTAGTAGGACGGAAATGATGAGTGACTTGTAGGGTTTAGTTTTGATTCGCCGAGAGAAGGCTTTACTTTTCAATTGCCTACTCAATTCAAAGTAGTACCTATTAGTAAGGATTATTCTGCGTTGAATTTTAAGGCTAACATTGTTATTGGTATTAATGCTGGTCTTTAGTCTACACGAAATTATCTACGACCTCAAAATTATAATTGGTAACAGTGACGTGGGAGCCAAGTCGCGAATGCGATGACTGTTTGTTTGACGACAGGAGATATTTCGTCTTGATCTCGTTCACTACCGGACCCATTCGCCTCGCTTCTTTGTTAAGTCTGGAAAACTAACGGCGCGGTTATTAAAGCCTATGATATCAATATCATCAGCAGACGCCAGTAGTTTTAGTTCTGCATTTCTTATTATTAAAGAAATCACACGACTAAGAGTCATCCCATTGAAACCTCGCATGGTATCAAACGACTCGGAGAGTTCCTTCATTCTGACTGCGCTTCCAGCATCAACTCTTCGTAATTAATAAATGCAGAGCGGATCCAGAAACCATTAGATATCAAAAACGAGTATACAAGATACTTACATTGAAGAGGTATCTAAATCCAACATACACGTATGCTATAAATTCCTGTTTAAACACATTATATGAATGCCATTCTGTATAAATTAATATGTTTTTCTTAGAAATATGTATGGCTCGATATCCACCAAATGGATCCACCCCTTACAGATGGATCAAAATGGTTCTTTTATTAACATAATTTCAATAGTGGCTAATTATAAATTGCGCATACATTATATTATAGTAAAATTATTAGCTGAAAAAGTAGTTTATTTATTTATCAGTTTTTTTTTTCATTTTTCAAATTTCATGAAATAACTTAACTTTTTATTTGTCTAGCCATTCTGAAGATCAGGGTTTGCGTCCTGGTTCGATCAACATCCGATCACTTCCTTGAAGTGCTGCCGGTATACTTTGAAAATAACATTAGCGACAATTATATGTATGTATGGTCTCAGCATTAACGATTTCCGAAACAGAAAAAAATCTGTTTCGTTGAATTCATTAATGTTGCGACATTGTACCATTTTATACCCTAATGACAAGTTTAATTTTATTTACGGGTTTAGCTGCGTTCTTAATAATCAAGAAAATATTTACTCCACTCTAACTAAAAAACCGTCTCTCAAGCAAAAAATTCACTCCAATTTGATTATAACTAAAATAAAAGTACAGCTTGCATTTGCTTTAGAGTGGTATTACATATATTATTTTATATTATCATAATTCTGAAAGCATTCCAATGCAATATCAAAAGCAAGTTAAAAAGCTATTAACAAACAAAGCTCTTTTCATAAATGAAACTCCGACTCAAGTCCGGTATATTTGAAAAAATATAGTTTGAAATTATGTCTTATGTATCGTTTATATAATAGTTGAAATCCAGTATGAGTATCAACATGCAATTCGGCGCAAAAGCTTATGCCTTTTACGACCTGTTGATTGAAGGTTTACTATGAATACACAGCCAACACAACAAAATATCATAATAAACTGAAGAACGTGAATATAAAAAATATATGGGTAATGTTGTTCAAAAATATAAATATTGTGGAGGAAAAAAGCTCGCGAATGTCCTTCTAAAGGCCACCAGTAAAACACAAATGGCTCCTAAAAGTATGCAATTCGGTTATTGAGGAAAGCGTCAACCGAATTTTGGCTAACAAATAACAGACAATTCTTGCACTCATTATAGCGTTTATGGCAGCAAAGACACAATCCTTTTTTATTATGGATACCGCAATAACATTACGTGCAAGTATAAAAACGGCACTTTAAGGACTACACAGGATGTCTATGCAGCTATAAAAAGCTTATTTGTAAAGAGGAAAATTACACAATTTTCTGATTCTCTTTGAAACAAATATTCTTCTCTTTAAATAAATTCACTCATTTATGCACCATGAAAGCAAAAAAAAAAATTAAATTGAGTCTTTTTCGATTCCGGCATAATACTCAACTCATGCTAACGCATGCTCAAACTCTACTGCTGCATGTCCTCTCAGACGATGGATTTCCAATTTCTTTCTACTGTTGTCCTGGTTGTACTTTCAAATGTTTCTCTTTACAATTTTAAACGGTGATTCTCGCTTCGTCATATATAAGGTAAAACTCAAACAAAAAATGTAAATATACCATACATACAGAGCTGAGCGCAGAGTATTGCAAAAAACACCATTCATTTGATGTTGTTGTTTGTGGGCGTGTTTAATATACATATACATATGTATGTATAATTTAGTTTATGAGCATTTCTCTTGGTATTTTTTAGAGCATATCATACCCTTCTTTGTTTTTGTTATTATAAAATTTTCCATTTTCATGACATGTAGGTATGTATGATATATACGTATACAGAAAACTGATAAGAAACTAGGAAATAGCTACCGCTTAAGCTGTAAAAGTTTTTCCTGTGATTGTAAAACATTTTATCTTTTTACTGTAATATCCAGGTTATTCATATTCTTAGTCTCAATGCTATTTTTTATATATTTTTATTAGCACGAAATTGACATTCCAATCAATGTTGGTGTGGGGAAAGTCGCACAGTTAAAAACCACCATCAATAGAGGTAGGGTTATAAAAAAAAAAGGGCCACAAAGTTTGTTTTTGACAAAATTATTCTCATAGTTTCTTCATTACAATTTCATCATAATAAAATACTATTGTAATTACGTAAAGTTTCGATAGTGATAGAATAACAAGACAACAAAATTATTTAAATCAGAATTGGACAATATCAATGCGACCGTGTAGATTTTAGCTTAATCTGAAAATTAGTTCGCTTGAAATATACAACGACGGCAGTCTGCAAAGAATTCTACATCCTTTGCGAAGCTTGCGTTATTTCTCAGATGGGTTTAATGTTGACAAAGCAATAGAAGGCAAGACAAGTCCATCCAAATGTAGGCATCCTAGCGCTAGTCTTGTTTCCTTTAATTTTAGGAGGTTCTATGGCTCTTACCATTTAAAAGGCGGTTTAATTCTCCCTTCGAAGTAGGCTTTGAAGCAACCCTCTTTTCTTAACAAATTTATCTTTTTTAAATAAAAAATAAATATACGCAGTATTGTAATAGTTTTGAAATGTAATTTAGCATTAAAAGAATACTTTAATTTAGTAAGTTGTAAAAAAGTACCAAAAAGAGAACAGATTGACCCAATCGCTTTTATGGAGATGATGAGCCAAGTGGATTTCGCCATATTTGATTTTCTGCTTGAAAGTAAAACAGTCAATCACTTCCGCAAGAACTGAAATCGATATAATATGTAAATAGAACATTCAGAGAAAATTTTAAAATATTTCCAACCATTTTTAATTTACCTTACTTTTAAAATATTCAGAAAGTCCAAAAATTAGTTCTGACTGATCGAAGAATCAAATTGTGGCAGATAGCAGAAAGTTTATTTATAAGCAAAGAATGAGCTGGAGAGATTTTGCATGAACATTTGAATATAAAAAAAATTAGTACGCGTAGAGCACCGCGAATGATGCTCACGCCACTCTACGAGCAGTGACAATTGGAGAGTTGTAAAGATTTTTTGGAGTTGTGTTCAGATGATTTGGATGAAATTTGCATCCTCATTGTAATTGTTGGTGAAACTTGGACTCGTCAGTATAATTCCGATGCCAAACAGAAATCGATGTAGAGGACAAAAAAGAGGAAAGGTCACAAGAAAAATTCAAGTGGAAAAGTCGGCGTCGAAGATGATGGCTACTATTTTCTGGGATAGCCGAAGGAATATGATTAATTGATTACTAGCCAAAGGGCGATTATTACCGGCGTTTTTTCATGCAGACGGCGTTGAGAATTTTTATGAACAGCTTGTGACAATTTAATTGTATTCATTTTATAAGCTGTCACCTTAAATTGCTTTAGAAATATATACGCGTATTTATTTAATTTTGTTTATATTTATTTGTATATTTATTTTCGCCATATTTTACTTTATATCAAAGATAAGCCACGTTCAGGTCGGCCAAGTAAAGTTGATGATGACGATATCAAGGTTTTAACCGAATCGGATCGTTATGTAACTAATCGTGAGATTGGAGAGAAGTCAAGTTTACCAAAATCAACCGTACATAATCATATACGACGACTTGGACTGGTAAAAAAACGTGATATTTGGATGTCGCATGAATTGAAAGAAATTCATTTAACAAGCTGCTTCAACGCTTCTGACATGCATCTTAAATGCAATGAAATATGATTCGTTTTTGAAGCATATCATGACTGAAGTTGATTGTTGGATGGATTGTTTACAATAATGTCAATCGAAGGCGATCATGGTCCAAGCATAATGAAGCTCCACAAACCACTACAAAGGCTGATATTCACCAAAAGAAGATTATTCTGTCAGTTTGATGGGATTGGAAGGGTGTGGTATATTTTGAGCCGCTTTCAAGGAACCAAACGATTAATTCGGATGTATACTGTGAACAACTGGACAAATTGAATACATCCATTAACGAGAAGCGGCCAGAATTGGTCAATCGTAAAGAAATCATATCCCACCAGGACAATGCTAGACCGCCCACATCTTTGGTCACTCGCCAAAAACTGAAAACATATAAGCCTGACCTTGTACCGTCAGATTACCTTTTGTTTCGAACTTTGCAGAACTCATTAAATGGTAAAACTTTCGAAAATGAGGAGACTATAAAATCCCACTTGATTAAATTTTTTGCAGACAAAGGCCAAAAGTTCTATGAGCGAAAGGTTATCCAACAAAATGGAAATTACATAATTGATTAAAGTTCATTATGAAATTTAAAAATAATGTACTATTTACTTTCTTTTAAAAAATCGCTTTGGGGCAACCCAATACAATATAAGGCCGGTATTACGCTAATTTGTTGAGTCAGGCGAGGGAGGCAGTCGTACAGAAAAAAAGTGGCAAGTTCGCAGGTGGTGTGCTATTACTTCAAGACAATGCCCCCGTTCACACCGCTCGGGTTGAGAGGGATGCCTTAAAAGCTACTGGATTTATAGACGTTGACCATCCACCCTACGTCCGGACCTGGCTCTCAGTGACTTTTTCCTTTTTTTCAAATTTAAAAAAGGAGATACGAGGAAACGAGTGTGAGATGAAAACGGCTGTAGAAAAACAATTTTGAATAGAAATCTAAAGAATATTTTTTTAGTGGTATAAAGACATTGGGTGCGTTCAGCGAACTGAGCGCTCAGGAAACATGTTCAGTGAGGGCTCACCATATTAGTGAGCGTAAAATTTTTATGCTACTTGCTGCTGATTGGTCAACTGCTGTGAATCGACAAAAATTAATCACGAGAATTTAAAAGTATTTCTACTTCAAGTGGTTGTGATGACATTTTACTAGATATTTTGGGTTGTCAAATAAATTTATTTCAGCCAAGTAAGACGTAATAGCGCAAACGTAAACATCCATAAAATAAAAATACTTAATAACTTCACAATCAGTTTTTAATGTGGTCGTTTCGACATTTGAAGTAGCAGTACGTTCGTCAAAAAGAATCGCTCAGTAAAAGCGCTCACTGAACATGTTTACAGGGCGCTCAGTTCGCTGAACGCACCCATTGTATTCCCAATGTGAAAAACGTATTTCACATGAGGGAGACAATATTGAAAAATAAATTACATAAAACTATACATTGTTTTATTTAGTACTTTCGGTCGCTTCTCGTATACACGTATATGTATGTACGTAATATTATATAATTTGCCTAAAAAATATCCAAGTGTTCAAACAATTTTGAGCAAACACATTTAGTGTTAAAAGTGAAATTACTTTATAAAATGTTTGTATCATGGCTCTTACTGTGAAAAGAATTTAGCTTTACTTTTGGAAAGTTTGCATAATTTCGATAAAAAAATACATTTGAGACATTCATCAAATTTTCATTTTTATAAGACTTTCTTCAATGAATGACTTTGGGCGGATCTCGTTGGAAACTCCAGCAGTAGTCTGCCCAGTGATTCCCACCACCCCTAATAACGCTCTTCCATTGTCCTAATAGTCTGATGACATCTTTCACCCTGCTTCTCACTAAAATCACTCGGATTTTCTTAAAATCGGTATAAGTGCAAGTGCATAAAGGAGTAGACCTGCTTTCGCATGTTCGATAGCATGCTCTCAACAAGCTCGACGTGATTATCAGATTTCTTTTTGCCCAGAAAATTAATTTAAAAGGAGACAAATGTACTCCAAGCTTTCAATTCGTCTCAGTCATTGGTTTCTCGAGTTATCTAATATGTGACACATCAAAAAACCCGCTGATTAAGAGTATTCACTTAATCTAAATCATTTGGGATTTGGATCATCTGCAGTTTTAGATGTGCTGGATGGTGTCTCTAGTGATTTTATTTGATCATTTGGAATATGGCCACTTATTGCGGTAAATACCATTTATTTTCCTAAGGCATTAGTAGTAATCGTCATGATGATGTCCAGTCTCTCACCAAACCATGGGTGTTAAAAATATTATTGGGTCCCTTTTTCGTCTATACCAAAATCCTACACAGACCGCTCTTTTCTAGGATGCAATATTACGTTAATTTAAAATGTTGATGCAGTTTTTACAAAGCCAGTTAGAGGTTTTCGTTATTTGCAAATATATTTGTACCAAAAAATTAACAAGAACAATCGAAAGCAAATTCACAACATATTCGTGACGAAGCAATATCGAAAACAACAACCACTCGTATGTGTATATTTCAGTGCCCAACAAAAAAAAAAACACAAACCAAAAAAGAAAAATTTTTTGTGCATTTGGTGGGATTAGCAAAGAATCATCCAATATGTCCTGTTCGGCGACGACCAAACTCTCAATTCGAACCGTCTAAAGGAAATAATCCCCCAGAAGCGCCCAGCTTTGGGCAACAGGAGGGAAGTTGTGTTTCATCAGGACAACGTCAGACCACACAGAGCGATAGTGACTCGCCAGAAGCTCCGAAAGCTTGGTTGGAAGGTTGGATGCACGTTATAGTCCGAACTTCGCATCAAGTCATGACCATCTGTTCTCGTCTCAAGAGAGAAGGGACTTACACGTATGTTTCTATGAGACAAGCATAAATAGATTATTTTCAAAAAAAGTTATAGAGCAAAACGGTGATATTTCACATAAATCGGATAATTCTAGCTGTTACCACAGTTTTCAGTGCAAAAATAATGGATTATTTTTCACTAATCCAATAAATCCTTATTTTTTCCTATATTCGGAGTTTCTACCTTTGCGAAGAAACCATTTGAACTAAATTTGTTTAATTTCTATAGAATAAATATAAAAAAATTAACTCACCCGAAAAGTATTTTCGATGTTACAATCCAAATTCAATGCATACTCATCCACAGATAGAGGTTCACCGAAGGGCTGTTCAACTTTAATTGTAGGACTCAGAACCGATGTTAAATGATTGATGCCAATCGCTGAATTTGACACTGGAGTAGCGGCAAAAGAGCCCTCCACCAATATTGGTGCCGGTACACCGTTCAAACACGCTGCTGCCGCATGTGTTGGTATTGGTGTAGACGCCGGTGTTGGTGCTGAGCTGGGCGGCGACTCATGATATGGTGCAACAACAAATGAGGGATACGATCGATACGGATGCGTATGCGGATGATGATGATGTGAATGAGTATGCAAATGCGACGAAGTTGATGGTGGTGGCGGTGGCGGTGGTGGTTGATGATGATGATGATGAGGATGGAGATGGTGTGGGGATTGAGTGTGATGAGCTGTAGTATAATCCCGATGGTAATCGCTGTGTGTATGTGTGCGATGCGCCAATTGTGGTCCCTTATACCAGGTACCATGCATAATCATCTAAACGCGGGAGAACGATGATTTGGCAATTTTTTCTCTTATTTCACTTGAATTTCGATACACACCTATTGCCAAAGGTTTAAAGATTCAATTAATTTTTGTATAAGTTTGTATAATTTTAATATTTTTCACAATTTTTAGTAATTATAGAATAATTTCCAATAATTTTTCCATATAAAATTTCTTATTTTCACAATTCACTTTTATTTTTAATTTTTCTACTTGTATTTACATATGTTGGCGTTTAATTTTCACTTTTCAACTTTTTTTCTCACAATTTTTGTATTCACAGATGTAAATATGTATAACGACACTTTTCAGTTTTTGATTACCTTTTTACTTTAAATATGATCTGAAGATCTGAGAGGGATAGAATAATATTTGGGTACAGGGGAGAAGACACTTGATTTTTTAACACACTATATACGTACATACCATATATATGTATGTACTTATAAATTATAATATTTCTTTATTATGGAATCACAAAAAAAGATTTTTTAATCCAGAGGCCAGTAGAGATCAAATTAGAAATTTTTTTTATTAATTTTTTGGACATACATATCTACAAGATATACATATGTACACAATGATCTTCAGATTAAATAATTTCATTACAAGTTCATTTTTTGCTCTGTGCCCAAAAAGCTTAGAAGGAGTAACAGTAATGAAAACAACTAATTAATTTTCGGAGCAATGGTCTAAGTGGAGAAGTTATAACCAAATCCTCTTTTAAAAGTGACAATATAGAGTACCATCGTAGATAATATTGGTCAGAAAACTCGACAAATTCTCATATTCTCAAAATTAAGCAACGCCTTTATAAGCATAACTTTCTCTTATCTGGCCATGGAATATACACAACTAAAATTAGTTCCAAATGAGAAGAGTTAAGTTTGAGTGAAATCGGGATCTTTAAATCTGGTGCTAGTCGGCTTACAATTATTTTACTGAAGCTTATTTGTAAATAACATAAAAAATATTTTGATTTATATTATACTTTTCATTCTCTTTTCTTTACTAATAAGAATCCACGGCAAGACGATAAAGTTAACTGGATTCGTTGAAGATTCAAAGGCAGCAAAATGTGAAACTGTTGGTGCCATAAAAGAAATTGCAAATTATTTTAGACTGTCACGTCAAACAGTACACCATTACATCAATAAATTCAGGCAACATAATGAGTTCAGGAACTTACATAGTTTGTGTGCCATGCGAAAAACGACATCCGATAAGGACCTTACCTTATGCGGTAGTGTAAGAAATACATTCTGCGCCAACGCCACAATCTACTGCTAACGGCAAGGCAGTGAGTGTACTGTTCAGCGGGGCTCAGAAGAGGCGGAATTAAAGACATATAGATAAATGGAGATATGGTATACATGTAAGACAAACATGCTCAAAAAATGACTTTCACAAAGGAGTATTAGCACCAGCATCATAGACAAAATATAATTTTTGTACGGCTACTACGAGTACAAACACAAAAAATCGTAGTGTTTGTCAAAAGGTATGACAGGGCGGAGAGAGTTAGGGGACTTATTTCCTATTTAATGATCGATGAACTAAAGTCAATACTTTGGTGTACTAAGCAATAGTTCATCCCTTCCTTGTTGGTGAGTCTTTTAGCCATCAGCAATTCTCCATGCCAAAAAAAGCAGATGATTACTGAATTATACTGATGTTAATACTTTCCAATGACTTTCTAACTAATATGACTTTTTTAATTCATATTCGAAATATTTGCTGAATTTGTATAATGTTCTATTATCGCATGAAAAGGACCAAATACATCATTTTGATTTTGTGAATATAGGTATATACCAAGTAGTGTACTAATAGTCTGTTTGAGACGTTCGCTAGAGTAAATTAAATAATTAATATTTTCTGAAATAATCAGAAATCAGTTGAGTAATTTCGATGCCTCACATTTAAATAAAAAAAATGTTATTATGTACTAAATATTTTATTTATTTATTTATGAAAAACTATCCCGACTTTTGATATTTCCTTGAAGTATTTATTTATGGCCGCCGCGGTAGCCGAGTGGTTAGCATTGGGTACTAACATTCGGAAGGCTCGGGTTCAAATCCCGCAGCCACCAACATCCAAAAGTTATGGAAAATTAATTTAAATAAAAAATTAAGTTAAATTTTCTAATTGCGGGCGCCTCTCGGCAGGGAATATCCACCCCTACGAGTGTTTTTCGGACATGAAATAAAGGCTCCTCGTAAAAACCCCATCAGCCGATCGGAGGTGGCTTAGTATAAACTATAGGTCCCTCCATTTGTTGGAAAACCATCAAGACGCAATACCACAAATTGGGGGAGGAGCTCGGCCGAAAATCGCTTCAGCGCCAATTATACTACAATATTTATTTATTTATAATACAAACAAATATTTGCTTTCATTGAAAGTAATGTCGATCATATTATATAGTACATATATTCATCTCAACGTTTTTCAAACCTCAAAGCACTAATCTTTATAATTTCTTCCTTCCACTTTAATTGTGATCCAACGCCGTACAAGGAAAAATCGCAGAGCACCAGGCTTGGGAAACACATTAGCTATCAAATCGAATCAACAATAGGCTTGTAAACGTATATGATGGATAGCTTCGCGGAAATTACTCAAAACTAATAGGTAGTATTCCTTATTGAACATTCCACGGTGCTGTATGAACGTATTTCGCAACCGAACGAACTTCCCAGCTTTCACATCACAAAAATTGCTACGACCCGTCGGCGGTATGTTCTCTTAATATTGCGTAAGCACGCGGAAATCAACCAACTGTATTCCGGTATTCAACGTAGTTTCGATTTCCGTTGATGTAAGGAAAATGTGATTCTTAAACCCGACTTGGCTTAAAATTTACAAAAACCGGAGCTACATATTTTATCGGCATTCTGAGAATCTTGCCTTTTCATATATCTTTTGCATAAAACTTATTACGGATGCATTAATTGATTCTTAGGGGAGGCAAAACAAGGAGACAGACCAAAAATCATTCAAAAAAATTTGCTGTCGAAAATTAACTATTATTATTAAAAATGACAGAGCTTGTCAGAATATCTGAGGAGTATACATGTGTGGATGTTAAGATAACTGAAAATCAAACCCACGGGAATTAATATTTTGCAAAACTTTTTGAACATATCTAACTCCCGCCTCACTGTATTCGTTGTATTTAAGGCCAGGTTCCTGTAAGTAATTTTCAAAAATCGAACTTTTTTCTTCTAAATTGTTAGAAAATATTCTTAGAAGTAATACGGACTTAGTCCTGAAGGTCCGCTATACCAAGAAGTAAGTATAGATGAGGCGAAAGCGCTCTCCCGAGACCGCCAAGCGTTAAATCCGGGCGCTCGAGTGTTTTAGTCGCCTTTTTCTTGAAACCACGTTTTTTTCAACTGGGTGACACTGTAATTTAGAACGGCATATGGCCGTTATTAACAAATAAAATTGAAAAAAGGGTAAAAGGGTAAAAACAATTTGAAAGTCCGCCTTTTTTTTCTTTTTTTTTTTGTGAAAATGTTTCATTGTAGTTCCGGCCATAGCCAATGTGATGATTTTTGCTTTCAGATGATTCGTTTTACAGTTATCTTGTCACTCAACAACAAAAAGGGGCGTGTTTCAGCAGCAGTTATAAGAGCCGCCATTTAAAAAAAAAACAATTTTCAATTAATGTTTCTATACGTCTACTTATCTACGAAAACTTTGAGATATAAATATTTTTTTTTAGATACATAAATAAAATTTGTTTGAAAACAAAAACCTTCTTTGGAGGAACCTAGTCTTAAATAAAGATTAGTTTCATTTGTCATAGAAACCTTGGCGTTCACATCCCATTGGCCCTCAAATCATCATCATTAGATGTATTTCCTAATATAAATCGAATGTAACGAATCACTTTATCTCCCGAGTTGTCTTACAAGATTTAGAGAAATTCTATATACATCGCTGTTGTGTACACACACTCACATATTCATACCTTTATAAATATATATATATATAAATATTTATTTGCAACACTCAATTTCTGAATCCACCGATTTCACATTTTTTAAGTAGTAGAAGAACTGTTGAATTGACTTTGCCGGCAGAACAATGTGCCGCACAATGTAAGTATATACACATACACACATGTATGTAGGTATTATGTTACAATTATACTTGTTTTTCCATTAAAAATATTTTTCACTTCACTTTTTCACAATGCACTTTGCCATCGATTTTCGTACTTTGTCGTTACAAATATTATATGTATTTAATTGCAGACGCACGCATCGAAATGGCGAGATGCAAGAAAAGAACATCAACTCGCTATTGAATGCAAAAACACCGGAACACTTTTTCACCTTATTCACTTTTCCGTTTTGTATTGCAACTTTTTTCGCCTTGAATATTTGCCTTTGTTTATTTATTTTTTTTACCTCCAATTATAATCACTATGCTTCGTCTCGGTTTCAATGTCGCGCGCTTGGCAGCCTAAACGTTATTGCAACGCCGATGCAAGCTGCAATTCTTATGCGTTTTCGCACTCAAAAATAACGCGCAATTGCCTTCGCCTTGTATGTATATGTTCGTCGACTGTTGTCACTGCCACACCGTCTCGGGCAACTGTTTCTTTATCTGCATGCAACACACGTAGTAACGCGCATAATGGCCGCAAACGGGCCAGGTCGATCGATTATGCAGCCTTAACTTCAACTCGCACTTTGTTGGCTGGCTGCACCTTGACTACGCCGCCGAAAAAGTTGTGAAAATGGCGCGCGCGCGCATCTTCACTCATTCACCGATAATTGCAATGCGAAAGCTTGGCTCGCTTGCAGCACAAATGTTTTGTTTCGATCGGCTGAAGTTTTTTTTTTTCTTTTTTTTTACTCAGCTCACCTTTTCGTAGCTTCAATTGCAATATTTTGTGTGCTGCTAATGTTATTGGTGGCGACAGCAGCAAAAAGTTGCTTCCAACTCGAAAGAATGCCGAACGCGAATGCTGAGCATGCAAGGAAAAAAATAGGCAAATGCCTCGCGCTGCTGGCGCACTACCAAGAGCACAGTAGCTCTCCCCAACCATCCCCAAGCTCCAGCCAAGTCTCTCTGCCGCCGCTCTCCATGTGTGCTTTGGGCCACTCTTGCTGTTGTTGCTACTACTGCTGCTGCTGCTGGCCACTCACTTAGCCAAACTCTAGGCATGGCCAATGGATTGTTGGCGCTGTGATTGTTGGCTCAATTGAGTCGTGCACTACTCTCCCATACATTCGGTCGTTAGCACGCCCGTTCGGTGGATCGCCGACTCGTTGTTTATGCCACATCTCGGCGCGTTTATTTGTCTGCTGTCTGTCGGTTGGCGACGCCGTTTCATATAATCTTATCAAATTCTTGTACATACTATTATGTACATACATATGTACGCATATGCCGATAGACATAAAAAAATGAATGCGTCGTCGGATTTTACAATTCCACTCCACTCATGTACTTAAATCTACGTTGAGTGTTCTTTATATGAGTCAACTCAAATTGAGTGAGCATCTACACGCTGTACGAGTATATATTTGTTTGCATGTGAAAATAGAGCTTTACGTTTTGGTGTTACCCGTGTAAAATATTCTTATTGAGGTATATAACATGTTCGAATTTTATTGAGAAGTGTTATAATAGGGAATAGACTGATTTTTGCATAAATGGCCTTAGCGGAGCAAAAATTTCAATGCGATTAAAAATTCATGTAGGATTCTGAGCTGTGTGCTCTGCAATATACCAAAGACATCTAATAAAGTGGATTTATGGGACATAGTTCACTTCATTTGACAATTCATCAAAAAAAAGTAGTGCAAACGGCTTGTGAACTCAAGGAAGCTTTATCCAAGACAAAGGATGGGGAAATAATTATTTAGCTGCGATTGAAGTTATCACAACTTATTATACTTTACATGTACATAAACTGGTGTATTAACTTTAGTCTGAAATATGTAAGTTCCGGAAGAAAAAGATATACATATATATAATTGACTCATTATAACGGCCGAGCTCCTCCTCCAATTTGTGGTTTTGCGTCTTGATGTTTGTCCAAAATATGGAGGAGCTTACAGTTTATACTAAGCCGCCTCCGAACGGCTGATCTTTTTTTTTTGTTATGAGGAGCCTTTATTTCATGTCAGAAATACATTCAGAGGGGTTGACATTCCCTGCCGAGGGGCGACCGCAATTAGAAAATTTTAACTTAATTTAGATAGAGCCATCAAAATTTATTCGTCAGTTTTTGAGATATTTCATACAAAATTAGTAGACAGATGCAATGGTATATTTGAACCGGAACCGGTCAAAACGGATCACCATAGCATATACCACCGATTTTCCACATTTGAGAATTTGTGTCGTAAAGCATTTAAGAGCGTGAAATCAGTTACCTATTGATGCTGAAAATTAGCGAAATCGAACGACGATAACATATAGCTCCCATACACCGATTTTTTTTTATATACATGTATGAGGCTTTGGTGAAAACATCATCGAAATCGAATCGTACAATTCAAATACAACAGTTTTGTGCAGATTTGAGGTTTTGGGTAAAAACATTCGCCAAAAAGCATGAAACTTTGCAATCTACAGACGTACATATGGTATATACAAATAAACATTATCATCGAAATCGGAAAACTTCAGAAATTCTTTCAGATATGAGAATTAATTTTAGATTTTAAAATGAAATACTATTAATTTGATATGATCATGAAAGGTATAAAGACTACGGCATTGCCGAAGGCAGCTCTTCTCTTTTCTTTCATGTTTCTAGTTTAACTCAAATCCCGTCCGAAATTATTGCGAAAAAAATAATCACTCTACTCAGAAGTTTATTTCACTTTTCAAACTAAACTATGGCGCTCCCTTTAGAAGGCGGAAACACCTATTCCCGGCAGTCGAGAATTTCTGGATGAGTTACACAAAGCGTTAGTCAGTAAGATATGAAATGATTTCTTGGTTTTGTGAGGTACTTCGTTCTGCTCCTTTGAAATTCAAGGATCAAGGTCGTCATCTATACGAATTACCCTTAGAATTTTCGACTGGAACCTCTGTATTTTCGCAATAATAGTGGCGCAGGTCCATACCCCACAGTTTAATACCATACATCCGAATTGGCTTTACAATTGCATTATAAATGAGCACTTTTTAATCTAGTTTTAGGCCAGACTTTTAATGTAAAAGCTAATTGTAGGAAATATTTATAGGCGTAACGCAAATTTGGAAATACAGGGTAGTAAGCTTATTGGTCTGTAAGTCCAAGACTGAAGGTGAACTTAACCTATACAAACAATATGAATATATTATATATTAAGGATAATCACACCGGATTTGTTAATTCGTTAATCGTTATTCGGTAGTTTCGTTTGTTTTTGAAAACTTAACAGATTATCGTTTTACTGAGTAACAAAGTACCACTCTAGATAACTTGTTAGTTTTTTCGTTACTTGATAGCATTGAACTCCGCTGTTCATTTTTATTCATTGTCTAAAAGTATACTTTGACAACTTTTGATTTTGCACTTTTTCAAAGCTTTAAAACTTGAAAATTGAATCAACTGTTTTGAAAAAGAAATAAAAATCACTGCAACAGAGCGAAAAGAAACATCCTCTTCCGAAATAAAGTGATTTGAAAAGCATAACGTTTGGAGAAATATTTGAGAAGAGTTGCCATCTGTTTGGAAATTTTGATAAAATTAAATATGTAACTTAAATAACAATTATCTGCACAAGTCACACAGCATAGATAAGAGGGATGATACGAATAATAATTTTGGGTAGTGATTACCTTGACAGATAGCAAATAGCTAGCAAAGTTGTAGAGGCTGCTGTGGACTCTTAGACTATAAAAGAAGGCTTAGAGAGGAAAACGTTTTTGACGGATATCATCTTCTTAAAATTTTAAATGCAATCAATGGTTAATATAGTAAAGGCTAAATATTTATATTAAGGAAAGGCTAAATGCGAAGAAAAAGAAAAAATTGAAAAGGGTTCCCACCTATTTGAGTTTTATTTTAAAATATTGTAGTATAAATTAAATATTGAAATATTGGTATCAAAATAGAGAAACTTTAAAAAGTTATTGAAGAAGATTGCCACCTTATTGAAAATTTGAATGCAGATAGCTCAAGAATTTTCTCGGTGAGACATATGTATGTATTTTTGAATATTGACGCCATGTCTTCGAAAAATTAATTTTGGAACTACGTGGGAGGACTTCAAATTCAGATATGAAGATGCGTTGAGATAAACACACAATAGAGATTTAAATAATGTCTATAATTTCTTGATTAGCGCTTGCTTGCTTGGTAAAAATTTAACACAAAATCTAGCGCCAACTAGAATAGAACAATTATCAGGTTTATGTAAATATTTCGTTGTAACTGGTTGCCTAAAAATTAATGATACTTAACCAAGGGTAAATTTCATTTTAATCAAGAAGTTTCAATCGATTCGGTTGAAACATTTCAAAATGTCATGGTTAAAGCAATTGTCAAATAAATTTTATTTTGTTTTTACTCTAAACGAAATTCCATCGTTAATGTTAAATCGTTAACAGATAATGTTAAACGTTAAAATTGAACCGTTAATGATGAGCTTTCCAATTTCATTTCGTTTCGAAAAAATGGCGCCGGAAAGAAACGAAATTATTTAGTTAACTTTATTTTTCATATTAACAAAACGAAATGACATCGTTTCACTAGTTGAGCATCTCAGTCAAAGATAATATGATACGAAAATCTTTATCTCGTAAGAGCCCCGAAAAATGTGCATTTTTTGTGACATTTTCAAACCTTGCCACTACGGTGAAGGTATAGTTGGGTATAATTGATTAAAAGCTTTGAGTATAATTTCTGCCCTTATAATTAATCATTAAATTTACTTTGAAACCCATTTTTAATAAAAATTATCTCCGACTAGCTAATCCTTAACTTAATAGATATTTTTAATCCACTATTATTGTCACATATCTTCATAGCATATTTTTAAGAAAAAAAGTTAAGCCTCGCAAAAAATGTTAATTTTTTATGTGTTATGAAATATTTTTTTTCGTAACTATTTACTACTATTTATTGAAAAAAAAAAATTGCCTCTTAAATTGTGCATTGAACACTTAACCTAATATTTTTTGAAAGAATTTAAGCCATTTGCTAATTTGTACACTTTTGTTGTAATTAGGTATAATTAAAGCAAACTTCTGCTGAAAAAACGCATTAACTTCAAAATTAGCTTTTGGTGCATTGTGCATGGCAAGCTCACCTTTTTAACTCACAGCTAACTGTTGGGCCTCGATCTTGTAGTTTGAGCTGGCAACAAAACCTAATCGAGGCCCAAAGTTAATAGATAAGTGAGTAAGTTTCATATCATATTATCTTAAGTACCTCAGTACCTAATATTAAAATTTGACTATAGGACACATGCTTTCTTGTGGCCGGTGTGAAATTTGAGCGTCAGAAAATGAAATTGAATCATCGGTGTAGTGTTTAATTGAACTGTCATGAGCTGTCATGCAAATGGCTTATGTGAAGTGAACCAAAATTCGGTCGACTGGGTCGTGAGATATGACAGTTCATGCCTTTCAAATGAAACAAGTATAACAAAAAACACATGAAAAATCGAAAAGTGTAGAAAAGTAGAAAATTATCATTATGAAGTACAGGTACAAATGTGGTTTGAAATGTTTTCATTGACATAACTGTATTTTATGGTATTATCGAATATCAATACTCGGACTTTCTGTACGGCTTTAGAAAATAAGTACGTATGTATGTGTCATATATTACTAAATTGCTAATATAAAAAAAAAATTAAGATCAATTTTTAAATATATTATTTTTTTTTTTGGTGTAGCGAAACACAATGGGATAGATAACGCTAGTTTTCTATAACTTTCGATACAGATCTGGTTAGGTACCGAACCCGCTTGTCTAATTCATTAAAAAATCACAAACAATAATTTTGTAAAAATAAATTATGCCTTTACCAGAAAAGCTGAGGCCACGAAATATGTATAAATAACGATAAGCACTTTTCCTCAAAAAAACTTCTTAAAATGCCTCCAACTTAGTGCAAACGTATTATTTTATAAGATGTTTTTAAAAATAATCTTCTAATGATAGAAAAATATATTTTATTTCTAAAGTCTATATTGAACATTCACTATGCAGCAGCTACTCAAAATAAATATAATCTTCAATTTCTACTCATGGCCTTTCGGAGATCACATCCAATCTATATACACGTCTTTCCATATGGCGAAGGCTTAATATGTAAACTCTTTTAGCTGAAGTCCTTTAGTTTACTTTCTAATCTTCTACAAAAAATGTATTGGTGCACATACATATCAGTCAATCTTCGCCCGGAAAAATTTAGATGTTTGTAGTTTGGCTAGGTGTAGGTCGATGACTAATTCACCATAACTTAGTTAATTCAGAAATTTGTTTTTTGTTTGCTTGTGACATACATACTTACATTTGAATTAATATGTACACATAAGTCTATATGTTTTGTTTTTATTTTTTTTTTCCTGTAACATGTTGTAACTACTGTTGCAATTTTTTTTTCATACCTTAGTCACCAAATACATTGTTGTTGCTGTTGAGGTTATGTCTTAAGCTGTGTCTACAATGCAGACATGTTGCATACATTCACAGCCCTGGTTACTGTAGCGTAGCTGTAAGAACACAACATTACAACAAAGCAATCTTTAGATGAAAACAAAAAGGGCCCGTAAGGTAGGGCTAAGCTAGAGGCGAACAGGACATCAGATGGTTGATATTTATAAGCAAAAGACGTCAGTAGCTCGCAGGTGCATAAATTTGGTTGTATTTTTGTGACTTTTTTGATAAATTCGATATATTAATAATAATGTAGCCGCTGAAGCGGTATGTGATTTGATGTATACTAAGCCGCCTCCGAACGGCTGAGGGTTTGTTATGAGAAGCTTTGATTTTCAAGTGAGAAATACACTCGTACGGCTTGACATTCTCAGCCGAGGGACGGTCGTAATTATAAAAATTAGCTTAATTTTTTATTTAAAAAAATTTACTAAAATTTTTGTATCACAAATATTAATAAACATATTCTATGTATAAACATTTGTATTTCGATTGACTTAGATGTCTATTTAAGTGTGGGAGTGACTCTAGTTTTGTACAATTTCCGTGAACAAAGTTAAAATACCTTTATTTGCCTCACAGCCTGCTGAGTCTAATACCAGCAATGAGCTTATATCTTTAACAAAAAAACAAAAGATATAATGAAAAAATCAATACTGGCATAGTGAATTCCTTTGAGACATTGTTTTCGTGGTCGCATTTACAGGCGGTCAGGCAGATACGCGAACAAGCTTTTGTTTTGAAGCATAAAATTAAAATTGTATCAATTTAAACAACACAAAAACAACAACAACAATATGATTCAGCAGCTAGTATACTAAGATAAGAGTAGAGACACGAAAAAACAACAATAACCTCAAAAGCAAAAGCTTAAATTATATTATTCGTCGATTGGAGATTTCCTCTTACACATTTTTTTGCAGAACGATACAAAAAGTTGTTGCAACAACATGTTATTGGTTTTTTTGCCTTTCAATAAAATGCTTTTTGTTTTGTTCCATCGGATACGGTCCCTTCAGTTTGTCTACCAAGTAAGTTGCGGCTGTGTTTCCGCCGGGGCGGATACAGCGCTTTTTTATTTAATTTTATTTTATTTTATAATTTTGCTTGTGGTTTGCCATGCTGCGCTTAAAGAACCCCTGTCATTATGGTCGTGTCGTTGCAATATTTTAGTTTTGACATCCAACAAGCAACAAAACCAGCAACGTCAATGGAGAAATGTAAAATTATTGAGGATTCTACACCTTAGTAATATCTATTCGGTAAAGAAAACAAAAACAATTAAATAAAAACAGAATATAACATTTTGACATACAAAAATAAGAGGCCTACTATTTTAGAGAAGAAAATTTTAAAATATCCTTCCGTAAAAACGTTTCCTTAAAGTGGTTTCGTTTTCCCTGATATGTTTTTAAAAACATATGTAAATTTAAACATCTGCAGAAGCGTATCTGGAGTCATACTAATACAATTTTCTACAAAATTTATTGGATGTAATATGATATCTTCCTCTAGAACTATTGAAGAGGATTACATTTGACATGCTTATGGATGTAACGCTTGACTTGTATTTTGTTTCGAGTCGAGTGTCAACGACTTAGTCCAGTTTTTAATAAATTAGTATTTGCGAAGAATTTATGGTCAAAAACTGAAGGCTAGGGGATGAACATAATTTCTTTATAGTACAATATTTTATATGTATAGAAAATGTATTATGATCCAAAATGAAAACCATAAAATATGTAAAGAGATGTTCAGAAAAGATACTGGAATGAGAAAAATTAATTCTTAAAAAAAATTAAGTTAAGGGATGAAATATGAAATATTTATTACTGCTTAATCACACCAAGGTGATAATTTAAATTCATTTATCTGGTGTTATTCAAATACCCGTAATAATTTAATACAAAAGTAATAATTATAGAGCGATTGCTTTAGGTATTGGGTGTCCCAAAAATTACTCAAGATTTGAATCAAAAGGAAAACATAACTTTTAGTCTTCAGATTATGATTTTCCATTGAATCATAAAATACACACACATATATGTATACAAATCTTTCGTTACTTTTGGGACACCCTGTATGCATATACTTTAAACCGAAAATTCGCTGAGTTTGGTAACAAGTTGAACTAAAGACATCAAATTTGATATATAGGATCACCATTGTTTGTAGGAGTAGAGGGTACACTTCTTTGAGAGTTCAAATAGTTCGCTGTGGGTTTATCTGAAGTCTTCAAATAGAAGAGATTCTAAGTTCGCACACCAGTTTAACCTAAATGAGCTAAATAATATTGCATATAAAAAAATTTGATTCCCTTTGTCTTCAAAGAAAGTACAAACTAATTTATATACATATGTACTTATGTCTGCGGTATAATTAAGTGAATATAACAATTTAGAATGATAAACATACATATATTTATATACATACACACATGAATGTAGGTATGTGTATATTTGAATGCTCATATAAATACAAAGCCAGAGGCAGCCACCAACTGCCACCTCAGTCCTTATACAATGCAACAGCCATATACTCGTAGTATATTCAACAGCTACGAAAATGCTCTTTTTGGACACAAACCAAATATGGCGTAGTTTAGGCTTGGAAGTACGTTTATGGTATGGTTGCCGTGTCTGCTGACTGATTTATGGCTTACCGATGGAAATCAGTAAAGTTTGGGGCAGTGACAGCCAATCAAATGGATTCGAATAGGAAGCAATCTGAATTGCAATAAAAGGAAGAGGCTTGAAAGGAAAATGATAGATTTTGTTTTTGTAACAAAAAAATGAAGAGGAAAAAGAAATTAACCAACTGAAAAGGACCGATAACTGGCATCCATCTTTTATTTGAAAATGGTTTTATAAAAAAGTATAAATAACAAAAAAATGGGTACATGTGCTATATGTATAAATATGCCGCACTTACCAGCAATCCTAATTATTCTTAAGCGGCATTGCTACACGCCCACGAAATATTGACGCTCAGAATAACTTATCGCATACGATCGAGCCTTAAGACTTAAAAAGTTCAACGCAATTAAATACAAATACCAATCTACATATCATCCTGTACATACCATACATTAGATTAATATATGTACATATGTTTACTCAATGTATTTACCAACCTATGCCTCAACACTTTGCCATGAAATTTTTCGCTTGAATGCCACTATTTTTAATTACATTTGTCGCCATCGCTAGCCGCATTCTCTAGCTACTATCATCGATATTCACCAGTAATGAGCCATTGAGAGAACTACACATGCAACATGTGGTATGCAACGTACAGCATGTGGACTATGCATTTGTGGCGAGTACAAAGTGCAGGAAAGAAACGTGATTGCATTTCGATGCATAAAAAGTAGGAGTATTTGGAGTGCACTTGCACACACACATATACAATATTTTTGCAAATACTTCTAGGTGTGTGTTTGCCTATAAAAGTAGACTAAAAATACGATTAATTGCTTTATTTACGCAATTGTGAGCAAATATTATACGTAGATATGTTTTACTGTACCGTAATCAGTCACAAAAGTAAGAAGTAAGGCAGAACGGGCGGCGCCTGTCATGAAATATCTGATCTCGTTCGGTTTTATATCACGATTAACCAAGAAAGAATTGTTATTGCCCTCAGCCACACATTTATTGCTTTCCTTTTTAATTGACGGAGTATTTAAATGTGCTATTTTATATTTTCTTTTGTCAAATTTGCACTGTTTGCTGTTTGAAAGTAAATAAAATGGGCGCGACCTCAGCGACGCCTACACTTATGCTTGCTGTATAAATATAAAATCACGTGGCAAAATAAGTTTACTTTCTCCTAAAAAGTTTTACTTTCAGATATAAATATAGCCTAAATATATACACATACATACACCACATTTCTTAAACTAGGTTAGGTTATGTTGAGCCGACTGACTCATTGGGTCTCACATAGGCGAAAATACGTCTACGTGTATATTGTTATTAGACACACTACATGCGAACAAGCTGTGCTGCTATACTCCTATTGTGTCCCAAGTATGAAACACATTGCTATTCTTTTCGCGAACTTAAATAGTCGTTCTGCCCCTAGGCCTTTGCGGAATGAAGATCCTGTAGCATTTCTGCGCCAAGTAAGCATAGCCTTTGCCTTCCGAATGCAGGACATTCACACATTACGTGCTCCACTGTCTTCACACATTTCTTGTATTTCCTACATTTTTTGTCCCCAGTCAGACTTATGTACGAGGGGATTAACAAAAGTGCGGTCAGTTGATGACCTTCAATTTGTTTTTGTTTAATCTAAAAATTCCAAAATTTACAAAAAAAAAATTGAAAAGGAAAGGTCTTTCATAACAACGAGGAGATAATTTATGCGGTTAATGCTGAACTTGATAAGCTTAAAAAGCAAGATTTTGAAGACTGTTGTCAAAAGTGGATCTAAAGGCTTAAGAAATGCATTGAAATCTATGGTGATCTATTTTAAATTTAAATGTAAATGAATTCTTTCAAATGCAAATGTCGCCGTTTGTCCCTTACAGCACATCCATCGTTCCATCGCATGCGGTATTCACCGCTGTTAATGCTCAAAGGACCATAAGTTTTGCGCAAAACTTTTCTCTCGAAGACTCCCAAGGTCAGCTCAGCAGATGTCGGCATCGTACACGCTTCTCCACCATATAGCAGAACAGGGATAGGTAGAGTTTAGTTCGTCGAGAGAGGATTTTTCTTTTCAATTCAATTTAATTTCACTGTTGTTAGTGTTAATGCTAATTCCAAGGTAATTGAAATTAACTACGACTTCAAAGTCTGGAGAAACCAGCGGTTAGGCGCGGTTCATAAGATAACATGTGGTTAGTACTATCGACATACATATGCCAGCAGTTATATGCTTCTGCAGACTATTTTATTTTCTCTTAGTTCTGCAGCTCGTGTTATTTTCTTCAGTATAAAATTAAAGTAGTCAGACGATAGCTCCCAACAGGTCCTTTTGATGTGCTCCCGCTTAGTTTTTTTCCGTATGTTTTACGTACACTGCCAATCAGCAGCCCGTGGAAGTGTTCCCTTAATAAACTCAATATGTCCATGGCATGGCAATTTCAATTTTAGTTTGCACTTGAAATCGGGCACGAACTTATGCACTCATCCAATACTATTAATTCTATCAGTGATAACAATTAGACACATACGAGTATATCCAATTAATATAAGCAAGGTCAGCTGGCGTCAAAGGTATGAATCCATTTTGGTGTGCTTTTTTAAGTTCTTACTATGAAGATGTAGTTTAGGTACCTTCTCATGTATTCAAGTCGGTACGAGGTTTAATCATTTCCATCACATTTCGATCTAAATATTGAAATGATTTATAAGCCATGCTACTTTTTTGTGAGTAGCGGTAGATATGCACATAGGTACTTTTGTTTAACATTTAAACATATTCCCACGATTTCGAATATGCGAGATAAATACCATAGTCAATCATCGCAACCTATAATCGATTGCTAATTATTTTAATTGTTTGATTGAATCAAGTGACAATGAGCCAATTTTGCACAATATTTAAATTTGCTTAATCAACTGCAATCAAAAGATCACACAACGCGAGTCCAAACGAAGCCGAATATAACGAAAATGAAAATTAGAAACACGATAATAAATAATTGGAACACTTTTTTTTAATATAGGTAAATATAAAGCGGGGAATTTTTTTTTAATAATACTTCTACGTGCATAAATATTTATGTATGGTATATGTAACAAGTAAAAAATAATAATAATCTATATCCGGTGACGAATGGTAACGTTACAATGTTGTAATCATGGTTGGTGCTTTTCAATAAATTTAAATATATCGGTCGAGGGATACAAATTTCGAAATATTAATAAGCAAACTCAATAACTTTAATTACAAATAACCACAAAATGACAAATTGGAAACCGCAAAAAGTAAATTGAGGAGCATAAAGTATGAAAAATCCTACAAAAAACCATGTACCTATATGTATGTATGTGTACCTACTGATTATGTATGAAGTCAGTGTGCTAACGAGGTTAAGACAACACAACTCTACTTACTTATGTATGTATGAAGACATTTATGCATATATAAATATCTATTTGAATTTCAATGTATAGGGTTATCCATTTCGTAGTTTCAATTGTAAAGAGCTGTATTTTTGACATCTGTCAAACCAAACATGCTTCGTTTTAGTTAAAAGTCAAGTTTCACACTTTATAATAAAAAAGGAATTTCATGGTAAAAATTATATTAAGTGCATTTTCGAAACATCGAAATGGATAACCCTGTATATAATTGGTATAATATAACGGCTGAAGCAATTGTCGGTCTTTTTTCAGAACAAGAGATTCGTGCTGTCTATTTCAAGTCAAGTAGATTCATAATGGTATTTAGTTCCGTTAGGATTCTAATTAAGGGAGCTTTGGTGGGACCTACATCTTCTACTTTAGAAAACAATAATTTTGGCATTGATCTGTGTTTAGCAGGTTTAGCCAATATATACATACATACGTACATACATATAAATGTACACATATTTTTGAACAATAAAAAATTACGAAACATAATTGATTTTTAGATATTTTAAAATAACACTGACCCCAACCTATTGCTATCAAAAGACAGATACATATGCCAGCACAGCCTCCCGTCCTCACCAAGTGCACTTCTACCACCCGCTACCAATGTTGGATAACAAGAAAAAGGGGTAAAAACAGCTGCTCCGCCTATTTTTTGTTACTGCTGCATATGTGAGTGAGCGAGAGAACGAGTGTGTTAAAAGGTTAACCGAGCGCAAGCACTAACCACAGGTAACTGTAACGGAACAACAATAAAGCTGGTACCACGCAATGGCCTTCTATGTTAAAATGTTTGTGTACGAGTTTGAATAGACAAGTATGTATGTATGTGCGTGAAGCTGAAAACTGCTAGAGTGCGACAAGGATGTACGCTGTAAAGAGTGAACGCCAAACTGAAGCGTATTTTATGATAGGCATGAGTGAGCAATTGAGTATCGAAGAGCTCGCACTCAAATATATCCACTCAAATATCCCCACTCATAAAACACTCTTTCACTCGTTGATTTTTAATTTCTCATTCAGTGAGTGTCTTTCTTTTGCACTTAAGCAAATATTAAGGAGACCATTCGCTAATATACATTTATGCATTTATATGTAGGTATGTAAATGTGAAATGTTTACGCTGACGAGTTGAATTGCCGGTTTTTGTAATTGGAGGTGTAGAATGAATAAAATGAATTGCGCTTTAAGAGTTGAAATTCATTTAAATAAGTGCTCTGCAATGTGTCTATGAATTGGAGCCAAACATTTTTTATGGAATCACCAAAAATTCTGAACATATTTGAAACGACTATATCTTCGCCTTTTCGCAGAATCATCAAACATAAACGTGTGGCTTGCAACAATTGTCATAAGCTTCTAATTATTTTTTACTGCCATATAATCGAAGCTATAGTAATCACTCATACTGGAATTCATGTAAAAAAAATTCAACATAAAAATATCTAACTAATTTTTGATCCCTTTCGCGAGGGGTATTAAGGTATCGCATCACGATCGATCACTCAGTTTGCTAACCACAATCTCTAAAGGAAGCTTAACTTTTACTGGGGGAGAAGTTAACATAAAATAAACCCCCAACTGGGACAGAATAATTAAAAATTTCTGCAAATGTTTGGTTCTAAAAGTTTGTAAAAAGTGAAATTTAAAAAAAATTTCAGACGCATTTTTTTTTTTTGCCCCACCAAACCGGTAAGAGTTAAAGTGACTAGCTTGATATCACATTACTGTCTTCCGAACACGATTTCATAACGAACCAGTAGTTATATTAAAATTTAATTGAAATGTAACGCTAAATCAATTTATTATTTTTCTCAATTGAGTATACAGCAGGCTATTTTTTTATTTTCCTCCGTTTTCCACATGTTTTTAAGTACGTTGATGAGTATTACACAAGTCAACAAAAAAGGCAACAATAGCAACAAACAGTAACAACAACGACAACATTTATAAAGTTACACTAGTTTTTGTGAAATGGTCAATAAATTGTAGTTACTATTTTAAGCTGCGTCTGACAAGCTTAAAGTGCAACGACATTGTTACCTGCTTCCTTTGCTTTGTTTCTTTTTTTTTTGTAAGTGCAATTGAGAGCTTTCTTTTATTTATCGAACAACGTTTCTCGCCATTTTCATTGCTTTTATTGCAAGAGTTTTTCTGCATTACCGTTAATGATTAATGTTATATATATATATAATGCTTTGTCCTAAATAACTGACGGATCAACTTACAGCCTAAACCACTGATCGTAGAGATTTTCCGAGAAGTGAACCAGGGGCCGATTTATGCGAAAAACTCGAATTTATTTTTAATTCGTTTGATTTACATGAAATTTGGCACACTCTTTGCGTAAATTGACATGCGAAACACTTTTCTTCCGGGAAGCGGGCCGGGGATTGATCTATTAGAATGAATGGCAGTTTTCTTCTTGGAAGTCGGACCGAACTATTTATAGATCAATTTGCTTAAATTAGCATGTTTAAAATAATCATTCTAATTAAAACCGCTAACGAATTCGAGAACAATTGTGTAGCGGTATTAATATAATAACAGATAATAGCATTATAATTTTAAAAAAGTGGGAAAGTTGTCCTCGGCAGCACCGAGTGGATCTAACCCAATATCTTCTTTAACTTTTTAATTGAAGGGTAAAAAACGAATAATTTTTTACACTAAAATTTTTATTTTTAATGGAACAAAGCTTAAGCAAAACATAACTTTCTCACGTTTTTACTAAATTCTTCTAAAACTTAATAATAAAGTTACTATAAATACTTCCAAATCATCCATAATTAGGCGTTGGTGAAAGCTCATCAAAGCCAAGCCAGTAGGACGACTTTCTGCCATTACACTTCGCAGCCAAGTCAAAGTCATTGATTGAAGCACATTGATTACCGGCTCCAGCATCGCCGAGTATTTAGCAACTATCCTAAGACAAAAAATAAATGTTACTCTGGAAGTAGCGTCATAAAGCAGGAAGGCATTATTTCGGGTAGCAGCGTTGTCATCACGTGACAAGCTTTGCAATGCCTCCATCATATCGCTAACATTTTCCTGAAAACGTTTGATAGCTTTATATTTTTCACTTCATCTCGTTTCACAAAGTTCACAAAGTTTATTGGGAATTAACTTCCTTCTTATTGCGGAAAAATGTGATAATGTTTTTCGTTGTTCCACCTTCCACCTACCACCTTCCTTTCCAGATATTGTTGAGCAGCCATGAAATCCTAACTCAACGCATTTGTCAGGATGGAGATCTGCTTTATTTAAGAAGTCGTCAATAGCGTGCAATGTTATTGATTTAGTATCCAACTTCACGGAAATATCTCAAGCCTATTAACAATTGCTATTATCCAGATGCATCAGTAATTTCATCTGCTATAACGCTATAAGCGTCTGAATTCTGACTTTTCGGACTTAAACACAAAAACTGATGATTTCATTTTGAATTTCGACTGATCGATAGTTCGCATTTTCTTTTCCACGCTCCATATGCTGTTTTAAAACATCGCCTCCAGAGTCGATGCTAAGCTTGTCTCGTAACGCCATGTCGTGGGATCCGCAAAATATAATACAGAAAATAAAAGATGTTATTATCTTTTCTTAAACATTCGTTTTCGGTCCAGCTACCTGCCCTTCCTTGGCGTTGCGCATGGTCATCTATGATTCTTGAATGAGGGAGAATATTAAATACAACATGCATATCTAAAAAATTAGTTCGATGGCCCTTAAATAAGGTTTCGAGGTCCTAAATAAATCGTTACAAAACTTTAGAAATAATAATTGTCAAAATAAAACGAGGGTACAGTTGAGACGATTGTGAGGAAATTTTAGTTTTCCGCAACTGAATTTACAACATTAGGAACAAGTGTTTCGGCTAAAGAGGGGGTTATAGTGAAAATTTACTCAGGCTAAAATAATATTCACGATGCGGCCGCAGAATGGTTATGCGGGCGTGCCAACTTAACACCTGAAAATGAGCAAGCCTCAGTCATAAATGAAATAAATTTAAATTCATTCGAAGGGATCGAATATCAGTATAAATCAGAAATGCTCAACAAACAAAAAAAAAAAAGGTTTGTTTCGGCGCCATGTTATCAAACGAAAAGATATCGTTAACGTTAAAATCGCACAAACTCATCATTAACGGTAATTTTAAAATGGCTGCCTGCCATGATTTAACAGCACACTTCAATTTCAACGTTTTACGTTCAATTTGTTGTTATAACTGCTTTAACGATAATATTTTCAAATGTTTTAATCAAATCGATTGAAATATTTGTTTAAAGTGAAATTTAACATTACGATGCAGCTTTGGTATAAGTCCATCGACTTAGCGATCCTGTAGATTTCCTGAATACACAAAAGTCTCCAGTTCTCCCAACTAACTTATTGAAATTAAGAGTTGGAGCGACAATTATGTTAATGAGCAATATAAATTCACCAAAATTGCATCGAGCTTTAGTGGAGGCTACTATAGAAAAATGTTTTTTTCTAAGAAGGAACTGTATTACAATACGTTAGCCTTTTGAATTCAAGGTAGTTCAGTTTCCGATTAAAGGCATTTTCAGATTCCATGCGGACGAAGTAGCGGTAAGCTCTAGCTTATTTTAATATAAGTGCATTTCTTTATGTCGGCTATTAACCCACCTAATAGTGAACAATTTTTTGGAGCCTAAATATCCTTGAGCAGATCCTTTGTGACCACCGAAGTTATTAAGAAACAATTTTTAGAAAAAGCATATAGAAAGTATTATTTAAAACATCAAATACTCAGGTTGGTTATTTGTTTTGTTGTGTGATAATATGAATATGATATATGTAAAAATAGGGGTACTTATTCCGCTCTGTTTAGCAAGAAAATTTTAAATTTAGCTTAGGCTTTTTTACCTTTTTTGAGAAATGTTTAGCTGTTTTTAACTTGGTTATGGGCTCTATTTTCCCTACCTTTTTTTACTAATCCTTGGTTAAATGAAGCGTAACAAGTATCACTGGTGTGTATATGTATTAAATACCTTAATAGGACTGTCAGTAAATATGTTTGGTAGCAAAAAGTGGTTTTCGGTGAAGCTCACTTGAACACTCATGCTCATGTACATTCTTTCGTTTTAAAGTATTCATTACCATATAATATCAGCGAATTATTGTAAAGGGTTTTCCAATAGGGATGATATGTGTATTTCTGACATAAAATAAAGCTCCTCACAAAAAAAAACCATTAGTCGTTCGGAGGCGGTTTAGTATACACTGTGGGTCTCTGCATTTGTTGGAAAAACATCAAGACGCAAAACCACAAATTGGAGGAGGAGCTCGGCCAATTATACGAGTATATATGTATATATTCAGTAATGTTTACAATTTTAATCATGTCAAGATATACGCAAGAACAACGTTTACAAATTATACAATATTATTATCAAAATAAGCGTTCTGCAACTGCGACTTTTGCTCCTGTGCTCGGTATTCGTCGAATTGTTGAAAATTTCGAGCGTACATTTTCTTTACACAATGTTCAAGCGCCAATAAGACATAGAAACGGTCGAAGTAATGAAAATATTGCTGCCATTGAGGTAAGTGTTGCTGAAGACAGCAATCTGTCGATTGCAAGATGTTCTCAATAATTGGGACTATCTCAAAGCATAACCTGGCTTGCATCCGTATAAAATTGTTCTCACTCAGGAACTGATGCCATTGGATCACCATAAACGGCGTGAACTTGATGATTTTGCCTTGAAACAACTTGAAAACGATACCTATTTTTTTAAGAAAATCATCTTCTCCGATGAGACTCACTTTAATCTGAGTGGTGAGGTAAATAAACAAAGTTGTCGATTCTGATGCGAAGAAAATCCACAAATTATTCATGAACAACCATTACATTCACCTAAATTGACAGTTTGGTGTGGTTTTGGGTCTGTTGGAATCCTCGGTCCGCACTTCTTTTAAAATGAACCGCTACTGTCAATGGAGAGGGGTATAGATAGATAGATGATAACCAACTTTTTATGGCCACAATTGGAAGAAGTTGATCTTAACTACATCTAGTTCCAACAAGACAGGGCTCCGTATCACGCAGCACGTGCAACAACCGTCACCTCGTCTGAAACCTCGCTTGGTATCGAACGGCTTGGAGAGGTCCTTCCCGATCCTGACGGAGCTTTTAGTGTTGCTTAACGTCAGTTTACACAGCCGTATAAGTTTTGCAGGGATACCAAATTCAGACATAGCGGCATAGAGTCAGCTACCTTTCGTACTGTCGAAGGCTGCTTTAAAATTGACGAAGAGGTGGTGTGTGTCAATTCTCTTTTCACGGGTCTTTTCCAAGATTTCCCTCAGTTTGAATACCTGGTCAACGATTGAATTACCAGGTATAAAGCCACACTAAGGTCCCACCAGTTTGTTGACGGTGGGCTTTAGTCTTTCACATAAAACGTTCGATAGGACCTTATATGCGATATTTAGAAGGCTTAACACACGGTAAGTGACGCAGACTGTGGGATCGCCTTTTTTGTGGATTGGGCAGAGCACACTTAGGTCCATCGGTCACCGCCACTTTGTTATTTTTTAGGCGGGCGATTGCTAGACGGTCTTCTTCATAGTCGGGTAACGGAACAAGTTTTCCAACGTCATCAACTGGAGTTTCGGGTTCACCATCTCCGGGTGTTTCCTCTTCACTGCCATTCAGCAGGCTGGAGAAGTGTTCCCTTCATAAATTTAATATGCTCTGGGCATCGGTGGGTAGATCACCTCTTTGTGTTCTACAAAAGTTTGAAACCTTCTGTAAGTCGTCGTATTTTTCGTAGAATTTTCTAGCGCTACCCTTGTCGGCCAGCTTCTCAAGCTCTTCATACTCATGCATTTCGGCCTCTTTCTTTTTTTCACTGTAAATGCGTCTTGCTTCCTTCTTCAGCTCTCGGTATTTATCCCACCCCGCACGTGTTGTGGTCGATCGCAAGGTTGCGATCCAATAGTTTCGTTTGCAACTGTACTAGAAAGTTATTCTGCGTTGACTCCTGGGGAATATTGTTATGAACGGTGCATTTGCCGAACATAGGTATCATAAATTTATTTAGTAATAATATAGGGAGAACATCTAATGAAGCGAAAGGATTGACCTCCAAAATTTTTAAACAAATATTTAATTAAACTGATTTTGTATGGAATTGCGTGTAGAAGTCTATTCAGATGGGAAGAGTTTTGACGTTTGCATTTTTCATTTTCTTTTTCTCTATGCTTTTCACACCCCCCTTTGTGAAAGGTTGACACTATCGCTTGATTTACAATCCAACACTTTTGTTTTAACTTCATTTATACCTATATATTTACTTAATCTCCTTGAACGCCTTAAATGACCGTTTCCTGTGTAAGTTCGAATCAAATTGTCTAAAATAAATGTAATGCAGAACTTTTACAACTACAAATGTGTATACATATGGTACATACATGCATACAAATATATGTATGTAACTCTTTCAACGAGCATTAATTTTTCTTTGTTGGTGGTTTGGTATGTACATATGTATATATGTATGTATGGTGACTGGTGTTTACGCGCCGCATTAGCATAAAATCTTTATTAAGATAACAGTAAACGACTAAGAAATTCAGCATTACAACCGATATGTCTTTGTAATGTCTTTTACTTGGTAATTCCTTATAATATTTAACTTTTTGCATCTTATTTGGAATCCACTTTTGGGGTTTATTTTTGTATCAACGCCTTTGAAAGTGGTTTGTTTATCCTTTGATCGGATTAAATACCAAGTCTGAGGAAAATGCTTTCGAGTACATATGCATATACCCAAGACTAATATATGCATGGTTACTCGCTCATATTCATATACCTACAAACATACATATATATATACATACAATATATGCACGTGTGAACGGTAATTAACACTTTAAAAACGTATGTGTATTTGTTATTGGTATTTTAAGTAAGTAAATCATAGAATTTGGCTAGCGTTGCGTACGGACATTCTGAATGTGCGAGTTCTGGTTCGATTAACATCCAAAATTATAGAAAATTAATTTTTCTATAGCGTTTGCACTCAAGCCATCCGAGTGTATTTCCGACATGAAATAAAATCTCCTTATAAAAGCCCAACGGCCATTCGGATGCGGCTTAGAATAAACTGTGGGTGCTTCTATTTGTAGGAAGAACATCAAGGAGCACACCACAAATAGCCTGCTATTCCGGTAGATGTCACTTTTGAAGCAGTAATTTTTTGACATTTGACAAGTAAAAAGTACGCCATTAATAAAAATAAAAATACACGCTTTAAAAAAACATTGAAATTATTAAAATCCAATTTAAAAATGGTGAAAACCTGGCAGAGACGGTTCGTCATGAAGCACCTTGTCGGACCGCAATACAGAAATTGGTGGAAAAAATTAAGCGGCTAGGACAAGTTAATGATATGAAGAACAATACACGTGCTCAGGAACAACAGAAGATATTGCTGCTCTACGCCACAAACGTCATTACACCATATTTTGCATAAAGACTTGGGTCTTAAGGCTTATAAAGTTTAGGTAACACAAGAACTTAAGCCGGCTGATCATCAACAACATCGTGATCCCGAAATTCATTGAAAAATCATCTTGACTGATGACCCCTTTACACCTCGATGGCTACGTTGGTAAGCAAAATTATCGCATCTGGGGCTCGGAAAACCCGAGATTTATTGTCGAAAAGTCTCTCCATCCTTGACGTGTAACTGTTTGTGCAGTTTATAGTCCAGCGGAGTAATTGTACCTTACTTATTCGAATATGAGGCTGGAGAAACAGTTGCAGTGAATGGATTTTGCTATCGAGAGATGATTAATGATTCGTTTATTGCCAGAATTGGATGATATTGATTTGGAGAACGTTTACTCTCAACAAAACGGCGCTACGTGCCACACACGCAAGGAAATTATCGTTCTTTTAGAGGAATAGTTTCCGGGCCGTGTTATCGCCCGAAGAGGGGATCGGAATTTGGCCACTGATACCTTGTGACTTCTTCCTTTGGGGCCACATGACAGATAAGGTCTACAGCAACAGGTCAACGTCGATTCAAGACCTTCAAAATGGAATTTATAAAGCTATTGAGGGCATTCCGCAGCCACTTTGCGATTTGGTGATGGAAAATATCATAAAATGACGCGGTCCTGTAGGCGTAGCCGCGGCCGCCGTTTGGCCGATATTGGTTCCCATTTTTAATGGCAAATTGAAATAAATATCCGATCATTTATTTCAAAAAATGTAATTTTTCTTTGAATATCAAAATAACACTTATTTTTCGGAAACCCTGAATATATTCATGCTACCTGAAACATATGTACGAGTGGCTCCTCCTCACCGATATCGCCCTCAGTTCCAGGTATTATATCATTTCAAAATCAAATGCTTTATTAATGACGTTTCTACTAAGTACATATGTACTACAGAGCTAACAGTTTTTTCATCAACACCATCTTACCCTCCTTACTTTGCTCCCAAAAGGTTTTATTGATTGATAATTATATAAATGTATCATAAAATTGGAATTTCAACGCTATACACGAACATGTGACACCTGCTTGGCACACTTCATTTACACTTGAAGCAATCTGTCCTCAGCGAATAGCCTGGTGTGCTTCTATACTCGTATGTACATATGTACAAATTATATTTGTAATAACTATTTTTAGCATTTGGCCTTGCGGTGGCCATATCTACTAGAGAAAAATTAACAATATGGTCTGACTTCAGCTCAACAATTATTTTTACAGAATTTTTTTGCTAAACAATTTCAATATCTTGTTAAAAAATTAATGTTAAGGAGTAATATTGAATATACTCGTGTATGGATCCCATTCTTTAATTTTGTTACCCTGTTTTTATTACTTTATAAAGCTCGAGTTAAATATCCATTATTTATGACTTCAATTTATTTAACAACTAAATATATTCCTCAACACCCTTTGTATAGTTTACATCCACAACTTTTTGTGTGTAGTAAACATTTTTTTAGAAAAAGAAAACATGTTCAAGCTAACTAAACATGGTGATATTATTGTACATATTGCTTGTGCTCGTCAAACGTGACTACCACGGAGAAACAACCAATAACTGACTGACAAAAAAAACATTGTTGTTGATAGCTGCTTGTTGCTATCAAAACGTACAATATGAGAAAGCGTCGCTGGCACAGTAACTGTTGTGGTTAAGGAAATGAAAAAGTGGCTATGGAGGCAACAGCTGGTCTAGTTGACTGAAAGGCGTGTGAAAATTAATAAAATTACAGGCCAACAAGAAACCTTCTTCAATACATACGTGTACAGTTAAATTCCTTTAATTTCCAAAAACTGCCAGAAGAATTGGGTGAAGTTTTCAAAATATTTCAATCTTAGGTGCCCAATCACATTTTTTTCTATATTTTCCATTATTATCAATTAGTGGAATAAACGGAAAACAATAATTAGTTTCTGCGAAAAAGGGCAAATACATATGAGGAACAAATTCAAATTAAATTTTTGTATCTATAAATTAATTTAAAAGATATGGATTATTGAACCACGATATTTCGATGAAATGTAAATCTCATAAGCTCCTGATGAGCTAAATATCGAATATTATTTTTATCAATACTCTGTAAAAGTTTTAAGATCAAAGAAACTTCTGAAATCTGTTTCGAGTGTAATCGAATTAAGAATAGCGCTATTGTGAATTTTGTTCATTAAGAAGTTCCAGGACAGAATATTTCTGATGACTAATATTTATTTCTATTCCCCTGAAACAATTTACTGCACGGACGGAAGCGAGTAGATCCTTGTGACCTTATTTGCCCATATATATTTGGTGTTGGATTCGTTGCGTGAGAGAGATTTGGTCACCGAGTACTGGAATTCACTCCAGTGGATGAATGTCTCGCCACAATCCGCAACAAATCAAAATTTTTCAATATATCGGTGATATGCGCCCATGATCCGCCGGAGAGAAGGACGATGTGAGCAAGGACGCTTTCTAGAGCGCCCCTATGCGCCCTGCCCCCGCTAAGATGTGCAAACTTTACTTGGCGACTTTAACGCCAGGCCTGAGGATAATCGACCGGGGCCCGAAATATGATTATTTGCTGTACCAGATTTCTGCACAAGAAATTATATCAAGCTACATGGCTGTCGTTTGATCGAAATATGCATAATCAAATCGATCTTGTTGTGATTGACGGAAGACATGTCTCCAGCGTTTCGAGGTCCTAACATCGACTCGGATCACTGCCTAACACGAGAAGCTCCGTCAGAATTGAGAAGGACTTCTCCGCGCCGTTTGACACCAAACGAGGTTTCGGATATGGTGATTCCTTATCCTGTGACCTTCTTGAATAGAAAAGGTACAATCTTCTATATGAGTGTACAGCTGCTGGAGTACGCGATGATATTGACCTCAACAACCGCGCCGTTAGTTCTGCTTTCTCCAGACTGGATAAGAAGCGAAGCGAAGGGGTCTGGTAGTAAACGAGGGCAAGACGAAATAGCTCCTGTCATCAAACAAACAGTCTTCAAATTCGCTTCTCGGCTTCCACACCACTGTTGACAGTCATAATAGCGAGGTCGTAGATAACTTCGTCTGGCTTGGAACAAGCATAAGCACCAACAACAATGTCAGCCAGGAAACCCAGTGAAGAATCACTGTTGCCAATATGTGCTACTTTGGATAGGCAATTGAATAGTAAAGCGCTCTCTCGAAGAATGAAAACCGAACTCTACAAGTCGCTTTTCGTTCCCATACTGCTATATGGTGCGGATGCATGGACGATGACAACATTTGATAAGTCGGCGTTAGGAGTTTTTGAGAGAGTAGTTTTGCGTAAGATTTATGGTCCTCTGAGAGTTGGAAACGGTGAACGCCGCAACCGATAGAACGATGAGCTTTACGAGATATTCGGCGACATTGACATATTTCAGCGTATCAAGCGGCTGCGCTGTGGTCCGGATGGATAAGAAAACTCTAGCTTTCAAAGCTTTCCACCCGCCGATGGAAGCAGAGAAAAAGGAAAGACCCGGTAGAGAAGGACCAGGCTGTTCTTAGCTTCTCCAATTGGCACCGAACAGCGAAGAGAAGAAATCAATGGCGCAATGTTGTTATCTCGTCATAACCGTGTAACCGGTGTCTATGCCAGTAAAGAAGAATATGTAGTTAACGAAGTTGTAAATAAAGAAAAAAATAAGGAAAGAATTAATGGTGGCCAAGAGTTTCGAACTCAAAAGAGTTTTGCGGCCCCACTCTGAACTATTTCCATTGTTTTGCTTAGATCCCATACCCTAAGCTCCTCCAAGATATACATACAGTGGCGGACTAAAGTCTACATACGATCCATTTTTTGGGAATTCAACCCGTCCTATAGCTTTCACAGAAAAAATAATGATGCAGTTTTGTTTTAAATTCAAGTATATAACAAAAACTAAAATTTCTCATTTATTCAACATTAACTTTCAAAGTTATTAACAAAAAATGGAAAAAAGGCACTGACAAAAGTGAACATACGATTTTTTGCTTAGCTATTCTAGGTAATCATATTAATTTTAATAACTAAGTTAATATTTTGTTGGGCCACCATGCGCATCGATCACCGCTTGCAAGCGTCTAACATTGAAAAAAACCAAATTTTCCAGCTCTTCTCCTGTAATGTTTTGCCACTCTTCTTGAAGTTTCTCTCTGAGCTTTGATGCATTACTTATAGGGTGTTTTCGAATTTTCCGCTCCAATATTTTCCATACGTGCTATGTAATATTCAATTCCGGGCTTTGTGGTGATGAGTGCAACTGCCGCGGAGCATAATACAGCAGCCAATCCTTTACAATTTGCGCTGTAGAAAGATCCAGCTCGAGCCAAGGCACAGTTTGTCCACAGATAACTTCAAATTATTTTCCAATATGGTCTTATACTCGAAGCGATCCATATTTCCTTCAATAAAGACCAATTTACCCACCCCAGACGCTGCAACTGCTCTCCAATCCATGACACTCCCACCACCATGCTTTAAGGTCGAAATAAGGTGCCTGGGATCCATGGCAGTAATGGGTTTTCTCCAAACTTTTGCTCTGCCATCGCATCCAAATATGTTATATTTTGACTCATCCGTAAATAGCACGCTTTTCCAGAACTCATGATCCTTCTTTAGATGCTTTTTAGCGAACTCCAACCGATGTGCGCGGTTTTTCTCGCTTATGAGAGGCTTCTTGCGAGGAGTTCTGCTGTAGAATCCTTCGTTGTTAAGAGTTCTTGTTATTGTGCGTAAGTGCACAACAATTTGGGATCATTTCGCTAGCTTCTGGGCCAAATTGGTAGCATGTACCTTGGAATTTTGGCTTACTTTATTACGGATGAAAGAGATGTCCCTATGGGTAAGCTTCTTTGGACGGCCACTTCGCGGCTTACTCTCGAACGAGCCCGATTCTGCAAGTTTTTATAAATTGTTTGCACCGTCGCTTTTCTTAAATTTAACAATTTAGCTATTTTGCCGAACGTTTTCTTATCATTTCTGTGTTTTATAATCAATTTTTGCACAGCCACCGGGATTTCCGTTTCTGACGACATTTTCGCGATTGTATTTCTTTTTTCAAATGATGGAAAACAATAAAGATAAAGCCAAATACCAAGAAAAGTATAGAAAGAAAAAAAAAACGGTACTTGACCGCTGAAAACAATAGCTGAAGTAATAAACGAAACAAATTAATGAAACGTATGTTCACTTTTGTCAACGGCTTTTTTGAGTTTTTTGTTAATAACATTGAAAGTTAATGTTGAACAAATATGAAATTTTCGGTTTTGTCTTACAATTAAATTCAAAGCAAGACTACATCAATACTTTTCCTGTAAAAACTATGGAACGGTAGGGATTCCAAAAAAAGGGGTCGTATGTAGACTTTAGTCCGCCACTGTATGTGCAGACGTTATTCAATTTAGATAAGCCTAGCAAAAGACAAAACGGCAATTTCATTTTCCAACGCCTTTATAATTCACTCTTAGCTTCTAGGCTGAGACATAACCTTATTTTCAATTTTTTGGAGGCAACTCAGGTTGTCTCACCTTCTTCGTCCTGGAGATAGTTTGCTTTAAACAGCGCCGGTCCCACTTGTCACCGCAGAAAAATTTGCCGGCTTTCAAAGTAAGACGATGGAATTTCGGTCAGCTCCTAAATTAATCTTTCCATCTATCTATAAATGCAGCTCACAAATAGTCGCCGATAACGTGTCGGCTGATTGCGATATAGCAACAGCAGATCATTGCTAGTCTTACGATTGTTCAGGTCGGCCATAAATTTTCTTTGGGACGGCACGCAGAACTCAAAGCATGCATTTCCACATTACTTCCCTATCTTAGTATTCTCTGAAGTAATAGAGTAAGAACATTCAAATAAACATTCACGTCCTAGTTCTCATGCCACTGTTGACAGCCTCCCTGGGACGCGAAAACTTTTTTTTTTTTTTTTTTTTTTTTTGAAACATTAATATTTATTTATTGAATCTACTTCGACTTCGGAAGCCTAACAATAAGTAATAAAATCTTAAACTAAATTAAAACATAAAGCCCATTAGTAGGAATGGGCTGCTGGCTTGACGTTGCTCTTTAGAAGGCTGCTTTGTCTTTTCTCCGCAGGCGGGTTTGACTTGTTGCATAGGCCAAGGTGTTAGCCAAAGGGTTCGGATGGTTACGCAGTTTTGTTAAGTATTTTTTTGCTGCGATTTCAATTTCTTCCTTGATGGTAGGTATATTTAGATCTCTATGAATATTTTCATTACGCATGTACCATGGTGCGCCCGTTATTACTCTTAACGTTTTCGATTGGAATCTTTGAATTATATCTATATTCGTTGCGCAAGCTGTGCCCCATAACTGGATCCCATACATCCATATCGGTTTTATTGTTGCATTATATAAGAGGACTTTGTTGCTAAGGCTAAGTCCAGACTTCTTGTTTAAAAGCCAATGTAAACTGGCAGATTTGAGTTTAAGCTGCAGCTTTTTAGCTGCAATGTGTCGTCTCCAGGTTAAGCGCCTGTCCAAGTGGATTCCGAGGTATGTAATTTCGTCAGCTTGCGGTATTGATACATTGTTGAGTTTAACAGTAGGACACGTTTTTGGCCTTAATGTGAAAGTTATGTGTTTGCACTTGTTTTCATTCACTTTTTTACGCCATTTCGCTAGCCATTCTTCAATTTGTTTAAGATGCTGCTGTAGAACCTTTGTGGCTGTAATGGGGCATTTATGTCGACTTAGTATAGCAGTATCATCCGCAAATGTTGACGTAATTACTTCGTCACTTGTAGGGATATCTGCGGTAAACAGTATGTACAATATTGGTCCAAGAACACTACCCTGCGGAACACCTGCCGAAATCGGACACTCTTCTGTTATGTAATCATTTACTTTTACTGTGAATCGCCTGTTGGATAAGTAGGATTCAAGGATATTGTGGAACGTATTAGGTAATGATTTTTTAATTTTATGAATGAGGCCATCATACCACACTTTGTCAAATGCTTGCGCCACATCAAGAAAAACAGCCGAGCAATACTCTCGCATTTCGAAAGCTTTCCTTATTTCATTTGTTATACGATTTACTTGTTCAATTGTGCCGTGTTTTTCCCGAAAACCAAATTGATGTGTAGGAATAATATCATTTTGATGGAGAAAAGGAGTAATTTTTGATAGCAGCACTTTTTCGGAAAGTTTTGATAGGCAAGGCAACAGGCTGATTGGTCTATATGATGACGGCAGGGTTGCGTCTTTACCTGGTTTAGCTACCATAATTATCTGCGACTTTTTCCAGATTTGTGGATAATATCCCAGCATCAAAATGGCACTGAAAAGCTTTGCAAGAAAAACGAGAGCAATGCTTGGCAATTCTTTTAGCATTTTAGGCGAGATGTGATCGTCTCCTGGAGATTTTTTTGGATTTAAGGCGGCAATAGTGTTTTTTAGATCAGACACAGATGCTCCGCAAGCAACAGTGTATCTAGGAGCAGTATGGGTCGGTGACAAAGGTGCACTATATGTAGCAGTATTTGGTTGAAATACTGTGCTGAGGTGCTCTGCGAAACAAGACGCCTTTTCTTCATCCGTTCTCGCCCATGAACCATTACGCATTCTCAACGGTACTTCAGTGCTTACTGGCGGCTTAAGGTTTTTGCTAGCTTTCCATAGAGATTTTTTAGTAGAAACGTTGGGAGACAAAGACGTTATAAGATGTTTGATATTTCTTTCTTCTTCGTATACTAATGCTTTTTTTAGTTTGTTTTCTGCCGCCTTAAGACGAATTTTTGCATCGGGAGATCGGCAGGCTTGCCATTCGCGACGCAAACGTCGCTTATTACGGACCAGTAATTCTATTCCACTATTAGTTATCAATGCCTTTGCTTTTGTTTTCTGCTCTGGTGTGGCTATAGTTGCTGCTGTTGCTAGTATACTGTTAAATACAAGTAACTCATTTTCAACGTCAGTTCCTCTCCCTATTTGCGGATTGGTCTGTATATGACTGCTAATGTATTTTTTATATTTAAGCCAGTTAGTTCTTGATGTAGTAAGTCGAAAAGCATGCTCACTTTCAATTGGTTGTTCGTTCAATTTTATGATTATTGAGGAATGATCAGAAGATAAGTCAGCACAGGTTTCAGCAAGTACTAAACTCCTATCTACGTTTTTAGTGACTGCAAAGTCAATCAGGTCAGGTAATTTCCTTGAGTCCGTAGGCCAGTAAGTTGGTTGTCTTGGGGAGATAAAATCGTAACTATTTTTTGTACTTATGATCGTGTTATATAACTGACGACCTTTCGGGTTAATTAGCCTCGATCCCCAATGAGTATGCTTCGCATTGTAATCACCTCCAGCTAGGAACCTATCTCCTAGAGTCATAAAAAAGTCGCTAAATTGTTTTTCTGTTATTACGAAGCGTGGCGGACAGTAAATTGCAGCTAAAGTAAGGTCAACCCCCCTATTTTTAAGGGTGATCGAGGTTGACTGCAACCAATTTGTTGAAAAGGAATTAAGAAAGTTATGCTTTAAACGATTCCTTATGAGTATAGCTGTGCCACCATGTGCTTTGCCATCTGGGTGATTAGTGTTGTACAGCTTAAACCCAGGGATGTAAAAATTATACATCTGGGTGAGATGTGTTTCAGATATAAGCATAACATCAATTTCGTGGGTCTGTAAAAATAATTTGAGTGCTAATTTATGCTGGTTTACACCATTAGCATTCCATAAGCAAATCCTGAGTTCACTCATTTTTTGGTCAACAGGGTTTGGAGCATTTGGTTTTGCACCTTTATTAGGTCTTGAACCATACTTTGCATGGTTGACATAAATTGTGTCATGCACTGGGTTAGATTAAGAATCATGGTCTCAACTCCAGTACTGGATGGGGTGACTGGTGGGGCCTGTACATTGGCTTTTACTACGTTGGCATAGGACATTTGACCAATATTTGAGCTGGGTATGTTGGAAAGGCTCGGAATGGAAGTAGTATATGGGAGTTGGTTCCGTTTGGCTTGTATACCCTGAGAAAGTTTAGATTTTAAATCTTTGTAAACCGGACAACCTCTATAATTAGCGGTGTGATTGCCACCGCAGTTGCTACACTTTTTTTGTGTTGCATCCGTTTTATTCAAGGGGCATTTGGTAGAATGGTGAAGATCACCACATGCTACGCAAACGGTACGTAAAGTACAATAGGATTTTGTGTGACCAAATTCCTGACAGTTTGTGCATTGCACGGGACCATTACGCTTAAGCGCTTCTTCCACCGTGATTCTTCGGTGTAAAAGGTATTTTAAACGGTAAATTGGATGCGTTTCGTTTTTCTTAAGTTGAGCTAAACTTGGCGATAAGAACACTTTAAACATGGGCTGCGGCACTTTATTTCTGTTAATTATGTTAACAACCGCCCTAATTTCAAACCCTTGCTCCTCTAGAGCTTCTTTTATGTCACATGAGTCAACAGTCGCTTCAATTCCCTTAATTACAACAATCAGGCCTTTCGCACTCTTCAACTGGTAAGAGTAATAATTCTTGTTGTTTGCAGAGAGAAACACAACGACTTCACGAAAGTCTTTTTCACTGTGTACTTGTATTTTTGTCTCGTCTATGTTTCCTTTTTTAAGAGGTACAATGTGAAAATTGTTGGTACCTATTATCTTAGCTATGTTCGTAACTAGCGAATTCGAGCTGCGCTCCCGCAAGTAGATTGGTGGAGGTTTAGTACTAACGACTGTGGAAATACCCTTCGGGTCTGTTATAGGCTCTTCCTCATTTAACGGGGCAAATCTGTTCCCTTTTAGTGCATTACCATCAGCATCGATAGTGGAGCCAACTGTATTATATTTCTTGGCATTAATCACTTTTTTGGGAGGACTAGATTTCCTCTTTTTGTTTACCACATTTATGTACCGATCAATGCCTATCTGCACTGCCGACCCTTTTTTCATTTTGGCTGTCTCACCTTGCTCAGTATTAGTCGCTCGCACTGGAGTTGCTGCTGCTGCTGCGCTGCTTGACTGCATAGCTGTTTGTTTTTCTGTTGGGAAGAGAGTTTTTACACTCTTTGATTTCTCTGTTGTTGCTATGGTCTGCGTTGGCGCCTTTAGAATAGAACTGCTTGCCTTTGCACTGCTGTTAGGTGGTGATTTGCTCGCAACAACAGTGAAATAAGCATTTCGCTCTGTCGTCGCGACTGAATGCCGACGCTCTTTCTGATTTGAGCGTTGATCGCTCATTACATCGCCGGTTCACTTTTTAATTATCGTTGTCGTTTCTCTGTTTATTTATTTATTTTTTTTTTTTTATTTTTTTTTTTTGTTTTTATTTATTATTTTATTTATTTATTGCTAACTTAAGTGGCTATGCACCCACTACAGTCGATGTATAAGTTTAAACGAATTAATATTTACGTTTTCTTAGACTTTAAGTGAAGTTACGGAGCCGATAAAAAAAACACGTCCGTACACTTGTGCATCAATTAAGCCAAAACTAAATAGAAATTCTTCGTTGTGTCTATTTTATTTTATGCCTCCAAATAGTCTTCAGAGGAAAGATTTTTCGAAATATTCATTGTCACTCACACACTAATGATAATTTCCAAATTTGAATCCCGTACTAAAATACAATCAGTCTTTAACACCATTTTATCATTTCTTCACTGCCACACTAAAGACGATAACTTCGATCCCCCTCATCCGCCCCACTTACCGGTTACTTTACAAAATTGTAAGCGAGTTTTCCATGAACTGTCAGTCGGCAAATTGTTTGTCGTTTTGTGCATTGATTGATGAATCGTTCACGAAATATAACAATGAATGCACAGCGCTCAAGAAATTGCTCTTAAGCTTCCGAATGTCAGCCCCTCTTCATATTTTTCACTTCCCTTTGAGGAAGACAGACAGACATCATTAACTAACGCGGAATGTTTCGAAGAACTCACCAAAGTTTGTTTAATGTATTTTAAGGATTCTTGTTGTTGTTGTAGGGTTTATTCTTAGATTTAACTACAGTTTATGTTTTCACACCTTACGAAAATGCGTTGAAGGCAAAGGGGTTTCTGAAGCAAACGCTGAATGGTGTCGAATGCGAAATCGGTAAACGATTAAGAATAAGTGAATTTTGAATTCGGCGTATGCAAAACACTCAGTTAGCAATTACATTACATTGGTGAAAATCAGTATTTTTTGTTTAGAGAGCAGTTAAAACAGTGGTAATTTTCTTTGATTTACAATCATGTAAATATATAATTGGTCGAAGATGATTTGTAATTTACAATTTAGGCTAGAAATGATAGCGCTTACAACTTAAACTAAAGTCAATTAAAGCAGGCCTTTCAACATTTCTTTTCGCTGTTTGGCGCCAGTTGGAAATACCAAGTGAAACCAGGTCACTCTCCTCCTGATCCTTCCGACGGAGGGGAGGTTTTCCCCTTCCTCTGCTTCCACCAGCGGATATTGTACGGAATACTTTCAAAGCTGGAGTGCTTTCATCTATTCAGACGACATGACATAGCCAGCGTAGCCGTTATCTCTTCATTCGCTGAACTAAGTCAATATCATCATCGTTCCACCGTCAGCGGTATTTGCTGTTGACAATACTCAAAGGACCATAAATCGTTCGTAATACTTTTCTCTCCAAGACTCTCAGGAACGACTCATTAGATTTTGTCATTGTGCTCGCTTCTGCGCCATATAGTAGGTCGGGTATGATGAGCGATTTGATCGCCGAGAGAAGACTTTACTTTTCCATTGCCTACTCAGTGCAAATTAGCACCTGTGGACAAGAGTGATTCTGCGCTAGATTTCAAGGCTGGCACTGTTCTGGTGTTAATGCTGGTCCTAAGATAGAAGAATTACGACCTCGAAATTATGACCGTTAACGGTGACGTGGGAGCCAAGCCGCGAATGCGATGACTGTTTGTTTGATGACAGGAGATATTTCGTCTTGCCCTCATTCACTACCAGACCCATTCGTTTCGCTTCTTTACCAAGTCTGGAGAAAGCAGAACTCACGCCGCGGTTGTTAAGGGGTATCATATCAATATCATCGGCTTCGGCTTAGCCAATATGTAGTTGTACACTCTTGTAAAAGATTGTATCTTCTCTATTCAGTTCTGCAACCCTTATTACTTTCTCCAGCAATAAATTAAAGAAGTCACACTATAAGAAATCACCATATCCGAAACCTCGTTTGGTGTCGAACGGCTTGGAGGGATCCTTCCCGATCCTGAGGGAGCTTTTAACGTTGCTTAACGTTAGTTTACATAGTATAAGTTTAGCAGGTATACCAAATTCTGACATAGCGGCGTAGAGGCTGCTCCTATTCGTACTGTCAGATGCTGCTTTAAAGTCGACGAAGAGGTGGTGTGTGTCGATCCTCTTTTCACGAGTATTTTCCAATATTTGGGGTATGGTGAATGATAGATTTACCAGGTCTGAAGCCACACTGATAAGATCCAATCAGTGGGTTGACGGCGGGCTTTAATCTTTCACACAATACGCTCGACAGGACCTTGTAAGCGATATTAAGGAGGCTTATCCCACTGTAATTGGCGCAGACTACCCCAAAATTCGATCCGTTTGAGGTAATTTTCAACCGCTTTTTGGTCCATATTGGACGATCAAATCACACCTCCGGACTAAAGAGTGCACCAGATAGTAGTTTTTTTTGTAATGACCTCTCTTCAATTATTTGAGGATTATCGAAGCATCAAAAGTGACAATTTTGTTCAAAAAATCGCCGTCCAATCAACGTATGTACGGCGTTGAGAATGCTCAGCTGGTTTCAGTTGTTGTGTAGGCTGGACTTTATATGGATTTAGGTGTAAGTCCAAATGCAAAGTACTTCGGTACCGTAAGAAAGTCCCAGCTCATGATAACTACTTGATATAGGTACATACGAGTATATACACATTCGGGCCATTCATACATATTACATTCATACATATCTAGACATTTATATATTTTCCTTTAATATCTCAAAGTCATTTAAAAGCACTCACTGATGCCTGAACTAACCTAATCAATGAAGAAGCCCTCAATATCGATATCATCAAAAGTATTTACCTTTGTATGGCTGTTGTGGCTTAGCACTTATATTTTTATTATGAAATATCCTATATATAATGCTACAATTGTTTATTTTTCTCTTTAATTTTCATCGAATATTTTCTATACTGATTAATTGCATGAAGCTTAGCCACATAAATACATAACGTTAAATATTAACCTTTGAATAAATAAATGACAAATGCTGGCCCGTTGAAATCTCGGTTGAGGACCTAGTGAAATATTGCTTTATTACGAAAATGACCTTACTCGAAATAACTTGTTCCCATAGTGTGTCTCAGACATTACTTAAAAAATATAATACAAAATTTTTTTTCGCTAATTTAAATAAATTTTTCTTTAACTTCACAGAAATAATCTTCTGGCTTTTGCTATAGAGTCATGAGAATTTGAAAATCATTTATAGGCTGCATCGTTACATAGGTACATAAATATATACATATATACTTACATGCATACATATACACTTTCAAAAACATCTAGACGGCAACGGTGGTTGAAAATGAAAATTTTATTTCTTTCGTGGATTCTAATTTCAAAATGTGCTATTATATTCTTAAAGCTCTACTATATTAAGCCAAAACAACACTCTTGCTTAAATATTTGTTTGGAGCTAATTTAACAATCCTCCTAATTTTCACCTCTTTAAGGCTCACTTTATGAGCTAATACTGTGGCATATATTCTCTTGCATGTGTATGTATGTATAAGTATCAAATTCACTCAGTGCCATTTAGCAGTTTATGTTGAAACCATATGTATGTTTGTATGTAAATATGCATGTATATATCAACTTATGTCTACAACCATGCCTCATTACGCTTTATATCCAATAAAGTCAAAGCTTATTCCATTGCCATGCCGCCTGTGGCATTTCAAGTTAGATGCCTAGACATACACCACGGTTCCTTGCTCTTGTTATTTCCTCCCTCCATCTCTTAGTATTATCTATGTCTACCCATAAGTCTGCCACAATAAATCCTTTTCTTTGCTTTTTTTGCAGCTAAGACATTTCTCATATTTTTAGCAATTTTTGGTTAAGGAATGGCCTTTGCTTACCGCCATTATCTACCATTCATTTATGTTAGCTACATTTGCCTTCTCACGAGGAAATATTTGCTGAAACACAGAAGGAGGCGGAGACATGCGAGTATGAGTATAGATGTATATCACTTGCAGTGTTTTACATGTTTTTCTTTAATTCTCAAAGTTTTTTATGCTGACGGTAGATTGGTGACTACTCCAAGGATCATCTACTATGACTAGTTTCGATAGCTAAACAAAAAATTTTTAGCTTACAAAATATTTTGGAATAATTGTGATGACTCTAGAAGCCTATTTCTACCGGACGTTAAATGCATTTTAGCTTAAATGCATTTAAACATTGCATTTACATGAGTGAATTCCCATGTGTTTGTTGTTGTATAAAAGTGTGTTAACTCACTTTTCAAAGTGAGTTAACTCTCTTTCGGTAAGTTAACAGAAAATGTTATGTTAACAGTCGATGCTGTCACTACTAATGTAAGCATTTCGGAAGTTTCGGTATATTTCTTGCCAGAGTCGTGTATTTTCGGATTTAATGAGGAGCCAGACTTTTATTTTGCGTGCTGAAATTTTGTCTTTTGCATTAGTTTTAACATAAATGCATATATTATGTAATTGGAGAAGGTAATGCTTCTCCTCTTTCAGAAAACTAGAATAAGGAAGAAAAAAATTGCGGAATCGCAAACGATCCCCTCAACATAAAAATATGCGTGGCTCTGGCAGCTATCAGCTGATTGAACAAAATAAATAATTTAAGGAAACAAACAAGCAAAAGGGATAATAAAAACATGCATAAAAGCACTTTCATTTCAGCAGCGTTTGTCCATGCAGCAATTATCTGCACTTGTAAATCATAAGATTCCATAAATAACCAAATAAAATGAATGCGGTCTCTTGAATTCATTATTTCAATAGTTGTGACAAATTTTGCAAACTGGAAATGTAAACAAAAATCAGCTGTTTGAGTTAACTCACTTTCGGTGGAAACGTTTGACATTTCATTCACTTAACAGAGGCCTTAATCATGCAAAAGATCTTCTATCATTATTACTAAGGCAATATTTCTGAATAAAACTTAATATCTTCATATGATCTTTGTTATGAACTTTTCATTTTTATTTAAACCAGATCTTTCACTCTCAGGATTGATTTGTAGTGATTAAGGGGCGCAGATTACTAATAAACTCCGCAATACATATACTATATGTATGTATAAAAATGTTATTGAAAATATTCATAACATCCACTTTGCATTATTAATTTAGTTTTCTTTATTATTCTCTGAATTAGTTGTTCCGACAACCCTAGTATCAGTCATCAGTCTGCCTCCTCCTACTACAATATTTTGACATAAAAAGAATGTATGGTACATACACAAAAAAGCCACTTATACCGATTACCCAGCAAAATGGCAGTGAAAAATTTCATTTTTTATACCAATCATAATTAATATTATTGTTAGTCAGTTTACGGAGGCACAACCGAAAAAATTGGTTCAATAAATGTTATAGATAACAAAATTTGTCAAGGGAGAAAAATGGAAGTGGGAGCGTATATATATGCATACATATATTATTTTATAAATAACATTTGTATGCATGCGTGTATGTAGAATTATGCATCAGTTACTGCCTGCCGCTAATACGCGTAAGCGCTTTCAATGGAATTACTATCATCCGAGCTGCTCTCGCCTAATAAGTTATTGCCCACCTTAACAAGAATCCATGTGGATTTAGTTTAGTCCTCTATTCAAATGGCGTGTTAATTCCATTCACTTTCATTTTTTATTTTTCAATTTGTCAATCCATTCTTATACTTGATAAATCGTTGACACTGTTAGGCGCTTACAGCTATGTAATTAACCTACCACCTCGGAGATTGATTCCGGTCTAGAAACCAACAGCACCTTTGAATGCAGTTAAAAAATGTAACATGAAAATAAGTGTATCAACTGAGAAAAAAAAATGTCACATAAAGTTATATTAATTTTACCGGTCTGTTATTAACTTTATCTCCACTTTGTGCAAACGTGGCATTTAATGTGAGAAGTGCTAACTTGCGTTATTAAGCGTGAGAATTAATTTAATTACATGCCATGAACGTAATTGAGATAAGTGGTAAGAGTGTGCTTTTTCTATTGGATTTTATTTATTGAAACGTTTCTATGTTTCTGTTTAGTGTCCTCCACCGAAAAATTTTACGGATGCATATAGTAAAAACTGGAAGAGACTTTGAAGAATGCATTTTGCTTCCTGATTACAGATTTAGAACTTAGGAAATAAATTGGGTAAATTTTTAAAACAGAGGAAGCTTAACAATGATAATAATAGCATTAGTGGTCATACTAACGAGTTCAGCTCATGTTCAAATAAAGAACGGAAAATGAACAAACTGTTCCCTAGTAATAAAGGTTGATATGGTCGACTGCTGTAGCCGGGTTGTTGGAATTGCGTACTGCCATTCAAGTCCTGGTACGACTAACATCCAAAATAAATGAAAAATTAATTTAAATAAAAAATTAAGTTAACTTTACTAATTGCTTAGCAGAATGAGATTGCTTTCAATTTTTCAAAAGACAAAACGTGGCGTGCCAAGCTAGCTCACATGGTACATAGGAGGCTTTTTGCTTGGCTGACTTATTCGGCAAAACTATTCGGACAACTTTTTTTCTTGGAAATGAACCAGAGACCTGGAACATTGTTTGCTTTGCTCGAAATATAAATTTTCTCTATGGGAAAGGGATCACCGAAAGATTGACAAATATTGACAAACAACTTGAGTGTGAATAAGCCAAGGTCCGAATGGTGCGTTTGGCTTACTTCGATGCTTTCACGTTGAAATTATATCAATAATATAACAAAACTTAATATTTTGACTTAAATGATGTTTAATTAGGATTTTTATCGTTATTTACAATACTAATTCGAATAAAAATTATACAAAATAGTTTATTTATAAAAATAAATATATTATGACAGAGTGCGTAGCAGTGCGTGCTAAATACTGCAAAGGGTCATTGGTTCGAAACCCCGAAATTATATTATATTTATTTGCATGCATTCCTCCAGCAATTGTTTATTCGAAATGTGCATTTAAAAAAATCATCAAATATATTGTTGGCGCTAAGTTTACACAACTGTGCTTAATGTTGTCAGCCCATTATAAGTGTGTATAGCGATTATTTCAATGGATAGAAATATGGAACAAAGAATTTTTCCAAAATTTTGGATGAAAAGTTGAATTATAAATGTCGGAGTTGTATAACAAACCCATAGATGTTGCACACAATAAGACACCATCTCACCGGATTCCTATTGTGTACGAATTTTTTTCTCTTTTCATAACTCAAATTATTCCTTCGATGCACCCGTTTTACGTCGTAGACGTAAGCATATGTGTCTTGTTTCGGAAGTGGGCAGTTGTGAAAGCAATGCAATGAATTTAAATAACAAAATTGTCTATTTTATTGACTGATTCTTGATACTTTTCTCACAGAATTAAATTTGATTATTTATTTGCTTATTGATCAATTCTAAATGCAGCACGCGAAAAAAGACTGAAGAGTTATCCACCACATACGACGTCGTCGACACTTGAGTCCACAGTTCAAATCAATCCCCATATATTAGATATTACTTGAAGCAATGAGCAGCACCAAACCGAAACATATTAACAGCGAGTCGACTTTTGTTTTGTGGTAGGAGCCAAAACAAAGAGCCTTCATAAGGGAATCTAATGGAATGGAAGATAGTAGCAGCGACTTGTACTCACCCCAACTTCCAAGGTAATTGGGATATCTGCAAAAGCAAGCGACCGCAAGTTTCCAAAGTTGCTTTTACTCCTCGTAATTTCGTTGGAAATTATATGAAAAATGGTTTTGTGAAGAATTTTTTTTTTTATCGGAAGGAATCTGTCTGGGGTTCCAGCAACCAACATCCAAAAAGTGGTATTAATATTACCACAGATACAAACATCCAGAAGCAGATCCTGGGCTAACTGACATTTATTAAATAGTTGTTGGTGTAGGCATGGATAGCGATGAAGACTTTCTCTTTTCTCTGAAGTATATTTCCTTTTCAAGCCGAAGGCCCTGGCAGCCAGTGCTTTAGTTTGTAAGTGGAATAATTATTAATAATTGTTTCTCTTTTAAATAAATAAATAAATAAATATTTCCTTTTCACTTTAGCCTCCTGTGTGCGTAAACCGAGCTTAGTAGTGATAAACAATTCTACTTGAAAATAAAATATAATGAATTTGATACAGTTCAGTATTCAGTTGGGCAACGAGACAATTCAGTTTGAATTTAAACAAAAATTTTTGTGATAAGCGAAAAAATATATGTATATGTATTTTTAATGCGTGATTTCAAAAAAAAAACTTTAAAATAATTCCCAAAAACAATTTAAAATATGTTAATGATCCAGACAAATAATTAACCAAATCTTTAAAATCACGGGCTACTGTATGCAAATGAAGTAAATTTCAGCCAATTTAATGCTGCACATGCAGACAAAATCTAACGGTAAACCACAGATTCTCTATACCATATACACGTAGTGAAAGCACAACGCAATGATGCTTGATTATAATATTATAAAAAATCCTCTAAAAAATTTAACAACGCCGAGGGCAGCATACAGTAGCCAATATTTTTTCTTAACAAAATTTTAGAACCATGCAAAACATCATTCAATATTTTTGTATGTGTAGTGTTGCGTGTCTAACAGGATATCATTATCTTTTATTGATGCAGCAAAGTGCTTTGCTTGCATTGCTTTGACTTTGAAAATTCAATGCATGCTAATCACTGCTCATCATATCTTGTGCTGCTACTGTAATATGCAGAATTAAAATTCATATTTTTTAGAGGTCATAAGAAGTATTAAAAATACCAAAAGAAAGAACATTGTTGCGTAAATTGCTATCGAACATGAGAACGTCTGCAAAACATCAGTTTTTAAAATGATTGTTGGCTAAAGGATGCATACGTGTACATATTTATTGAGTTAACGGATTTGAAAAAGGGTTTTCCAAATTTCACTAAACCGTTTTTTTTATTTTATTAAAAAATCCGCTTTAAACAATTTGCATAAATATACTGCAATACATACGACTCAGTTTAGTCTGAGTATGAAATATTTATAATTTTTTACTTTCATCCAGCTAATAACGGGTCGCTTATTAATATTGCGCCTAATGCCAAACACGCAAAACATTTCTAAACTTTAGGCCTCTCACTAACAAACAAAACACGCTATCAAGGTGAAAGAGTGAATATTTGTTCGAAGCGTAATATAACAAAAACCAGCGGTAATTGAGTATATGTATGTATATCCCTCGTAATTTAAGATATATGTAGGTATATGTAGGGAGAAGTTAAATATACCAAAATCAACCGTTCATAATCATATAGGACGTCTTGGACTGGTAAAAAATTGAAAGAAATTCATTTAACAAGACGCTTCAGTTGTGGTATATTTTGAGCCGCTTTCAAGGGACCAAACGATTAAATCGGATGTCTACTGTGAATACATCCATCAACGAGAAGCGGCCAGAATCGGTCAATCGTCAAGGTATCATATTCCACCAGGACAATGCTAGACCGTACACATCTTTGGTCACTCGCCAAAAACTGTCAGAGCTTAGCTGGGAGCTGTTGATGATGGTGCATGCATCCCTGACCTTGCAGAACTCATTTAATGGTAAAACTTTCGAAAATGACGAGGCTATAAAATAGCACTTGGTTCAGTTTTTTTGCACATAAAGGCCAGAAGCTCTATGAATTCTATGATAAATAATGATGTTACCGGAAAGATGACAAAAGGTCATCCAACAAAATGGAAATTTAATAATTGATGAAAGTTCATTAAAAAATTAAAAAAAATGTATTTGTTTTCATTTAAAATATCACCACTTTCTTTTGGGGCAACCAATATATATTTGTATTAGAATAAGTTTATGAAATCCTGCAAAGGCTCAGACTGCCGTTCTGACTATATTTCCATAAACACATAAATTACTAAATCACCTAATGATATAACATAAATTCATCTGAAATATTAATAAAAAAAAAATCATTTTTTTTTGTCTGATACCTTTTGCCAAATTAGAATACAGTCCTAAACAAATTTGGGTTTAAATTATATTTCACTGGGTTACGCACAAAAAATTAATTACCCTTGGTCAAGCCAAATTATAAGCACATTAGATGTGCATACGTACATACGTGTATGTACGAGTATGTACACAACGTAAGCAGGTATAAGCAGTTTTAGCAGAAAAAAAACGTACAACTTGCAATTAATACAATTATTTATTTATTATTTTTAAATGAAACACATTTCAATGGCTTTCATGGTAGCTACATTTATTTAAATATACACATGCATTTGTGCATGAAAGAAAAAAGGAAATACTGAAAAAACTGAAATAGGAAGCAGCAGAGTTTCACTGACACACATGACCCACATTACACAGAAGTCATACTCTGTGGTAGTTAAAAACTAGTTAATTTCACTTTTAGTTAATAATTATATCCGGTTGTTTGGTATTTCGCCTCCTGCCTTCCTCTTATGTATTTCCAATATTATGCACAGGATTATAAATATACATTAGGGTGTCTGTTGGTAATCACTTCGGCATGCAAAGGTTAGAAACTAAAAAGTTTTTTCCAATAAGAATATCAGAGAAATTTCTATGTTTTTGTGATAAGTATTGCATATTCAAAGTATTAAGTTGTGATTGTATAAGAGCTGTAGCAATAATGTTTTGTGAGGTGTGGAAATTAACAGCATCAGGACTCTAAATTGTTGAAATATACAACTTGGTGAGAAACGGACACCCTATGTTATGCTTACTTACATGCATTAATGCCAGTATCCATTCGTATTTCGAGCAAACTTCGATACCATATCTACCTTACTTGTCTCAACAATCTCGTTAGAAATCTCGATCAACATTTGTTCCGGTTTTTACCGAGTATGAAGGTTCTAAATGCACACACTTTTTTAAACCAGCCAGTTGCCACTAACACAACCCACTTGCAAAGAACAGTGGAAAAAATATTTATACGTACGTGTGTACATACATATGTATGTGTGCATGTACTCATCACACCTACTAATTATATCTGATTTGTAATTTTACTCATTATACATATGTATGTGTGTATGTATGTATAGCACCTGTTGTGTTTAATACACGTTGTTGTTATTATTATTTCCATATCCCTACTTTTCGTAATTATTCGCTCGTTTTAACAATCGCTGTGCCCTTTTTTCGCTGTCTCCTCTTCTGACCGCGTTAGCATTTTTCCAATCAAAAACTCATTATCAGTTTGGCAATGAGCAAGCAGAAAAGCTAGTGCATGTTGGACTGTTGGCAAAGATAATATGACATGAACCTCTTTACCTTATGGGACGTATGCTAGCGATGACACTACGGAGAAATATTGTTGTAGCTGGGCGTAATTTTATCATAAACTCGAATATACATACATATATAGTTGCCACGCTTTTAATGAATCCTTAAATTTATTTTTGTACAATCTTTAAACCCAATATTCATCGGCCGGAATGCCCTTCAATTCCTTCAGTGATTCTCGTTGCAGCTCCTCAAACGACTCAAAACGTTTATTCTGAGCTTGCGGAATACTCAGATCAGGCGAATACAGTGGTTGGGGAATAATTTTATTTGAATTTCGGCGGAAAATTCTCGAAAAATCAATGCAGCATGAGACGCTGCATTACCGTGGTGCATAAAATAATAAGCTATCTTGTCATAAATTCGGCATCTTTTTGCGAAAGCTTCAAGTAAACGAAGCATAAGACTCAAACAAAGTTTTTTGTGGACAGTTTGATCAGGTGAAAGGAATTCATAATGCACAACACCACTGTAATCAAGTTACCTTGCAAAATGTACTTAGAAGATAGATTTTGTGTTATACAAAATGACTTCCCAGGTTAAAACCGTTATCTGCATCACCATATGTGGCGTTATCGTGATACCTGCGACCAGCCCATGTGTTGGTTTTGTTCTATCGTGCTACGAATCTATGCTACGTTTGGACGGCCTGAAATCGCAACAAAATATAATTTAATATTTTAATTAAGTCAGCTGCGAATTATCCCTTAACTTCAAACAAACAAATACAGTTTAGGACTAAGAAGAAGCCTTCAACGAACATTAGACTCATTCTTAAGTGAATAAAAAAATTGTGTTTAGGCCAGAAGCCTAAATGTTAGTTGACATCTTTATGCCACGTGTGACTGCCCTTGAATTGAAATTTCGAAATTTGTCAGACAATTTGAAATTGAATAATTGCTAAGTCTGACGGCACCTTTCTTGTTGATTCAGCAATAATTGTGACCGAAGAAGAACGTTGTAAATACAATTTATTGCATTATATGTATTTATTCTTCATTATACTTATCTTTTCTACATAAGAAGAAAAAAATAATAGCAAATACTACGTTATTCACCAATTTTACTCACAATTTCCAAACGCTTTAGCAGACTGAACTTTGTCGCCATTTGGAAATGCCAAACAGTACCGGATAACTTCAAAGCATCTTGAGCCGTATTTCAGGCGGCGGATAAAAGCTTTTGATCTTCCACATTTGTTGCGACTAACAAAAGAATGTGACATACAAATACATACACATGTATGTATGTATGTATGTACAGTGGGGAGCAAAAGTGATTCCACGATCAACGTTTTCATGTTTGAGCTCACATATATATTAAACGAATAAAGTAAATGACAAAAACTTTTTTTTATTAAACACCTTGTTTATTTTTTACAATTAGGCGTATATTGCAAAACAGAAAAACAAGAAATGGAATAGTTATGATTTAAAAACCAAAACAAGCGGCTTGTACTCAGTTTTGCACCATCCGTTATTCGCTCATATTTTTGCTCTTCTTACTTTCTTATCAGCAATAGATCTGCAGATTTACCGTTAAGTGCCTTTTGCATTTATTATTCGTTGTCAGAATTCAGAAAATCATTCCCTTCCACTAGTTTATAGCTGATTTGTTGAATTTGGAACTTAGCCTCTAACTATTCACTGAAAAATGAAGATGCATTATTGCTGGGAAGCTGCAAATTAGTCAATCAGTGGTTGCCAAGGTGCAGAAAAGACAAAATGTTTGGGCTGAAAAGAAGTTGAATGGTCGCCGTTGCCTTCTAACAGACTCTGACGCCCGACTTATGGTGTCTAAAATGAGCGAAAATAGACTTTTAACGCCAAAAGAAGCTTCTACAGAAATAAATAAAGGCGTGACTCGATGGACAGCTAGAAGAGCGCTTGGTAGGATTGGGTACGTCGCAGCAATTAAAAAAAACAAACCAGCTTTATCCGAGAAAAATGTTAAGGCTCGGCTAAAATTCGCCCAGGAACACAAGTACTGGACAATAGAAGACTGGAAACGTGTTATCTGGTCGGATGAATCTAAGTTTAATCGTTTGCAATCGGATGGAAAGCAATACTGTTGACGGAGACCTGGTGACAAGCTTCAAAGGCACCATGTGAAGTAACATGGAGGTGGCAACATAATGGCGTGGGGGTGTTTCACGTATTCACACGTTGGACCGTTGCACAAAATTGACGGGATTATGCGAAAGGAAGACTATTTGAGCATTTTGCATGACCAGTGTGCGTACTCAGAGCAGGAAATCACTTTTCAGCAAGATGGGGATCTCAAGCACACTGCGAAAATTTTTAAAGGATGGCTCGAAAACCAAAATTTTAAGATGATGGAGTGGCCAGCGCAAAGTGCCGACCTCAATCCGATTGAAAACCTATGGTCAATCGTAAAGCGACGGCTCGGACAGTATCAATCAGCCACATCCAACTTGGACGATCTTTGGGGGCGTTTTGAACAAGAGTGGAATAATATTCCGAAAGGAATATTCGAAAAATTAGTTGAAGTATGCCAACACGTATGAAAAATGTCATACAAAATAAGGGTTTCTGGACCAAATATTAATAATGAATTTATTTTGTATTTTTTCTTAAATGGTGCAAAACTGAGTACATGCCGCTTGTTTTTGTTTTTGAATCATTAGTATCATTTACTTCGTTCGTTTAGTTTTTATGCGCTCCCAAACATGAAAACGTTGATCGTGGAATCACTTTTGCTCCCCACTGTATGTATGTATATCCTCACAGGAATTTCATATTGTGAGCAATTACAAAAAATTGACCGCCATACAGCCTACGCTTTCCGTAAATACCGTTAATGAAAAATGCGCATATACGAGTATACATACATACATACATATGTACCTTAATGCATGGACTCGTATGAATATATATATATATATACATATGTATATGTGTATATGTTTATATCTATGTATAGACATATGTATACTTAACAGTTACTGCGTTTGGTTCTCCTCCATGCATTAGACTCATTCAAAAATTATGCGCATCATCCAGCATTCCCAGCAACATCAGTTGCGGAAGCTTTGATCAAAATTCTGCGCGGTTGGCGGCGACGACATGTTATGATTTGACGCGTTGGGGCTTCACAGTCCCCGAAACACAGGCAGTTGTTGTAGCTGTGAATTCCAGTAGCAATTTCGGTGGCTGTCAACAATGATCGATGCTGATGAAATGTGATAAACTTGAAACGATTAAATATCAATGAAGCCAATAGCGGTGGACGTCGTGGCAAATACTGTTGAAGTAGAGAAACAAATACACACGCTAACATATTATTTTATTGAATTTCGATTTATTCTATTATAGTATTCTTTTTTTGTTTTTTTTTTTTTAATTTACTTAATTTTAATAGAACTTCATTTGATTTTATTAATTAATTTAATTTTTTTAATAATGTTTTTTTATATTTCACTTTCTTTATTTTATTTTTTATTATTATTTTACTTACTTATTTATTTTACTTAGATTTTTTTCTTTATATATTTATATTCTTTTAAATTTGTTCTATTCATTTTATTGTTAAATTTAATTTATTTGATTTTAGTAGAATTGAATTTTATTGCATTTAATTTATTTAATTCTAATTATGTTTTACTCAATTATATATTTTTATTTATTATTTATTTTATTATTTCCATTTTATTTTATTTAACTACGTTTTATACTAATTTATTTTATTATACTTTAGTTTATTTTATTTTGTTATTGTTTTACTTTATTTTAATTTACATATATTATTTTATATTATTCTCTATTAATTAACTTTACATTATTTCCTTTTATTTTGATTAATTTTAAATTAGTTTAATTTACGTTATTTATATTATTATATTTATTCATTTATTTTAATATTTTTAATTTTAAGTTTATTTTATTTCATTACAATTTTATTATGTTAAATTTTAATTATGTTAAAATAATTGAATTATTTAAAATAATTAATTTTATTATACCATATAACTCCTGTGTTTTCTACCTAACAAACATTTTCTTTATTTCATTTCCTTCTCTTTCCATAAATAGAAAAGCATTTAGATATAAACTTGTTGGTTGGCAGATTTCCTTAAGGTGAGTTTCTTGATTTTATTATTAGTTTCCTTTATTAGTAGACGATATTCGTTATAAATATTGTGGTATATATTTATGTTTCACTAGAGAAATTTGAGGATCATATTTGGAATATTTATTTAATATTTGAGTTTCCTACTTACATTTATAGTGGTAAAATCTATATGTGAAAAGAATTTGCTTAATTTTGTAGCATTCCGGTATTGTTCTTTGTTGTGGAGTTTGTGGAATCTAAATTATTGAAAGGTAAAAACATACCTTTTACACCTTTGTTGTTGGATCTGTATTTGTAACGTTATTAGAAAGACTTATAAGGTTATATTTTCCATATAGTTGCATATATAACTTCGAGATATAATTCAGTTGATGCTAATATAGCATTGCTTGATCTTAGGTGCATGTTTTCCTTGTTGCTTCGTTCCTGGCTTGTACCACTTGCATTGTTTTGTGATTGTTTAATTATATTTTGTGTTGCTTCTTTGATAGTTTCTTCAGGTACGTTTTTATTGTAAAAACATGGACATTTATTTACTGATTTATGTTTCAATATGTCTTGTCTTTTCTTGAGCTTGGGATATTTTATATTGTTAGATCAATGATTTTGTTCGCAGTTGATGCATAACACTTATAAACCAGGTGTAGAGTCGTGGGTTAGTGATGAGCGTGCATTACCTATATTTTTCTTCAGGTATACAAAGTTAAGCTGAGGGGCCGATCAAGAAACGGTCCTTGCACTGCATTGGCGATGGATTATAAGTTTCCACTTTTACTTTAAGCCAGCCTATGTTTTTTGTTTTTGGTGAAGTGATTTTTCTCGGTTGTGATTGATCCAAATGCTTTGTTTACTGCGAAAAATAGTTATGTATGGTTGACACGAAATTAATTAAATTACATTAATAAATTTTTTAAACTGCGGAGGCGGTTCCTAGACTTATTGGAAAAATGCCAAGACGAATAACGCAAATTGGAGGAGGAGCTCGATCGAAAATCGCTCCAGCGGTTACTAAGCATCAATTATATACATGTCAGAAATACACTCGGAGTGGTTGACATTTCCTGCCGAGGGGCGACCGTAATTAGAAAATTTAACTTAAATTTTTATTTAATTTATTTTCTATAACTTTGTGGATGTTAGTACGACATAACGATTTGAACCCCAGCCTTTCAAATGGCAGTACGCAATGCTAACTACTCGGCTACCGCGGCTGCCATTTTATTACTTATTAATTTATTTTAATTTATCTTGCTTTATTTAATTTAATTTTTTTATTTTTTGAGTTTGTTTATTTTATTGTTTAAAACTAATTATATTTAATTTTAATTTTCTTTATTATTTTATTTATTTATATAATCGTTTTTGATAAATTTTGCATATTTCAATTTTAATTTATTTTAATATGTTTTATTTTAGTAAAATTGAATTTTATTCTACTGTTTTTAATTAATTAATTTAATTTATTTTTATGCAATGTTGTTTTATTTTAAACCTTTTCATAATGTTTATTTTGATTTAACTGTTTTAATTTTATTCTATTTTATTATTTTCGCTATCTTCTACATGCTCTAAACTCTTCGTACCCAAATCAACATGCAAGAATTTGCATATCTACATAAAATGCTAGCAATGGCGGCTCTACAAAGCATTTCTTGCACACATACGAGTATACTCAAACCCTTAACTAAAACCTGCAATGTACGAACCACTCAAGCTGCTCTCAAACTCCTTATTTTCCATGACAAAGTTTGTTTACACTGACGTAGTTACAAATTTAATTTATGTACCTACCTGAAAATATTTCCCGCTTTGGCACTGCCCCAGCCTTCACTTGAAATGCTGACATTCAGAAGTTGAGATTTGAACGGCTTAGGTCACCCTAGACCATTCATACCTGGTTGGAAATAACAATTGTCGGATTCTTGCTCTACGTATTCGGTGTGAAAAATATTATTTACAACAATTGTTTCCCCTTGCACCGTTATCCACTACCTTTGGTCAGCAGACATTTTAAGTATGCAGTAGAGTTTGTGGTTGGTATTTATATAGAATATTTTTGTTAAACATTTGTGAAGTAAAGGTGCATAAAATAATTGAGGCGAACAGAACGCTAAGCTGTGCGTTGCGACTTAATTGCGAAAGGGCTAAATATAAAATTCATTTTTTATCCAATAATTAATTAAATTAAAAACTAATCCAATAGTGAGCTAATGAATTTTTTAATGAAAGCCCCTCTTTATTAATATAAAATTATTTTTTTTCTCATCTGCTAATTAAATTTTAATTGCAAAGCGCTGAATTGAACTTACTTTTGCTTTATTAAAAAATTCATATATAATTCTATTTTCATAAAAAAAGTGTGTTTTCTTACATACACGTATATTACCATATATATAAGATATTGCCTTTGACAGACAGCAGTAATCGAAAATTTTACCAGCAGATTCGTAATATTGCATAGCAAAGGCTGTTAGCAAAAGCCTTTCCGGTAAATTTTTGCAAATTTTTGAGTTTGGAGTATTATTTGTGTTCAAAATTAAAACTCTTGGTCACATTGAGCACATGAATGTGACCAAGAGTTTTAATTTTGAACACAAATAATACTCCTAACTGCCAGGCATTGGTATAATTTTAGTTTTAGACGAGTTGGTGGAACCTAGACCTTCAAATAGCAGTTCAGGACCAGACATTTCTTACATACCAATTTAACTTTTCACTAAGGGTTATTCATATGGCGAAACAGGGAAGCATTTAAATTATTCTTCACGAATTTATCTAAACTTGAAAAAATAATTTACGACCTTGTGAAGAATTTGCATTTTTTACCAGCAACAACAGAAAGAGCCATTTTTCTTAGTGCATACGCTCGAGTAGTTTTTTCTCTAAATGAGACAAGAAAATTTATGTGCCAACAAAAATTTTACACAGATTCTGCTAGAAAACATATGCAAACTCAATTGTATTCCACATACGTATGTATGTACATATGTCTTGTAGTCACATCCACAAGTATCTATAAAAAGAAATATGTATGCACATAAATACACGTATGCAAGTGTTTTAAAATATTTTTGCCATGCAACACTACGCGTGGTTAACTTGCGGCGACCCGCAGCGGAGTTTGCGGCAAAACTTTTCTCCAACTCCCATAAACCTATGAAGAAATACACACATATCCATCCTTACATTTGGGAGTAATATATTTATTTAAATTTTCGCACATTTCTACGGGTATTCCTTGTTGAATATCAAAACTATAAGCGGAAGCGATTATGTGATGAGTGTATTTATGGTTCGCTGTTGGTTGGTTGCTAAAAGGAACTACATTTTCATATCATTTCATACCTTGGCGTGGTGAAAAGGCGCGTATGTATGTATGAAGAACACATTCTGGCGATAATTTAGTGCGACGCTCTCACAATAAAGACATACTTGTCCCAAAGCAGTCAAAGACAAATATGAGATGATGAAGAGAAGTTCTGTTATAAACATCATGACACCTGCTACGAAAGCTCGTCTACGTACATGTATACTTGCATATGTATGAGTTTCTTAAAATTTATCATCGCATGGTACATTAAGTATATAAGCTTCTTCACATGCTCGTTAATTAATTCATTTAAGAAAATGAGGCATCAGTGCATTGAGAGTACTGATTTGGAAGCGGTTTTCTCAATTCAGTTTTGTATTGACTAGACCAGAGATACTCAATTAACGAAACGATGCCATTTCGTTTTGTTAATATGAAAAATAAAATTAGCGAAATGATTTTGTTTCGTTTCGGCCCCACGTTATCGAAACAAAATGTAATTTTTAACGTTGAAACCGAATGAATTTCGTCGTTAATGTTAATTTTGAAAAACTGTCTGCTATGATGTTAACAGCACACTTCAAATTTAACACTGAACAATATCTGTTAACGATTTAACATTAACGACAGCATTTCAATTCGGGTAAAAACGAAAACAAAAAATTACTGCTTTAACGATAATTTTCAAATGTTTCAATAAAATCGATTGAAATTTTTTGATTAACGTGAAATTCATCGTTACGATGCTACCTCAGACTTTTAATAGTAAATTAAAAATCGATCATTTCAATTCAAAAATTCGACTGAGGATTATAGATACCGGTTTGCTTTTTGTGCTTATTGTTACCTGTAAGCTTTAATTTTAAAATATATGTATAAACAAACTAAAGAACTAACTAAGAAATTCAGTGAAATATCGAACTGGTTTGAAACGGTAATAATTGACAACGAAAATATCCAGACAAAATAATACTAGTCCGAAAAATTCCAAATTGCTAAAAATTACAGAACTGATAAAATATTTTTTTTTAATATAGAGGTACGCATTTGTTACAATATATAAAATACTCTGCGCAAGTGGAAATGACCACATAAGACTCCTTTACATATGGCTCCGATTTCCTATCTTAGATTAAATATCGTCTGGATTGGAGTAAGAAAGAAGTAATGATAAAAGATCTGATAGTGAACGAGAACAATGCCAAATATCGTCGCATCATGTCATAATTCACGGCGCTGAAAACGTGTTTATTCGCGCTAAAAGTTTGTCTTGACAGCTTTTCGATTGATTGACTCAGTACGTTGTGAGCGCTCGTCAAAGATAGACACCAGCAAAGAGAAAATTCGCTATATTTTACAATTTTTCTTCGATCAAGGCGAAAAAGCACAAAAGTGGTTTCCTAGGTTCCGTTCCGGTAATTTCGATGTCAAAGATGCACCACGCGTCGGGAGGCCTGTCGTCGAAAATTGCGATAAAACATGGAAATAGTGGAAACAGACGGTCACGTGAGCACTTATTTAGTTGCTGAGGAACTAAAGACAAGCCAGAAAACCGTTTGGAACCATTTGTATAAAAAAAATATCCACTGCTTCTTGTTTCCCACTTCACTGATGACAGTTTTCTTCTACCTGGGAACAGCATATCAGAACACAGAATGGCTCTTGCCATCAGTAGGTAGGCAAAGGCCAATGGCAACATTTGATTGGTCGATATTAGAAGTTTTCGAGAGAAAAGTTTTGTGGACTACCTTCGCACATTGCCAACGGTGAGTACCGCAAACGATGGAGCGATAGTTGTACGAGATTTACATGGGTCATCCAATAAAGAAACAGCAACTGCGCTGTCTATGCCATATCGTCCGAACGGAATTCAGCTATAATCGCCTAAGCGGTATTTTCGACAATGGAGAAGTAAAATAATTGTTTAACAAATAGTGTTTTGTTGAAATTTTATAAGCTCTTTTCAAAAAAATAAAATCCAATTTCGATTTCAATTTCTATTTGAATTAGTATGAAATTAAAATATTTTTGACCGAAATCTCAGAATAGTTATTTCGTAAAACACCTCCATTCGGCAAATGCGATTTGATGCATGAAACAAAAACAGTTGGCTGAACAGTTGAACTCGCTTGGTATATGTACTAGTTTTAAAAAAGTTTGAGTTAGTCAATTGGATTGCTAGGTGGGTACAATTATTATATAGGTTGGCGCTTTATAACCGGTGAAGTGATTTTCGGCCGAGCTCCTCCTCCAATTTGTGGTTTTGCGTCTTGATATTTTTCCAACAAATGGAGGGACCTACAGTTTATACTAAGCCGCCTCCGAACGGCGGTTTTACGAGGAGCCTTTATTTCATGTCCGAAATACACTCGGAGGGGTGGACATTCCCTGCCGAGGGGCGACCGCAATTAGAAAATTTAACTTAATTTTTTATTTAAATTAATTTTCCATAATTTTTGGATGTTGTTGGCACCGGGATTTGAACCCGAGCCTTCCGAATGTCAGTACCCAAAGCTATCCACTCGGCTACCGCGGCCGCCACTCGGCTACCATTATTACACACACAAAAACAACGTTAAAAGTAGGTGACCGCTTCAGATACTCTAACAATATCTAAAGAGCATACATTTCTACTAAAGGGATGCAAAAAGGTCAAGCACGGAATTTGCTGGGGTTAGCTACAAGTTGACCCAACCAACTCCCTTAATCAAGCCACTTAAGGATGACTTGCGGGGGTGGGCTCAATGCACACATACACCCACACTTGACAACGAGCAACACGTTTTTTAATCCAGCCACCATCGCCTATTAAAGTTACACCTTTCCTTTTTTAATGTTTTTTAATGTTGATTTTGCTTGCGTTTTTTCTTTACATGTCCAATTTTGCGGCCAAGTGGAAAAGGAAAGACTTGTAGCCGCCCCTGCTGGCAGCCGCAAATGACAATGAAAGTTTAAGCAACTTGAGGGATATACAGCTGTACAGCTTGGAGGAATTAGCAAATACTCTGAGGCAGAGATACTAGTTGTTCAGTGCAATGATGCTAGTTTGCATTCTTACACTTTCGCATGATAGGAAATGGAATTTTTAACATGGCCATGTGTTACGAAAAAGAGGCTCGAGTACATTTTGCTAAATTTTTCTTAAACAAATTCGAAAGTGGTCAGTCTAGCGACTTTAGTAAACGTCAGGTTACAGGTGATGAATCTTGGTTCAATAAGTACGATCCAGAAACCAAACAGCAGTCCATGGTATGGAGCTCAACAGGAGCAAGCCCACCCGTAAAATCTAAGCAACAACAATCAGCAGCAAAAGTAATGATGCCAGTTTACTTCACTCGATATAAAATCGTAACTGCTATTCCACAACAAGGCAGAATGATACTACAACCTACCGCAAATCCAGGCACACCTGGCCGAAATAGGACAAGAAGTGATCACGAGATATGTACTACTTAAAAAGAAGAGACATGTCCAAATTAAGAAGAGTTCTGAAGGGCTCTGTCTAATTGGACAACACGCGGAAAGACTAGGAGCTCTCTATAGAAGATGATGCAGAATCTCCAAGTAGGATGAGAAGGAGGAAACGATCACTCCACTCTTATGCGAATATCCTGCTTTGAGCTAGGCTAAGTTTCAGAATTTTTTGTCAGAGACATGGATCTAATGAGGCTTATTAGGGAATCAAAATGGTCCAGTTTTTGTGGCATCACAAAGGGTCTTAGTCAGGCCTAAGTGAATCCGACTCGATAGATCGGTAGCCACCATAACCTAACCTAACCTATATCCATTGGTGCTAAAAAAGGTACAGAAAGATTTTAAATCAATCGTTTCTCCGGTGGCAGTACGTAGAGAGCTGGAGTTACCCTCTCTCCGAATTACACACAGAGAACAGAAAAAACTATTTCACTGTCTACTGTCAATGTAGCTTGGTCGAGAATGCTGACTATTTTGCATGGAATATCTTGACAACCCAAGCGTTACGCAATGTAAATTGAATGTTCAAATCTAAATCAAGGCGGATTTTCCTCATAATTTTGGATATTTTAAGCACAAAGCAATTTGCCTCCAGCAGTAATTATCTATAAAAGGACTAGTAATAACTTCAAGAAGAGTAAAATATATTAAAATATGACCATAACAGTATAAAGGTGCTCCATCATCATTACAGTAGTTATACTTTCACCTTAGTCGTTAATGCAATATACGCATTCAAACAATTCACTACATCACTTTTTCCCTCACACCGCCAAACAGGCAAAAAACATGTCAATTCTCACAACACCGCTCCACTCTCCGTATACCATTCCACTCTTCACCCTTGACCGATGACCAACTAGCAGCTATGAGTATACTTCTAATTTCGACATGTTAAAATCTTTCTCTTACTCCAACCACAAACGCATTCATTACCTGCCATTACCTTGGCCCTCGAGTTTATTGCAGTAATTTTTCGGTTTTATTTATCTTCAGTCCTTTTTTCTGCATGAGCGCGTCGCCAGCTGAGCTTCACGAAGAGGAGCCTTTTAGATGAGCTTATGCGGTAAAGAAGTCATGTACGCTATGTGGCAGTCTACGAGCTGTTAATCCTGACCACATGTGGGTCAATTCTTGGTTAAATATAACAACCGATGATATGGGGCTTGAATGGGGGAAAATTCACGTATACCATATATTTGTTATGGTACAAGTAAGTACGTATGTGTAAATGAAATGTTATCCTTGCTCATACCATGCTTGTTAATTTAATTGTATGTTAATTTTCTACAAAAGAATTTCATTAATGAAATATAAGCAAGGGCTTAGTTTAATATTTATTTTATAAATACACCTCTTTGAGAGTCTTTAAAATAAAAATGGTATTCACTTTTTCATTATATTGATAATAAAAAAGTTAATTTGGCTCTATGCATCGAGAAATTCACTTGATTGGGCTTATTAGAATAACAGCTAAACACGGCACTCACTCACGACTATACAAAGCTTTGAAGATTTTTTTATCTTGAATGAAGAATTATTGCGAGCGCCGACATAGAAAGTAGAATGGGGAAGGTTCCCCATTGCAAAATCGGTTTTTAGACAGCTAGAACTTTTTTCTCTAAACTTCGATATGCTTTTAAAATTACAGGAATATGAATATGTTGCTGATTAAAATTAGAATAATGATCTTAAGCTAATAGTTCCAAAATGCCCTAGGTAATATAAGAAGAAGAATAACTTTAATCCTAATTTGATGTCTAATAAGGGGACTTAGGTTAGTCTAAAATGAATTCTGAGCTCCTTGTGGTACCTCTAAGAATCCTGCGGGCCTCGCTAATCGACTATTGTGTGAAGTTGACAAATTTGCTTAACCGTATTATCTGAGTTATATATATATATATAATTGGCGTTTTGTAACCGCTGAAGCGATTTTCGGCCGAGCTCTTCCTACAATTTGTGTTTTTGCGTCTAGATGTTTTCCAATAAATGGAGGGACCTTTTTTTACGTGAAGCCTTTATTTCATGTCCCAAATACGCTCGGAAGGGGGAACATTCCCAGCCGATGGGCGACCGCAATTAGAAAATTTAACTTAATTTTTTATTTAAATGAATTTTCCATAACTTTTGGATGTTGGTGGCGCTGGGACTTGAACCCGAGCCTTCGGAATGTCAGTATGCAATGCTTACCACTCGGCTACCGCGACCGCCTTTATACCACTGAAAAGATATTGTACGAAGGGCGGCTATTTCTTTCGCGACTAAAGTATTCAATGAAACAAATGTATAGTTTTATGTTTTTTATATGATGAAATATACTTTTCACAACGGGACTACAATGCCTTTATACCACTGAAAAGATATTCTAAAAATTTCTACTCAACATGCCGCTTTCATCTCACTGTCATCTGAAAATATTCGTGCCCGTAACTCCTTTTTTAAATTTGAAAAAATATAAAAATCACTGGAACTTTGTAACTGCTGAAGCGATTTTCTGCCGAGCTCCTTGATGTTATCGAACAAATGGAAAGTCCTACGGTTTTTCTTATGGTTGTTTTATGGATTTTTATTAGAAGCTTTGGTTTCATGTCAGAAAGAAATAGGCTCGAAGGGCTAGTCATTTCCTGCCGAGTGTATTTACGACATAAAAAATATCTTCTAAGAACTTACATTAAAAATATGGGAAATGTTCTCACGAATTGGAAGCCTAAGTTAAGCGAACAGCGGAAGCTATGGCATATCACAACCTGTTTTCGAAATATATAGGACACATATTCACACATTGCAAGGATTTTTAGCCAATTTAGGACTGCAAATTGCTTCAAAATTTGGCTTTTGGGGTAAAGCAAGAATACAAATTGTGTAAAGTGATGTTCTCTTCAATTCTCACATACGTGTAAACATGAGTCAAAGCAAAAACCTTTCGCTAACTAATTCGAGCAGATAAAACTTCCAATGAAAGCAATAAAGTATGCTAACGAATGAAGACATAAAAAAACAAATTCACAAAAACCATTTGATTTAAATAAAAAGTGCAATAAAATTTTCAATTTGGCATTTCTCTTAACGAAATTAATATTGAAATGCCAATACTAGAGTGAAAAACCATAACAGTAATTTGCCGTTACGTGCACAATAACTACACGTAAACCTTTGCGATTGCTGCATGGCAAGTGAGCAGCAAAAAGCAGTATTTGGAGGGAGATGAATATTGTAAATTGTGTAATAAAAGCACCTTCATACATACATACACATCTGTACTAACACGCCATGAGTGGAATGACGCGCTTGCATTTCTGGGCGTGTCGCAACTCTCGAAACTTTCATTGACAAAACGAACAATATCAACGCTGTAGTTTACACGATGAGTAAAACGCTCTAAAATAAAATGCAGCGAACGGGATATCTGAGTGGAGCACCTCTCTTGAGAACTTCGGTGACGAATTTGTGATTTGTTACTAAGACGACGAAGGTAGTCTGCGCACAAAACAATGCGCCAAAGCCATCATGAAAACACAGCAATAACAAATGCACCAAAAGGACTCTTAGCAGAGTACATACAAGAAAAAAACAAAAACAAGTCAGTAAAAGTTGATTCTACATGAAAAGGGGAATCAAGAAATGAACTACAAATTAATAATACTTTTCTATCGGGCATACCAAAATACGAGTACAACACGCGCAAAATCACTAAAAAACATACAAAAATTCCTAAGTTCAGGTGGAACTGATTGAAGAATAATAAGAACGGTTTTGGTGGCTTTTCGGCAAAGATGAAAGTAAATTAATTTTCAAATTTACTTCCAGCCTAAATTCTGAATTAACTTTGGTCATTACTGCATATTTTTCTTATAGTAGACCATAAGAGGTACAACTAAACTCCTGATTAAGGAAATATACTCATATTTTTTTCTTTTTGTTTTTTGTTACCGTTTGGTTATCTCCTTTATACCGTTAGCTATTACCTTAATATTTGTTGGATTTTGTAGAGGGATGCATGGCAACTAAGAGATAAGAAAGAGCACAACAAAAATATATAGCTATGGTGCGCTTCAATTTTGCTTTGCACTATACAAAAACAGAGATTTTTAGGCGGTTATTAGAATAAACTCAAAGGCTTTCATATTTGTTGGTGATATTTAGTGCGAAGCAATTGTGCGAATCTTATTAGCTCGATAGACATTTCATTTGTTAAATATAAAATGGTCAGGTAGTTGTTTGTCATTCCTTGAAAAATTCATCAAATTATAAAAATAATATGAAAACACCTAATAGACAAGCAAACACGCCTTGCGAAAGTCGAAGGCTTATGCGGGTGGCGTTAAACTCAATGTTCTTTGCGGTAAATATTAGTTCAAAATTAGGAGTTGATGGCAACCCACCTACCGTGCGCCGAGTGATAAGAACTGATAAACATCTGAAAAGTTTAAAATTAAAAAAAGAGGTTACCGCTAACAGATGTTGGCAAGAAAGCCCGCCGAAACATGCAAGACCGAATGGTACAACACCGTTTTTTCAGCCGAAAAGTGACGGTTTCAATTATTAATTCCATGATATAAGCAAGGAAAGACATCATTTGACCCGTCATCATATCCGTGGGAGTGTCATAATGATGTGGAACGCTATCTCCTACTTTGGATCAGAAGATATTGACTTAGTTTCTTCTAAAATGAATGCCACGCACTACTTGGAACTTCTTCAAATGGTATTTCCTTAATATGTTCCTTACTCTCCCGATCTTAATATAATTAAGACTATGTAAATGGGGGTGGCTCTCGAGAAAGGCTTATGAAGGTGGATGATAATTTTCAGTTGTTCAATCGCTAAAAAATTCCATCAAGTTTATCTGAAGCGGCCGCGGTAGCCGAGTGGTTAGCATTGCGTACTGCCATTCGGAAGGCGCGGGTTCATATCCCGGTGCGGTACTAACATCTAAAAATTTAAAGAAAATTTTAAATTATTAATTTAAATAAAAAATTTGAGTTAAATTTTTTAACTACGGTCGCCCCTTGGCAGGGAATGTCAACCCCTCCGAGTGTATTTCTAACATGAAATAAAAAGCTCCTCATAAAAAAACCATCAGCCGTTCGGAGGCGGCTTAGTATAAACTGTAGGTCCCTCCATTTGTTGGGAAAACATCAAGACGCAAAACCACAAATTGGAGGAGGAGCTCGCCCGAAAATCACTTCAGCGGTTACAATTATATATATCTATATACATATATATTATCTGAAGCGAGCTTAGATTAAAGTATTTAAAGTTGCTTTACGATTCGTTCACAACCCGAACAATAATCGATTCTTGCATAATAGAAAAATTTCGTTTTTTATACTACATTCATATTTTAGTTTTCATAGTACAATACAATTAAAAAAAAAAATGAGTCTACTTCTATGATCGGGGGTGTATGTTGTCCAACATTTTGCCTTTTTTGCCCATATTCAAATTAAAAATAATATAATATATTTTATTAATTAATTAATTAAGTAAAAAATCTTTGTAATATAAATTATTAGTATTTCATCGAAAGGCTGCGCACTTCCTAGACAGAAATGTATCAAACGCATGATCTCGGTTCCACACTTTTTCCATAATATTCTAAATACAATACAGTCAAATCTGGGTAAGTGAGAACTGGATACGTGAGAGCAAATACCCGTCATTTTAAGCTCTCAAAATATCTATTAGCGAGAAACAGAAACCTCTGTAACTCGTCGAGTCTGTTTTCCCTCATGGACCTCCGTAAGTGAGACTGCACTTACCTATACCTTGCTGCGAACCTCTATAAGAGAGAAACGCTACCCATGTACTTGCATTAACGAGAATATAATTAGGTTCGTTGCCTAACTGATAGACCCATTTCAACGGTATCTTGCGTTCAGCTTATAGTTTCCTATTGTCTTACATCCAATATAATGTTGCGATACCATACTAAAGAATCGAGCCCATCCATTGAGTTTAGCGTATCCAGTTTTATCGTCCAGCAAACATATTCGGGACCAACAGAGCATTTTCTGGCTGGAAACAAACAATTACTCTTTTTCGATGTGAATCTTACAATTAGATAGTAGATTACACTGGAACATTTTTTTCTTTTTTTCTTATTAAACGCAACATTAAAAAAAATGAAGCTCTCCTAAACAAATTTCCGTCGAAATGATATTGATGCGTTTGTTGAACATCTCTGCTTAGTTCAACAAACGCATCAATATCATTTCGATTCGCTAACAAGAAAAATTAATTCAACGAATTGAACTCGTTTCGTTTCGGCGCCATGTTATCAAAACGAAATGAAATGTTTAACCACACAAACTCATCTTTAAAGTTAATTTTAAAGTGGCTGCCGATTTAACAGCACACTTCAATTTTAGCGTTGAACGTTATCTGTTAACGATTTACATTAACGAGAGCATTTAGTTTCGGGTAAAAACCGAAAAGAAATTTATTTTGATAACTGCTTTAACGTTAAGATTTCCAAATGTTTCAACCGAAAAATTTTTGATTAACTTGAAATTTATCATTACGTCTAAAGTCTATTTTTTCTCAAAAATTTTTTTATTTTTTTAAATCAAAATGTAATTTCCCATTTATTGGATATACTAAGCACTAAATCACAAAAAAAAAAACTACAAACTCTATAATCTCTAAATTCTAAGCAACCATAAATCTTCTACGTGTTTACAAATAGTTGGCCTTTTTGGTGAATTTATCAAAATTCTACTCCATTAGGGAGGTTGTTTTAATTAAAACGTTTTGTAAAATTTTTTCAACAAATAACCCTTGACCAACTCAACGCTCACAGCACTTAAAATATCAGCAAAATTAGTTGACCAACCACAATTTCTGTGTCCTTAGTGTTGCATTCCACTTATCGTTCTACCACAGCACTTGCCCAACATTACAATGACCGCAACATTTGAGTTCAAGATTTATTTCCATAAAATTTGTTTACTTATGACCGCACAGATTTTTGTTTAGAAAATAATAGCAACGGATGGCTTGAGCAGGGAGGACAGAACAAAGGCAGGGAGATAAGTACTCAAAGTAATGGGCAGTTAGGGGCAAACAAGGAATGTGCAATTGGTAGTTTTTAGTTGTGTTTCTATGTCCGAAGGAAATGAGGTGTTATGACTAATAAAAAAAGATAAGAACGGCAAGGATACACACTTTACAAGCGGAGAAGGAAGAGAGAAGTCAAAATTTAGTGTGTCCAGGGGTCGGAGGGGTAGTGCTATAGGAATGTAGCAAATGGAAATTTGTATCGAATTCCATAAAAATAATAATAAAATTAACTCTAGCCACATCAAAGTGTATATCTGGCATGACATAAAAGTTCCTCATAAAATTCCATCGGCCGTTCAGTGGCGGCTTCGAAAAAACTATAGAAACCTCCATTTGTTGGAAAAAACATCAAGGCGCATACCGAAATTCGGAGGAGGAGCTCGTCGAAAACCGCTTCAGCGGTTACAAAGCGCCAATTATGTAAATATATAATTTTTCTAAATGTTCATATCAAGTTATCAACGGTATGAATACCAGTGTACCTCAAGTTCGTTTTCAAATCCGATGAAATAAAAGCAATGGTATTAGCAAGTCAATAATCAAATGTTGGTTTATTGAAGAAAATCATAAAATACATAGGCATACGACAGCTGATAAACGATTACCAGTATATATAATTAGCGCTTTGTAACCGCTGAAGCCGAACTTCTCCTCCAATTTGTGGATTTGCGTCTTGATATTTTTCCAGAAAATGAGCCTCCGAACGGCTGATGGTTTTTTAAGAGGAGCTTACAAGTGGTTTCGCTCTGCTATATCCTGTTGGTCCTTCTGGTGAATGCTAGGCTTAGCTCCTAAAGGTAGCCTTGTCTTGTGCTGGCCACCAGACAGTGACCCCTTAAAATAATGTGGATCATATTACCGCTTTGTATAGCCAGTAGACAATATGTGGTTTTAGTCCTCATTTTTTACCGATTGCCGTCTTGCGGTCTTAGCTTCCTGCACCTTTTTACCGTGTTCTGGTTTCAGTTGAGTTTGCTATCTAAAATAATGTCTTGGTATCTAACCTCAGTAGAAAGAGCGAGCAGTGTACCTTTGAAAAAGGGTGGTTTAAAAATAGGTGGTTTGTTTCTTCTAGTGAAGAGCACCAGTTCGGTCTTTGATGGATTTACATCTAGACCGCACTCACTGTGTCAGCGACTTACTGTATTAAGGCCATCTGGAGGTGTTTTCCAGTGGCTGTGAGTGCAATATCGCCAGCGAATGCCACTACGTTGCAATCCGTGTTTATTAGCTTACGAAGCAGCGTGTTAACTATGAGACACCACGTAAGGGGAGAGAACTGGTAACTGATACGCCCCCTAATTCAGCGAAAATTGCTCTGTTTACTAAAAGAGATTTCACAAGATTCACTACCTGCGCCCCGAGACCCATTTCTCGGAGGTCAGACGTAAGACAAAAATACGACTAATGTTCATATTCATTGAGGCCGAGATTTTTCTCAATCTTCGTAACAAAATCATGAAGAGCGGTGTCAACAAAGAAGAAAATCTAAAACTTTTAATAGGAAAAGATGTGAAACTAATTCGCTGAAAATTCTTTGGATTTATATGACTTTTCCTGCCTCCCTTTGGCATAAGATTACTCTTGCTTTGGTCCACACATGGGGAGTGTGCCCAATGGAGAAAATGGCTTAGTAAATACCACCTTATTATGTGGTGGGGGCAGGATCTTCAACTCATCAAAACTTCACCATCAGTTTACTGGCTTAAATGTGACGCAGACTTCCAGTGACCCTCAAATATTGAAGCATTTTAACTTCAACAAAGTTCAAATAATTTTTAGAGCTTTGTGTTTCGAACTTGATGATGGTATTCCCACTGATAAATGGCTTTAATTCGTACGTGTGTGTGTCAAAGGACTCTTACAACAAAATCATCCAAACTGTATTTCTTACCAATGAGGCGTTCTTCTCATACTTGTAACCTGAATCGCTTATTTTGTCAACTCATGGGCGACCATAGTGCACTCATATACCGTACGCAGCCGGAAGACTCATTCAACGAAGCTACCAACTCATTATTTGTAATTCAGATAATATCCTTGAACAATATCCTGCCTGCCGTTGAAGCCTTTTGCTTATATGTATCCTTTTGCGGCAGGAAGTCATTTATTAAATAATCGGCGTCATAATGGACGCCGTGGTAAATACACGAAATTTTACAATGTTAAAGGCACACATACATAGGATATGTATGTAAATGTATATACAAGCTTCTATTTAATAAATAGAAACACTAAAAACTTTTCAAAATGAAAATTTGCTTCTTCATTGCCTCTGTTCTGTTGTTTTTGTTATGACAGACACAACACGTCGAATGGTTGCTTTGGGGCGTGTTGCTGGCACTTGACAAGCCAAACACGAAACTTTTGTCGTCGCGAAAGTAATCAATTTAAAGCAATCAAACATTTCCGCAGACTTTCTCACTTATTTACTTAAGTAATTATCAGACCTTATTTAATTACTTACTGAGTATTTTTGGTTTTCCGCTTATCATGGGAAATTAATTAATAATGCACTTCGAAGAATTCATTGATCTTATCTGGTCTATACTTTGAGACAGGTTTCAAGTTGTTGCTAAATATGTTTAAACTTAAATGGAGTGATATGCAAATTTTGCGGAAATTAAATAAGGCTGTAAAACATTTATTTGCATAAAGTTTATTTAAAGCTATTCAATAATCAATAACTAAGAATGAATTACAAATACACGTATGTGTGTACTATACACATACGTGTATATTCAAGCTTTAACAATATTTATGGGGAAAATACAGGGCTGTTCGTTAAATTGTATTTGTTTTTAATATATTCTAGGTACGAGGGACGTCTGACTTTCTCGCGACCTGATACAAATGTAGGGTTTTATGTTTTTTATTTTTCAATATAGTCTCCCTCAAGTGAAATACACTTTTCACACCGTGAATACCATGCCTTTATACCGCTGAAAATATATTCTTTAGATTTCTATTCAAAATGGTTTTTTTCGGCCGCATTCAACTCACTGTCGGCTGAAAATCTCCATCACCGTAACTCCTTTTTTAAATTTGAAAAAAGGAAAAAATCACAGGGAGTTAGGTCCGGACTGTGGGGTAAATGGTCAATTTCGGTAAATCCACACATCTCTTCTGTAAAACTGTCACGCGCCTAACTCAACAAATTAGCGTAATTCTGGCAGTTTATGGTATTTCCCTTTGGCAAGTAATCAATTAATAATATTCCCTCGATATCCTTGAAAATGATAGCCATAATCTTCGACGCCGACGTTTCCACTTCGAATTTTTTAAGGGTGTTTATCCACTACATCGGCTCTTGATTGGACTCGGGATCATACTGAGATTTGAGTTGAGTTGATGCGGCTGCTGGTCATCACTAGCACACTTAGGCCAATAAGCCCATTGTGATACCGCTGAGGCACCTCAAATGAACGAAGGCAACGAGATTTCCAATATTCGCTGAGGCCAACTCAGCGAGACAGTCGAAGAAGTGTTTCTCAAGGAACTTGTGTCACGCAGATGTAAAGGTTGGACAGTGGCAGAGGTAGTGCTCTTCTTCGTCCCTACAGCTGCGGCAGAAATCGTTAGAGTAATGGCCCATCCTTCTCCCGTGAAGCCTCATTAAACAGTGTCCAGTTATAATGCCAGTCGTTATGATAATGGAGAACCGATCTAGAAGGATAAGATGTGTTGATTTCTTCGCGTCCAACTTTGGCCATAGTTGTCTAGTCACGTTGCACATAATCTCGTTCAACCATCTTGAGTCAGCTTCCCTGGTGAAGGCCAGTTTAAGCATGTACTTTGCCGTGGACAGAGGTGAACCAGCATCATGTGCGTGCTTTATCGTGGATAGAAGGATCTTTCCCTTGCTAGTTCGTCTGCCATGCAATTGCCTGGGATATCCCTGTGCGCAATTACCCAGTTAAGAAAGTTTTTACAATTTATGACCACTTTTGACGTGGTACCGTTACATTGAAGAGATCTGATTGCGGCCTGACTATCGGAGTAATTTGTGACCGATGGCCATGCTGCCGTAGATTTGTGCAACCACTCGAAGAGTTTCGCCTGCTTAATCATGCTTAATGAGAGCACGGGATCATAATGACGAATCCAAGTCTCATCAACTGTTGCAATGCGCAAGCAAATTTCATCCAAATCATTTTGGCACAACTTCAAATAATCTTTACAACTCTCCATTCGTCGCTGCTTGTCAAGCGGCGTGAGCTTTCGCGGTACCCAACGTGCACTCATTTTTTTCTTATTCAAAGTTCATGCAAAATCCCCCCAGCTCGTTCTTTGCTAATCTGTAATCCTTCTCCTAACTGCCACAAGTTAATTCTTCGATCAGCCAGTACAAATTTTTCGACTTTCTGAACGTTTTCATCGGTGACGACCATCACTGGGCGCCCCATTTTTTCACCATCGTGAAGGGCCAGAGTCCTAAAGAACCAATGACATTCTTTAAAAATTTTTTTGGCGCACTTCGTCTTTTACATTTAATCACAGGGCGGTGCTCCGAATTGCGTGAATTTCTAGCTTCCGTTGGCATAGTGTTGTTGCTTGTTCCAGGAACGAAATATTAATGAACCTAATAAAAAAAAGTTTTGTTATTTATACTAATAATGAATCCCGCAATTAGTATTATCCGCAACGAGATGTTGTGTCATCTCTAACTAACTCCATAACGCCCCTCGTGTATAGTGCTTACACCGCATTTTTATTGCTATTTCTTCACCATCAACCCATTAAAAGTACTCTCTTACAACCAAAACGAGTAAAAAATTTAGTTACAAAAATATATACCTATATACTTTTCCAAAATAAATTACGCTTTACGCCGATACAATTCAAAAAAAAAAAAAACAGTGAAACATTAAGCGCAAAAGTATAAGTTTAACGAATTATACGTGCGACTCGGCGTTAAAAAGGGTGGATAAGCGGCTTGCAAATTAGTCCCGCCCCGCAACACCTTTCACGATATGATAAACGTTCATTCAACAATGTCGGATTTTCAGTTGTTCAAACGAAGTGTTTAATTTTTGTTAAATTGCAGCAGCTGCGTTTGGGCGTTCTTGCAAAAATTCCCACAGAAGCCAATTTAGTGAGAGGCTTGGCATCAAATATAAGTAGCTGAATAAGTGCAAACGTTCTTATGTAGTACATAATTATGCAAGTGCTCGAGCTTAAATGTACAAAGGATGAGCCACTGACATAACTTAAGCAACGAAAGTAATTAAAAAAAAAACAACGCGGTCACTATTGCCGCATTCAACATACATACGTGTACATATTTATGCTCATCAGTAAATCTACACTCATCGCACTTTTTGCTAAATGTTCTTCTGCTGGGACACAGCTTGCAAGAACTTTTGTGCATATTCACTAGTTTATAAAAACTCGTCTACTGGGTACTGGCAACAATGAGTTGAGTTGATGCGGCTGCTGCTACCAGCACGCTTATGCCAATAGGCCCATTGCGATAACGCTGAGGCTCCTGCCCTCACCTTCTCAGATGATCGAACCATTTTGTGTGCTTTATAGAGGCAACGAGATTTATCTCAGCGGGACAGTCGAATAATTGTTTCCCAAGGAACTTGTGTCGCGCAGATGTCAAGGCCGGACAGAGGCAGAGGTAGTGCCCGATGGTCTCCCCTCTTCTTCGTCCCTGCAGCTGCGGCAAAAATCATCAGAGTGATATCCCATTCTTTTCCCGTGAAGCCTCATTAAACTGTGTCCAGTTACAATATTCACACCTTATTTTTCTTGTTTTCGCGGGTTTCACTAGTTCTGCTGGCACATTTTCCTACTTTGGTTTCCTTCTGGAATCCGAATATTCGTAATTACAAAATCGTAGCTTCGTCATAACCGTTTCTATCTAGAACTGACGTTAACAAAATCACTCTTGCCAACAAGAATCAGTAGTACAGCGGAATATACGACAAAAGAGACAGAGTAGAACAAATACCAAGTTATGTAGACACATAGGGTGATGTATTTCTAGGTTTCTTACTTTTTTTAATGAAAAAACACAGATCGTCCATCCGTACATTGATTGATGCGATGTGTGAACTCCGGTCCACAAACCACACCAAACCGTTTGTTTTTCTGGATGAAATGGCAAGCTCTTGAATATCTTCAGGATGCTTTTCGTCCCGAATGCGGCAATAAATACACATTAAGCCAAACGGCGGATCTCCTTGGAACTATTCAAAAGTCCATATGGAGAAGCGATGACGCTTGGGTAGGTCGAGCGGTTTCAGCTGTTGCACAAACTATGTTTACGCTTTCAATTTAAGATCCGAGTTGCTGCGACCCTCCACGTTCTTTGTGTACACCCTCAGTTACAGCCGCTATAATTGAGTGCTGGACGTGGTCTATTTCGTCGAATATTATCCAATAATGAATGCCGGGTCTCAAGATGGGTGATCAGGCGTAAGCTTTTCCATGTTAAAATACCAAACTATTGAAAAAATTGCCTGAATAGTTCCTATGGTTGAACGCAAAAGCTACAGGAATTGAAAGTTTCATTGCCTGCATTTGGGCCCAAATATCCAAAAGAATTCCATAAATTACTAATAAGCTTTGGAGACTCGTTTACGCTTAACATTCTACATATAATTCTAATTTACTTCCAAACTTTTTTCCTTTATTTTTGAATTATGACACCTACTCATAGCGTTAGCCTGCAGCACTTGGAGAAAAGACAAAGAAACGTTGCTGGCAACGTACAAAGCAATTAGCCAGACGGTCGTAAACTATGCTGCTCCGATCTGGACGCCGGGAACTAGCGAGACACCGATGAAGAAGCTACAAGCCTGACAAAACAACGCTCTCAGGACACTGAGAGGAAGTCTACTAATGTCGCCACAGCATCTCTTGAACTTCGAACCATCTATGCTACGAGTTAAGGAGCTTAATGCTTTGCTGGGCAAAGGAATGCTACCTTAGGGAGTATCCAACCAACACTTACTAGATGCCGAACCATCACTTAGGCAAATCAGGAAGGGATCATTCAGTTCCACTTACAAGAACAGTTGGACAGGACAGCTTATCGACAGGATTTAAACGCCTTTCACCGAGAGCCAAACCACCACCCATTGTAGGCGAAGAGCTCGAGATGCCTCAAAAGTCCCGCTTAATACTGGCACAACTAAGATAAGATCTGTATATTCTAGTCGACTAAATTTTTACCTATCCAGACTTGACCCCTACAACATATGTCCTGCATGTTATGAAACCCCACACGACACTTAACCACCTTTTTACATTGCTCCCTAAGGCCAAGGCATCTAACCTCCCTTACTTTCTTGTCCGAACCCGTCGAAACAGCTCATTTCCTGAACCGTTAGGTGGCGTCGATGACTTAGACCTGCCTACTTCTAAGCGGGGCTAGTGAACCGCAGCAAAAATTAAAAAGCTTGTGCCTCTTATTGTTTTTTCTAATAAATGGTATATGAAATAATTTTTTTTGTAACCATAGGTATTCATATGTACATAGGTATACTCGAATCGGTAAGTGTGTATATACAATCTGTTCTACAAAATATTTTTTTAGCGGCAAAACCTGATCCAGTAACCTATTATCGCGCCATCACATTCATTTAAGAGCCCAGATAAAACTAATTAAAACGCTTTTAATTGCAGCTACAGATCAAAACGGAACGAGAAGCAAGTAAACTGGTGCCACCAGTCCAGCAAGACACCTGGCCCACATTGGTGGCAGCAAGCCCCTTTGTGACAGAAAAAGCGACAGCTGAGCACACAAACTCACCTACAAACGGAAAATGCAATTTTAATGACATAATCAAAGCCCTTTTTATATTTTACTTCAAGTCTTCAGTACTCCCTCATATGGCACAAACTGCTTTTGCCACATACTCATACTTGTATCGACATACACGTACATATGTATATACGCATGCATGTATACCGAGTATTTTTGGGCTGCGTTAAATATGTTTGTAAAGAAGCTTGGATCTTCAGTGACTGGGCCAAAAGTGCAAAGGATGTCAAATATAAATACTAAATGCTTTTTTTAATATTCTCGAGCATTCTTTTTGTAATGAAACTGAATGATGAATTGTTATGAATATCACTGGTGATATTTGGTACTTTCTTCACTAATCACTACAGGCTAGCCGAACAACCTTCCATACATACCATATTTATATTTTTAATGAATTGTTTTGAAATGCAGCAAGCAGGAATCAAACTCAAAGCAATATCGATAACTACTAAAATATCACAATAATACAAAAATGAAATAATTTTATATAGTATACGTAAATTAAAAAGATGGAAATAAAATTTATTCATACACGTATATAATAAATTATAGGAAGTAAAATTAATAAACAAAGCGAATAATATTTTCTCGAATCAAAAAATTAAAAAATTATATTAAAGCAAAATATAACAAAGTAATTACTATTAACTGTTTCGAGACGACTTTTATATAAATAAATTAATGTGTGCTATTTGTTAAATGCCCTGTTCAGGATTTAGAGTCCTGGGAATAAAATTATAATAATTTCGGGTAATTTCAGATGTTTTTAGTAGATAATTATTTACTTTTTACGTAGAGGAAAATTTCACAACACAAAACCACTTGATATCAATATTTCATCTGCCAAAAATTGAAAGCTTTGTCCCGCCTAAACTGTCAACAATGCAACTACATAAGCCTAAAGAACGTGTTGGGATCGGTTTGAACCAATTTCATATGATATGTTCCAAATTAGGATTTTTAACATAAATTTTTGGGATAAAAACATCCCAGCAGTCTCGAGACAGTTAAATAATAAAATAGTTTTCCTTCTTCTTTTCTGGCGTAAACACCGCTTACGTGATTATAGCCGAGTTAACAACATTACGCCATTCATTTCTTCTGTTCGCTGTTTGGCGCCAATTGGAAATACCAAGTACAGCAGTTCCTTCTCCACCTGGTCTTTCGAGCGAAGCTTAGGTCTTCCTCTGCTTCCACCGGCGGGTAATGCATCGAAAATTTTCAAAGCTGGAGCATTCTTATCCATTTGGAGCACTTGACCTTCCCATCTCGTAAAGGACCGTAAATCTTACCCAATCATCTTTTCTCTCGACCATGCCTCCGTACCATATAGCAGAACGATGAGCGACTTGTGAGAGGATCTTAGTTTTCAATTACCTACTCAGTTCAAGATAGCACCTGTTGGATTTCAAGGTTCACATTGGTGTTGGTATTAATACTGTTTTCAAGATAGACGAAATTATCTGCGACTTCAAAATTGTGATTGTAAACGGTGAGAGCCATGTCACATCTATTTTTTTCATGGCAGAAGATATTTCGTCTTGCCTTGGTTCCCACCAGCTGCCGAAATCTAGCTGTTCCAGCCCCAGGACGGGAAAAAGCTTGACATCTACAGCGGCTATATAAATGAGCACAACTTTATTGCTATATGGTGGTAGGAAATCACTTGGAGAGTTCTAGCACTCACTACGTTATCTACCAGCAAATTACAGCTAAACTGATTTGAGCTCATATGTCCTTCCTCCCTTGTCCAATGACGAAGCACCTACCTGATGTAACATAAAAAAAAAAAAATTTCAAACAAAATTGCATTACGAGCACCTTCTTTGACAAGGTTAAAACAGGATATGAGCAAATGAAATAAATGGGAAAAATTGTGGCCTGTCATTATGGGCTTTATCTCTTAGCCTTGCTTTTGAAGGAATGTTGACATTCGACGCACATAAACAGACACAGTCGTACTGTGTGCTGGTGAACGGTAGCGCCAACATTATCTATGGCGACATCATCATCAACAGCAGAAACTGAAATGTTGGAGGAGAGCTACAACATAAAGTACAATCAGTAATAACCAGCAGCCGTTGTGGTAGTCAAACCGCAACCATCTCATCGTCGCTGCTAATGCTAGAAGATGTGCGACTGTTCACTCTGACATTTTTACAAAGTGCCGCGTACTCAAGTTAATGTACGTGGTTTGGCAGCCATGAGAAGCCCAGCGTCAATGCCGGCGGACATGTGGTGGCTGGTAATGTGACGGACCACTGAGTGATGACTGCGAGCGATTTGCGTCTGTTCATTTGCAAAGCCATAGCAAAATGTGTGTTTGCTAGAGCCATTCATTTGTGTTTGGAAGATCATGGCGGTTGCTCAAGGATACTCGGTAAGAGGCGCATAAGAGGCATCATTTAATCGTCTGCAATTTGATGGGACGCCTGTACGCTTTGGCGACATGCGCATCGAATGAAATGATGAATGTATAGGTCAGAATATAGTGGGGTACATGAAAGACGACGAACAGCAAAGATAAGAAAAAGTCAATGCTGTGTGGCGCCTTTTTTGCTCAACTGTCTGCTAGCTCTCCCACTTCCGGTGTCTGTCTATGACATTTATAAAGCGACAAATGTCAAGGATAACAACATAACAATAATAACAAACAATGGCATGGAAGCTGGCGGAAGGCTCGCAGGGCGGCAATTAGAAAATTTGGTTAAAGAGAGATCTGTGTCACAATTTAAGCATGAAAAAGAAACAATAATCAGATTTTCGGTGGGGCAGCGTAAATAAGCTGCACAGTGCACAAGAGTTTAAATCTACATACGTGTACGTAAGTGCGTAGTTAAAATCACAAAAAAAAACATATTTTTTAAACGTAACCCCATGTCTCCGAAAGCAATCACTGTTGTTCTAACATACTGGCCAATGGCCAGCAATATATGGTATGTCAGAGATTTTTGCTTGCCAACTGTCACTTTTTCACGTTGACAGCAAAAATTTCATTTGCGCGAAAGGTTGCTGGTGGCAACATCATTGATATTTTAAGATTAAATCAGTATGAAGTAATTAAATGACTGAAAACTGATCCTCTTTTCTTTTTCCATCCTCTTCAGCAAGTTCTTCCAAACTGCTTGCAATTGAAATTATTAAAAAAAAAATTGCTTTCATGGAAATGAGTAGGTATTATCTATAATATCAGGCCGAAGTATAGATGCACCAAAAGTAGAGAAAATTAAGCTAAACCTGGATGAGAAGCTGTTTAGCTTCTTGTCTTAGTATTATTTTCATTAAACTTGCTGCTGGTAGTTTCCACACATTATTTTTGTTTAGTATTACTAATTAAAGTCCCTAAGCAATGATCTGGGGACATAGGTACCTATGTACGGAAAGTATTTTTGAAAACTTGGTTTAAAAAAAGTTCCGCGTTCACCTAACAGAATAAAGACTTGGCGAACTCGGTACTCTATTATTTTAACATTATTCACACGATTGTTTCAATTGTGCGGCAAATAGAGCTGATGGACCTAAATATATTTTCCACGTACTCATAATTTCTTAAAATATTATACATAGCTTATAAGATTTATGTTGTAAGCTATATCTTATATAAATAAAATTATACATATCTTTTAAATTTTATCACATCAGTTCAATTTTTAAATTCAGTTCAGACCAGCCATTTTTAACACTTTTAAAGTCTAGTTTCCATTCATATTTTTAAGCTTAAGAAAGCAGCCGTTGACGCCCTCGAAATTTTGATGTGGGGAAACAAAGAACACTAAGGGCCGTTTTCACAATGTCCGATTAACTTAACCTGTAATTGGAGGATAGCTAACCGCCAGATAGGCTGATGCGACACTTTCGTTTTCACCAAGTTCTGGTTACTTAACTTCTGGTTAGTTTAATCATTGTGAATATTTTGAGTTAAATTCGCAAAAAATTGCGTTGTGAATACATCAAAACTGCATGACAGACGGTATTTGTTTACATTTACGTTATGGATAAAAAAAAATAAATAAATTATATTTTAATGAAATTCATTTCATATATTTTTATTTAGAAAAAAGGGCTTTGATGGTTTTAAAATACATTTATAAAACGTATGTAATACACTACTTGCTCCTCAGCTGTGTTTTCGTCGGCATTAACGTATGTTTATGCTGGTTCATGCGCTTGAACTTCTACTTTCGTTCAAATGGATAGCAATATTGTGCAACACACTACAGGCAACAATGGTGTTCATATTGTGCTGAGCAAAACTCTAAATACAGGTCTATGCAATTTCGAGTATGGATTTGGGATTCATTGTAAAGCCGTTCAGCACGAAGATTGCGATGTAAAAGTTCACACATCATGTAGTTGCTAACTCCATAACCACTATCGTCCAATGAAAAGCAGTCCCTAAAATCGTTTTGCTCAAACCAGTGGTTCAGACAACTATTATTAAAAATAATGTGATGTGTGATGTCCAGAACCAAGTCACCTGCATACAAAGTCCGTTATTTCTATTTTGCAAGTACACTTTTCTACGACGACAACCCAACACCTTTGGAAACTTCGCTATTCGGTGAAATGTGCGCATTGTGCTCTCAATTTCCCTGCTTTTTTTCTACTAGTCTCTGATGAATGATTAGACAAGTGCCGTTACAGCAATGGATATTATTTACCACCCGACTGGTGATCGCAACTATTATTCCGCACAAACCAGCAACACAAATTAAAACACTTCCCAATGTATAAAAGCAAAACCTCTGCTGCCTTATTACTGCAAAATAAAATAAATTATCAATAATATTTATTTACTCAAAGCACATTATTTTCACAAAGCTTTCAGGGGGGCAGCCAGATAGTCAGTGCATTTCATATTTTCTGTAATTAAATTTATTTTAAAGTTAACGTCGAAATACAATTGTATTTATTATTTTACTATTTGTAGTTGTCAAATTATCTTCTGGTTAAGAGCTAATCGCCACTCGATGTTGGCGTTAAGTTACCCGCAACTAAATCGACAGATGCGCCTTAACCGGACATTGTGAAAACGAATTCTATGCTACCTTCCGATTATGTTATGATTAAGTGCTTAACCGGAGATGGTGAAAATGGCCCTAAGTTATTATGTATGTAATCTTCAAAGTAAATAATGATTTATGGTCAAATTGTAGCAAACCAAAGTTGCTGCCAATAGCATTGACGGCATAAAGAAAGGAACAACATTTTTTTCAAGAAACAAAAACAGAATCCGAGACGTCAGTGACAACGGCCACAAATGTAATCAATATTAACGGATGTGGTGAGAGGCGAGAATATTCAAACAAGAACTTTCTGGATGTGTGGACGAGAAGTTGTGCGGTTATATAAAAGCGAAGCGCGAACTACAGGTAAGTTGAGTTGAGTTTGAAACTTTTTAGTGATAACATCGGTGTAGAATAAAGCAGAGTAAAATGTGTGTTTACAGGAGAATAAACAGTGCTTATAGAGAGATATATTCTTAGTAAATCGGGTGTTATGAAGAGACATGGTAAACTGTGCACTTACAATAAAGTAGCTGAAAAACAAATCTTGGGGCTTTTATTTAACAGTCCAAATCGTTACAGGTTGTTTGTTGATTTCTTTTTCTTGAAATGAAAAGAAAACTACGAAAATTATTCCAATTTTACTTAATAATCGATTTATTCAAAGTGGAAATATGATAATTTGTGATTGTAGTTCGCCGTCATCTAACTTCGTCTAAGAGATTAGTCTCATTATTCCTGATACCACCAGCAGCTACTTTTTTTGTTTATTTGACCAACACGGGCTAGCAATTACGGCTGGTGGATATTATTTTGTTAAACTAGTATGTCTGGAACGTCATATGTATATGTATATACATATATTACAGATCATCACTGTTTATACAAAGGCCATAAATTCTTGGCAAAAAAGACTCCCAGTGCCGATTCATAGAACGAACGGAACGAGAGTCATGACATACCTCGACATTGCGTACATTGCCTATTGAGTACGGGGAAGAACATGTTCGTTTGGATTTGATCTTTTTGCTTCCCTCATTTTTTCAGTCTGAAGATGATGTTGAATTATCAGCATACGTGTATACCAGTAATTATTCGCCCTTTAAGAAGATTGTACCAAATCGACTTGCAAAAGAACGCTCGCTTATTTTCAACTTGCTTATTATTTGCCGAAAATCGCTTCAGCGGTTAGAAAACGCCAATTAATTAATAATAAATATCGACAAAGTGTGTCCTTCTTGGGCTTCTGCCAAATATCTGGGCCATATTCATACAATAACACCGATCGACAACATATCCTTCGAAAATATTGCAAGTGTCAATTTCTTTTTTCAGGATACTGGAAATCTTTCTTTCGCGCAAGATGTCAAATCAAATAACCTACAGTTTCTTCGTTTTTTCTATTGAATTTTGAAATATTATATAATATTATTGTTTGATTTGAAAATTTAACAACTACGGCGCGCTATCTTACTTTCGGTTCCATTTGGAAACGTCATTAATTTTTATGTTTGATTGAACAGTTTAACGTTAGGCGTGAATTTCCATGGGGTTTTGTCAATGGCCCATTCATAATAGTACAACTTTTTTACTTGGCAACACTATTAATCAGATGTGGTATTGTTTATTTTAACTCAAACCGTTTAAACTATATCAAGTTGCTTATTTCGTGTTGTTTTTTTACATGTTATTCTGTAACCTACTTTACGTTCCTTTGCAGGACCGATACAAAAAAAAGCTCCAAATATTTAATTTTGCAGCTAGTATTACTATTTTCTATAGCTTTAGGTTAAAGAAGACATATCCATGACAGAGAATACATAAAAAGCTTTACATAAAATTATAAATTTTTTACATATTGCTGAAGAAGGTTATATACATTCTAGATTTTGCTCGCGAGTTCGTCCGCATGGAATTTTCAGACGATTATTTTTTAAAATTTTTTTGGTTGAGATTTATTATTTTTATTATATTATTAATGTCATTATATACTAAATATTATATTATAAACATTATACTCATATAATAAATATGTTCCACATTTGAAGTAAAGCCGATCAACCCCAGGCCCAGTTCCTGAAAAAAAGTGTTTCCAATGATAATTTGGGTCCAAGGCTACTACTGTACCAAATTTTTCGAATAGATCGGTTTCGGGTCCACTTCCAGGAAGAAAAAGTGTGCATACCAAATTTCATCTAAATCAAACGATTTAAAAATAAACCCGATTTTTTTGGTCTACTTCCCAGAAAATCCTTTTCTATCTCTCTACAAACTGGTTTAGGCTGTGGGTTGATCAGTATATAGGTAAGTATGTACATATATGTTGTATGAACTTTACACTCAATTTCTTTATTAGTTGTTTTTGTATTTGTTTTATTATTAGACGAGGGCGTGGGCACTCGGTGGTTGCGTTTTTAACTCGTACTTTGTGTCTCATTTGTTGTTATTTTTGTGAGCACACTTTTTATTCGCCTTTAACTTCGCTTGTTGCGTCGTGAATTTTGCCGTCTTTAGCAATCTACTCTTTAATCGGATATATAATTTTTCTTTGTTGGTCACGCAGGCGTTGGTTGTTTTTGTTTTAACGTTTACTTAGTTTTTATTTGACTTGTGTCCTTCATCTTTGTTTTTCGTGTTTTGTTTTTTGCCATTTTGCATTACATTAGCAAAAGCGGTATATATTCATAATGATATATAACTATATACATATACGTATACATATGTATATCCATAGGTATTAGATTGATTGCAGACATGTTTTTATAATCTTCTTCTTTCAGTACTACGCTTGCGGTAATTAAAGTCAGGGAAGAAAAGAGTAACATTAACATTACGCCCACAGTCCTGCTATTAGATTAAACGGTATCAATGTTATCCCAGCAAAGGATGTAAGATATGTATTTCGGCATATACTTACATAGAAGGTTCACCTGGAATATATACATAGATATGAAAATATTACCTATAAAATTAAAAGAAGCTAGCTTAAATTGTTTTACACAAGCCTCTAGCAAACCCTGCTGTTCAAAAGACATGCTTCCTCTGGCCTGCCCACATCGATGCCCTCTCAGAAAGTATTCGATACATTATCCGCCGATGCATGCGGAAGGAGAGGAAAAATACCACTTTGTTGAGAAGGACATAGCTGCACTTGGTATCGTATTTCCAATTGGCGCCAAATGCAAACGGAAGAAGCGACTGATGCGCTGTTAACTCGGCTATAATCGCGTAAGCGATGTCTACACCAGCAAAGAAGAAGAAGAAGTTCTGGTTATAAAAATTCAATGAATAAAATAAATAAGCAATGACTGGCACAGAAACTCATTGGAAAACTGTGCAGTACCTATTAGACCTTAATGGATTTTTCATTGATTTAATTCATTGAAATTTTTGAGAGTACTTCCTCGTGTATGTACATACCTGTATGTACGTGTATGTATATGTGCTTATGTTGAATGTATTTGCTATATTGATGTCCGTCACTTTAGTACCGTATTTTTCGCTTGAATGCCACTATTTTTAATTCCACTCGTCCTAATCAGTACCCGCATTGTCGTTCTAGTGCCTTGTACATACATACATACCTATAAACACCACCACTTGTCATTTGTAACACTCGGTATGCGGCAAACGGTATGTGGAATATGCATTTGTGGCGAGCGAAATAGTTTGTTGCATGGACAGTTCGAGTAACGTCCAAACATGATTGCGTTTAAGTGTATTGAAAGTACGTGAGAAATCGTATGTACGTGCATTATGTGGTATACTTGTATAAGTTAATGAATGATATATGTATGTATGTATGTATGAATGTGTGTGTGTCTGATTGTGTAAGCAAACAGAAACGAGTAATAATTACTTTATTTGCCCAAATGTGAGCAAATACTAATCACATACATGTTTCAGTGGCAATTACAATACACTACAATATAAAGCGGCAACGAGAAAGCGTTGCGGAGAGGAGGCGGCGAATATAACTTTCCCACTCAAAACTTAAAAATATGTGCTTACAGTTGTTATTTTCACTGATTTGTTAATCGATTTATAGATTTGTGTCACACTGACGTCATCTGCCTTCCTGAATGCGAAATCGTTTCAATTGAATTTAAATCGCTCCTCATTCAAAACAGGACTGCCCTTCTGTCACGCTTACTGTATGGGGACACATAAAAATCGATTTTTCACCCATCTTATATGTATATACATATATGTATGTGTTAATATGTTTTCTTTTTCTTTGATTAACACTTTTTTATGCTAGCCACTCGACCAACGCGCCGCTTTATAAACGCGGAAGCGATTTCAGCTGAACTCCTCCTCCAATTATGGATGAGCGTGTAGATGATTTTTCGACAAACGAAACGATCTACATTTTTTTATGTAGCCTCCGAACGGATAACAGATTTTTTCAAGTTGGAAATACACTCTGAAGGGTTGGCATATTTTTAAATTAATTGCCCTTAATTTTGAATGTTGCTCGGGCATTGTGGACTCGAACTCATAGTCTTTCACATGGTAATAGCCCGGCTAATTATTAACGAAGAAAAAATCACAAATGATTGATATTGAAAATAATTTCCATCATTTCTTAAAGGTACTTTAATTGAAATGATCCAAGCAGAAGTACTTTTTCAAATTTTTATTGACAGACCAAGCGTGAGTCGAGTCAAGCTGTAATGTTACTTTTGCTAAGTATTGTTTGACATTTTATCATGGAAAGACTTACGCCTGAAAAACGTTTACAAATCGTTCAACTTTTTTAGGAAAATTCACGTTCTGTCAAGATTGTGTTTCGCGCGCTTCGCTCAACTTGTGGTCAACATAATCGGCCTTCTGAACGTACTATTTGCAACACCCTTGCCAATTTTGAAACTCAGCATTCATTATTGGCCGTAGCTGAGAGTGTGCACAAAGACCGTGGAGAATCGATTCGGCGCCGTTCCATGCGTGCTTGGTGGATTTAACGTCGAGATCTTAAACTGAAAGCGTACATAATACAGCTTGTGCAAGAGCTGAAGACGCTCAACCTGCAGATTCAACCTGAAGAGATTCAAACGCTATTTGATGCTTCAAATTGAATCTCGTGATATTGGTGATGTTTGGTTTCAACAAGACGGCGCCCCACTTCCCACACATCGCATCAAACAAGGGATTCGCTGAACATTCGATCGGTCGGTTGGCCATTAAAATCGTGTGATATCACACCGTTATACTTTCTAAAGTCGTCGAAAATTTGACTCAACGGATGGACTATCTGAGATAATCTTCCTAAAATAAATGCCAAAGGATGTTTTTTCGAATGGTATTAATCATTTTTCTTTTGTGATTTTCTTTTTCTATAAAAAGGTAGGGAATATCGAAATGTATCACCTTTTTGTACAATATTTATTGCAAACAAGATTTAATAAGGATACAATTTTTTATACTAATTTAATTGTTTCCTTTTGCATAGATATATGTATATAGTTTGAAAAGAAATATATTCCCACGATTTAGCATAAACTTGATAATTGGCACAATCATTGGTTAATTGATATCCTGTTTTTCAATTGTTTGTGGCAAAGAAGCCAATTTAAATAACTGAAATTATTTCTTCACCTACATATATATGCATATACAGTAGTTGTCACACATATGTATGTACATATGTGCATACTTAGAATTCAAAATTAAAACAAAAATACTTAGAACAATTGAGTAATATCGTAATCAATATATAAATTTACTATTATAAATCAGTAGGAAACTTTTTAATTATTAAATCAGGAAAACAAAAAAACGGTAATTTGTATGTTAATTCGTTTGAATTAGTACAAAAACAATTTATTGTATCCGTTGGAGAAGAAAAATTACAATTTTGTAATCGCGCACCCATCGATTGGTCACTAACCGTTGCGAATATTTTTCCAATAAATTTGAGTACACTGATTGGCAGAACCAAACGGTAAAAATGGTAGCCAACAACTATAGCAATAAATGCAAATTCCAGTAATCGCAAAATGACAAATTAGAAACAGTTCCAAGTAAGCGAAAGCTTAGAAGTGGATGCAATGCGGCAAAATTTATCCACATACGTACATAGTATCAAAGTAATTTTTAAATTATTATTCTGATTTTTTTTTTAAATATGTAGGAATGCAGATGTATTAAATATATATTTTTAATGAATATATTTATCTATTTTCAAGAAATTATATTAATTTTCATTAATAAAACTTCTTAGAAAATTACGACGTCAAGCAAACTACAATTTTTTTTTATAAAAATTGTCAATTTTTGTGAACCTAGAGTGAATGTTTTGACATACATACCCACCTAGTAGAATGGAAGAAAATCATTGAAAAAATTTAGTCGCCCGGTCACCGGCATATCTACCCTACATATGTACATATGTGTGTATGTACGTATGTATAATTACTGTAACTGCATACATCAGTATCAGATCTATTTATACATACTATGTACATATGTAAGTACACATGTAAAAATAAAAAATGCAAAGGCGAGAGCCTGAATGGCAACAAAGTGAAAAAAGAAAAACAGCGGCGTGACTTTGGTCATGGACACCAATGCAATGAAGCGCTGCGACACATGGAAGCCGCAATAACCCAACAAAAATTGTACTAAAACAACATTGATGACACTCAAAAGCAGCGACAATGAAAAATGGACAAAAAAAACTTCTTTAGACATAGCCTTAAGACAAAATATGATGAGCTGAGGCATGAAAATAACATAAAAAAAACAAAAACAAAACGAACGATAAGCAAAATTCAAACAAAAATTAACAAAGGGAAGCAAACATTAAGAGCAACAAATATCAAACAGTAAAGCCAACGACTACAACGTATAACTGTTCCACAGCCGCCCTGCCAGCACCAATCCTCACGAAGAAAAAAAGGGTCAGAAGCTGCTACTCCGCCTATTTTTTATATGAGAAGTTCTGCTCGAACTCACTGTTTTTTTGTTATTAATGCATATGAGAGTAAGTGAGCAAAAGAGCGTGTGAATAATACCGATGATAAGAGCGCTTTACTCCATTCTACACAATGGCCACAGCACGTGTGTTCGAACGGTTGTTAGCATAAACCTGATATCAATGCCACAAGCTCAGATGTGCACAAGTGCGAAAAGGACGTAATCGGTATTGAATGTTGCATTTTAACACAGAGCACTCTCACTCACAATGGAGTGCGAATATGAGTGGATAGGCAAACGAGTGCATTCACTCGCCATATTTTACTCGGACCGTGCACTCTTTTACTCAATTATCCATGAAATGTTCAATGACTGAATGTGCTCATTTCACAATGGAGCTCGGCGTAAAGTGAATATATGTATGAGAATGTAAGTATGTATAAAAGAATCTGTATGCATTTCATTGTGTGTCTTTTAATAATGTGCAGTTACATTAGGTTAATATATTTGAAATATTCCAAGTGGTTAGAAATAATAATCCCATGATGTTAACTCCTTACCAACTAGTTTTAACGAGAGCCATAATGATTTATAACCGTATATTTATACCGATAAAATAAGCCATGATCGTCAGTCGGTTTTACTCTATCTTTGATTTATGTTCGAATATCGGAAGATTAGCTGATCAAATAGTTACCGATATTTCAATCTCGACGATGACAAGTGGAAATGATAACGAAGGCTAGAATTCATGAGTGCAAAGAACTTGAAACCAACGTGGAATATGATTATGTGTTTTGTGTCCAGATAGTTTTTAAGTTCATGGAAGAAACATTAATATAAGACGACACTAATGCAATTTTGTAGAAATAAAGTAATACGAATTTGAAATCAACTTCAATAATATGAAAATTAATTAATTTCATACTGAGTGATTTCACAGACTTTCATTTCGGGGCAGATGTACTCGTACATATGTATGTATGTATGTATATCACGCGATTATTTATTTTACTCCAGCTACAACATTTACAACATTTCAAAAGAGTCGACAAGGAGTTGTTTAGATCATTAAGCAGTTGTTCTTATTTTTATTGGCCGCCAACTGGTTTTAATTGATTTAAATTGCAGCGGCATGTCTTTTGCCGTTATATCCTTAATTGAAATGCGCTCATTTTTGTTGCTAATGTCGACATTTATTTTAGCTTTTATTTAAGTAAAAGTTTTAATTGATATGCGTATTGAGTTGAAGTAATTAGCTATAAGCATTGCGATGGTTTTGTGAACTTCTTTAAGGAGATTTATTTTGAAGCCTTTCACACGATACGAGCAAAGGTTCTAAGACTTGAGTTGAGTTGAGTTCTAGAAGCCTTAGATTATAATCTAGAAAGATACATACACGTGTTTGTAACCATTCACTAGGTGGAAAGAGACGTCGCAGCATTACAGACGAGCGATCTTAAGAAGCAAAAACACAATGGCCTCAACCATTTAAGAATACTCTATGGCGATATGTCACACCCCGCGAGGTATTTTTTTAAATAAAAGCTCAACAAAAAATTATAACAGCTCTTCTGAGGCGGCTTAGTAAAAGCTGAAGTTACCTTCTTTACCATATGGAGATATTATAATCTGTCGCAAGTATAAAAAGAATTTTACTTTTATAAATAGATGTGTATATGTAAGTAAAGGGTGATACAACTTTTTTTAAAGAAAAAAAAAACTCAGAGAATTCAAATTTAATGGGGAATGTTTATTATCATTCGAAAGACAATTCTTAGCATTTATTTTTTGAAGATTATCTCTTTCAAATGTTGTCCGCTGCACCCGTTGAGTCCAACTTTTTAGGACTCGTCCAAGCTTTCGAATGGTAACAGCAAATCACACGCGCGATATTTTACTTCAAGGCCTGAATCGAAGCGGGATTGTCGGCATAGACTTTAGACCTTACAACTCACCACAGGTAAAAGTCTAACGGTGTGATATCACACGATCTTGTTGGCTAATCGACCAGCCCTAAACGTGAAATTGTCCCAGAGATCACGTTCTTCAATTTAGAGCATCAAATAGTCAGTTATCAAGGCGCGATAACGGTCGCCACCGGTACACCTGTACACCGGCCCAAACTGTTGTGTTTTTGGATGAAATGACAGCTCATGAATCTCTTTAAGTTGCTTTTTGTCAGTCCGAGTTGCTGGCTTAAATAATAACTTTGGTGGACTTTGCTTAATTATTTTCGAAATGAAGTTTCAGACAGTTGATGACAGATGCCAATATAATTCGATTCGATTTAGACTAGTGCATGTGGAGCTTTAAATCTAATTATCAAAATCGGAGGAATCGGCTCTAAGCATCAAACAAAGGGTATAATGAACCACTTAGGTTATACCCATAAACATTTTCAATACATGCAATTTACAGTAGTAAATGTCACAAAAGTAGATATCCCAACAGGATAACGGCACCAATCCCATTCCTAGGAACTGTAAAGCCTGTAAAGATTTTGTAAAAATCGATTCCAATCCTTGGGAGATTGTGATTTCGAAAATTCATACGGGTAAAAGAAGGATGCCGGTAGTTATTTATAACCACATATCTTTGAAGTAAAGAGATGTGTAGAAATCATAAAAAATAATTGCTTCAGTTCAAAATATTGAGCAATAAGCAGAAATATTTTCGATGTTAAAGTTGGTGAAATTTTTAAATAGTATGAATATTTTTAATTTTATTTAATCAAAAGCAAATGCAGTCTATTTTTTCTTACAGCTTATAAATGTTGAAACGGTAGAGAAACGCAGGGTGCACATTACTGGAGTATTTCGAGTTATCTCATTGACTATTTTGTATTAATTTGGAACAGAGGGTAGTGCTTTAGTGTATTGGCGCTCATCCTTCAATTTGTGGTGTTTCTCTTGATGATTCTCCAGGTGGAGGAACCTACAATTTTATTCGAAGCGGCCTCCAAATGGTTGATACCTAAATTTTTATGAGGAACTTTTTTTTTCATGTGAGAAACTTACTCGGAGAAGAAGCCACATCCTCGCAATGATTGTGGAAACTTGATGGGATTATCAAACATTTAACTAACATCTTATGCGGTAGAGTAAATTTAGTTTTTCTTCACCCAATATACATACATATCGTATCTTCCAGAATCTGCTGGATAGCCATAAGTATGTGAGTGACACTCTTTTGTCAAATAGCAGCAGAGAGTGTCATTACAATTGATTAATTTGTCGCATGATTTACATACAAAAATAATTAATCACCAAAATGTCCAAGTATCTGAAGCGAGATACATACATTTTTATACAATTTCATTAAGGTAATTCTTTGAATTAAATTAGCTCTCGTGCTCTCTTAATTAATCCACACGATTTCTTCCATTTTCAGCTCATTTCTCTTAATTAAACTCCGCATTATACTAAATACAAATGTATGTATATACTCGCATATGTACTTACGGTACATATTTCGTTATATGTATTCATATATGTATGTATATAAGTATCTATTTACAAAGCAACCTTAATCTCAAATCTTCCAACTCATTAGTCATTCTTTGTAAGGTTTTGATGAACATTTTCACCGTTGCTGCCTGTCATTACCGTGTCTGAATTCGTAAAGATGTAACACGCACCAACATTATCTTAATTTGTGGCGATAACAATTAGTATATTAGACAGGCGGTCATCATCGTCCGAAAAGTAGAGCATCATTAATGTTTTGGCTTAAGACACAGACTGAGGTATACACACATATGTACATACAATATGGGCAGTGAGCATTTAGTTAATCATACTTGGGGCTTTAAGTTTTAATTCTCATTTATTTATTTAATTTTGCTACTTATTTTTCAAAATATATAAATGAATCAAGGTGTACAGTCGTGGTCTCATTCACAAATGTGAATGTGTATTGGATTGGAAAAATTTTATACTCTCACTTTTACATCCACATAAAGTTTTGTGCATTAAATCCGATTGTTCTGCTATGAGCGAATTGAAGAGTAAGAGGATATCAGTGTTCGAATGTGCTAGTTTTTGCCCACTGAACGTTTTTGTTTCTTTGTAAAATTTGTCTTTTACATCTTTGAATTAGTTATTTATTGAAAAATACATATTTTTAAGGATTTCCTTAGGATATTTCGAAAAGTTCAAACATTGTGCCAGCTGAATGGCCATGACAGAAAAAAAAATTTAAAATAACACTTGTGAGTACAAATATAGTGGAACAGATTTTGAAAAGAGTGAAAATACGATCTTATAAATTTACCTTCGCGAGAAATTTTTGAATTCACATTGCAGAATCGGAATGTGAAAATTGGAGCACGGCTGTAATAATATTATTTTACATAATGCGCATGCATTAACTAAAACATTTGTATACGAGAAGGCGTTTTTATGTTCGATGAATGGCGGATAAGTGTGAAAAAAATCCACATATCCTCCTGCAAGACTGACACATTTTTCATATCTTACAATTAATTTACTAATACCCTCCTAAAAAATATTTTCTCTTCATCTTCAAAACATACATACATTTTTACCCCTCAGCTCTTTATTCGTTTTGGAAACAGGTAATAAACACTCGAGATCAGCAGATCTGGACTGTAGGGTGGTGGGTGATTAAAAAATCGAAGCCCTCCTCATACAGGACAACCTACACGCTGCTGTCGTTTTTGCGGAGAATAATTTCAGGAGTGGTCACCTCGAACCGACATTAGCGCATTGGCAGCATAAAATATCGCTGACGATGTAATAATAATCTGTACAAGAAAAAGAAGGAGAATATTATATTAATTGAATTATTAATTTGAAATATAAATTTTAAGTGGAACATTTTTGGTATTCGTTACTTAATCAAAATTTTCTTCACTTTTCTTCCTGGAAGTGGAAAAAGATATATTTATAGCGCGATTTGTTTGAAAAATTCCTTGTTTCAAATTAATTAAAACCCGTTATCAAATATCGAAATACGAGAACAATTGTATAATACTCCATTTGAACGGTATATTAATTTGAGTATTTTAAAAATAAAGGGTTAGTCAAGGCTAAATGTATCAACCGATATAAAAAATATTAGTAAAACCAAATATAAATTTTTGTTACATATTATCAGAAACGATCCTGCCTTCACAATATAAAGTTCAAAATTTTTTAAAAGTTGCTATTAGCGTAATTAATTATCCATATCGGTGCTACAAATGGCAATTAAAGAAGAGTTCCCTTGGAAATAAATTAAAAAAATACAGCAAACCAAATGGCATTTTTAAAAACTTAATATGATTGCACATAAGAGAGTTTTCGAAAGCCTAAATAGATCATTACAAGATACTAGAAATAATAATTGTTAAATGGGAGGAGTTACTGTATTTTTAACCGTGGATTTCCGGTAGACTTTACCGGTAAGGTCCAGGGGAATGCCATTCATTATCCGGTAGATTTCCTGAATACACTAAACTCTTCCGGTTTCCCAACTCATACATATATTGAAATTATGATTTGGAAAACGAATTATGGTACTGCGAAATATAAATCTACCAAAATTGTGCAATGGCACCAGATTATAGGTGAAAGTATTGAATCGAGCTGTAGTGGAGGCTAATATACTTACTGGTTGTTTTCAAGGAGAAGATGTATTTATTTCTATGATTCCCCTCATACTATCAAATTACCACTTCGAATTCAAGAGAGTGCAGTTTACTAATAAATTATTCTTCGCAATAACCATAAACAAAGCCGAAGGTCAAACTCTTCAGGTAGCAGCAGTAGACTTCAGAGAAAGCTCTTCCTCCCATGGCCCGTTGTATTATGCATGCCCCAGGGTAAGCTCACAGAGTAGCCTGATGATTCTAGCACGCCCAGAAAAAAACAAAAAATATTGTCTACAAAGAAATGCTGCGATAGGTATAGGACTTCGTTTTCATAAATATATGGAAAAATTTTAATTTATTTTCATGTTTACTTAAACCTACATTGTAATAAAAAAATTTAAATTTTATAAGTATGAAAAAATGAGAGATTCGGTCAATCATTGAAAAAACACCCTTTTGAAGGCACTGACGGACTTGAGGAAACATATTACAACTTATGGTTCTGAGTTATTTAGTGTGTATGTGAAATATAAAAGAGGTATGGATGTATGTGGCTTAACAAGGAAATATCTCAAATGGAATTTATCATTTTAAAATAAAAAGTTTTAAAAATCATGGCTAAAAAATAAACAAATAATATTCAATTATATGACATGGTGTACACAACTTTTGGCTCCACCGAAACCTGCTGGCTACATTTGGCTGGCAATAGTATTAAGTATCCTTATGTTAAATAATAATGAAAAACAGAAACTCAGTAATATTATTGTACAAGTAAAAGAACATGTTATTGTAAAATATAAGATGCATTCTTTTTCCTCTACATACATATATAAAATGTGAATCACAAATCATAAATGCTATTTTAAAAAATTACAGCATACAACTGAATAACTATTTAAACAATTTATGGAATTCATAATTCCTCGACATAATCAACTTGACACGCGCTGCTCGCACTCTTACAACACATTCCGTCATAAAGCCTCTTACACCAGGGACCATACTCAAACTCATTCTGAAGTGTGCAAAAAAAAGGTAATGAAAGACTGTCAGCCTTGAATCAACATGACCAAATGCTAAAAATGGGCGTTACAACAAATAAAATAGGGGAAGTGGTGGAAAAGTGGTAGACACCAAAACTGTGCAAATGCTTCTAATGATTGAAGTGTGCCAAGCAGGTGCCCACAGATGTGGTGGCTATAAAAGCAATAACAAACATTAAAGTGGAAAAAGCCTTAAAGGCAACAACAATAGCACGAGTATCAGCAACAATAGCACGAATAACAACAACAAGGTGCTGCAATGCCAATTTTGTAACACCTCAATGTGCGAATTCGAGTTGCAATATTTTTTTTTTTTTTACCAATAAAAGCCATACTTATTATGTATCTCTGTAAGAATGTTTGAGTATCATTTTGAAATGCACATACATTGTATATGTGTATGTGTACAAGTATGTATGTTTTTACAAGTTCAAGCTTAAAAGGCATTTAACCGTAAAAGGAGGATATTAGTAACAGAGATGATTTAAAACTGTTGGCAGCCGCAGTGATGGAAGGGGCAAATGCTTTTGTGGCAGTGACATTGAATGCCTCAATGCTAACGAATACATCTGCGGGGTGAATAAATGTATATACATACATACATAGATAGTTGCTGACGTCTGGTAAACTTTGTATTAACCGAGTAGCTGTGGGTGCCCAAATGGATTGCACGGCAGGTGCGACAAACTGTTATATATGTATAAACATATAAATATGTATGTGTCTATTATATTATATAAGCAGATGCCACCATAATAAATAAATACTATACATATCTACAATATTTTTGTGTTTTTTTTTTGTTTTTGCTTTTCGAGTATTTAATTTGATTGTTATTTTCTATTATGTGATTCAGCGCGAAAACTGACAAACGTGTCCAGTGGCCAAGTTGACAGTCGTTAACAGGCGACAGCCATGCTGATGGACAGTTGTGGCAGCTATGGCAAGTGCTTGTATCAGTCACCTTCAATGGTTTAATTGGACACATTTTCTATTTTTGAGGTACAAAAAACGGACGTGAACTTGACATCGCTGACTTCCTCTGGAAGATCAGATTTCACAGTATGCGGGCGGAAAACTCATAACATGTCGCTGTAAGCAATAAATATTGTCATAAGGAAATCTTTTAATAATAACGCGAGAGACCTTAACTCTCAGTGCGGACGATTATTATTTTTTTGCATGACTTGACCGTTATTTTTGAATTTAAATTTTATCGATTTTTTTTTATTTATTTTTACCTAATCAGTTTGACTTTAGACCCGGTAAATCCACCATATATCCAGCATATGTCGAACACACCTATTTATAGATTTCACATCAGCTTTCGATAACACGAAAAGGAGTTGCATCTATGTCTTTATATATGAATTGGGTATGTTACAATATATTATGAGTAAGAGCCCTTGAGTTTTTCGAGAGAAGAGTTTTTGTTGTTGTTTTAGTAACCGCAAAAATATTTCCCAAATTGGTTTTCGGGACTGTCACTCCCAGTCTTTGGTCGTATGAAAATCCGGGTCGTTCTGGTATAAAGACCAGACAAGGCATAAAAATGTGTCCTAAATCGTATTTTTGATCAGTTGATAAAAACTATCCAATCAAAGATGACTCGTAACTGATTTAGCCACTATCTTTCTACTTGGAATATTGATGTAAATTTCCAAAATCCCTCAGACTTGCATATTGCGGAGCCTCAGAGTGGTATAAATTACCGGGCTCGCGGTTAGACACTGTATTTCATCTCCACCCTGCAGAACATAAATTCATGAAGAAAACGTTAAATCATCATAAATTAAATTTATGCACATAATACTTTTTGTTGGCCCTTATCAAATATGACCAACATTGGCAAGCAGCCAATGTATTGGCTGACTGATAATAAAAAGTGGTGAATAACTTGCTAACAAAACCACGCATTAAATGAAAAAGTGCTGACAATTTCTGTAACACCAACTGTGGTGGAGGAGATAACAAAAAAAAAAACAAAAATTGGCAACAGTTGGTTTAACGGTCAAGAGTAAAAAATAAGGAAAATAATAAAAATTCATATTGCGAATGAAACTGTAGCAATTTATTTGTTATTTGTTAAAGTACAATTTTTTAGAAAGTTAGAAGCTTCTGCTAAAACACCTATACTTCAAAACTCATACAAAAAATAAAATCTTGTTATCCAACTATTGGGTTTTCCCAAAAGGAACCGGCGATCTTTTAAAAGAAAGTAAATACATTTTATTAAATTTAATAATGAGCTTTAATCAATTATGTAATTTCCATTTTGTTGGATGACCTTTCGCCATCTTTACGGTAAAAAACTGAACCAAGTGTGATTTTATAGCCTCGTCATTTTCGAAAGTTTTACCATTTGATGAGTTGTGGAAAGATCGAAACTAATGGTAGTCTGACGGTGCAAGGTCATGGCTATATGGTGGATACATCAACAGCTCCCAGCCAAACTCTGACAGTTTTTGGCGAGTGACCAAAGATGTGTGCGGTCTGGCATTGTCCTGGTGGAATATGACACCTTTACGATTGACCAATTCTGGCCGCTTCTTTTTGATGGATGTATTCAATTTGTCCAGTTGTCCACAGTAGATACCCGAATTAATCGTTTGGTTCCTTGGAAGCAGCTCAAACTATACCCCATTCTTCCAATCTCACCAAAGTGACGGCATAATCTTCTTTTGGTGAATATCAACCTTTGAAGTGGTTTGTGACGCTTCATTGGACCATGATAGTTTTCGAATGACGTTATTATAAACAATACATTTTTCATCTTCAGTTATGATTTGCTTCAAAAACGGATGATATTCATAGCGTTTAAGATGTAGGTATATCACAAGCGTTGAAGCAGCTTGTTAAATGAATTTCTTTCAATTCATGTAGTACCCAAATATCAAGTTTTTTACCAGTACAAAACATATATGATTATGAACAGTTGTTTTTGGTCTACTCCTTGGTCTATTTTTGGTTTGACGATCCGATTCGGTTAAAACCTTGATATCGTCATCATCAACTTCACTTGGCCGTCCTGAACGTGGCTTATCTTTGAGTGAAAAATCTCTAGAACGGAATTGGACATACCAACTTCGCCACTGTATTTCTCTTAATTCCTTATCACCATACAAATTATGGAACTTTTAGGCAACCTGCGCTGCATTTTTTCCTTTAAGGAAAGCAATCTAAAAGTGACGGCTTATAACTGTCAAAAGAAAGAATACAATTAAATAGTCACAAATTGTTCAAAGAAATTGTCAAGGCCGTCTGTATGAAAAATGTCCGGTTTCTTTTGAGGCAACCCAAAACATAAAATAATACCCACAAGTACTGAACTAAGTATGTATATAATTTTATATCTGCTCATAAATCAGTGCTTAGTATATGTCCAATCTGCTTCTGACAAGTAAAAGTAGCTACATTGAATCGATACGGATACTCCTTCCTCAAAACTTGGACCATATGTACGTACAGTGATGAACTAAAGTATTGGCATAGCAAGATAGTTCAAATTTAACACCTCTTTTTGATCACTTATGAAAATATTTTTAATTCCGAAAAAAAAGAAATGCTAGACAGAGGACACATTTTCATCTATTTCATATACATACTTCTGTGCGGGTTACGAGAGCTCAAGAATGTTCTTAACAATTATTTAACAGTTTTGGATGTAACTCTGATTTTTTTCATCCGACTACAAAACTGCGTTCGCAAATCTTAGCATAATCTCAACCTAATAAAAGAAGTATTTCTTTTTTACTTCCGTGATATTCTATACCACTTTGTGCCTTATTGTGCTAAAATAACAATACTTTTTTTATTTTCTTCTTTTTCAAAGTCTTTGAAAAATGTAACAAACCGGAGGATCACCGCCTTTTCTTAGAACCATAAACCGATCCCCAGGACACATTACAAATTGCATTATTAATACGGATTATTCTATTATCTGCTCTATTGAAAATTTTGTAAATTAGATTTTGTTTGTTGTTAAATTCATTGGGGAAGCAGGATCGCCATGAAGGTATGTACCATATTATCAAACAGGACTTAAAAGATTTTAGAAAGGAAAAAGGGATCCTTAAAAGAATAAGGCGGCCTAATACCCTTCCCCAATTATTTTCATTCCTAGAACAGTTTGCGCTCTAAATATTGATTGACTTTATTAAAAAATATAAATTCTATTTATACTACAATTTCTGCCGCAATTCACTTCCGTGGTTCCATTCAGCAACCAAATGATTGCTGGTTTCTTCGATTATGCTATTTTTATTGTTTTGTTTACAACCTAATTAAAATCAATACACTGCCGTTACGATTACAATTTAATATAAGGCTTGCTACGCACAAAAGCACAAAGTTAAAATCTCCCCAAGCTCACTAAGTACCGCCGATACGGAAGTAATTGATTATCGGTAATGCCAGAAAAAAGCTGGTGCGATGAGGAATGTCGAACTGCAGTTGAGAGGAAACAGATAAAACAAAAATCATAATAAGTTATCTAGCGAACACTAGCAAAATACACGTTAAGAGATATCTCCGCCACTTAAACTTAGAAGTAATTTAAAAATCAATTAAATTTCCTGTAAAAAAAAAAACAAAAAATGCATTCTTATGGAATCATTTGCTGATTCTAATTCAAGTGGTTGTGAATTTTTTTTTTTGGTTTCCATCATCTATGAAGTCTCTAACGATTGTTACAGAATCGCAGATATGTTCGCAGACTTTTCGAATCTAATTATGTGTCGAACATAAATTCAACCCTGCATCGATTCATTTACCCTTACTGAATGCCTTCTTTTGATTGCGTAAAAGTACCACATATATCCGCTGATGTTGTTTATCACCATCTTAATGCCCTTAAGAGCTCAATTACATGCGGTCCAGATAATATCTCTACTAGTGTACTTCAATTTTTTGCTGAATCTCTATATATACCATTGAGGAACATATTCAATGCTTTATTAACCGAGTTAACAGCAATGCGCCATTCGCTTCTTCCTTTTGCTGTGTGGCGCCAATTGGAAATACCAAGTACAGGTCCTTCTCTACCTGGTCCTTCCAACGGAGTGGAGGTCTTCCTCTTCCTCTGCTTCAGCGTAGCCGCTGCTTCTTGATTCTCTGAACTATGTCAATGTCGTCGTATAACTCGTACAGCTCATCGTTCCATCGTCTGCGATATTCGCCGTTGCCAACTCGAAGAGGACCATAAATCTTACGCAAAACTTTCTCTCGAAAACTCCTAACGCCGACTCATCAGATGTTGTCATCGTCCATGCTTCCGCACCATATAGCAGGACGGGAACGATGAGGGACTTGTAGAGTTTGGTTTTCGTTTGCCGAGAGAGGACTTTACTTTTCAATTCCCTACTTAGTCCAAAGTAGCACCTGTTGACAAAAGTGATTCTGCGCTGGATTTCAAGGCTGACATTATTATTGGTGTTGATGCTGGTTCCTAGATAGAAAAAATTATCTACGACCTCGAAGTTATAACTGTCAACAGTGACATGGGAGCCGAGTCGCGAATGCGATGACTGTTTGTGTGATGACAGGAGATATTTCGTCTTGCCCTCGTTCACTACCATATCCATATCCTTCGCTTCCTTATCCAGTCTGGAGAAAAGAGAACTCACTGCGCGGTTGTTGAGGCCAATAATGTCGATATCATCGGCGTACGCCAGCAGCTGTACTCTCTTATAGAAGATTATACCTTCTCTATTCAGCTCTATTGCTCGTATGATTTTCTCCAGCATTAAATTAAAAAAGTCAGACGATAAGAAATCACCTTGTCTGAAACCCCGTTTTGTATCGAACGGTTCGGAGAGGTGCTTCCCGATCCTGACAGAGCTTTTAATGTTGCGTAACGTCAATGTACATAGCCGTATAAGTTTTGCGGGGATACCAAAATCAGACATAGCAGCATAGAGGCAGCTCCTATTCGTGCTGTCGAAGGCGGCTTTAAAATCGACAAAGCGATTGCTATTCTAACTTCTTCATGGCCAGGTAGTGGAACGTCTTTTCCATTGTCGTCGATTGGGGTTTCGGGTTCACTATATCCAATTACTCCGTTTTCACTGCTATTCAGAAGGCTGGAGAAGTGTTCCCTCCATAAATTTAATATGCTCTGGGCATCGGTGGCTAGATCACCTCTTTGTGTCCTACAGGAGTCTGCTCCGGTCTTGAAACCTTCTGTAAGTTGTCGTATCTTCTCATAGAATTATCGAGCATTACCCTTGTCGGCCAGCTTCTCAGGCTCTTCATACTCACGCATCTCGGCCTCTTTCTTTTTTTGTCTGCAGATGCGTCTTGCATCCTCTTCAGCTCTCATCCTTTACTTCACTTTAAACTTGATCATTTCGGGTTTCCACCTACCCTTCTCAAGTGGATTTCATCGTACTTGATTGGTGGAAAACAAAAAGTATTTTTAAAAATTGTACATCACGTGAAATAGCAGTAACATCTGGTGTTCCTCAAGGCAGTCACCTCGGTCCCTTACTCTTCCTTATATTCATCAATGACCTTCCAAATGTAAAATACTCATGTACGCAGATGATGTCAAGCTCTTTAAATCAGTTCATTCTATTGAAGATAGAGAGCTTTGGCAACTTGACTTAAATAATTTAGTTAGGTGGTGCGATCCGAACTGTGTGTCCCTAAATTTAAAAACGTGCAAATATATAGGTTTCTCCGGAAAATCTTTCCAATCCTTTGCCTATTTGATGCATAATCACAGTGTTGAACAAGTTACCGATTTCTTTGATTTAGGTGTCACAATGGACCCTAAGCTAGATTTTAGAAATCATATATGTACATAAATTATTATGCTAATAAGGCAAAAAGAGTTTTAGATTTCATTAAACGTTGGGCTAAGGAGTTCAAGGACCCATACATTGCCAAATTACTCTTTACCTCACTTGTTAGGCTTATTTCGGAATATGGCTCAGTTGTATGGAGTCCGCATTATCAATTATACAGTGATAAATTGGAATCTGTACAAAAGCAATTCCTATTATTCGCGTTAAGAAATTTTAACTGGGATGCGAACAAGAATATGCCTTCTTACAAAAGCCGTATACGGCTCATTAATCTGCCTACACTCCATAGTCGTAGAAAGATACTCGGAGTTTTATTTTTAACTAAATTGATAAGAGGTGCCATCAATAGCTCATACATACTTAGCGAGCTTAACTTCACCATCCCTTTCAGAATATCTAGACACTTTAGGCCCTTTTCATTGGGCTCATGCATAACACACTTTGAAATGCACGACCCTTTTAGATCTTTATGTGACGATTTTAATACACATTTCCCCAATATTGATTCCTCTGACTCGCTTTTCTGTATCAAAACCTACTTACTGAGTGTTTTAAATAATTGAATACATTCCATCTTCTTTTCCCCATGAAATTTTATAGCAGCTGAACAAATCTGTAGCTATTTAGCGTAAGAGGCAAGTGTAACCGCGACCTTCCGGGGTCGGTTTCGGGTTCAGGGCAGTCCGGACTGTTACTAGTTTTCGGTAACCGGTCTGTTAGATTTTTCGATTTCCCTCAGACGTGCCCCTCGCTCCTCGGTTGGGCAGGAGGTGGGTAACGCTGGTTTCGCCGTTAAACAAAAGAAGACTTTTCTAGAAGGCAAGAAGATAAACTTCGTGTAACTATTGCGAAAAAATTGTTGCTTTTATAAAACAATGGGTCTCCTGTGCGATACGAACAAATGTGGGCTCACGCTAAGTGTATTCCGAACCGAAGTTTTTTCGAAGTGTTCTAATTTAATAAATTTTTAACTTTTTCAATGATTTTTTTTATTTTACTTATAAAATATATTTAAAGTTGAAGATGACTTTTGAAGCGGTCCGATGCAATTAATTTTATGTTTTCCAGTTTTGAAATAAAATAATACTTTTTAATCTTACAAACATTTTGTATTATTTTAGGGTTCAGACATTGTGTTGCAATATACCACATTAGCCGACATGATATACCACATTACCAGCCAATTTTTTTCGAAGGCCTATTTCTGGCATTTGAGATTTTTTTTTAAATATCACTAAAACTGTCAGCTGTAGGCCTATTGCCTTTCGCTTCATTTGTTTGGGATATTCGTAAGATCTGAAAACTCAGTTTTCATTAATGTTACTTAAAAACTCTGGATTTTACAAAGAAAAATAAAAAGAGTATTCCACATTAGCCGCACTTACTCTATCCCTATTTGACTTTTCGATTGGATCTATATTGATGTGATATCGATTCGTGCAGAAAGTCAGTTAAGAGCTCCTCAAAAAAATCCATCGGCCGTTCCGTGGCGGCTCAAAATAACCTGTAGGTCCATCCATTTATTGGAAGACATCACATGGTATACCACAAATTGAAGGAGGAGTTCGGCCATATATCCGACTAAGAAATAATATTGACAATTATACAAATTTCAAGCCTTTACTAGACTCTCCTCTTTTGACAATTACAACAGATCAATCGATGCAACGGCGATGGGTCAGTTTTAATTTTCACGAAATTGTGTAACGAATGCCAGTTGAAAGAGATTTTTTATGAATAACATAATAACATGAAACATATTGTCTTCTGAATACTAAAAATCTGTTAATATTGACTTTTAATCTGCAAATATGACTGCCGCCGAAATAACATCAACACATTTACACACGCACATATAAAATATTTGCGCATTAAAACTTATAAACAATAATGAATTTCACCAGCATCAATGTTATTGACAACCGCCAACTATTGTTCATTCTTAACCGATCTTTAGGAAAATCAAATAAAAACCGTACATTGTTTGTTAGTCGTAAAACGAGACCGTTAATTGCTTGTTGATTGCAAGACATACTCATATATTAAAGCGGTAGTGTGGTCGATCATTTTCGGTGAATTATGTTCTTGTGTTCTTATGATTTTGTATTTTATGCTTTACTCGTCGAATTGGCTTGTAATTCGTTATTCGTATCGACTTGAGTGCTTTTGGACTTGCTGACGTTTTTATTCGTCTTTCTTCATTTCATTCTTGTTTTATGACTTCGCCATGTCTGTCTTAAGCTTTCATTTATTTTTTATTTATTTTTATTGTTTTAGCTCTTAACTGCTACGTGTTCTGTTAAATATTTAATTTCGTGCTGGATCTTCGAGCATCATCAATCTGTCATTGCTGTTGTTAATACTTTATTAAGTATTATAAATTTTAGTAATTTAATGTATTTATTAAATAGAAGAATCTTTTGATTCTATAGAAATAAAATTTAAAAATATTCCTTCGAAAGCAAGGAAATTCTAACCCTATTTAACATTCGGGGAGCACTTCTACAAAGCATCCGAGAGAAAAGAGTGACAGTTTGAATAAGTATCAACTTTAACCCTAACACCATTCCTTCTTTTCGCTGTTTGGCGCCATTTGGAAATACCAAGTACAGTCAGGTCCTTCTCTACCTGGTCTTTCCAACGCAGTGGAGGTCTTCCTCTTCTTCTGCTTCTACCGACGGGAACTGCATCGACAACTTTCAAAGCTAGAGTGTTCTTATCCATCCGGACCACATGACATGACGCATGACCTAGTCACAGTTTCTCCAGTTTCTGGATTCGCTGGACTATGCCAATGTCGCCGTATATCTCCTACAGCACATTGTTCAATAGGCTAACACGTTTAATACTGGCTCCAGATAGGCGAAGAAATCTACGACTTCAAAAACATGACTAGTAACAGTAACGTGAGAGCTGAGTTACGAATGTGACAACAGTTTGTTTGATGACAGGAGATATTTTGTTTTGCCATCGTTAACTACCGGACCCATATCTTGCGAAAGCAGAACTTACGGCGGTTGTTGAGTCCAATAATGTCAATATCATCGACGTACCCCAGCAGCTGTACACTCTATAGAACATTATATCCTATCTATTCAACTCTGCTGCTCTTATTATTTTCTCAAGGAAATGATCAGGAATCATTTTGTCTGTAACATTGCTTGGTGTCGATCGGCTCGGTGAGGTCCTTTCAAATCATGACGGAACTGTTAGTGTTGCTTAACATCAGCCGTATAAGTTTAGCGGGTATACTGAATTCAGCGCCTATTCGTACTGTAGAAGGCTGCTGTACGAAGGGAGTTTGAAAGACCGTCCCCCATTCCTTTATTCCGAGTTGCTGATAAGTGCTTTCTGAAAGCAGGTGTGCAAATCTAACAGTTTTCTACTCGACTTGCACACCTGTTTTCAGAGTAGCTGTATGTTGTATATTGTTTCGATGTCGAACCTTCCTTGTGTTTGTTGGCGAGCGTTCTTTTGTACACAAAGGTGGGTGAGTATCTTCACTACAGCAAGATTGAGGTCCGAGTCGATGTTGGGTCCTCGGACTGCACGCACGTCAAGAACAGTGGAGACATGCCTTCACTTCGGATAACTATTAGTAGACATCTAGCTTATTTTATAGGTCCACCTATCTGGCTTTCTCAGTTTTTTCCAAACATCCAGATCATTTGCCGATTTTCAGCCAAATCGAAGACCATAGCGCAAAAGCCTGCTACGTTTAATATGGACTGGCCGAATTTCAAAGAAAAAAAATAATAATTATAATAATAACTTTAATGTGCGAAAATTGCGCAGCTCCTAGTAGCTTCTGAATAAGACGAGAGAGAATGCTATAGAAGGTTAAGATATATAAACACATACATATACATAAGAGAAATACTATTAACTGCCTGTTTATGCTCCATCACTTCAGGCCAAATTGCCACCGAAACAGCAAGAAACTAAACGTGGACCTTTGATTTGTACCCTATAATCGCTTCATACAACCCTCCAGACCTCAACGTGTTTTTTGATATAGGTATGTATGAATGTAATATATGCATACGATGTAGTCGTCGCCGTCGATTCCACTTGTTTCATCGTCTCACAAAGCCTCTCTCCCAACGTTTTAACCGAAATGGTCACTAATGATGTATAGTTGCTTACTCATCGACGATGTGTTTGCCGCCCAGCAGGCTAGGGAAAAAGGAATGCAAGCTGAATACTCGCCGGAATGCACCGTTGTTTACTTGGCAGACTATCTGACTGATGGAGCTGAAAATTTGCAATATGACAAACCTATATGTATATGTAAAGGTCAAAAAAAGGCAAAAAAAAAAGAATGGCATTTACGGAAGCAGCGTGATAACATCGTAAGCGGTGGTGAACAACGACTGTTGCAGGTATGTTCCAACAGCAAAAGAGGAAAGGGTGTGATAGGCAGTAACTGCATATACCATACCGATGTATGTACGTTGATCAAATCATATGTTGAATACTCGATGGCCGCTCGAACACGCAGTTACACGTTTCAAGGATTTGTATGCTATAAAAGCAATGATAATTTGCATCGTATTGCGGTTGTTGTGTTGTTGTTTTTGTTTCGCAGGCGACCACAGTTGCGTATTGCAATATTAGCCTTTTAAAAAGGGAAAGAATCCACTAATTGACATCAATCGATTTGTTTTACATCATAAATATCATTCAGAATCATTTCAAACCCACACAAACGTAGGGGAAGCGAAAGAAAACCAAAATGGGTGGACAAACGAATCGAACAAGGTCTAGTGTGTGATCAGACTTCGGGTCTTCCGCTGATATTTTAGCTACAGCTCTGATTTGGTAGATTTGTGAATGGAATTAGGTGTATTTCACGCTGTCCCGTTACAATATTTTCTTATGCTCACTGCTGAAATAATTTTCTAAAGCGTTTCTCTCTTAGTATTTTCTAGTTTTATGCTTAATATGTATATAGGTAGGAGGAAACTGTTATTGAGAACGAGTCTAACTCTCAAAGAGTTAGGTGCAAAGGAAGAATATATAAGCTATACGAAGGGATTAACAAATGCATTGAAATCAATGGCGACGATGTTGAGAGATAAAAAAGGACAAGGATTACGAATAAATACAAAAATAAACGCGGGTATTAACAAAAGTTCGGTAAGTTCACCAGAAAAAAATTATTTGCCATTGATTTCGATGCATTTCTTAAACCTATAGATCCACTTCTGAAAGCAGTCTTCAAAATCCTGCTTTTTAAGCTTATCAAGTTCAGTATTAACCGAATTAATTATCTAATTAATTGCTATTGAACACCTTTCCTATTAATTTTTTTTATAATTTTTGGAAACAACCAGAAATCACAATGTGCTATATTCGGGGGGTATTTCTACGATCTCAGAGATCGCAATAAAATTACTCCTTATTTCAGCAGTGTGGCGAATCCTCTTTCTTCGTATCTCCTTTCATTTAGGTCGAAAATTATCAAATTGACTTCATTGTTAGATTTACATTGGCTCATTTACGTCATTTCTAATCAGCATGTGAATATGTTCCGATATTGTAACAATTTGCGCTAAATAAGACTTAATGATTTCCCAAATGTTTCAAGTTCGATCACTGATTTGAGAAATAAAATCCCCAAGATTTAATGTTCGGTTTCTTTATTGCAACACTAACATACATCTCTCTAAAAACATACAGTTTACTCCACTTTACTCTACACCGACATTGTTACCGAGTATTCAACTAAACATCCCAGAAGTGCGTGCTTTGTTGTTATATGGCTACAGTTTGCTCGTATGTATCTACCAGAAGATTCTTTTTGAATGTTTTCGATAGCGAACATTCGATACACGTGCCCTGGAACATGCTGTAATTATCGGTCTCTTTCTTTCATATGATATTCGTATTTGCATTTCGCTATAATATTTATATTTTCCTCTCACAATACGAATACAAGAAATTATGGTTCAACAATTAATACTTTCTAGCTAAAAGTATTACGTTTTTTTTTTTTTTGGTTTTTTTCAGCCATATCCTTCAATTAATATATATAATTTCCGAATAACTACGTCAATAAGTTTAGTTAAAGAAATCACAACGTATTATTTTTTTTATTATACTCGAAATATACATATGCACATATATATTTTAAATTAAGTTTCAACGAAAAGAGCTGCTGTAATTTAAGTATTTCATCGCATCGAATGTGCCGCATACACCTGTTATACCAGAGATTACATTTACCATTAAATAAACTGATATGGTGAGGATCTAGTAAAAAGCAAATGAGAGCGAAAAGCAGCATTTAGAATTTTTTGACCCATTCATCGAATATAAAATGTTTTTGGAAGCTGTTTCTTACAGAATGTTTTATAATATAATCATAATAAGAAATTTTAAAAGCGTGGTTAAAAGCTTTTACCTCTGCCCAGGGACATTTCTGCAAATAATTGTATTTAATTGCAACTACTAAGTTTCGTTTCGATGTAATCAGTCGGTTACCGACAATACGGATATTGAACCAATTGATTGACTTTCATCATTCCACATTGAAAGTAAAAAAAAAATAATAATTTTGGCGCAAAATGCATAGTTTATGGGAAAACAGTAGCCAAAATTATTTTAGCAGAAATCATAAACCAAAAAGTTTTAAATATTTAATTAGGCATAAAAACGTACGTATGAAAATACCCGCCGTTGCATTGCGTGTCGGTTGCTATTATTCTCTTTTGTTTTGCAACCAAAATAACTGTTAGTGTTAGCATGATCATTGATCTAAATTTGTAGAATTATGCAAATTACCACTCATATGCTATTCACGTTCTGCGATTTTCATAATTCTTACTTTTTAAATCCATAGGCGTTGTATGTAAATTCCTTTTAAGCGCGCCTGAAAGGTAAAATGTGAAGATAGAAAGCATGAGGTATGAATAAATCAATAGGTAGGGTAAGAACGAGAGCTATTTGTGTTGTTTACAATAATTTAAAATATTCATCTCGTCCAAAAACTGGAATTAAATCGCGAACTCAGCAATACGGTATCGATGAAATTAATGCATTTTTTGGCGCTGAAGCTGTATTAAGGACCAATGTTTATCGATGATATGGTGATTTCAATCGAGGTCCAAGATCACTCCAACGCGAATTTCGTGAAGGTCGTCAAAACTCAGTCGTTGTTACAGAAACGATTGCTGCTGTGCGCAAACTGATATTGCATGGTCGCAATGTGACCTATAATTAAGATAACTAAAAGAATTGGTGGGAGCAGCATACATTCAATATTGCATGAACATTTGAATCTAAAAATTGTGCACGTTGGTTCCCGCACAATTTGGCAATCGCTCAAAAAATGTGGAAAAGGTGTAGATGTCCCAATCGTGCCAGTAGAACACCGCACAATAGTAAATTCTGGAGGTACAGATCAATTGTGTCTCACACATTGACTGAAACAATTGAGTGCTCAAAACCCCGATTTGATGAGTCATCTACCGTATAGTCCTGACTTGGCACCGAATGACTTCTTTTTATTTCCGCATGTAAAAAATAAGCCGAGAGGCCAAAATATTTCCACACCAGGCATAGTGCTTCAAACGCCTGAACCGCTGAAGCGATTTTGGGCCGAGTTTCCTCTCAATTTGGGGTCTGCGTCTAGATGTTTTTCCTACAAATGGAGGTATCTACAGTATAGAGTAAGCTTCCTCCGAACGGCTGATATTTTTTAATGAGGAGTTTTATTTCCTGTCAGAAATACACTCGGAGGGGTTGACATTCCCTGCCGAGGGACGACCGCAGTTAAGAAAATAAATTTTCTATAATTTTGGACGTTGGTCGTACCAAGATTTGAACCCTGACCTGCTGAACGGCAGTACGGAATGCTAACCGACTACTTCATAGAAGGCATAAAGAGTTGTTTGAAATCTAAAATTCAAGGATACTCCATGGAGTATTGTTTAGACAGTTATTTCGAATGTAATGCCATTATTTATGCATTCATTTGGACTTTTTGCAAGCTTGGATTACACTCACCGTATGAAGGTTTTTTGTGTGTTTATCCTTAGTAGTTTTTGAAGGTCATTTCTTCCTTATTGATCATTTTGCCAAACGATCTGGTAAGAAGGCAACATTTTATGGGCTTGCCAAAGCATAAAGAATAGTTCAGTTATTTTCACCAAGTGGATTACTTTTCACAACTAAACCGTAATAGTTTTTAAGGGAATACGTATTTGCTCTTAAGGAGAAGTATTAATAAATTTAATAATAATAAAGTTTAATCGAGCAATGAAAACAATCACAATTTATTATTATAGAATGGATTGTAGAACAGAGATAATTAAGTCAGCCTGTTTCCTCTCGTATACATCAAGCTTCTTAAAGGGAATCATGTCTATTTGCTTATTCGTCTGGCTGTTTTATACAACCGTTAGCGTAGGCATTTTTTAGTAACAATTTACAGGCAATCAAATTTGCAAAGTGATATTATTTACAAGGATAGCGGCTGGTATTTTTTTTTTATCTAAGCTATCCATACCCTTTGCAACATTTAATCACAAATTGACCCACATGTGGTTGCGTTTAACAAATCGTATATTGTCTCAGCAGACATACATACATACAAACACTGCAACAATTTCATAAACCCAAATTTGCTAACCTGAAAGGTCGCTCTTCCTCAATGGACGATGCGCTGACGCAGAAAAAAGGTCTTTAAATAAATAAAAGCGGAAAATTTGCAGCTAGGAAATTGTGCGCTAAGGTGAAGACAGGTAAAGCCTGAGCTTGCCAATGTAGGAAAAGTAGACTTGAAATGGTGGAATAACGAAATCCCTCATTCGTCTCTGTATGTGTAATCGAGGGAGGTGAAAATGTTGTTTGTTATGTACAATATTAAAGTGAAATCTTAACTGCTGCAATGATGATGAGCATTTTTATCCTTCTGCTGTCTCGTTATTCACGGTTTTATTTATGAATTTAATAAAATTACTTTAATAAATGAAGTAAAATATAATAGTTCAAGATTTCTCATACATTATACATTATACATATTAATTCTTTTTAAAGTATTGTTTTACTTATACACATAATTGACGCTTTATAACCGCTGAAGTGATTTTCGGCCAAACTCCTCCTCCAATGTGTGGTATGAGCCTATTGTTTGTTGGAGCTTTTATTTCATGCCAGATATACTCTTACACTCGGAAGACTTGACATTCCCCGCTGAGGGATGGCCGCAATTAAGAAAATAAATTTTCTTTAATTTTGGGTGTTGGTCGAACCAGAACTTAAACCCTGACCTTCCGAATGGCAGTACGCAATGATAATCACTCGGCTATTGCGTCCGTAAGAATGAAATCTACAAATCAGATAACAAATTGTATGTTTAAGCAATTTACCATAGGTTGTGATGCATTCGTACCTATCCATAATTTTTTAAATTAACATTTCCTAGCAGTATCCGCATATCCTCAGTATCCGTGTCTAGGAAAGATATATAGATGTTGTTACCCTTGCATTTATTCATCGAGCCTTTGGGCTCATAAAAGATTTCGGGTGTGAACTCCATAGGAAAAATTAGAGGTAGTGTGGTATGACCATTCCTTCTTCTTCTTCTTTATTGGCGTTGGCACCGATTTCGCGATTATAGCCGAATCAATTGTAGCGCGCCATTCATCCCTGTTTTTCGCTTTTTGGCGCCAGGTGAAAATACCAATTGAAACCAGGTCGATCTTCATCTGATCCTTCCAACGGAGTGGAGGTCTTCCTCTTACACTGCTTCCACCAGCGGGTATTGCCAAGCTGGAACACTTTCTTCCATTCGGATGGCATGACCTAGTCAATGCAGCCGGAGTCTCTTCATTCGATGAACTATGACAATATTATCGTATAACTCCTACAGCTCATTGTTTAATCGTCTGCAATATTCGCACCATAGCAGGAAAGCAACGATGAGTGATTTGTAGAGTTTAGTTTTCGTTCATCGAAGAGTTCAAAGTAACACCTGTTGGCAAGAGTTATTTTGCGTTCGATTTCAGACTGACGTTGTTGTTGGTGTTAATACTGGTCCCTAGATAGACAGAATTATCTACGACTTGGAAGCTATGACTATCAACAGTGACGTGGAAGCCAAGCCATAAATACTCAGAATGTTTGTTTGATGATTTGATGAGAGGAGATGTTTCCTTTTATCTTCGTTCACTAACCGAAGCCAAGGCTGGAGAAGGCAGAACTAATGGCACTGTTGTTAAGGGGTTACATACGTCCAGAATTTTCAAAAAATCGATTTTTTTTTATAGGTTATTATTCTTTATAGTTTTAGGCGTATTTCTGTGAAAGTCGATTGTAAAAATTCCTCATAGATACAAAGTTATGGTAGAAAATCAGACCTCCCGACGAGAGTTTAATGCACACAGGTAGCTGTCCGAGCGAAATGCACATGAAAGTTTAAACGCGTTTTTCTCGAAACTACTTTTCCCGGCACGGTCTGCATGATAACTCATACAGTTTTTAACATTTTTTGATGCGATTTTTTTTTTAAATATTCGAGCCGTATTTTTTATTAAAAAATTTATTTTTATTAAAAAATTTTATGAACATAATTAAAGTGTGACATTTATGACGTAAAACGCATACTTTTTTTCTAAATTCCGTAAATTGGAAAATTTTTCGAAATTAAAAAATTCGGCTCGACAGACTATAACTACAACTTCATTTTACAAGAATTTTTTTTATTTTTACAGATCCATCAACATTCCAAGGATAAATGATGCAGACCGTGGAGCAACTTTTTTTTCATTGTACTTTGGGTCACGTGATATTTTATGTACTAATTTTTGTAAAGAAAAATTAAAATACATTTTTTTATAAACTTTAAGTACCAATAAACATTGTATAAAATTTCTTTATATTTATTTCTATTGTTATCCCTTCTGAAAACAGTTTTTGTTTTAGCGCATTTTTGGTGCTGCTGGACGTATGTAACCCCTTAAGGCCTATGATATCAATGTCATCGGTATACCCAGCAGTTGTACACTCTTGTAAAAGATTGTACTTTGCCTATTTATCTCTGCAGCACTTATTACTTTCTACTGCATTCAATTGAAGAACTCAAACGAAAAAGAGTCACCCTGTCTGAAGCCTCGTTGGGTGCTGAAAGGCTCGGAGAAGTTCTTCCCAACTTTGAAAGCGTTTCTGGTGTTGTTCAGCGTTAATTAACGCAGCCATATAAGTTTTGGGAATACCAAATTCAGACATAGCGGCGTAGAGACATCTCCTTACTGCGCTGCCCAAAGCAGCTTTAAAATCAATCTAAAGGTCATAGTCTTTTTGGACCATGGTGAATATCGGGTCAATGATTGACTTACCAAGTCTAAAGCCACACCGATAAGGTCTAATCAGATTTTTGGCGGTGGGCAATACGCTCGATAGGACCTTATATGCGATATTAAGGAGGCTTATCCCACGATAATTGGTGCAGACTCTGGAGCCCTCTTTTTTATGGATTGGGCATACCACGCCTAAATTTCAATCGTCGGGCAAGATTTCGTCTGACCATCTTCTGCAAAGAAGCTGATGTCAGCACTTCCCCATTATATTTAAATAGGTCTGTCGATAAACCATTGGCTCCAGCCGCTTTGCTGCTCTTTAAGCGGGCAATCGCTATTCGAATATAGTCATTGTCGAGTAATGAAGCGTTCGTTCATCATATATGAAAGAATGCAATTCTCAAATAGTTCTGATATGATTATCTAATCTGTTTAATCTTCTCATCCTTCCTGCCTTTAGCGGTATGCTATTGGCGTCTACACAGCGTCTGATGCCTCTTATGGCATCGGGTAAAGGCCATTTTTGATAACGAGCCTAGTGCCCAATTTGAATACATTTTACATTCTCCCTAAAACGAATCGATAATGCGTCAACGGTATACTCGTATAACCCATTTAGCTTGAGTAAGGTGAGCCGCACAGAACTGTCTTCTGTGTTATTTCGGAATTAAAAATTTTAAGGAAAATCTTTTAATTTTATAATAAATAGATTAACCTTAACCCACCGCTTAAATATCTTTGACGTATCTAGCCAAGTAGAAAACCGGAAGTTTCACAATGAGGGTAAGAGCGAAGCAAACTGACAAATATCATTAAAAAATGTCAAGGCGCCTGCGGTACATACAAAATCAATTGAACCAAATACAGATGAAGCAAGTGAAGAAACAAATAAGACATTGCACTATTGAACTGTCAACACAAATGTCAAGTGTCTTATTTCCCGCTCAAAGTCAACAATGAAACAATAACAAAAATTGGCAGACGCAATTTCTGAAAGGAGCGAACAGGCGGCACGCTACACTGTCGGAAGTGTAGTATATTATGTACGCGTCAAAGAAGCTATGACATTCACCCAACTCATTGACTGAGCGAGGGGTGGTTTGCCTTTTGTCCTTAAGTCGCAAGGAAATCGAAGGCACGATATGCCCCCATAGCTCCAGCAAATGCATGCTTTACCAGCCACTTCGTGAACTTGCATCCTTGTTGTTACTGCTGGTATTCGGCTGCTTTATTTGCGTAAAATCTGCTGGGAATAGCAGTTAAAGCAATGTACGAGTCCTTCGAATTTTGTTGTAGATTTCAACAAACATATTCGTTTTTCAACATTCGCCTGCTGTCGTTGCTTCCTTATTCCTTTCAATAAATAAATTGTTGTCAGATTTATGTACGGCATGTCCTAGTAATCTGAATATGCCTTAGTAGCTTTTGTTGTTGTGTCGCAAATTTGTAAAGATTTGTTAAGCACTTGGGTCCGGGAGCCGGAAAGCCATGTTCCAAGCAACTGAAACGAGCAGAACAACCACAAAGAGCCGTAATGCGACTGTTCCTTTTTTGCTTACAACAACAACAATTGATACCGTTGGACGACAAAGTGCACAACAAATTGGTGTTAACAACTTTGAAAGGAGCAACATTAACGATTTTTTTTAAACATTGTGCAAATTATGATATTATATTTTAGTTTTACACATTATTCAATTATTTAGTGCCTGGGTGAAGAAGTGTTTGTGAAATTAGCAGTCTCTGTTGCGATGTTAGATAAACAAATCTTTAGAAGCTGCAATTAATAAACGGAAAATTGCAGCATTAAGAATCAAATTGAAGTTCAATTGAAAATATAGATAACAGAAAAGCAAATGCTCTCTTTAAAAAAAAAAATAGCTATCTTAAGCAAATGCATCTACAAGAACAATACGAGTATGTAAGACTTTTAATATAGTTCTTTTGTTCTTTTCCTTCTTCTTTAATGGCGTAGATACCGCTTACGAGATTATAGTCCAGTTAGTAACAGCATGCCATTTATTCCTTCTTTTCGCTGGCTCCTATTGGAAATACCAAGCTTAGTCAGGTCCTTCTCTACCAGGTCTTTCCAACGGAAAATATTCACTCGAGAGCGCGACGACTGCTTGTTTGAGAACAGGAGATATTTCGTCTTGCTATCGTTTACTACCAGTCTGGGGACAGCAGAACTCTTGGCGCGGTTTTTGACACTGTACACCCTTAAAGAAGATTGCACATTCTCTATTAAACTCTGCAGCTCTTATTATTTTCTCCAGCAATAAATTCAAGAAGTCACTCGATAGGGAGTCACCCTGTCTGAAACCTCGTTTGGTATCGAAAATCGCTTCTGGTGTTGTCCAGCGTTTGTTTACACAGCCGTATATGTTTTGCGGGAATGCTAAATTCAGAAAACCAATATTGTTGTCAGTTGTGCTGAATGAAGCTTTCAATCTAAACGATAGTACTGGAAAACGGCGTTTCCATACTCCAACGCACCTCTCTGCGTTATTTCGAGTACAAATTTGGGATTCATTGCCGTTCATTGCGAAGATTGGGTTGTAAAAGTAGACAATTCATGTAGTTGCTGACTCCATAACCACTGTCGCTCAAGAAAAACGGTCTCTAAATTCGTTTTGCTCAAATTCCGTGGAAGGAAACGGAATCTTTTTTGTTTCCAAAAATTTCTGCATTTGCTTCTCCAGGTAATTGGATTCTGATATAAGCGCAAACTATACACCACATCACACTTGTAACCTTCGCCTTTCGGTGAAAAGTGAGCGTCGTTCCCTTAATTTCTGTGCTTATTTGCGGTATTCTGATGAATGATTGGACAAATGTGGCGATAGCAATGGACACTTTATTTGCCATCACCAACACACATCAAACAACTTTCCGATGCATAAAAGCGTAAAGTTAAAAGCAACATTTCCGGTGACCTAAGTGTTTGATTCCTGCAGAATCAAATAAATTATTAACAATATTTATTTGCTCCAAGCTCATTTCACACATTTAAAAATTAGCATCGGAATACAATTTTGAGAGATATTCGCCACTCTACTTTGGAGCTTATGTAACATCAACTTAATTGACAGGTGCGCCTTAACCGGACATTGTGAAAATCGCAAAAGAGATTCACATAGGCACAGTTACAGGTATGTATGTGTGTGTTAAAAGGAGTTTGCATCTATACTATGTTGTCAATCGCCGAACAACACATGCGCTAATTAAGATTTTGATATTCCATCCCGGAAAGTGGCCACGAAAGCCGAGTGATTAGCATTGCCTACTGCCACTTGGAACGCCAAGGTTCGAGCCTCGGTCCGACCAACATCTAAAAATTGTAGAACATTAATTCAATTTTTTTATTTGCGGTCGCCGCTCGGCACAGAATTTCTGACCCTCCGAGTGTATTTCTGGCATAACAAAAAACCATCAGCCGTTCGGAGGCGATTTAGTATAAACGTCGGAAAAACATCAAGACGCACACCACAAATTGTTGGTCGTCATTGACTAAATTCGAGATGCCACAAGCGTTGTCCGTCCTTACCTCTACTGTTTTGTCTTGCCAATCACTAATATAACTACAACTGCAATATCAGCTACACTGCTATAAGTACATATGTTTAAAAGTATTTTTTTTTTTTAGCATTTGTTTACAAAATTAATGTTATATTTTTTCACCTCTAAAAATTTTTAAGCGGATAAACGTGAAGATAGCGTCGAGCAGCAATCGTTGTACATAAATAGTTATGTAAGTATGTGTGTTTTGCTAAATATAATATATCTAATGCTACAACAAATATTGCTAACAAATTCGACATTGTTGTTTTGCTTCAACAGTTCGTAATGGTGAAGCACCAAAATGATTAATTGCACAGCTATAAATTGTTAAGTTGTGTGTGTGTTTTCGTTTACTGTTGTTGCTGTTTGAATTTCTCAACAGTTTTACAAATTGGTGATACTTAAACGGAAATCTATCTTAATATTTATTAATTAGTGAATGTTTGTATTTGTTTAAGTAATTGCAGCAGTTATGAGTAATGTAAAACAATTACGGAGCCACAAGAGAAATTTTCGAACTGTCGTGATTTTATGTTTGGAAGTATTGATGCGAGAAGAAGGCTTGACATTCCCTGTCGAGAGGTGACCACAATTAAAAAATTAATTTCCTATAAATTTATTAGTCGAACAAGGACTGGAACCATGGCCTTCAGGAAGGCCACTGCTATCCACTCGTCTATTACGGTCGCCGATAATTGGGTGTTTTTATAAAAAATTATTAGATAAAGTAAAAAGTTCGTTCAGTTTTTTTTTATGCAAATGGTTCCAAAACGGTTTTCTGGCTTATTTTTAGTTCCTCAGCAATTAAATAAGTGCTTACGTGATGGTCTGTTTCCACTATTTCCATGATTTTATCGCAGGCATCCCGACGCGTGGTGCATCTTTGACATCGAACTTACCGGAACGGAACCCAGCAAGCCACTTTTGTGCTACACATTCGTTTACAGTATCGGGCCCATAAACTAAATTAATTTTTTCAGCCGCTTTGGCTGCTTTTTCGCCTTGACGAGCCCTCGCAACGTACTGAGTCAATCAATCGAAAAACTGTCAAAGACAAACTTTTAGCGCGAATAAACATGTTTTCAGCGCCGTATAGTATGACATGATGCGATACGTAACACTAGTACTATGAACAATAACGCCATCTCTTAGATAAAAGCCGAACGAAGTTTTTACTTTCCCTAATATTAAAAGTTTTATTTTTTAGTATAATAACCAAAATATATGTCATAGACCAAAAATAAACTAGAATTAGAAAAGAGAAAAATGCTGTTTAGGCATGGAAACAGTGTGCGCATCGCAGTGATCGCCTTTGATAAGTGAAACCGGTGAATATAAAAACATGAAATTTTGAGTCAAATTTAATTTTGTCATTTCCACTTGTTCTGCTTTATATATTTTATGAGACAATTGTTACATACATATGTAAGTTAACATTTGTAAATTAACATAACACAAGCTAAATTCTGTAAATTAACATATAGGTTAACATATGTAAATTAACATAATAAAATATAACATACGCAAGTTGTCATGTGTAAGTTAACATAATATATTTGCTTTACTTAAGCAGCGTATATTTTTGTTTACGAATACCGTTAGGAATTGTCACGCCACAGCATAGAAACTTGTTTTGACACTAGTATAAATATAGGATTAAGCTTAGCTTTAGTTATCATTTGTACAGTTGAAATTGAATAAAGATGTTCACGCTGCCGAATAATTAGCGCGCAACTAAAATCCTTTTTTTTATTTTTAAGTAAAAAACTAATTGGCGCCCAACGTGGGGCACTAACGCGATAATCCCGAAAATAAATAAGTAAGGATTCGTCGAGTGCAAAAAAAAAAATAAGTACCTTAAAAAAGGGAAAAAATAAAACAAAAAATCGCAGGATTTTTATCAAATATAATAAAAATCTTCAATTAAATAACTAGTAAGACTAAAAGTGAATAAATTACTAAAATTTAAAAAAAAAAACTATTCTATTAAATAATTACCTGACTATAAGTGAACAAAAAACTCAAATTTAATAAAATATTCAATGAAATAATTACATCTAAAATAGTATACAAAATTTATACAATCAAAGTGAAGTTTTCTTAAAAAAAAAAAAAAAAAAAAAAAAAAAAAAAAAAAAAAAGAACTCAAACGACAAAAAAACTGCAATCTGAAAAATATGTAAAAGAAACAAATAAACATACATAAAAAAACGATATTAAAAAGGCCGTTCGAAATGGGTCCAATGGAGGAATATTGATGTACTTGGTGAAGGAATTAAAATTGTGGAGTGTTTTCGAGTTTGGCGCAGATTTAACTACGAAAAAATATTAAAATTTGAGCAGCGTGGGAAAGAACGTTCGAGTTAAAAAGAGATTTTGCACGACTTACATAAATGATGTTTAGAGAGTCTATATACATACAAACAAGGTAACGAGTATAAATACAACAGTAGGAAAAAAAAAGTACAAAGAAAAACTTAAAAAAACAATTTTCAAATTATTAAATAAAAAGCGAAATCATATGAATTTAACGCAATAAAAATATATATTCTCATTGTTATTCTCATCATTATTATTATTATTATTATTATCATTATAGATTAAAATTAAAAATTATATTTTTATTGTTATTATTACAATTTTAATTAATTAACAGATTTATTGATTGGTTAATGTATGTTTCTCAATTAGGTCATATTTTATAAGTATATAAAATCAACGTATTTTACACAAAATATGAAATAAAAAAACTTTTTTTTAAATATTCAAACGAGCAAGAACATATTAAATATATAAGTAAACAGAAAAAGATAAGCAAAACAAGATATTCGAGATTTATTAGAAGCGGAAATTACCGAAATTTTGTAGTAGTAAAGTTTTAAATAAAAACCACCATTTTATAGTAAAAACATCATTTTACTAAGTACATGAAAGATCAAATCCATTTTTATTAGAAAAAAAATTGTTTTTTTGAATTTGTAAAAATAAAACCAAAAAAATATAATATAATAAAAGAAAATACATCCTGGACGATTTAATTGAAAAATTTACTAAAATGGCAACCAATACAATAGATGCAAATTTGGTAACTAGGATGATTGAAATTAGTACAGCTCCGCTTCGGGCTGAATTAAAAACACTGTGTAGGAAATTAGAGCTACTTACTGTTAGTACGACAGTAGCCGAATATGAACAACAACTTATAAATGACAGCATAGGGTGTGAGGAAAGTTTGGACATTGTAAAATCAATGCCAACTTTCACGGGTAATGGAAATTCATACGTTAGCTGGCGCGAAGCAGCGCATAATTCTATGAGTCTATACACGAGAGATAGTCGAAAATATTTCGCTGCCCTGACAATACTAAGGAACAAAATAATAGGCGACGCGAATGATGTCCTATCCAATCATGGAACAGTACTTAATTTCGATGCCATTATAAGTAGGCTTGATTTCGCATATGCAGATAAGAGGCCGGTTCACATATTGGAGCAAGAATTAGGAATCATGAGGCAGGGTAATAAGTCAGTAATAGACTACTACAGTGAAATAAACCAAAAATTAACGCTCTTAATAAATAAAACTATAATGACTTACGGTAATAAAACAGAAATAACAAGGAAATTAACAAAAAGAATAGGCAACATGCCCTGCGAGTTTTTATTACGGGTTTGAAAAGTCCTTTAAACGACATTTTATTTTCCTTATCACCCGAAGATCTTCCAAATGCCCTAGCCAAAGCACAGGAAATAGAGGCAAATCGTATGAGAACGAACTTTGTTGAACAATTTCAACGGAAAAAAGTTATAATCAGATAACACAGAAACCTTTTCTTCTTCTTTATTGGCGTTGGCACCGCTTACGCGATTATAGCCGAAGCAATTACAGCGCGCCATTCATCTTTTCTTTTCGCTGTTTGGCGCCAGTTGGAAATGCCAAGTGCACCCAGGTCACTCTCTACTTGATCTTTCCAACGGAGTGGAGGTCTTCCTCTTCCTCTGCTTCCACCAGCGGGTACTGCATCAAATATTTTCAAAGCTGGAGTGTTTTCATCCATTCGGACGACATGGCCTAGCCAGCGTAGCCGCTGTCTCTTCATTCGCTGAACTATGTCAATATCGTCGTATAGCTCGTACAGCTCATCGTTCCATCGTCTGCGGTATTCGCCGTTGCTAATGCGCAAAGGACCATAAATCGTTCGCAGAACTTTCCTCTCGAAGACTCCTAGAGCCGACTCATCAGATGTTGACATCGTCCACGCTTCTGCGCCATATATTAGGACCGGTATAATGAGCGACTTGTAGAGCTTGATTTTCGTTCGTCGAGAGAGGGCTTTACTTTTCAATTGCCTACTCAGCCCAAAGTAGCACCTGTTGGCAAGAGTGATTCTGCGTTGGATTTCAAGGCTGACATTGTTGTTGGTATTAATGCTGGTTCCTAGATAGACGAAATTATCTACGACCTCGAAGTTATGACTGTCAACAGTGACGTGGGAGCCTAGTCGCGAATGCGATGACTGTTTGTTTGATGACAGGAGATATTTCGTCTTGCCCTCATTCACTACCAGACCCATTCGTTTCGCTTCTTTATCAAGTCTGGAGAAAGCAGAACTCACGGCGCGGTTGTTGAGGCCAATAATGTCGATATCATCGGCGTACGCCAGCAGCTGTACACTCTTGTAGAAGATTGTACCTTCTCTATTTAGTTCTGCAGCTCGTATTATTTTCTCCAACATTAAATTAAAAAAGTCACACGATAAGGAATCACCCTGTCTGAAACCTCGTTTGGTATCGAACGGCTCGGAGAGGTCCTTCCCGATCCTGACGGAGCTTTTAGTGTTGCTTAACGTCAGTTTACTTAGCCGTATAAGTTTTGCGGGGATTCCAAATTCAGACATAGCGGCATAAAGGCAGCTCCTATTCGTGCTGTCGAAGGCGGCTTTAAAATCGACGAAAAGGTGGTGGGTGTCGATTCTCTTTTCACGGGTGAAACCTTTTAGCAACTTCAAAAATAATTTAAGATTCCCAATAAAGGACAACACTGCCATACCAAGTAGCGGAAATTATAGATTTCGTTACCAACCACAACCAATGGAGGTAGATCCTTCCTTGTCAAGGTTCAAACAAAATAAATATAATGGAAATTTTTCTCAATATCAAACTAACCAGGCAAACTTTGCCAACAGCTCCAACCAACAAAATTATTCAACTCGTCCAAATTTCAACCAACCATCTAAAAGACCAGCAGTTAGCAGCCAATTTAGCAACCAACCATATTTTAAGGCGCAGAGAATTAATAATTTGAATGAAGTAACTTTTTTAGGGGAAAATCGGGGACAGGAACAGAACTGCCCCATATATTTAGAAAAATCGGAAATTCCGGAAGGGAAGTAAAAATTTTATTGGATACAGGAGCAACATGTTGCTACTGCAAACCAAACACCTTACCCAATAGGAAAAAATTAGAAATATATAAAAGAGTAAAAACTATTAACGGATATACAATTATAACACATTTTTCAGAAGCTATTATATTCAATATTAAAACCCGATTTTATGAAATCACTAATCTAGATACATCTAGACACATATCTTAATAGGAATGAGTTTGCTTATTAAAGCAAAGGCCAGAATTGATTTAAAAAAATTAATTCTTGAAACAGAAAAGGGTAAGGAAAGAATATATACTTCAAGTCAACCAAATGAGCCGATACCCAAACCCAACTATAATATTTGCAATTTAAGGTTAATTGAGGGCAACGCGGAAAGTCCTTTAAGGAAGAGTATGGTAGAAAAAGTTGAAATTATTAAGAAAAATATTGAGCGAAAAATTAAATTAATGCACTCAAATATAGATTTGAGTTTACCTTTTAGAACGGATGTTCAGGCAGAAATCCGGACAACTGTTGAAGCGCCTATATGGAGCAAACAGTATCCTTATCCCTTGGGGGTTAATTCATTTATAAATAAGGAGATTCAACAAATGTTGGCAAAGAATATAATACAACCAAGTAAAAGTCCCTATAACTCCCCGGTATGGGTGGTTCCAAAGAAGGGTATAAATGAAGATGGAACACCAAAATTAAGAATGGTGATTGATTTTAAAAAAATAAATGAGCACACAATTTCGGATAAGTATCCGATTCCAGACACTAATGTCATTCTTTCAAATTTAGGAGAGGCCAAGTGGTTCTCAACAAATGACCTCGAATCTGGTTTTCACCAGATACTCATGAAAAAGGAACATGTTGAAAGGACGGCATTTTCAGTTAACAATGGTAAATACGAGTATTTACGGATGCCCTTCGGGTTGAAGAATGGCCCCAGTATTTTTCAAAGAGCGATGGACGACATTTTAAGGGATTACATTGGAAAGTTTTGTCACGTCTACATAGATGATATAATCATCTATTCAAAATCGATTGAAGAACATTCTGAACACTTGGAAAAAATTATCCAAATCCTCAGAGATGCCAATATGAAAATTTCAATAGAAAAATCTATTTTTTTTAAAGAGGATGTAGAATTTTTAGGCTATATTATTAGTCATAATGTCATTAAGACAGATCCCAAAAAAATTGAAGCAATAAGTAATTACCCTATACCAACTACACTTAGGCAGTTAAGAAGTTTTTTAGGAATGGCCGGATATTATAGGAAATTTATAAAAAATTATGCAAAAATTTCGAAGCCGTTAACAAAATTTTTGTCAGGAAAAAATGGAATGGTGTCACAATATATGTCAAAAAAAATTGAAATAACATTAGACCAAGAAGGAATTTTAACAGTAGATAAAATTAAAAATTTATTAATGGGTCAAGTGGAGCTAACGCAACCAGATTTCGAAAAAAAATTTATATTAACTACCGACGCATCAAATGACGCAATAGGCGCGGTACTGCAACAAGAAGGAAAACCAATCACTTTTATTTCAAAAACCTTGAATAGCACAGAGTCAAATTACGCCACAAACGAAAAAGAGCTTTACGCTATCGTTTGGGCATTAAAGAAACTGAGAAATTATTTGTATGGAGTATCTGACTTAGAAATTCATACAGATCACCAGCCGCTTACTTTCGCAATTTCAACAAAAAATCCAAACTCAAAGATTAAGAGATGGTCGGCATTTATAGAAGAATTTTCCCCTAAAATGGTATATAAGCCAGGAACTACAAACGTTGTTGCTGACGCTTTGTCCAGGCAATATATAAATAATCTTTCCGATTCTTCATCAACCGATGACACACAACATTCGTGCGAAAGCACATTAAACGAAGTAATAAAAGTAACACCGAAACCATTGAATGAATTTAAACAACAAGTTTTATTAGGGAAAAATCCAAAATTTACAATCCATGAATCTGTAAAAAATTTTGATAGAACAAGACATATAATAGAGTATGACACAGTGGATAATTTAATAAATATTTTTAAAGAGTTTTTGCAACCCAATCTGGTAACAGGAATACACTGCACACCGGAAGTCTTATACGAAATTCAGCAACCAGTAAAAGATAACTTTTTAAACAAGTTTGTTTACACTAGAAATTTTCCCATAGACATAGTCAATACAGATGATCAAAAGATTATAATTGAGCAAACCCATACAAGAGCCCATAGAAACTATATTGAAAATCACAAGCAGGTTTGCGATAAATACTATTGGCCAAAGATGAGGCAGGAATTTAAGCAATTCATTAAGAGCTGTGAAATTTGTAATAAAAACAAGTATTGTAGGAAACCTCAAATAGTACCAATTGGCGAGGCTCCAATTCCTAAGAAAGAGGGGGAGCAGATCCATATAGATATTTTTTATGTTCAAAAACTAAAATTTATTACATGTATTGATGCTTATTCAAAATTTTTAATCATTAAACAAATTGAGGACAAACTTAAACTTGATGAAAAAATTATGGAGATGCTTATAAACTTCCCCGAAGCAAAAAAGATCACCTTAGATAACGAGCCAGGATTCACTACACAACAATTTAAAAGTTTAATGCAAAGATTAGGAATAGAACTTTATTTTTGTAGCCCCCGACACAGTGCTACAAACGGGCAGGTTGAGAGAGTTCATTCGACTCTACTTGAGATGTCAAGATGCTTAAAAGAGGAATTTCATTTAATTAGCGATATTGAAGCAATTTACAGAGCGGTTCAACAATACAATATCTCAATACATTCGGTTACTAATGAAAAACCGTTCGAAATCCTATACAATAAAAAAAGGCACGATAATATAGAGAGGCTTCTAAAAATAGCTCAGGAAAAAATGCTGACAAGAAATAACCCGAATAGTACGAAAATTTATAAGAAAAACGATATAGTTTATGAAAAATTAGTGGGTCAAAGGAATAAGATGGGCCCTAGGTATAAAAAACAAAAGATTGAAGAAGACTTAGGGAATAAGGTCAGAATACAATTTAGAAATAGGATAATCCATAAAGATAATCTTAAAACATAAATTTGTGTATATCGTACATTTCAGGAGATGCTATTACTAGAACCTGAATAAATTACTGAATAAAAACTGAAATTACTTTAATACCGACTGACTTAATGGATGTGTCTAAATTTCACATTTTACAAAATAATGATGAGCATAATATAATAGTATTCCACATAAAATATCCGCTTATCCAAAAAAAGTTTATAGACTTGAGAAATGTAAATGCCAAATTCTGTAAATTAAATAAGGAAACAACTTGCTTTTTAAATTTGTTAAACTATCATAAGAAAATTGTATTTGAAGTAAAGGTAAAGAATTTATAGCAAAATTAAGAATATGTAACATATATAGAAATTTAGAGCAACCACAAACAGATTGCTTATTGTAACACAAGCCAAAAAAAAAAAAAAAAAAAAAAAAAACCGTGTCAGTAAGCCGATCGAGGACGATCGATTTAAAGAAGGGAGGAGTTAACATTTATAAATTAACATAACACAAGCTAAATTCTGTAAACTAACATATAGGTTAACATATGTAAATTAACATAATAAAATATAACATACGCAAGTTGTCATGTGTAAGTTAACATAATATATTTGCTTTACTTAAGCAGCGTATATTTTTGTTTACGAATACCGTTAGGAATTGTCACGCCACAGCATAGAAACTTGTTTTGACACTAGTATAAATATAGGATTAAGCTTAGCTTTAGTTATCATTTGTACAGTTGAAATTGAATAAAGATGTTCACGCTGCCGAATAATTAGCGCGCAACTAAAATCCTTTTTTTTATTTTTAAGTAAAAAACTAATTTGTATGCTACAATCCAAGCAATCATCGTTCTTAGATTCGTCTGTAGAATTATTGTTCGTAACCGTTTTTTTAATGTTCATCGGGTAAATGCTTTTATATATAAGTGAATACCTTGCATTGGGCAGTCGGATCTCTGAAATTAACCGTTTTAAATTGTGGATCAAGTGAGGCGGAAATCACCAAGGATGCTCAAGTTTATCGAATCACTTTATAACGTGCTTCTCAATTTTAGATTTCAGTGCAATAGTGTTACCAAATGTTGTTGACAGATGCTACAATAGTATCTCTCGTAAACAGATTACAAGTGGAATTACTTTACTAACCGTGACATAGTTTTTTCTGGATATTTAGGTAGTTAAATTTTCGAAAAAAGCACTTCGTCTGGTCTTCATTCACTCCTGCTTATCTATTTTTTTACAGTTAGAGATAACTCTTTGGCATTATGCATTGAATTTACTCTGTGGGCGAAGCTTGGATCTATGCGTTTGTCAGCAACTATACCATCTACCTTCTCTTTATCTATTCCATGGTATACCTTTCATATAATTCAAAAACTCTAGCAGGTTTCTCTGTAACGGAATTTATACGAGACCAAAATCTCCCTCCTTCTATAACTTAAAATGGCTTGTGGTCTGCGACATCATTGGAATAGGTAAGTTGGACTTGAAATTATGCTACTTTTAGAGCTTAACTGTTGAGTCCTAAGCGACGCAGCCTATACCGCCTGAGAAGACTGGAGTGGAGGTGTAGCATTATGGTTGAAATTATGAACTAAGAATGGTGTCCATTATATAGAGCCTTTAAGCTCCTATTATTGGGCATATGCAAAACAAACTTTTAATTGCAAGACCCTTTCAGCTGTTTTCGAATTCAATGCTAATTCCGCCAGCTTTAATTCCTCGAGCTTTTTATTATAAAAAAATATTGGTTGAGCTGATGATCAAATCTGTAGTTATTCAGTGTAAACGTGAAGTTTAACCCCGACATTCTGCGATCAGTTTGCTTCATCAAAAATTGTTTCCATCAATACGTTTTACCACATTTATTTGAACTAAAATTAAAATTCAATTTTTCACTGTTTCCTTTTCGAGGTTCCCTGCTCTTTTGAAGCTAAAAACACAGTAAACTCAAATTTAATGGGGAATGTTTTATTTGAAATAACATTATTCGTAATTTTCTTTAAGATTATCTCTTTCACATGTTGGCCGCGGCTATGTCACAGATGGTCCAACCGTTAAGTACAATTTTCGATTACTCCTTCGAGCATATCGACTGGAAACTGACGAATGACAAGAGTGATGTTTTGGTCTAAGGACTGAATCAAAGCGAGATCGTCAGCATACACTTAAGAATTTACATATCCCCACAGGAAAAAGGCTAACGGCGTAATATCACACGATCTTGGTGGCCATTCGACCGACCTAAAACGTGAATATTATCCAATAATGAATGCTGGGTCTCATATGGGTTTTGAGCATAGTACGCGAAATAAATTCTTTACAGAACGTGAATTTTGCTAATAAACTTTGTTCAGGCGTCAGTCTTTCCATGATGCCAAACAATACTGAACAAAAATAACATGACAGCTTGACACGACTCACACGTGATCTGTCAAAAATAGGCTATTGAAAAAAGTAGCTCTACTTGGATCACCTGTTATAAAAGGAATACCGGAAATATGCTAACCAACCAATACTTTTGTGATCACTGTTTCAGGTGACTACTTCCTCGTACAATGCAACAGTGTAGATTTATTTCCTTAAAATTAGTTTGCTTTATGCACAGATTTTTACTTGGATAACAACAAGGACGAATGGAAAATTTTGCTTAGAAATAAGTACAGTGTAGTAATTAGCATTATTTGCCAATTTACAGACGGGAAACGGCCTCGTTTTGTATTTAGGACATGAGCATTTTTGTGTATTTCAAAGAATTAAGAGCACAAACGCAACAAAAACACACTCGCACCCAGCAAAAATTTACCATGGATGCGTGTAAGCAATTTTTGGAGTGGAGTGACGTTCAACTTGTACAGAAATTAAAGCTGCTTTGCAATGCGGATATTACTTTGAATTAGAATTGAAATCGTATGTGAAGTTTCATAATGATGGTCCCTATCTGGTAGTGACTAGAATAGCCGCTGTCTTAATTAATTTTGATTAATGCTTACGCCTTGAGAATAAGCACCAAAACTTCTCGTGTATATCTTAACAAGACAACAACTCTGTTGTTTGAATTTAGTCTGACGTTGAAAGATTGTACAAAAAGGTTTAGGATTGCTTTAGGTTGGTTATTTAAAGCTGATTGACATAAAGTAGCATTTTGTTACAGACCAGAGGTCGAATTACAACATACCTACGTGAACGTATAATTCTTCACGTAAAAATTATATATACCTATAATAACTAGTCAGATCGAAGGACTTTAACATAGGTATATCTCTCGTACAGTCGATATCAGATACGATAGGTTTCAGGATATAGCTCAGGCCCTGAAGCTACTAACAATTTAAAATTCTGTATGCGGAATATACACTTTTATTAATTTATAGATAGATGTACAAAATCATTAAAAACTTAAAACTATGTGTGTATACTATAAATAAAAAGCATTAAGAATAGAGTCAAAACGAGATCTCGGGAATGCGAAACATGATCAAGGCTTCTAGAGATTCTATTAAATTCTGAGAGTGCTCTAACAAAAGGATCGTAATTATAATAATTGGCTTTAATTACAACTAAATAGAACGGAAAATGAGAACGCAAAGTACCTGAGCACATTTGAACCCTTTGACAGAGCAATGTTAAAACATTTATTGATATTTTTGATAATAATAAGCGCAACGAATACCCTCTACTCGTCCAACCGACACGAGAGGCAACATCCCCATAACATACGGAATATGTCGCGTCATGATTGGGAAGCGTTTGTTAAGCGTCGAGATTTAAAACTGTTCAGGTACAGATAAAATAATTATTCAACAGCTGAAATTTAGTAGATATGGAATTTTAGAATTAAATTGTTGATAGAGGTAAGAATAGTTTTTTTGATGCTAAAAAGTGAGTCTGAGAGATCGAAGGTGCTGGAATGAAAATTAAAATTGTGACACAATCGGTGAAAGGGTTCATCCAATTCATAATTTGTTTTGCATTACTTTAATAGTAAAGGCCTAAACAGCCTAGATACACGAGTTGGAACATTAAAGTTTACCTCAGATAAGAGCCATGAACTACAAATTGATCCGTTAAGAAGTTTCACTACGAACAATGCGCCTAACATTTCTCTACGACTTGCGAGAGTAGGTAGATTTAGAAGCTTTAAAAGGTTGGTATAGGGAGAAAGATTTATCGTAGAGTTCCATTGGAAATGTCTTAATGCAAAAAGTAAAAATTGTTTTTGAACAGACTCCAACTTAATGGAATGAACCTGATAATTGGGGTTCCATATCAGTGAACCATATTCTAATATTGGCCTCACAAAAGTCGTATAAAGTGCTTTAGTTACTAGAGGGTCTTTAAATTCTTTTGACCAACTTTTGACAAAGACGAAAACATTTTTAGCTTTTAGGACAGTGGTATTGATATGAAGATGGAAGTTGAGCTTAGGGTCCATCATAACCCCCAAATCACAAACGCCTTTTGTCGAATGAGGTACATGACATATGAATGCTTTATTACCGAAGATATATCGTTTATAAATAATAGGAACATAATCGGGCCGAGATGGTTACCTTGAGGAACTCCTGATGAGACATTAATTAATTGTGATAAAGTGTCTTTAAATGTTACACATTGTGTTCTATTGCAGAGATACGAGGAAACCCATTGAAGAAATTTTGCTTTATGGATGGGAATTGAGTGATTAACCCTATCGAATGCTTTACTGAAGTCGGTGTCGATAACATCAGTTTGCTTACTATTTCTAAAGGCTTTAGAGATATGTAAATGTTTTAGATTCATCATCTTCAGAAGTAGTTGGTGAGTTAATTATTGTTGTTGAACGTAATTATTGCTGACAGACGGAAAAGCCACTTCGAAAGTTAGTTGAATAATTTGACTTAAAAAATTGCGTGAACATATTGGAAATACTTAGACTGTCACATGACATAGTAGATTTGTATTTTATGGCGGACGGAAAGGTAGAAAGTTTGGAGTTAACAAAATCGTAGAACAGCTTTGGTTTGTGTAAAATAATTTTCTTAACTTTAGTAATGTAATTATTAAACCATTTTCTGTCAAGTTCAAGAAATTTTCGACAAAGGGACGAAAGTCCTAAAAACTTTTGACCTTCTATCCTTTAAAAAACATAACTACATTGTGAACCACGAATTCATGTGTTTTAATTTAAGGCCAGGCTTTTTAGGTACACATTTTTCAAGAAGAGAAATAATGGTACTGTTAAAATGTAAAACACTTGCTTCAATATTATCAGTATAACTTGACCTAGTAAATTTATAGAGCCCTTGATTCAATTTTTTAAAATTAGCTTTCGCAAAGTTGAATCGAAAACTAGAGCTAAGCGTAGACTTATGTTATCACTGAAGAAGGGTGATACCCATCCTATGGCAGATCAAGAGGATCGCTTCTAAGAACAGAAAATTTAGAAGCATTATCTACAATCACCAAATCTAAAATCTTACTAAAGTGATAAGGAACTAAATTAATTTGATTGAAACACAAGTCGGACAGTTCTTCCAAAAACTCATTTATACAGGATCGATTACAAATTGGAGTAACATTATCGTTAACGGGCTTGCAGTAAACACATGGCAAATCGAAGTCATCCAAAACAATAAAGGAATCGGATTGTTTTACCAATGAGATAACATTTTTAAATAAACAAGCATACTGCATGTATACAGATATGTCCGATCGGGAAAGTATATAAGATAACGCTATATACGTATGTATAGCTACTAGCGGAAAGCACTCGTATGCATTTAAATTCCATGGAATCTAAACCAGAAAGGGGCAAATTATTCCTAATACTTCAATTAGCTTAATTGTTAAGATGCTCCTGTAATAATAAAGCATCTGAAAAACAACGAATACATTTAAATAGTTTTAAGCCGTCTACATAAAGTAAGAAATTGAATTTTTAAAACATTGGAACTTGCTTTAATTGTCATTAATAAAAAGAAGAAATAATAAAGGTGGTCTCAAAGGCATAAGATCTCGTAAAGAGAATCTATCGGAGAGATATGATCTAAGCCAAGGTAGAAAATAAGGGTTGAAACCTAGGCACTCTAACTTACGTAATAATATGCTATGCAGGACAGTAACAAAGGCTTTGGAAAAATCGGTATAGATGACAACAACTTCGTATCCCTTCTTAAAAGATGCAATGCAATAACAAGAAAGACGGGCTAGGTTAGTGACAGTAGAACGACCGTTAACAAAATCATGTTAGTGCGGGTTAAAGGAGCCTTTAACCGCAAAAACAGTTTATCGTTTACCACTTTCTTGAGAAGTTTCGAATAAGCCCATAATTTAAATATAGACCTATAATTTTTAACATCAGTTTTTTTACCAGACTTAACGCCAGACGACAGCGAAAGATTAAAAATGTATTTTAAGGAAGCGGAAATAGACGAATTGCACTTTTTAAGTACATAAGAAAGCCAAATCGCTACTCAAAGATAGTTGTAAAGCAGCAAACCCAATTAATACAGTACTCTGTTGATCTTGTTTATGTTTTGGAATGACAGCCGAAGGAGGGATAGCTGAGCTATGCGGGCTCATATTCTCATCTCGTGAAGCGTTAGTATACCAACCACAAACATAAATATTACCCGATAATTTCAGGCTCAATATTTAGATAAATAGTTTATAAAAAAATTATGCAAACGCAGAGCTCAAAAAATAAAGTCCGCACTCAAAGAGAGCAAAGTAACTGTATCTTTCATTGATTTAAAAATTCTAAGAGGAACCTCGCAGTCAAGCTCGCCACTTCATTCTGCGCTAGGTACATATGTTATAAAGATACGTCCACATTCTCATTCCGTAATCAACCATAAATGGAAATATCGAAGATAGAAAATGTTTATATGTACATATTGTACATATGTAAAACGTGAAAATTCTGTAAAAGCAAAACCTGATCCAATAAGCCAAGCCATTACCACATTCGTCGCATAACCGGCCGCCTATTAATTTAATCGTCCAGAAACAGATAATTACAACGCTTATAATTGCCACTGCATTGCAGAATGTAAGAAGAAGGTGCCTGGTGTCGCCAGTCCACCAAGACACCCGGCCTACATTGGTGCCAGCCAGCACCTTTATGACAGTAAATGACACAGTTGAGTATATGAGTATGCTCGTAGGCACAGGTAGATAAATAAAATAAAACTGCGCGCGCGCCAACATAAAATTTCAATTGTAATTTTAATGACATAATCAAGAGGCTGGAAAATAAAACAGTTTTAGAGCTCTTCAATGACATCCTCTGGCTACACTCTCATATGGCACCAGATAAATATATGTACATAAGTTTGTGTGATTTTAGTTACTTGATTATTTTTGTGTGGATATATGCGGAGGAATATGAATAAATTTCAATCATTCTATCTGTCCGATTGTTAATATTTGGAGGCTGAGTGCTTGGAGAACTAGTGCTCTGGATAGCAGCTAAACACGAAAGATGAAATGATGGGCATATCATTGATAAAACTGGATACTTATGTATGATTGTAAATATTTCGAATTCCCATTTTCAAATACCATCTTGCACCACGCTTGACTCATTTCGTAAATTTTCGATACCAAGGCAGAAACAAGCGCTGTCTAAGGCTATCATCTTTCATGGCCATTTCAAATTTAGGCTATTTCCTTTTGGGGTTGTAGGAAACAAATACGGACTTACGACTCGAAGTGGATGCACATACTAAAAAACTACTACTAACATAATACTAACTTAAGACTACTATAATACGCAACCCTGTTAGACTGGATATAGGCAATAATAACTGGACGAATGAACGAGACGCGTACCAAACAGAAGACCTACAGGGCAGTTGCTATTTGAATTTCAATATGCACACCTAATATAGAACGTGTTTTATTGTATTATTCCTACAGGATTGAATATTAATTCTCATTTCTGAACAAATTGGTTGTATGGAGCTACACTGGTTCCCTGGTACTTTGTAGTGCCAGATGGAGGTACGTTTTATTGGGTTGCCAGTAGGTTGTGGCCCGTCATTAAACCAACAACTGTTCTGCAAGTAACTGAGCATGAAATGGGTATCTCCTCACTCTGATGCGGTACCCAGTTCATTCAGAAATTTCATTATAGATAATTTTTAGCGACTTTTGGCACTCTCATCAGCTATTTTATTATCCATAATGCCCTTGTAGTAATTTACCCTCGACCGCCCTCTTTACCATTTACTGACCTGTTTCTATGGAAGGTCAATGTCGGATTTTTGTCTTACTTGCCGCCGGGCTGTCAATATATATGTACACGTATACTGATATTTTGTACATGATTTTCTGTGTTACTAGCTATGTCAGTAGCTTCCCTCCCCCTGGAAAATGTTGCAATACTACCGTAGTTTGAAAGGTTGCCTGAGGTCTAGCGCCCGCTCCATTAGTCATTTTTAATCATTAGGGGTATATGTCATTCACAACACTGGCGGGTAGCATGTTCCTGCGCCACTCGTCCACCACGTACGTAACTTGAGGTTGATACCTTCTTTCCCATATAAAGCACTGGGAATGTAGTTTATTTTGTACTCTTTGCCCGAAGGTTTTGGTTGAGAACTTAGTGGCGGGTCAAGAATCTTTCTAGTACCGCTGTAGGAATAATGCTTAGCGCTCTTGTTATGCAGAGTGTAGCGAGCCGATATGAGCGCTCCAATGGTCTTTTATACGAGATTTTGTGGACAGCGGTGCATTACACCAGTACGGAGTAGAGCAGTATTGACTTAACTACCTAACTATGCTTAATATAATATACAAATATGTCTGCTTACAAAGAGAGACTAATTTGCGTACAAAGGGATAGATACACGCACTTGGCTAAATAAACTTAACTCGTGGCCTCTGATCCCACCGGTATATATTTTGATGGGTATATCTCTTCTCCTTCTGGTACTTGTATACTTCAGACCAAAGTTAATCATGAAATGTAGGCTGGTTAACACCAGTTTTAAGACGCTCGCTGTTAGATTTTTATGAGGAGCTGTTTATAGGCTAGAAATGCACTCGGAGTCTTGGACATTTACTTCCAATTTTCTATGTTGACATGACGATGGTTCGACCCATAATTCTCGGATAGTAGACCTCCCCACATAATCTAAATTCATAATGCATTCTTATACTATATACAAGAAAAATGTCTTCCAAAACTTCCACAACCAGCAAAATCTTTATTAGCTTTTACATTTTGATATTTTATGTATATACGAGGGGCTTAACAAAAGTCGGCATTGATTTTAATGCATTTCTTAAACCTATAGATCCACTTCTGAAAACATTCTTCAAAATCTTGTTTCCTAAGCTTATCACGCATTAACCGCATTAATTACCTCCTCGTTGCTTTAAAGACCTTTCCCTTTAAATTTTTGGAAATATTCAGAAATAACAAGGTGCTATATCCAGGGAATATAGAGCTGAACGCATTTCTTCGATCCCGGAGACCGCAATAAATACCACCAGTGTGGAATGGCTCGTTGTCATGATGTAAAAAGTAGCGTCTCTCTTCCTGTTGTTCAACAAAGTATTGAAAACTTTTGGTAAGCACTCTTCGGTGTGAAATTTTGCAGTTACCGTCTGACCCTTTTCCAGTGAAATGGCAGAAACGATTTTAGATCGGTTGAAGTAAACTGACATCATCGCTTATGTGCCGATTTTTGTTGCTTAGAATTTTCGGGTGAGTTGGGCTCCATACCATGGACTGCTGGTTGGTTTCTGAATCGTACTTATTCAACCACGATTCGTCACCAGTAAGAACTTTCATTTAAAATTCGTGGTACCATCGAGCAGATTACTTCATGTATCCCAGATGACTACTTAATATTCGCGATACAGCCCTGCCATTCAAGCCCAATTTATTAGCAATCATTTCTTGTGTCAATCGTGGGTCTTCATCAATTTCGGACTTCACGAAAGCTACAGTGACATCATCAATAGAAGATTTTGCTCGGTCTGGAATCTTTGGAACCACTTAGAAATAGTTTTTAAAGACGATGCAATCGTTCCATATGCAATTTGGCATTCACTGAATATTTGTATTGACTGTCAATTACGCCGAAACCCAAAGAGAATCACATGGCGAATTTCTGTTTGCGTTGGTGGTGGAATTTCGTCTGGCCTATCCTTAGCTACCTTGCGTTTACTCGTCTCCATTTTAACCGATCATTCTAAAATTTTAAACAAAGACTAATAAAGTAATTGCAAAGGATTTAGTATTTTTAGATTTAACAAAAACCAACTGAAAGACACCAACTGACCGAACTTTTGTTAATCCCGTCGTATATGTAAATAAACAGTTGGTTCGGGTAAAATTTCTGCGAATTAAACACTATAGAAAATTATGTGGACTGCGTCTACCATACTTTTTGCCATTCTTAATGTATGCCGCATGGCGCTGTCAATCTGTCACGAAATGCTATGTTAAAATTACGCATATGCAACTTCGTACCCATAATAAATTATGTACTGAAACCGCATTCTGCACCACAATCGATCAACAAAATGGCTCGCATCTGCAACTTGTAAATTAACGCTTTCGCTACCATCGTAGTGCTGATCCAATTGTAGTGTCTGGTTTATATCACAAAACTCTTTGTTTTTCACATTCGTCATCCTGCGCAAATAAAGATATGATGAGGATTTCATGCTGTTTCTGTAATTTTATTTTTGACCCTTTTAATAATAAAAGTTCCTGCGATTTTGGTTTGGCTGTTTTCGGGGGTAAAAGTACCGTTTATTATTTTTCTTTTGTATCTCATACCCTTCTGGTTGTATAACCAAATACATGCTTACATCCCAGCATCATCTTTGTAATACCAGTATTTCTAAACCTTCCTGTTAAAATTGGTTAATACTCGTAGTTTGTGTCTTCAATAATAAATATTGCCTTTTTCGAGCACCAGACAATTTTTCTTATTGACGTAGTTATTGATATGGAAATGGGCTCAGTCAAGATGATTTTTCAATGAAATTCCGGATTATTTACATGCATTTCAAGGACGCAATCAGCAAAGACACGACGTTTTTGTTAATCTGCCGGCTGAAGTTCTTGTGTTAACTGAACTTTGTAAGTCTTATATATCACAAAGTCTTCATGCAAAATATGGTGTAATGACGTTTGTTGAATGCCCAATTCCAAAGGACGAAGAGGACTGGACAATCCTGGGTTTTCTTCAACACTTTGGGCCACAGCAGCAATTTCATTTTTCATTTTTTCTAAAAATTTCTGTAGTGCGGTCCGACAAAGTGCTTCAAGACGACCGAAAAACGTTTTAGTTTTTTGAACCGTTTCCACCAGGCTTTCACCATTTTCATAGTGGTTTTCATCATTTCAATGCATTGTTGAAGCATGCATCGTTCCGTTTTTATTACTGACGTACTCTTTACTTCTCAAATGTCAAATGTAAAAGAATTACTGCTTCAAAAGTGAGATCTGCCGGAATAGCAGACTATTCAAAATAATACCTCTCATTAGAAAACCCTTTATTTACATAGAAAAAAAAGCATTAAGGATATGTGTAGCTATGTAATTATATCCAGGCAGTTTCCCCTCTTCATCTTGAAACCCACTACATACGATTCAACTTTAATTTGTGCTTAACAGCATATATGTAACCAACTGGAAGGCCTTGCAATATTTCCCTAAATTAAAACATCTACCATCTTGACTAACGTACATATGTTTATTTCTCTTAAACGCCTGTAGCTATTTTACATATTATATACATGTAGGTACATACATATGCATGCAGATGCATATTTGATTGGCATTTTTTTACACATTTTTTTTTCAAATATTGCTGGTTAGCTTTGCTTAGAGCGAACTAAGTTGAAGGGTGGTAAATTTTAAAGGTAATGCTTGCTGAACGATTCTTCCTGAGTGATAATAAACTTAGTAAATACTAGTAAAGATATTTTTACAGCAAATTTACATTTCATAGTTATATTACTTACTTTATTTCAATTGGAACGCTCTATCAGGTGAAATAGGTTCAACTTCTCCGACCATTATACAGAGTAAATAAAATGCATTTAAAATAATTATTTTCATGAAGTTTTTTATAAAGTTTGAGCTAACTCTGCATCATCCAAATGACCGACTCATGAATTTATATAAACTTCAAGGTAATTTTCGATCACTTTTTGGCCCTCATTGGGCGGTATCTCAGCTACAACTTAACGAATGTTGGTTTTCAAGTGCTCAAGAGTTAAAGCTTTATCCGCATAAACTCCATCATTATCGTAGTCTCATAAAAAATGTCCAAAGATGTCGAATCGCGTGATCACGGTGACCAATTGACATCGCCAAAAAAAAAATCGTAGTTCAATTCTTTTTGTTCAAGCAACCAATCGACGTATGAACGGCGTTTTGAATGGTCAGCTGGATTCAATTGTTGTGCAACCTGGATTTTGTATGGACGTAGGTGTAAGTTCAAGTGCAAAATAAGAAGGTCGAGAAATAGGCCTTCGGCCTTTGACCTTAGTATCTGTAATCGATCTAGTCTTCATAATTTCCTCCTAATTTGAAATTCGGGACGATGCCACTCAAAATGAATATCGCATGTAAGTTAAAAACCATAAAATATAATTAAACGTAACAAATTTTCCCTGAGATTTTTTTAGACTTAAATATCTTGAAAAGCTTGAGTTGAATTTCTAAAAAAATGTTGAGACTTTCTGATATGATGATGATATAATTTGTTTAAGATATGTTCATTTGTTTTTTAACCTTTATTAACTTTTATAATTAGATTATTTCACCGTAAATTGCTTAAGAAATGTTTCCATCATCCGAGGACAAGAAATGAAAAGCTGATCATAAAAATATTAATGGGGTAGTTTGGTGTAAAAATCACTTTAATGGTTACAAAGCTCACAAAAATGTATTTGTCCTTACGTATTGTTCATTCCTGCTTATACAGAAACATTCCTTATTTTCGCCTTCGGATAGTTTTATCGGGCATACATATTGTCTCCAGTTTTTCCAGATCTTCGTACTGACTATTTGCTCGCTTCATCTCTCTCCATGTGTGCTGAATATTATGTACATACGTAGGCTGCTATATATAGGTCTGGCCTAGGCAACACTAAGTGTTGCCAGGTGCAATCTGACATTTCCATTGGAAAGTTTGACATTTTTTAGCATAAGATCACTCAGAACGTTTTGTCATTTAATCGTGAATTGTTTTATTTACAGAGAATTAAAAAATTCGTCTCGGCCAAAAAATGGAATTAACTCGTGAACATTTTCGTGCGATCATTTTTCACAACTTTCGACGTGGATTATCACGACAAGAGTGCATCGACGAACTAAAATCTTTGTATGGCTATGAAGCACCATTCTATAGCACTGTGAAAAACTGGTACAACGAAACAGCCGTTGTGCCAGAAAACTACGATACCGTACGTGAACTGATAATGCAAGACCGTCATGTAACATACCTTCAGATAGAGGCATGCCTATGCATTTCTCCCACCAGCATACATTCGATATTGCATGAACACCTGGCCGTAAAAAAGGTTTGTTCTCGTTGGATCCCGCACAATTTGACAATCGCTCAAAAAAGGCTCATGTGGATTGGTGTAAAGAAATGCTGAAAAAATACAATCGCGGTGCTTCAAAAGACGTTTATAAGATCGTCACAGGTGACGAATCATGGATCTATGCGTATGAGCCCGAAACAAAACAGCAATCGACCGTGTGGGTCTTCCAAGACGAGCCAAATCCAACGAAAGTTGTTCGTGGATGAAGCATTTCGAAGCAAATGGTCGCCTGTTTCTTCGGCAAAACTGGTCATGTGGCGACTGTTCCGCTTGAGCAACGTAGGACGGTCAATTCTGAGTGGTACGTCATCATTTGTTTGCCTGAAGTCTTCGGAGAAATTCGAAAAACGAACAAGAGAAGACGAAGCATTGTGCACCATGACAATGCGAGCTCTCACACATCGGCTCAAACCAGCGCCTTTTTGACCGGCCAAAACGTCGAATTGATGGGTCATCCGTCGTACAGCCCTGACTTGGCACCCAATGACTTCTTTTTATTCCCACACACCAAGAAAATAATGCGTGGTCAACGATTTTCGTCGCCAGAAGATGCTGTTGAAGCATTCAAAAACCATGTTTTGGAGGTGTCTCAATCGGAGTGGAAAAAGTGCTTCGAAAATTAGTTTGAGCGCATGCAAAAGTGTATAAATCTTGATGGAGAATATTTTGAAAAGCAATAAAACCATTTTCGTTGATAAATACATATTCGTGTTTTCGTTATTTGGGCAGACATATATATAGCAGCCTACGTATGCTCGTAAAAATATTTCTGAAGTAAAAAATGTCAAGGTGTCATTCATTGAGTTGATAAAGCGTCAATTCAGCAACGCAATGGGATGTCTGTTGTAATTTCATAGTATTAACCACCAGCATTCATCGTGTCTGCGGACGTATAAAGCCGGTTCTGAAAACTATAACAGGTTCAACTCCTATTAGCTCACAATATAATAATATACACAGGATAATAACATTCTCTACGCATGCCTCCTCAAACCAACACATTCTGGTCGCTACCAGCCGAAATATTGTACATGCTTACATACTTTTTATGCATCACAGAAAAGAAAGCCCTAACTATAAGGATATTGGAACAAAATGTAAATGCATATAACCTGCACAAGATGCCTGCGCTTTCTCAATGGATAAATAATTCTCTTTAAGTGATTTTTGAATGCTGATTTCAACTTTCACTCATGTTTGTCATACAATCCCTTGAAGTTGACGCATGCTCACACTCTTCTTTCGGATACTCTCTTACTCGTATTAGTGCTCCAACTTTCTTTGATTTTAAATTTCTCTCTCTAATGGCCTTAAGCAAGCACTCTACTTTCACTCTATTGAGAATTAGTTGTTTGTTTGCTAAAAGTGGGCGTGTTTAATTCATGTCTTCTTTAGATTTTGTTATTATTTTCATTGGTAGTTTTTCATTGCACAAACTTATAGCTTTTCTTTTGATTATATTTTGGGCAATCCCATTTTTATTTGTTCTTATCCTTATATATTATATCTTTTAACCGTCTTTTACAACCACTTTTTAATATACATATGTATATTTTATAATCCTTTTGCCTTGTTTTGTTGCACATGTTGCCGGTGACGGTTGTCATTTATCTGCAATTCTCAGTTTTTCTCCAAAAGCACGAAATTAATTTGTCTTGTGCCCTTCTTCACGCTTTACGTTTGGAAATGTATGTACATATGTATATATATAAATATAATATACTCGTATGCATGTGTTACATATTGCAGACATGTTTTTGCTTATTTCGTTCTCATCCTAATTTAATTGATTAGTTGTGGCTTCAGAGAACGTAGTCACTATTTATAATATTTTTAATTTTAAAAATAATTTTTCTTTCTATTATTTGTTCTTGACTCTCTGGTTTATTTCATTTTTAAATAAATATACTCACAATCGATATATATACAAAAACACTTTCGTACACCGAAAGAAAAAACAACTGTTATATTAAGAGATCGCTTTGTTAATACGAAAAATTGTTAAATTAACAGATATCTGTTGAATTACTTGAAATAACAGGCTAAATTAACAAAAATCACTGTTGTTTCAACAAACTGAACTGCTAAATTATCAGTTGTTTCAGCAGACCATTTCTGTTAATTATTTCCAGAAATCAAGGTCAAATAAATCACCATTCTGGTAATTTGAACAATAATGTTGTTAGTTTTCTTCAGCTGATCAGTTCTGTTGATCATTAACAGACTGTTGTTAACAGTATTTATGTTGTTTTCGATTGTCTGTTAATGCAGATTTACAGCGGCATTCAGTAATTTGATACAGTCACTAATTCACAAATTGATTGATACTATTTTTGTTACCGTAGTATCAATTGCAATTCAGTACCGAGAGTATCAAAAAATTCGCCTGAAAAATTAGGCGAAAAATGAATTCCAGCGATCAGCTGATAGCGACCTCTGCTGGAGATGCCGACAAGCACTCAACAAAAATTAGATTATCGTTTACATGCGATAAATTTTATGAAACAGATTTTATAACCATAATTATTCATTAAAATAAACAAAAACTACCAATTATACTAAACATTGGCAAATACCTTATTTTTGAATGTGTTAAATTTACGTATTACCTGAATCATTTGTTTAATAAAAGTTTACAATTTCAAATTTATACCAATTGATTACCATATCGTGTCACCTTTATGTACGAACGTAAACATTTGAGATTTTGCAGCTACAAATATGTGTACGTAATTTGGTATTTATTTTATATATTTACATTAATCATTATTTTCTACATTTTTTAGACATTCATGAAGCACAAAGAATCACCAAGGAGCGAATGCGATCAGAAGACGAAGAGGCTGGTTTTTGGGATGGAGTAACTTATATGACGCTGATGGCATTCTATTGAGGGCTCACCATTAAAGTTACAATTGGCAAGCGGCTTGGTGAACTTACTTATTGACGTCTTTAAAGATAATTGTTACAATAATACAATGCTTGTTTTAATTGAATAGTAATTTTTTATTTCAGATAGCGGCGAAATCACAGATTAGTACGAATTCTGAAGTTTGCTATGAGCGTTAGCGCAGATAAATGGGGCCTACAATCGCTTGAATACGTGTATGTAGATATAATGAGTGTATTGTGAGATTTAATAGCCATGGATAAATACCAATGTACCCAATTAGAGTTAAGCAGATTACTTTTTATAAATTAATATAAATAAAAGGATTATATTTGCAATAAATATAAAAATCAAAAAATGTAGAAATAAGCAGAAAAGAAAGATGATTTTTCTGTTAAAGTGTTAACACTGGTCAAATTTTATCTGCGGATGCTTCTATAAAAATGGTTTATTTCGTTATTTACTGTGTTTATTTTTCATTTAAACAAATATTACCTCTCTACGCTTTCGATTTCCTTGCAAAATCAATAAAAAAAAGAAGCAAATTCCTCTTCCATACTTTTATTATTTTCTAAGAAAATTATGTAAACAGAGCAAAAGTAGTTTGTTTTGATTTTTATGACCTGCTAAATGGCAGATCTTAAATTCGATACTTTTTTATGACTTTAGTGACTCAGTGTTGCTTAGTGAATTCCAAATAGTATCAAATTGATACTTTTGTCTCTAAAATCCTGCTAAAGATCCTGCTTACTGAATGCCACTGTTAATATGATAAATATTAACAGCAATAAATGTTGAATGTTAAACTACAATAACAGAAAATCTGATCAGTACTTATTCCCGTTAGATGATACTTTCTATTAACGCGTAAGTTTGATAGACGTATCATCCCTATGTTAACTTAAAAGGGCAAGAATGGTGGTGCATTTGTTATTATGTGTAAAATTCATTTATTTTTTATTATCATTGGTAAAATTAGTCATTGAAATATAATAAATAATTATTTAATATAATAAAATGGACATTCAAAGTGAAGAATTAAATTTATTTCTAGGTGTGGAGGAGGACGAAAAGCTTTTGCTTTTACTTAAAGAGTGGACGTTGGAGATGATGTATCTCGTAAACAAAATGTTTTAAAAACTTAATATTATTTCAATGCTTATCTTAATTAATTTTATTTAAAAAATATTGCGATTTTTATTTTTCGGTTTAGAAAGAAATAAGAATCTTTATTGGCAATTGAACTGCTAATAATTAAGTAGTCTCCTTTAGAACCCGAAAAGCGTTGTTTTAGCACTTTTTTGAAAGGGAAAGAAGTTATTGCAATAAACGAAATTTTCAGACAATAATGTAATATATTTAAGCTTTAAAAAATTAAGCTTCAAACAACAACAAAAAATTTTCTATGTTGTGATGAAGCGTCTGCAGCCTGAACTCGTGAAACGGTGCTGGTGATAGAGCTTTTGCGAAGCTTCTGAAATAGTAGAACCAAATTTTTTTTTTAAATTTTATGAGTGTCTCTTCTTCATATAGGAACTTAAAATCATACCGATGAGGTTGGAAAATTCAAACGCTCTTCGGCCACTAAAACTGCTTTAGCTTCTAAAATATGTCGAATTGACCACTGAAATTTTGAAGGCATATTCTTTGATAGTTTTAGAATAGATTTAAGGCAAAAATTAATTTTTTGAAGCCTCTAAAGCAGACTACTGCCTTAACAGATTTAATGATCATTTCATCTGAAATAATTGACACAACAAGCCACATCCGTTGTAATTACAACAAAAATATATGGTATAAAAACAATAGACTTTATTAATTAACTGAGAAATCCGTTGTTTCAGTTAATATAACAGAATTTTTTCTCTAGGTGTACAAGAAATGAATGTGGTTTTGGCTGATTTTCCCTTCACGTCTCTCTTATCAAATTATAAGAACCCAATAATGATTGTCTGTTTGCGAATCCAGAAATTCGAAGTGCCAATTTACATAATAGAATTCTTCACTAAACTACGAGATAATAATTTGAATAGAGCTATATTTATTTGGTATATGTATTAAAAGTTTTGAATATAAAAAGAAAGAACTAATGTACTATCTTATCAAGGGGTTTTACACATACAAATATTTATTCCGACTTATTTGCATTTAAGAACTTCTGGATAAGTTAACTACTTGCTATTTGGTTTGAAAAATAATTTCAATAAAATTTGGTTATTATTAATATGAATTTTAGTTAAAATAGCTCTTTTTAAAAACGATTTCCAACAATTTTTGACTGTAGTTCTTCATAGTTTTATAACAAAAACTTTCTTTTTGTTTAAAATCTAAATATCTCATTTCCACATGCTGAATCCGCTACTCATTTAATAACCTCAATTTTAAACAGTAAGTAAAATCTACTCTACAATTTTGAAATTTCTTAGAAAGAACTTAATATCAACGCCATTATTTTGTTTAACTCGTACCGGCGGCAATTTGACTACAATTCATTTTGAATTTTGAAATTTGCAAAATAAGTAACACTTCTAAATTATTATTTCTAATTTATTATCACTAGCTTATGTTACATATTGGGAAAGTTTTTTGCTTTTGTAAGAATTTTCCCATTATTTATTCTGAATGGTTTATGCGTCTTCTGTATATGTACATATGTATTTATGATTTCATCAAGCTTTGCTTTTCTTTCACGTCCGGAATTTAATTGCTATTACGTCGTCCTTTTTGCTTTAGAAATTCGCACTCAAAACTATCACACATTTGTTTTCGACATTGCTGCCGCTGACATTCCGAATTTCTCTCTGCAATCAGATTGCGGCACACGTAATAACATCCACAAATGTTGCGATATGCAGAAGTCCTTTGATTTTGTAACTTCAAATAACATCAAGGCACAAAGAGGATCTGCTCTCACTTAAAAATTACCGCTACTATCCTTTTAACGTCGCATTCATTATAAACTGCTTGCTGTAGATAACTGTTTGTCACTGGAGTTGGGTTGGGTTCTTCGAATCTGCAACCGTTTTGGCGTACGAACGTTCAGTTGTCCGGTCAGTCGCCGATTGCTCGCTCACTTGACCGATTGTCTGTCAAACAATGAGTAGTTGAGAAGTCTCTGCCAAATCTCAATAAAATGTGGCTGCCTGTTTTTGTAATGGCAGTCGGCCCACATACAAATGTACATATAAATCTGTGCACTGAGTGACTTCACTTTATTAGTTTGAGTTCACATTGAGTGAGTATTTTAAATTTGGTAATGACGAAAAGAGATTTCGTAAAGCAGCAAATCAAGAATTTAGTTAAAAACGAGTAATTAACAAGAACAATTTATCAATTAAAAAAACCGTCTACTTTTCCACTACTACTACTTTTAAACTTGTTTAACGACGCTATTTGAGGTTTTCGTGTGTACTAGCTCACCGTAAAAGCGGGAAAATAGTAATTAAATTATTCGAATAGAATTGAAACCTCATTTGAATACCATCCGAGAGCAGTATTCACATTCCTTGAAACATCCGTCATAACGAAAAGTAAAGGGTATTATTAATTTCGTCTTTTGTAAATATATACATATATATGTGGGAGAATGATGTTATAAACCAATCGCCTTGTGATAAGGACAAGTCATGTTTGATGGCCTCCTTTTGTGTTTCTAAAACCAAAATTGGTTACAGTAAAATACTCGTAAGGAGGCTCTTCAGGTTTCGCAGAATATTGGATACCAGGCTGAAAATTATGTTTTAGGTGTAGGATGGAATTACTTATATTAATTTGTGTAGAATATGCGTAATATGAAGCTACCACTACCTTTTTGATTATATTATATATAGGTACTAGATTTCCTAAAAGACGCACCATTTCTGTTTGACGATTGCGCGACTGGGGCGTATACGAATCCTTTTCAATTTAATGAGATAAAACTTTAGACAAAGTTGGGGTTAGGGTTGGGTATAATAAAGAAAATGCAGTAACGAAAATTCTATTTTTGGCCACCAGCCAAATATGGTCCCGTGTGGTATCGAAGTTACGCGTATGAATGACTGTCATGTCTCCCGTCTGATTTATGGCCGGCTGATGGAAATCAGTGTAGCAAGGGACAGTGACAGCCAATCAAAGGGTAGCTTCATGCAGAATATTTACGTATATTTAAAGCTGTTTCAATTTGTATCTAATATTATTTTTTTAAATTCAGCAAGATTAAATTGTATCGCTAAAATTGAGCAAGCAAAACTCTCTGCTAACTTCATGTGACTTGTTTTACATATACGAATAGATAAAAAGTCGGTTGGTTGGTTGATGGGGTTGCCGTGCATCAGCTCACTTAGGCCATCAAACTGGCTTTTCTGCAAGCCTTCCTTAGATTTTTGCGTTTCTATATTGTTATAAAAAGGACGGACAAATATTTTTCAACGATTGATGTATTTATTAAAGGTACAAAGACTTTGGCATGACCAAAGGCAATTTTTCGTTCTTGTTTTTTATCGAGAATGATAATGTTTTATCACAGCAGCAAACCGTTATTAAGATATATAAATAAGTGCATAGCACGCAATTAATTTATTCTTCAACTTTGCAGCCCATGTTTTTTTATGTTAAGCTTTTATTTTCACTCCGTCGTTTTATTTTTTTTAACAAAAATACAAAACTACCCATTGATACTTTAAAAATAACAGCAACAACATCTGTAAAGTTGCACTACTTTTTGCGAATTGTTTTTGTTATTTCCAACAGCTTCTGAAAAACTTAAAGTTCATCATCATTGTTATCTACTTCCTTTCCTTTGTTCTTGTATCGCTGCAAGTGCACACATCGATATTCCTAAATGCAACTTATTTCCGTCGGTTTTTTTTTTTTTGTTATCTTCAGTATTGATATTCGATACCATTTTTTCCTAAGCCTGATTTTCCATTATTATAAGTATATTTTATAAATACTTATGTATTGTTGTTACGCACCCAGCGAGAAATCGTTACATTCGTGATTCTGCTAATAATTTGTTTTGAATTTTGTTGAACTGGCAAAAAGTAGCCAAAAAAAAGCAGAGTGAGACATGATAATGTCAATCACATTCAGGGAATTCGGCGGTTTTGATACCCATAAAAAGTCCGAAATTTTATTTCATTTCATTTCGTTGTAACTTCAAACCTTAAAGCCCTTATGTTTGTTATTCAGAAGCAGAAATAAGCGACATTGAAATTCGAAGGGAATCAGGTTTGCTAATAAACCCCCCCAAGTTTGTGCAATAAGACGAAGTATATCACTGCTCGAAAATCTTGCCATTCCGCACAACTTACCAGCATCTCTTCATATAAGTATTTCTACAAGGTTATTTATTATCTCTAAAAAGAACATTCCTTCCGTTTTAACGAGAACTTTATCAGTTCGAAATTGATATGTCATTATTCATTGGCCATTCGATCACCTGTACACAGTTTTTTATAATTATTATTTTTCTTTAGTTTACGTACTTATGTTCACTTCAAAATTGTTATTATTCCTGCTTTGACTTTCTTACTTGCCACTCATTTGTTGTTACAGTTTTAAACTGCGTTGGCATGCCTTGCGCCGTTAAATTCTTAATTAATATGTGCACATTCTTGTCGATAATATTGGAATATTAATTTTAAATGTTGTAATCAGAGTGTAATGGAGTGCTTGATTAAATATGTTATTTCAGAGACAAAAGTAAAACTTGTATTACATCAACATTAATAGTGGTAATAACTACATACTCGTTCATACAGATGATGTTTCTTTATTATTATTACCTATAATATGTTCATATTTTTAAGCACAATATGTCAATGTTGTAATTGTATATTTTTCGTAGCCAGCTGAACGCCGTACATACGTCGATTGGGTGCTTGAACAACAAGGAGTGGACGGGGATTTTTCGAACAAACATTTCTTCAGCGAGAAGGCACATTTCTCGTACTTGAGGCTTCGAATATCTTAAAATAATTGAAGAGAGGTCATTCCAAAAATCTTACGGTCTGGTGGGCTATTTGGCTTGCAGCTGAGATTGGGCCTTACTTCTATGGGGCTATTGTATTTATTCCACTTGGAGTGCTAATGCTTTTTCAGCTTAAGAACACAAACTATGCTCTATTGTATGTATAGGTATGTGTGTAAATGATCGCTTATTTATTGTGTTTTGCTCTGACAATAACAGTTCATAATAATCGGTTCATAAATTTGCATTCGCAAAGAAATTGTCAAATGGTGTCTCTGAATCGACTTCACCCAATTCAAGCCGTCTGCGCTGACCCAATGCAATTTATAACAATTTCTTTGAAGTACATTGATGTATGTAAGTATAGACATATGCTCATACAAATAAAAATGCACCTGATGGTATTGCTGGGTTGAATATGATGCATGTCCCACTTGCTGCGCCCAAAGGCATTAACTTTCGAGGTGATGTAATTATGTATGTATGGTACTTGCCTTATTGATAAAGTGGCCACCAATAATCATAACCAAACAACAATAACAAAAGTGATAAAAGTAGAACTAGCAATGATACGAGTGCATCACCTGTGCACTGAAGGCAGTTAAAATCGATGAAAATTTTGGTGACTTGAATGCGTTGGCTTGAAATTTATGAATGAAATTTAAATGTTAAGTCTACATATGGCAAAGTAAATCAAAAATAGTCACTTACCAGAAAATCCAGCCACGTGTTCTTACCTTGCCTAGCAAGTTCGACCGCCTTACAGTATCCCTAGATGTCCCTGAGGCCAAAGATTCACGTGAGAGACATTCCATTCTTTTTGGTCATTTCCTGTAGAGATCGGCGGCAGTCCAGTGCTAATTTGGATTTTAGTCTAAGCGAGCCCGCTATTGTAATTGACGCCTGACTGTCGCTGAAAATTATGATTTCCTTATATTCTTCTTTTATCCATGATAGCAGGTATCTTGGTCAAACAAGTTCACTTAAGTAAAGTATTCACACACTTGGACAATTAAAAAATATGTATGTTTTGAAATAAATAACTTTACCGAGTAGTAAGTACGACGCTATATGAATTTTTATTCTTAAATTCGTGTACTTGATTTTCGATTTTATGAAAATTTATTATCGCCTGAATAATTTCATATATTCATAAGTTGAATTCTTGTATAGCATTACAAATGTAAACAAATTTATATCATATAGGTTAGGTTAGGTTTTGGTGGCTACCGATCTATCATATCGGTTACATTTAGGCCTGACCCATTTCGATGCCACAAAATTTAACCAATGACCTTTGTGATCCAGCCATTTTGATTCTCTAATTAACCTCATTACATCCATGATTTTGACGTCGGTTAACTTCGATAGACTATCCAGCAGTGGGACCCCAAATTCCGAAATATAAAAGCAGGAAAGTCGCATAAGGGATGGACAATCGTTTCCTCGTCATCATCATTCTTGCAGCTCCGGCAGCATTTTCTATAGGGAACTCCTAGTCTCTCCCTGTAATGATTACATATCTTGTGATCTCTTCTTATTCCATATCGGTCAGGTGTACCTGGATTTGCGGCAGATTGTTGTTTCATTCTACATTGTTGCGGCTTGTTCATAAGTAAATTCCCTGAGAAGCGGTTTGCTACTAGAAAAAGCATACCAATGCGTTCACTCAATCGGGTGAATACTGTATACCAGTGAGTGCATGTCGCCGTCTCAGATTCACAGAATAATATATTTTTGAAAGTGACCCTTTGCCAAGAGAAAAGGTGGGCTTGTCACTTCGTTTACACGGAATTCCTATTCTTTTACTAAAGCCCGGAAATATGCTCTCACTTTTGTTTTATTTGTTTCATTTGTTTTTAATCTTTACTTAATCGTTGTGAGCATCTTGGAGCCCTGGCTAAGTGTAAAGTAGGATTTTATGTATGTACATATATGCATATATATGTATTGTACATTAAATGTTATACTTAGGTATGCGGGTCGCTCCTTTAAGACGCATCCGTTTTGCTTTGCTGATTACGCATAACATTAGCATAAAATCTTTATTAAGATAACGGTATATCACTAAGTAACGCAACAATGTAATCGGTTTGTCGTTGTAAATTATCCAAATACCATTGACTTGGTAACTCTTTAAACTGTGTTTCTTCCATTTTGTAGTTAATTTACTGGTGTGTATTTTCATTTCAACAGCTCTTGCGTATAAATTATTTATCTTGTGAATGGCTTAAATGTCAAGACTGTCAAATTCATACAAACAAACAAAGGCATTATTATCCATTTACACACATTTAATTGCGCTGGCAATGGAAAGCATCAAACTCTTTAATTAGCACTGTACATATATACTCACACTATATGTTAGAAGTAACACATCTTAAGTCTATACCGCAATTTTCATGTAAAGCACGATAGAAGTGCTGTCTTCGACCGCACCTTTGCAGTTATAACTTTCATGAACCTCATAACTGCCAAAATCAGTTGTAGGGTCATCTGATGTCGGTGTTTTCCAGTGTCAAATTTTATTTAAACTAACTGTAATATACATATGTATACCGTATTTCACACTCACAAATCCTAAATCTCAACCATTGGCCACGTATATGTTATAGTAGACCAATCCGGGTGATTTCGACAAATGATCAATACAGTATAAATGCACATGCGTACAAAATTTTGGTTGAAATATCTTAAAAACTCCGGGACTAGTTTGCGTTCAAATAGACGGACAGACAGTCAGATGGACTCGGTTCAATCTCTCCGCCCTCTCTGGTGCTTACACAATTCGCTTCGCTTCAAAGCTATAAAAAACCAGAACGTACATATTATTATTAATTTTCATATGGTAGATCAAGTGCAAAATATAGATCAGACTGAGGGCTGATATTCGTATAGAATGGCCAGCAAACCTGGTAGCTGAAAACAGAACATTCTTATCTGCTACAAGGCTATATGCTTCCCGGCAACTTAAAGTCAGGACAGAGCTAATGCAAAGTGGCAGCTTTTAAAAAAAAGAATACACATCTATCACATCGTACAGCATGAAGTCAGCTGTGGCCGCATTATGTAAAGATGCGATTCAAGTACTGGCTGAAAACAGAAGAGTGACAACAAGAAGAAAGACTACAAGATCTACAATCAGCAATGGCCAAGAAGCTAAGAGAACTACTTAAATTTGCGAAAAGAACAGCAATGTTGTCCACACTAGAGGCACAATAGGAGTGGTCGCCTGTAGTGTACCTGGCAACACTATGAATGTATTTCGTCTATGTAAGACCCAATGGGTCAGCCAGCTTCACCTAAACTAACCTATGCTGATATGTATCTTCGGCTTTATATGTATTTTAATAAGTGAAAAGAAAATTTCCATTCCCTTATTAATTTTTTCTGTAGCAAGGTGGCAAGCTATATAAAAGCAATGCAGATTGACTGATTTGGTTACCTTAAGGGTTTTTGTTGGGAATCATAATGTTACTTATTTACTGTGAGCTGCGATTTCAAGTGGCCTAGTTCCCTTATAGACGGTTTTGGTTTTTCCCAGTTAGCGTAACTGGTTTATCAAAGAGATGGGTCGTCCAAAGGTCGTCGAATCAAACAGTCTCTAACTGAAAAATAGATCTGTCTTATGTCGTCAGTCATATTATTAATACCGCCACCAGCAAGGTCTGCTGCTAAGATGGCATCTATGATGGTATACTTGAAGGAACTGGTCCCGTCTGCACTTGTCGTTCCGACTTCAGATACATTACGCTGCAGGTAGATCGAATCCTTGCAACTAGCCCTTGCGGTAGATCACCTGTTAAGTCAAGATCCATTGATTGGATTCCTGTCAGAATAAGTCGGATCGTTTAAAAACAATTCAATTCATATTAATAAATAGGCCTGAGAGTTCATAAGTGAGTAAAATGCTTGAAATATTCGGTTGCTTTGCGCATAGCCAAAGCTTTTTTAAAAAGCGATTTTTTTTCCCAGCGTTTGATCTCATATTTTCTAACTAATTATTTAACTAATTTTTTTATGCAAATTTTCTACACCAATCTTATTAAAAGTTTTTCTGAGTAATTAGAAGTATGTGAGTAAGTTTGCATTCTTTGTTTTTTTTTTTAATAAAAAATATAATTTTCATTTTGTTTTTTATACTTGCATATACTTATATACCTGCGTTATGATATTTTCACGAAAAGTATAATCAACACCTTTTGTAAATATAACGTAAAACAAATAACAAAATCAACTTCCGTCTGCGGCTAAAACGCACCACACACGCATTGCTCCAATTAATGAAACCTTTCTTTGGCATGCACTAACGGCGCATGCGCTTCTAACGATTATTTGGCATGTGGCTAATGTAGATCCTTCCGAAAGTTATTAAATCAGCGGGTAATTATTAATACAAAAAAAAACAAAGAAGAAAACTAGGAATGGTGCAGCTGTATATGCATTAATATTATAATTATGTTATGTCAAGTATAATATATTTTTGTACGTATGTATGTATGAGCGGTAAAAAATAAAAGGGTCAGACTGTTAATTTTTTTCTAATTTTGGAGCGTATACGGAAGTACAAATTTAATGATGAACAACTATACATATAAAAATACGAGAAGAAGAAGAAAACAAGAAGGGAAATATTAGATTGGATGAGATTAAAAGCATAAGCCGATATACACGTATGAGTACATATAATCGCTTTCGCCGTTATTCTTTTCGTTTATTGTTAATGCTCTTTCTCTATCAAGCTCTATGTACATACGTGTATGTAGATACATAAATACAAGTGTACATTGTATGCATGCGCAAACTGTTGTGTTGCTATTATTTTTTATTTTTGTAATGTTATTTGTTACTGCATCTTTCGAGCGAGTGACAATCAAATCTCAGTTGATTTACCATACTCATCCGTTTCGGTAGCTTCTTGGAAAAACCAATTTTCAATAATTTTGGAACCAGTACTCGAACCCTGGTCTTCCGAATGGCAGTATACAATGACATATTGCAGCCGCCAACAAAAAAAATACCTCCGTAAAATATTCATCTAAAACTTTTTATAAAATATTTAATAAATTCTCATATGTATACAAAAACCGTTTCACTAAAAAAAGTAGGAACTTTTATATCTTGGTAAGATTGCTCAATTAAGTGAGAAGCCCATTCAAAAACTGAATGTCATTCTACAGGCATATTAATTTAATTTTATTTGTTATAAGTTGTTAGTGCGCTAAAAGCCTGTTTGTACGAATTGAATATTTTTGTACTATAACAAAGAAAAATGGTAAAAGTGACAGCTGTTTCGGGGATCACCACATCATCTCATCAGACTTCTTATGGATCCTGACCTAACAGGCGAGTGCTCTACCCTTGCTCCAACATCACCATGTAAGCCGATGTTGTGTTATTCAATTTATTATTAACCAACAACTACTAATGGCGTTAATTTGGCCGCAATTTTCTTAATGGCGTGGATAGTAAGACGTTTTGTAGTCTTGTAATTTTTGTTGTAAGTTTTTAGTGATCGGAACGAAACTAGCCTGCTCTTCGATTTTTAAGTAGTAATATTAAAATATTATGATATTTATGTACATAGGTACAATGTTTGTCGCTAACTAAGGTTAAATAACAGATGTCATACCATAAAATCACGGCCTCAACAATAGTAACAAACAAAAATATTAAAATGCAATGGCGCCAGCTCGTTGGTTGAATCAGGAAAACAACCAAATTGAAACATAAACAAATTTGGTCTACATCCTTGTAAGAGAAGAGTAAATCGAACCATATATATAATCTAGATCCACTTCCCGAAAGAAAAGGAAGAGTTCATTTTAACTTAGCAAAAAGCAGTCACACAAATTTACTTAAATGAGGCCATAAATACGACTTACTACAATACAATCTGTTCCTTGATCCTCCTCCGGGATAGAACTGTACTTCAGTTAGGTAAATACTTTCGTGCAAAAACTCCTAAAACGAAACATAACTAATTTTTCTTTTTTGAGCAGATCCCTAACTGACCCACTTTCGTGAAATTGAAGAATTTCAAAATTAATCGAATTATGAACAAATTTTTTTTTCAAATGGATCAGTCTCTGGTCTACTTAAAACAAAAAAAAAATAGAAAATTAGAAACAGACGCACAGAAGATTTTAAGGTGGACTTCAGTTATGTTGATTATAGGTATAACAGTTTTATTGACAAATGCCAAGTTCACGTCCGTTTTAAATACTAAACCTGGCCACTGGACACGTATGTCAATTTCCGCGCAAAAACAGATATTTTAAAGAAAAATTTCAATCGAATTGAATGTTCATTGAATAGAAAATATAAAAAAAATATTAATTATGCTTAGTCCTTGCATTTGAGTGATTTATAGACAGCTGGCGGCTTTTTACATTCAGTGATGTACACGTACATACATACATACATGTGACAATGCATAATTGAACGCCTACACCTTTGCCGACGAAAATCATTTTCTTGATTCGAACATCCTTTTGATCCTCTACTTGGACACATTGAAAGTCAGGTAATCATTATCATGGCCTCAAAGCCCAACAAGTCTTCAAAATTAGCTTGAACAGGGCAAATTAGCTTTACCCAGTTAACGTTTGTGTTATATAGTTATATGTAACATCAGATAGCCCAGTTAAATAGTGGAGTTAAATCTAGTTAGGAGCCCTAAATTCAATCATTTCAAAAATTTTTCACGTGGAAACTCTTAGCTTGACTATTTTGAGCATTTGTACACATATTATGGCCTTTGACCTTTGAAGAGTAGTTAGCAATTTTTTATTTATAAAAATTAAAGTTTTTGGAGCTGCTACAGCAGATCTTCAGAGTTTTTGAAAACCTAACTATTAGTAAACCATTAAATTTAAGCGGTTTAGGTTGTGGATGGGTCCTCCAGACATTAAGGAAAAATAATTTTATACATATAGAGTAAACTCCTCCAATTTTCCGAATCGTTATTTTTCAGAAACAGTGGTTCATAAGAAAAAATCTTAAGATATTAATTATCTGTTTTAAAAATTTCAAATAAATAAATAATATCATAAAGATTACCGCTTTGCTGAAAACCGCAAAAAAAACGTTTTATAACCTTTCCAACTGCGTAGTTTTTAATTCCAGATGTCGGATTGGTAAGGACTTTATAGAGCTGGATGTGAGTTATTTAAAGTTCGGATGGCGATACTAACAAAATAATCTAGAAGCATGTAATTAAATGAATGTACCATATATGTATGTACAAATATTTTAAGTCAATGCGCAAAGGACCATAAATCGTTCGCAAAACTTTTCTCTCGAAGACTCCTACCTCCGTCTCATCAGATATTTTCATCGTCCACGTTTCCACACCATATAACAGGACGAGAACGATAAGCGACTTGTAGAGTTTGGTTTTCGTTCATCGAGAGAGGACTTTACTTTTCAATTCCCTACTCAGGGCAAAGTAGCACCTGTTGGCTAGAATGATTCGGCATTAGATTTCCAAGCTGACATTGTTGCTGGTGTTAATACTTATTCCAAGATAGACGAAGTTATCTACGGCTTCAAAGTTATGACTGTCGACATTGATATGGGAGCCAAGTCGCGAATGTGATGACTGTTTTATTGATTGTACCTTCTCTATTCAGCTCTGCAGCTTGTATTATTTTCTCCAGCAATAAATTAAATAAATCATCGAACGGATTGGAGAGGTCCTTCCCGATTCTGGCGGAGCTATGACTGTTGCTTAACGACAGTTTATGCTTTAAAATCGACGAAGTGGTGGTATGTGTCGATCTTCTTTTCACGGGTTAACGTGGGCTTTAGTCTTTCACGCAATACGCTCGATAGGAGCTTATATGAAATATTAAGGAGGCGTATCACAAGTGAGATCGCACTTTTTGTTTATTGAAAATCATGGAACTGATATTTCAGCAGCTTTTACTTTTTTTTTTGTAGTTTCTACGGTTACTTTACGCGTTGGCACATACTTGGCGCACTTCTTATATAGACTTTGCAGGTGACTATATATCATTTTTATTCATAATTTTTTTCGCACTCAACAGAATGAGTGTGATCACATGTGGGCCAGCATGACTAAATGTCATGTAGAACTACTAATATTACCGCCAAATTTATTCTACAAAAACTATTAAAATAAATATTTGCAAAGTCGTAAGCTCGTCTTTTCTAATAAACAACAAAATAAGGTATCATCCTGCTATAATTGTACCAATAAAGGAAGTGATTATCATGAAAAAGTGATGAAATATGAAGTGAAATCCTGTTTTACTTTCTCAAACCAAGGAAAAAGCGTTTGTTAACAAAGCAAAAATTTGAAGATTTTCACAAGGTACAATCGAAGATATTCACATTTTTCATAATATCCTAAACACTGGTATGGTAGGGATTTGGATGCACAAGCTGATAACTATACGCCAACAGCGGCTTTCAAGAATCTACTAAAGCTTTCTTAGGGTTGAACTATAAAGTAAACGAACTACATCACAAGCTGTAGTATTATTTAATATTATAATATTAGCCCTTATCAAACGTGACCCACATGAACAAGCAATCGACAACACAATGAGGTTGATAACTGCTGCAAATACGTGTATAAATAATACCGGCTGAAGCGAGAAATGCTGACAGTCTCTGTACACCAGCTGCGGTTGCGGAAATGAAAAGAGATTTTCCGATGCAACAGCTGGTCTGACTGACCAAAAGACTTGTGAATATTGAAAAGTTAGCTCGAGTCGAATGGAAAGGCAAAGAGAAGTGGTGGTTGCTTAACACACAATGAAGTGAAGCTAATTTTTCAAATTCAGTACTTTGGACATGGTATGATTTAAATTTGATCATATTGAAGTAATTAAATATAAGACGAGTATCTTTGAAGAAAGCTATAATGCCCATGAATTTTGGTTGAAACTATGCTGACTTTGTCGAATTTGACCGAGTAGTTTTTGAGCTTTTTAGTACATCCATTACAGAAAATATGACCATCTTTTAAATTTAGATATGATCAATTCTTTCGAAAGAAAGTCAAATTCAGTATATATTAAAATTTTTTTGCAAGACTTTTCAAAATTTTTTTCTGATATGTCTTTATATTAGTCTAGTTATTTTTTTAATTCACTCGTTTAACTTCATATAAATAGTTTATTGGCGTAGACACCATTCACCATCTCCTTGTGTTTGGTTTTCATTACCGTCCAGCGGAGGAGGGTCGTTCATAAAATGCATTTTTCAAAAATACAGGTAAAGGTACAAATAAAATTTTGCTACCGAACGAAAGGAGATAAAATCCTTCTTCACTGGCTGAACAAATATTTGGCAAAAATTATACAATATTCTTTGAAAATTGAAAGCTTATTTTTTTTTGTTTGCACACAGTGACAAACGTGATTTTTTTTTTAAATTTTTTGAAGTTTTTTATTTTTTTAAGTGAGAAAATCAAGCAAAAATTGTAATGGAGCTTTTTCAGGGTTGAAACTCAGGTAATTTAGTAAACTCAAAGTGATTCCATTTGTTTGTTACGTGTCTCTAATTACATATTTTATTTTTTTTGCGCGAAAGCCTTAAAATATGGGGGTTTCGACATTATATGCAGACATATAGTTGTGAGTTAAGCGGGGTAAAGCAAGCCTTGTTTCATTTCTATAATCTTTGGCTATTGTAGTTACCTTTCGAAAAAAAGGTGCGCCAATATTGCCAGTATATGCATTTTTTTATGCGAACTACCTGACCAAATATACACGAATTTCTTAAGACAGAACAAGAAAAAATACAGCAGTTGCAAAATAAACGAAAGAGTTCGTATAGAAATACAAAATCTCGTTAATTCGGTTTTACCTTATGGAAATAAATATTTAGAAGTTAAACACAATTTAAGTTTATCTATGGTTGATGGAAAAATATGCTAAGCATTAACAGAAACAACATCTACACAAATATTTTCTTTACTATGTGGAGATAACTCGTAAAATTTAAAAAAAATTTATGGAATGGTGAAGAAAGATGTAAAAACAGTAAATTTAAAATTTGGTCTTTCGATACTTGACATGTGGATTAGGTTCTCTGAATGTCTGCTCCACTTATCGTATAAATTGTGCATAAAACAGTGACAAGCTCGAACAGTAAGTGAGAAACTATTAGTTTCGGAAAATAAATGACACATTCAAAAATAATTCAAAGATAAAATTGGTCTGATTGTTGACCAACCGCTTGGCTTTGGGATTTTTAATAATGGCGATACTTCAAGGCGTTCTTTCAAAATCCCAAGATGTTAATAGCAATTACTAAAGTTTATATAAATTAATTATAGATTAAAAAGATGCGTACAATACTCATAATTCTTTCTAGTGGGCACGATAATGACGTACAGAAATTTCGAGACTACGCTTTAAATACAGAGAAATATTTCGTTGAATATTATCCTTGTTTTCAGAGCCGTATAGTATGACATGATGCGACACGTAACACTAGTACTTTGGACAACAACGCCATCTCTTAGATAAAAACCGAACGAACCTTTTACTAAGTAATATAATATTGTCCCAGACGACGGAGAACGACCCGGACAGCCAAAAAAAGTTCAAGACGATGAATTGGAGACATTGCTCGATGCAGAAGCATGCCAGACGCAAGAAGAACTTGCAAAAGTTTTAGGAGTTGATGAAGCAACCGTTTCCAGACGATTAAAATCGTTAGGATTCATCCAGAAGCTTGGAAATTGGGTGCCTTATGAATTAAAGCCAAGAGACGTCGAACGTCGATTTTGCATGTCGGAAATGTTGCTTCAACGCCACCGAAAGAAGTCATTTTTGCATCGGATTGTCACTGGCGATGGAAAATGGATTCATTATGATAACCCAAGCTCAAAGGATCGTATGTGAAGCCCGGCCAACCATCGACATCCATGGCAAAGCGGAATATCCATGGTGCCAAGGTTATCGTATGTATTTAGTGGGACCACAAGGGGGTGTTCTATTCTGAGCTATTGAAATCGGGTCAGACGATCAATGGGGACCTCTACCGAAAATAATTGATTCGTTTGAAAAATGCCATCGCCTTCATAATCAATAATTTTTCATCATGACAACACATGTTGCAAGGCCAGTTAAAAACTATTTGGAAAACTGTGCGTTCTACCTCACCCGCCTTATACGAGCAGCCCAGACATAGCACCTTCCGATTACCACTTGTTCAGATCAATGCAGAATGCCCTCACCGGAGTACGCTTCACTTCAGAAATTGGCACGATTCTTTCTTGACCTCCAAGCCGGAGAAGTTCTTTTGGGATGGGATCCACAAACTGCCAGAAAGATGGGCAAACATCGTAGCTGCCGATGAGCAGTACTTTGAACATTAAATGTATAAAAATTTTTTCACAATAAAGTCTTAATTTTCGAAAAAAAAACCGCACGAAATAATGCATCCACCCAATAAAAAACCCGAGTCTTCTTTGAAAATATAGTATGTGAAAACATATTTAAATATTCCATAGTCCTCGTTGACTGCTCGGCGCCATTTGCTTCGCAGTTTGCTAAGCAAGATTTTCAATTTAATCCATAAATTTTATTAAACTAGCTGTACCTTGCAACGCTTCACTGTCGCACATACTCATTGAATGTATGAAAAATTAATAATGGGATATCTTTTTATTATAATTTTATTTACTCAATACGTGGGGAATACGAAATTTTTGGTTTTACCATTGACTTTGGTCCACTGTCCGGAGAGAGGAATAGCGCGACTTTTTGAATATGCAAGTCACCGGTCCACTTCTCGTAGAGAAGAACCACCTATGTACCGAACTTCAAGTAAATCGAACCATAAATAAGGTTTTTTCGAATAGATCAGTCCCAGGTTCTCTTCTCGGTGTGAAAAATAGATGTTATGTTATCCTCAGACCTACTGAACATGCACCTAAAATTTCATTAGAATCGGTCACGTCGTTTCGGAGGAGTATAGTGGCTAACACTGTGACACGAAAGTTTTATATTTATATTAAATTATAGTTCAATTGTTCCCCAATAACCTTGAAGACAACTCGCTCATATTTTTATTGAATGTAGTAGGCAGGTGTTTAATAGCCATCCAAGTCATCCCATAAAACTACTTCAAAGTTTTCGAAATGTTTCACGTTACATTTGTATAACAAAGCAGGCCCTTCTTATCACTTGTCAACTTGTAAATAATAAATTCATAATTTCTTTATTTTGTAAGCGATATTTGCTGAGTGATATCTTTTCATTGGCATAAATAAATAAATTTTGACATTTTAAAAAATATTTCGAGATATCATCAAGAAGATAGTTGGCTGCAGGACAGAAGCACACACTAAGGACGTGGTAGTGCAGGAAGTTGACATAAATGAATAAATTTTGAACGTTTTAATAACTTTATCATCATACCAGAGCAACCAGCAAGTACCGTTGAAATACAGACAAGTGTAATGATGAATGTGACGAGAAGCCATAAAAAGGGTAAAGCGCTACTAAATGTTTATAATTTTTAAATAAGTTTGTATGTATGAAAACACACATAAATACAAATATTTTACCATAATACTTTCTACGCTAGGTGCAAAGAACAGGTGTTTACATAATATTTTTACGAATGTAGGGAAAAGCAATAGTCTTGAGTTTCTAATGAAGACATTTAAATATTACACATGTGCATACATATAAATAGTTCTAAGAACAAAAATATTGATAAGCTATGAAAAAAGTGCTCCAAATTGCTATTTCGGTGGATATTATACTCTTCATTTATAAAGAACAACATGTCAACTAAATTTGAAATAACAAATACTCGATATTAAGTCAACCCAAAAGTTCTGACACTTCTACTACTACAGTAAGTTAGGTTATCTGGCTGGGTGTCATGTCATACATAGATCTGCTGGTACGTTGTAATGGCATATGGAGGTTCAGTTTAGTTCGAGCTGAAGTAGTCATGTAGGACAACAACGGTTTTCGAGAAAGTTATGATACTCTATCTAATCATTTGAACTGCGAAGTTCCTAGATATTTAAGACGAGTTTTAGATAAGATCACACAGAAGCAGAAGAAATTTCTCAGCGTCTCAATCAAGCATTTTTCCCAGCACTTCCTGCTTCTATTATCGTTACTAATGCCCATTCGCCTTATGTGTGATGCTACTTAGTAACCTCAACATCTAAAGATCAGGGTGGACTTAACATGCCGGTAAGAAAGCACACAGATTATTTTTAGAAATATTCGGTTTACAGGAGCAGCACTGCAGCGGCTTTATCATTAGGTCATATTTTTGACATCAAAAGCTGACATCAAATGACAGCTGTGAATTTGGTGTCAAGTTCATTTTCAATACATCAAAGAAACTGACCAAATGTCGGTAAAGTAGTGCATGTCAAAGACTGTTGAAAGCCGGCTAGAAGAAATATTTATTTAGTAAATTTCACTTCTTTTAATCGAATAATTAATAATCCAATAGATGTTTCAGATTCAAAATGTTTGTACAAAAATAGTAAAAACATTATTTTATTTCACCCACGAATAAATTCTTACTCTCAGTGTTGATAAGTTGACAATTAATATAAACATATTTTCTGACAAATTTTATATCGCTAAAACATACCTTGCGGCAGACAAATGTATATTTCTCGCCCAAGGTAAAAAAAGCCAATATTCTCATATCCATAGCCGCCTTTGGCATTTCAAGATAGATAGCATACCTACGAAGGGATTAACAAAAGTTCGGTCAATTGGTGATTTTCAATTTGTTAATTCTAAAAATACCAAATCCTTTGCAATTATTTTTTTAGTCTTACTTTGTAATTTTAGAACGATCGGATAAAATGGAGACGACATAACTCAAGGTAGCTGAGGATAAGTCAGACGAAATTCGTTATGTGATTCTCTTCAAGGTTTCGACGTATTGTAATTTACAGCCAACATAAATATTCAGTGAATGCCAAACTGCATATGGAACGATTGCGCCGTCTTTAAAGACTATTTATAAGTGGCCGGACATTTTATCGAGAAAGACGAGCGCCGAGAAGGTCGACCAAAATCTTCCACTGATGACGTCAATGTAGCTCTGGCGAAATCCAAAATTGACGAAGATCCAAAATTGATGCAAGAAATTATTGCTAATGAATTGGGCTTAAATGCCATGGCTGTATCGCGAATATTACGTAATCATCTGGGATACACGAAGAAATCTGCCCAAAAAGAGGCTCGAGTGAATATTGCTCAATTTTTCTTAAACAAATTCGAAAGCGGTCAGTCTAGCAACTTTAGTAAAGTCGCTACTGGTGACAAATCTTGGTTCTATAAGTACCATCCAGATACCAAACAGCAGTCCATGGTACGGAGTACGCCCATCCGTAAAATCTAAGGAACAAAAATCAACAACAAAAGTAATGATGTCAGTTTACTTCAACCGATTTAAAATCGTAGCTGCTATTCCACTGGAAAAGGGTCAGACGGTAACTGAATAATGGTACACAGAAGAGTGATTACCAAAAGTTTTCAAAAATTTGTTGGAAGACAGGAAGAAAGAGGATTTGTGACGCTACTTTTTACTACTTTTTATATCATGACAACGCGCCACCCCACACTGCTGAAATAACGAGTAATTTTATTGCGATCGCTGGGATCGAAGAAATACGTCCAGCACAGTATTCCCCGGATAGAGCACCTTGTGATTTCTGGTTATATCCAAAATTTAAAAAAAAAAAAATTTAAAAGGAAAGGAGATAATTAATGCGGTTAATGCTGAACTTGATAAGCTTAAAAGGCAAGATTTTGAAGACTGTTTTCAGAAGTGGATCTATAAACCTAAGAAATGCATTGAAATCTATGGGGATTTTGTAGAAAAGATAAAAAAGAACAAAGATTGCGGATAAATGTAGACAAATTTTTTTTCTGATCAACTTACCGAACTTTTGTTAATCCCCTCGTATCTATGTATATACGAAGACATTAACTCCTGCACGTTTTTCCTACCGTCACCACATGTCTGCCACAATTTGGGTTTTTTTTTTTTTAATTTTTCTTCTTCTTTCTTGAGCATTTTTCATATTTCAGTAAGCCTTAGGCACATTGATTTCTTCTGTTTGCCGCCATTGGCTCTGATTCATTTATTTCAGCAGCATTTGCCACCTCAATAAAAGCCATTGGCGTGAGTAACTAACGACATACTTATAGCTTATTTTATTTTCACGAATTTATAGTATTTTTGGATATTAATTTATACCTGCTTTCTACTTAATCACCCCATGTTCCGCTGCTTGAGAGGGACATTTAAAGACTAAAAGTCTTGTGTTAGCGAATTAGTCCTTTTTATCCTTTATATGTATATTTTTCTTCTTCGTGAACAAGTAAACTTATAAACGCCCTACAAATGTTAGAGGTTTCTAAGAGCAGGGTATGACGGCGAAGAACTGCCAAGGTATATGCATCAGCTTCTTTGCAGAATACACGTATGATCAGAGAAAAGCGTTCTCGACGACTGGAACCTGAGCATGCTCTGGCCCGTAAATTGCGCCAATTATCGTTGGATAAGCCTTCTCAATATCGCATGCAAGGTCCTATCGAGTGTAATTTATAATAATAACATAATGACATGAACGTTCAGCAAGACAAAAAAGAAGAGGGAAAGGAGGATAGCATTACAGATTTACAGTTTTGCCAAAATGCCTAAATGCCATGCTTAAGCATTCGATAAGATTTCGTTCCAATTAACTGAAGGCCTTAGTAGCCACAGCTTATTTCTGTATATGTAGATTTAAGAATTACATTAACCAGGTCCAGTATTCCCCATAACAATGCAAGTGAAGATATACCTGGGTATACAATTTCAGAACACACCCTCCAAGTTTCAAATCCCTACGACAGACTGTGGGTCGATCCGTCACTCATTGAAGACAATGCCTTTTATATTTGTACAAACATATATAGATAAAATAGCCAATAAGTGTGGCTAAGTTCGACAGCTGTCTCTTTCAATAAGTCCTAAGTGCTTGGTTATTATCAAACAGTTATTTCTATTTAATTTGAATACAAAATTGCTGCATCATTTTATTCTTGCTACATCAATCATGGTGTTTTTGTTCCGTATTATTTTTATAACTTCGCTCTGAAACTCGCTGAAGTCGACAGCTTCTTCGTCTGAACTGTATTGTTTGTTGTCACTGGAGCTAGCATGTTCAAATAAGTCGTATTTGCTCGATTTGGTTAGTGAAACTGTGAAAAGCAAAAACACTATTTTCTACAATAATAGACAAAGAAAAATTAGTAGAACGACGCATGTATATACACTATACATGTTACATTGCCTTTATGGGCGGGTATTAATTACCAGATCGCTCTTCAAAGACGTCTTAACTTCGTCGTAGCCGCAGTGACACTCAACAAAGCTGTTAATACGTTCAAAAAGATCAACAACTTCAGCTAATGTAAGTGGCTCTAAACGCCTGCATTTAGTTTGAAAGTTGATACCATTTTAAAATCCTTCGGGTATTAGATACCCGGCAACAATCACGCCGTGTTAAGCAGTTAAAAAGCGTTAATTACAAATAAATATACTCACCTACATATATAGCATTACAGTTACATAGGTACAGTTACTTGTTGTTTTGTTTCATGTTGGCTGTTGTCGTTTTCCAACTACCGCTGCGACTTGCCTTTAGAAATATTTATTTATGCAGCTATTTTCGCAAGTGGCTTAAATAAATAAACCTAATGAAACGGAATGAATTTAAAATTGTATTGCTGTAACAATGCCAACAATAAAAGCAAAAACGAATGAATCAACAATAGTGTATGAAATAAAATACACTAACGACCAACAGCACCGACTGCTGCCACTTGCTTGGTGACTTCAACTTGGCGGGTAGTAAATTAAAATTTAAATTTATGCCATTCGATGAAAATGTTGATGAATGCGAAATACAACCAAGCGTAGGGAAAAACAACAACAACAAACAAATAAAAAAGAGTAAAAGAAACCGTGATATAAGTCAGCAGCTGGAGAGTTGAGGATACCTTGGTGGCTACCGCAAAGTGTGTCTGTTCACCTGGAAGTCACAGATCGTGCGTTTTGAATGAGTAACTGGCTGGCTGGCTTGCTGGTAGCTTTGACTACTAAATTGGGTGGAATCATTTGGAGGTAACGCAGAGTGCGGTAATTAGATGTGTCGAGTGTACGAGCTAAATTTTGAAATGAATGTTACTCCCTTTGGCTGGAGCACATATTTAAATAAAATATATTTTTGTAGAGAATTCAAAAGTAACTAAAATGACTAATAACTTGAAAAGCTGGAGCTGTCGTATATGTTAGGTATCCAGTTGCCACTGTAGCCGAGAGCAACGGGTACCAATACTGCTCAGATAAAGATACAAAATTACGGAAACAGGTTTTCTTAAATACCTCTCGGGACAGTTCTACACAAGCATATGGAATCGTACATGGAATTCCACCGCTAAGGTAATTCAAAGTAACATCGAGCAGTGGGATAAAATACATAGAAAAATACATTTGAAACCAAGCGCGGTACCAAAAAAAAATCATTGTGGAAAAAATTTCTTTCAACTGACTAAGTTTTTAATAAGCCTCTGCTGGTTAGGGAAAATGAATGCTGGCACCTGTTACCCTACCACATCGATTCAATTCGGTAACAGTTTTTTATTTCGTCAAAAATCTTATTTTTATTACTTCACCATACTCAGCTAACTATCGATGAAAGAATAAAAGTTGTCAGGTCCGATAGATGTAGATAACATCGATGGCTTACCCGATGATGGGAGGATATTTTTCATAATGTTTAATCAGCATTGAAGAAATTTGTGAAGACAATATAAGAATATCCATCTAGAAGTAAAGTACAGCCAGAAAATTTTCAGATCACTACGTACGACTGCAAACGAAATTATAGGTTTTCCAAAAAGGCCGCAAAATAGCTAGTACGATGCCATGCCGCAGTGGAGAGAAGGCAGGCTACACGTGCAGGATGTTATAGATACCGAGAATTGAAGAAGAAAGCAAGACGCATGTGCATGATGCATGACAAACGCGATTCCCCAATCGATGACGATGAAACAAATGTTTCATTACCCGACTATGAAGATGTTCAAATAGCAATCGCTCGCTTGAAAAACAACACATTGTCGGGATCCGATGGATTATTGTTGTTATTGTTGTAATCGCAAAAATATTCCCCAAAGTATTGTAGTTTTTGAGAAATGTTGAAGGAGTGACAGTTCCTGGCTGGAGTGAATAAAATGGGTTTGCAATTCACTGAATTCGCTGCCGATGGAATGATGGGCTGTACGAGAGCTGCGCTGGGTAGGTAATGTGATCCGGATAGATAAGAAGACTCCAGCCGCCCGTGGAAGCAGGGGAAGAGAAGATGTCCAGTCCGTTGGAAGAATTAAGTGGGAAGCGACCTGGTCTCTCTTGGCCAAGCAGCGGAAAAAGGTACGAATGGCACAATGTTGCTAACTCGGAAAATCTACGAAAAAAAGAAAAATATTTTTTCGTTTCCCTTTCAAAGTAAACATTTATTTTATATAAAGCAACACTATTTAAAAATCTTACTGACTTTAGTGAATTTCAATTTACAATGTTGATGACTCCATGCCTAGTGACTGAGCTTAAACCGCTTATTATTGAATTCGGTAGCGAACGAACGGTGAAAGCATCATAAATTTCAACAGTAAAATCATTGGAGATCGACAGCGATCATCGACCAAGCACCATCAATTGCCTAACTAAAAAGTTGCTGCCAAATTTACCGTAAACAAATAAAAAAACGTACCTCATTTGATGATCGTTAATAAAACTGGTACTCGCTGGTTGATTGCCATACTCATATGCCCCTACCTACACATACTTCCAGCGTATTGCAAACAGAACTGCCAGAACGGTTGTGACTCTTGTTGATGATTGCCTCGTATGAATTACGTCTGTATCATTTCGTCTTTCAACTCCTCAATTTGCGATTTAATGCCTCTGTTAAAAAGAGTGATCAATTCCACATTGTTATTATTATTTCATACTTTAGGAGTATTTATGTTTTACTCTCTCATTAGCTGCCTTAAACTTTTCATTGCCTTCATTAGCTGACTCTCTTCTTTTTTGATGCCCTTTTGCCCTGGCTAAGGTAATATTTTATGATATGATTTGTATGCTAATGAGCCACTGATCATCGCTTCATAAAACGACACACAAGGATGCAAGTAATGTGATTCAAGAGCTGACGAGTAGACAAATTAATATCTCTCCATGAAGTCATTCTTACCCATATATCTAGTACTCATATCTCTCTTCTGGCTCACTGGTTGATTGCCAGACCCACCTATACTGATATTATCAAAAGAAGAACGTCTCATTGTTTGTTACGAACAAAAAATTTTCACATTTCCAGTTTTTGATCTATCAAGTACCTGACCTCAAAATATATACATACGAGGGGATTGACAACAGTTCGGTAAGTTGACCAGAAAAAAAAGTAAAAAATTATTTTTGTATATATTTGTAATCTTTGTCCTTTTTTATCTTCTCTACATAATCGCCATAGATTTCAATGCATTTCTTAAACCTATAGATGCACTTCTGATAACAGTCTTCAAAATCTTGTCTTTTAAGCTTATCAAGTTAATTATCTCCTCGATGCTATTAAAGACCTTTCCATTTAATTTTTTTTTAATTTTTGGAAATAACCAGAAATCACAAGATGCTCTATCCGGGGAATATGGTGCTGGACGTCTTTCTTCGATCACAGAAATCGCAATAAAATTTCTCGTTATTTCAGCAGTGTGGGATGGCGCGTTGTCATGACGGAAAGCTAGCGCCGCAAATCCTCTTTCTTCATGTTTTCCAACAAATTTTTGAAAACTTGTAGTAAACACTCTTCTGTGTACTATTTTGCAGTTACCGTCTGACCCTTTTCCAGTGGAATAGCAGCTACGATTTTAAATCCGTTGAAGCAAACTGACATCATTACTTTTGTTGTTGATTTTTGTTGCTTAGATTTTACGGATGGGTTTACTCCGTACGATGGACTGCTGTTTGGTATCTGGATGGTACTTATAGAATCAAGATTTGTCACCAGTAGCGACTTTACTAAAGTTGCTAGAGTGACCATTTTCGAATTTATTTAGGAAAAATTGAGAAAAATGCACTCGATCCTCTTTTTGGGCAGATTTCTTCGTATATCCCAGATGATTAATAGTATTCGCGATACAGCCATGGCATTCAAGCCCAATTCATTAGCAATCAATTATTATGTGGGCATTCGTCAATTTAGAACTTCACCAGAGCTACAGTGACGTCATCAGTGGAAGATTTTGGTCAACCTTCTTGGGGCTCATCCTCTACGAAAAAATGTCCGGTCTGGAATTTTTGGAACCACTTAGAGATAGTCTTTAAAGACAATGCAATTTGACATTTACTGAACATTTGTATTGGCTCTAATTTTTTGTTTGTGTTGACGGTGGAATTTCGACTGACCTGTACTCAGCTATCTTGCGTTTTCTCGTCTCCATTTTACCCGATCGTTTTAAAATTTGAAAGCAGGACAAATAAAGTAATTGCAAAGGATTTCCTATTTTTAGATTTCACAAAAACAAATTGAAAGTATTTATTTATTAAGTTATATATTTGGACCTTTAAGGCCGTTACATTAAAAGCGAAAATATTTTCTTTTTCTGCCTCCATCGCGTTTCGATACCATTCGTACCTTCTTCAGGGAGTCTAATTTATTTTAAAAAACAAGAAAACATGATTAACAACTAGTATACATTACAAACTTTTTCCAACAATACCTAAAACACAAATATATTCACATAATTAATTATCATATATTATTATATTTATGGCCATAATATCTTGACCGTCCACTTTCAATGTAATAAATACATTAATGCTGCATATCAGTTTTCGTCTTGTTTTTTGTCATGATCGCTGTGTATGCGCAATTTATGTTGTCTACATTATCTTCTTAATCCCTTAGTACATTACATGAGTCTAGGGACTATTTATCGAGTAGCTACGCGCCCATCATCGAAACGTAGTTGTTGCTTGCGTGATTAGGTGAGTGCAAATTTAAACTTCGTTACGATGTGGAACAATCCATTGATTTAAATCAATTGATCATACTCCCAGCATATGTCTTACAGACTATAATGCTAGGTGTGGATAGTTCATTCACTTCGCTCTGTTTTCCCGTTTTCACCAGCCTCTTAGCACTGAAGCACATGTACTGTTTAAGTAGCCAGAACAGGAAGCAACAACTTTTTACAATTTGTGTTCGGGGATTATTTTATATTTATTTAGGCAACGTATGTACATACACGTATCTGAACAATAGGTTATGTGCAGCCGACACATTGTATATGTTTGATTATAACAGGAGATCCAAGTAGGGATACCTTTTTCAATAGTCTTTTTTGACAGGTCACGTAGGTGTCGTACCAAGCTATCATGATATTTTGGTTCAGTGTTGTTTAGCATTTTATCATGGAAAGACTTACGCCTAAACAACGTTTAAAAATCGTTCAACTTATTTACGAAAATTCACGTTCCGAAAAGAATATGTTTCCCGAGCTTCACTCAACTTATGGTCAGCATAATCGGCCTATTGAGCGTGCTATTCGCAACACCAACACCCATCTTTAGACCCAGAATTCATTGGATAATACGAATATTTGACCGAATAGATCACGTCCAGCATGCAGAAGCGGCCGTAATTGAGAGTGCACACTAAGTTGATCCGGCGTCGTTCGCAGCAACTCGGACTGACGTATGGAACCACTTGGCGCATTTTACGACGAGATCTTGTAAACTACTAAAATTTGGGACGAAGAGCAACCTGAAGAGATTCAAGAGCTGCGGTTTGGTGTGGTTTGTGAGCCGATGGAATCATCGCTCCATAATTCTTCAAAAATAGTGCTGGTGAGAACGTAACAACCGTCAATGACGACCATTATCACGCCATGAAAACCGACTATTTGATACCTGAAATTGAAGCTAGTGATCTCGGCGACATTTAGTTGCCACAAGACGGCGTCACTTCGCACACATCGCATGAATCAATGGATTTATTGAGAGAACACTTCGGTGAGCAAATAATTTCAAGTTTTGGGCCGGTCGATTGTCCACCAAGATCGTGTGATATCTCATACTCGTATTTAGACTTTTTCCTGTGGGGATACGTAAGGTTTAAAGTCTATGCCGACAATCACGCTTCGATTCAGGCCTTGGAGCAAAACATCACGCGGGTTATTCGCCAGCTACCATTCGAAATGCTTGAACGAGTCATCGAAAATTGGACTCCACGGATGGACCTTAAAAAAATAAATGCCCAAAAATGTTCTTTCGATTCAAACCGAACTCTGCGCTATTACTAGAACATAGGCGGTCTAAAGCTATTTTTGGACTTAGGTAAATTGTGCAGGGCATCTTGATGTCGCGTCGTTTAGCGCCAAAATCCGACGTTTCCGGTATAGGCAAATTCAGGGTGTGCAGGAAGCATTTACTGAAAATGCGACCATCTGAAATGTGTTCATTACAGCCGACGTCAAAATATACAAAGAAATTGTATTCAGCCTCAACAACATTCTTCCATTTTAATATGCTTTCCGTCAACTGCTCCAATGCAGGAAGGGAAAATTCGTAGCAATTTCGGTCCACTCCCCTTGTTTTGTAGGCAACTGAAAAAAAAATTGGAAATTGGAAAATGATTGCGAATAACCCTGTCTTGCAATTTACTTAGTTTAAAATTAAATACTATTACCTTTAAGTAATCGTTTTTGAGAACTTCATAAATAGCCTCACAAACCTCAAGAATAAACTTGGATATTGTGTTTGGAGTTAAGCGAAACACTATTGAAAGGCTGATTGAAGAGTACAAGCTCAACGCTGGCTTACGGCAATAGCCATCTTAAAAGTGTTGTCTTGATTTCGGGTTTTAGGTGTGGTTAGCTTAACCAATTCATTAAAACTTTCTTCTTTTTATAGAAAATTCCTAAAAATATGACGTGTGCGACCAATCGAGCACAATATTGTGAACATGATGCACCGATGATTGTCAGAGTTTCGTTTTGCCCGATACGTGCCGAAAAAGATTGTGACAATACGAGCATGCGGCGAGAGAGCACGATGGAAGTTGGTAGAGATTGTGCTAAGTACACTGACAGTGGGATCTCTGATTGAATATTGAATTTTATAATCAAATTTTAAATGGACTAACAAATTCACATTTTTTCCAAAGGATTGAAAACTGTTTTCGTAATAAATTATTTATTGTCGTATACATATATATTATTTTGTATATTTGATTGACATTTATATTCAAACGAAATAAATCCTAAAACATGTGTATTTAACACCAATGTGGCTCCAAGGCATTTGTTAGTAAATATTGGAAACCTCCGGAGGGTATGGCCTGTTATTAACTTATTAATTAACAAATTTGCGAATACATATTAAAAATTAATACAATTTTATCTTTTTAGCTGGACAGGAACTGATCGATTCGAAACAATTTTAATTATCGTTTATTTATCTTATTATTGCCGGCACGCTATTGGAAGAATTACTGTAGCAGGTAATGACCAGGAGAATGCAATCGGACGAAGTTAAAGCATGCGGCAAACAATATCTTAATGGCCTTCGGTGCAAAAACTGAGACTCACCAAAAATATGAAAGTCCAACCATTTAATATAAAGTACAGCCAGGTCCTTCTCTACCTGGCCTTTTCAACGGAGTGGAGTACCGGCGGGTACTGCATCGAAAACTTCCAGACCTAGAGTATTCTTATCCATCCGGACCACATAACCTAGCCAGCGCAGCCGCTGTTTCTTGATTCGCGGAACTATGTCAATGTCGCCGTATAACTCGTACAACTCATCATTCCATCGGCTGCGGTATTCGCCGTTCCTAACTCGGCGAGGACCATAAATTTTACGCAAAAGCATTTTCTTTGGAAAACCCTTAACAAATAGCAGGACGGGAACGAAAAGGGACTTGTAGAGTTTGGTTTTCGTTCGTCGAGAAAACACTTTACTTTTCAATTCAGTTCAAACTAGAACCTGTTGGCAAAAGTGATTCTGCGTTGGATTTCCAGACTCACAATACTGTTGGTAATAATACTGGCATCAAGATAGACAAAATTATCTACGACTTCAATGTTAAGACTGTCAATAGTGGAACAGGGAATAGAGTCGCTCTGCCGCTCTTATTATTTGCACCAGCAATAAATTACAGAAGTCACACGATAAGAAATCACCTTGTTTAATTCCTCGTTTGATATCGAACATGTCGGAAAGGTCTTTCCCGATTCTGACGGAGCTTTTGGGGCTGCCTAACATCAGTTTACATATCCGTATAAGTTTTGCGGAGATACCAGATACAGACATAGCGGCGTAAAGCAGCTTCTATTCGAAGGCTGCTTAAAATCGTCGAAGAGGTGATGTGTGTCAGTCCTCTTTTCACGGGTCTTTTCCAATACCATCTTAACACCAAAAAGTTAGCGAGCCGCAGTCATAAAATAAATATTTTTAAAATCATTTGAAGTGTTCGAAAATCAGTATAAGTACGTCGACACAGTATTAAACTTCGAATATGGCATTTAGCATGGCATATGGCATGTAGAGTTCCTAAGTACAGTAAATAAAGATTTGGAGTGCCATTTATGTTATTGCGCAATATAAATCCTCAAAATTGTGCAATGACAACAGGTTACAGGTGAAAGTAATGCATCGAAATATGATCGAGTGGACTTCAGAGAAAGATGTAGGTGTCTAGAGTAAGCTCAAAACGTAGTCTGGTGCTTCTAGCACCACACGGAAGAACAAAAAATATTCTCCACAAAAAAAGTACTACGATAGGAGTAGAAAAATAAATATGTGTATTAGAATTTTATTTTATTTTCATGTTTACTTAAGCTCCAACACACTACATTATAATACAAATTTATTTATTTCAAAAGTATTCAAAAACTTTCGTACAAGTATTATGTATTACTATAAATTATATATCTTAAAACATCAAACTGAAAACTTTATTGAAGGTACTTTTAAATTCCACGCAGACGAAGTCGCGAGAAAACTATAGTAAAAATAGAAACTAACAAATTTTCTTCATTTAAATTGAAATTAGTGTCCAAATAAATATCTTTCCCCACTTATATAACTCATTCTGGATAAACTCGACAATATTTTCCGGTTTTCGTCGGCAGTGAAACTTTATACAAACACACGCCCTTTTGTATCGGATTGCTCTGACATCAGCAACAACAAACTCTCCTGTTAATATTCCATCAGCATTCAAACAGTGAAATTTGATTACGTATATATTATATATTATTTGTTGTAATTTTACACATTATCTTACCAGCTCAAACACGTATTTGTGGTTATTGTTGCAACAATTGGTATAATTTGATTGCATGCTTTAGTTGTAAGCACGTGTAAGTGTTGCTCGTTCAAAGGCGTTGTGGCAAGTATTGAGAGGAATTACATTTAGTAATTGATAATGCTTGTTTTTGCTTTTTTTTCCATTTCATTCATTTGTTATTCTTTCGCTTCTGCTCTCTGCAAATGTAGAATTGGTATAATTTCAATCAAAAGCCTATCATCAGCTAGGCAAACGACCAAAGCGGCAAGCTACATCAATTTCAACAGACTGCAAGCATGCGTACGTGTGGGTACAAAATACCAACAATTCATGCAAAACATTCGTGCGAATGTGTGTGCACTCAATTTGCTTGGTCAGCATCGCGTGTTAAATTTCTTGCCGGACAAAGCGTTTAAATGGCCCAGTGGTTCGTGTCATGGCGTGGCGCTGCACAATCAAGTCTTTAAATTTAGGGGAAGCAACATACAGCCAGGTAGCCTAACATTTTAATAGAAGCAAAGATTTGTTACAAATTTCTGTCATCCTTAAATATAATATTTTAATGGAAGAGTATATTTTGCAGTCTTGATGGAAGTTGTCGTAAACTATGACAATTTACAGTTCCTTTTCATTATTGGCGTAGGCAACGGTTACGCGATTATAGGCGAATCAACAATAGCGCGCTATTCCGTTCCACTTCTTGCTGTTTGGCGTCAGTTGGAAATACCAAGTGAAACCAGGTCGCTCTCCACTTGATCCTTCGAGCGGAGTGGAGGCTTTTTCCTTCTTCTACTTCTATCGGCGGTTACTGCATCAAATACATTCAAAGTTGAAGCGCTTTCATTCACACGGACGACATGACCTAGCCAGCGTAGCCGCTGTCTCTTCATTCGCTGAATTACTCGGATATTAATGTCAGTGTATAACCCGTATAGCTCATCCGCCGCTTCATCATTGGGTTTGATTCGTCGGGAGAGGACTTCACTTTTCAATTGCCTACTCAGCCCAAAGTAACACCTGTTGGCAAGAGTTATGGAACGTCTTTTCCATCATCATCGAGATTAATTTAGGGTTCGTCATCTCCGGATGTTTCATTTTGACTGCTGGAGAAGTGTTCCCTCCATACACCAAGTATGCTCTGGAATCCGTTCACCTGATTTCCACATTGATTCCTACATTAGTATGCTCCGGTCTTGAAACCTTCGGATAGTTGTCGCATCTTTTCATAGAATTTTCGAGCGTTATCCTTGTCGGCCAGCTTCTCAAGCCCTTCTTCTTGCTTTCCTCTTCAGTTCTCGGTATCTGCCCCACCCTGCACATGTATTGTTCGATTGTGGGATGGGTAGTCAGTTTGACATTCCTCATCGTACCATCTTTTTATTGGAACTGCCGAAATCCAATAGTTTCGTTTGCCGCTGCACGTTGGGAGCTTAAAATGCCGTCGCACAGTTCCTTTATACCAAGTTGCTGATGAGCGCCCGCAGAGAACAGGAGCGCAAGTCGAGTAGAAAACTGCTGGACAGTATATTCTGATGTCAGCTTTTCGACGTCGAACTTTCCTTGTCTTGGTTGACAGGCGTTCTTTGACACACAGAGGTGGATGCGTATCTTTTCTGCAACAATATAGTGGTCCGAATGAATGTTGGGTCCTCGAAGTGTACGCACGTCAAGAACACTGTACAGATGTATTTCATCTATCACAACATGATCGATTTGGTTTTGAATTTTTCGATCAGGGGACAGCCAAGTAGCTTGGTGAATTTTCCTGTGCTGAATCTACTACTACAGACAACCATATTTCGAGCCCCCGGGGAAGTCGATCAGCCCCAACCCATTAGAGGATGTTTCGTCGTGGAGGCTGGATTTTTCGATTGCTGTCCCAAAAATACCTCTTTGCTCATCCTGGCGTTAAAATCGACAAGCATAATTTTCACATCGTGACGGGGACAGCCCTCATGAGTACGCTCCAGGCGCTCATAAAAGCCATCTTTGGTCAAATCGTCCTTCTCTTCCGTCCGGTCGTGGGCGAAAATCACCGCTACGTTAAAAAATTTCATTTTGATGCGGAATGTGACGAGACGTTCATCCACCGGAAGGAATGCCAGTACTGGGCGACGGTGTCTCTCCCACCACAAAATATCAAATTTGCGCTCTTATATATGGCCGCTGTAGTAAATTTCTCAAGGACCCACCTTGTTACGTACTTATTCCGTCCGGGTTTTCCGGAGGTCGTCTTTAAAGGAGCTGTCTCTCATCCCAGGTTTTTTGCTGTTTTTTTTATTATTTTTCTCACAGGGAAATTCGTCTTCTCACTCGTCTCCAAACGAATGTTTGTCGGCTACCCAGAGGGCACTTGGTCTAAGACCGGAACTCGTCAGGTGCTTGAACCATTGGTTTTGACCACCCCCAGGTGAGTGGCAGTCAGAAACTTCCCTCACTTTCGTAAAGTTCTTCACATGATTCCATCCTCCATGCTATTTGCAGTTAGGTGAACATAATTACTGCAACCACTGAAATTGGCTGCACTTGAGTACACAAATTAATAGATACTTTGAAATTGGAATGTTTACTCTTTTCCCTCCGTTGCGTTCTGGTCTACGCACAGCCGACTGCGTTGAAAACTTTATAAACACATGCCGTTATTAAAATTATTCTCTATTTTGCACCAAACTCATTTATGTTCTAAATTATCGGTCAGCAAAGCACAAATATTTAATCACAGCGATTTTCAAAGAGCGGTAATTGTGTGGAGTAATTACAACTATTTACCATAAATAAACACTTTCACACTTTTCAGTGTCACAACATCGCATTAAATATGAATCTAAAGTGTTACCTGTTCACATCGATATGAGGACCCGGATGATATCCTAACTAGCGGAGCTTAGAACGAGCATGCCTATTCCACTTAAATTCAGAATTTATATAGAATACATCCGAAGAATTTATTGGAAGAGCTAAATAGGTTAATTTACCTCTAAGTAGTATAACTTCATCTTCAAAATACTAGTTCCTGAACTACACACTTTATACGTATACATATGCTACATATGTACAGCTATGCCATGAAGGGTATAAGCTTCCGCAAGGCAAAAATCATCATTATTGTTGCTTGCTATTGTTGTTGTTATTAATAATTTAATAGGGTTATTGTATTTTTGTAACTGTCCGTTGGCCAGCTTAATCACTTGACAATTTCACACCTCGACAATTAGATATTCAAACGGTTATTGTGCATTCACATTCTAAATACTCGTACATACACGTAGTGTATATTATAATATTTTGAATTATTACTAGTCCCACTGACCCAAATAATTTTGCTTACATGTAGATTTGTACATTTGTACATACGTGTATTTACATGAAAAGAAATTCAAGTGCCAGTTAATTGCAGCACTTCCGGTTTACACCCATAATTACTTTTATTATAAGCTTTTCTACGTCCATAGCGGAATAATATTTACATTGAAAGTTTTTTTCATATTTGTTCTATTTACGTAAATCTATTTAGTTAGGTACAATTAACTATGTATGTAGTAGTGCCAAACGGAAAGAGAGCTTAGAAAAATGTTAATTTTTTTTGAAAAATACTCGAAATACGACCTTTCTCGAAATCTTGCTCGAACATTTTCAAACAATGAGCCTGGAATATGTGTGCTGACAAATGCTCGAAAATGTTCGAACAAATCTTTTGCTCTAATAGTCTAACAGTTAAGTATTTGAATTTTCGTTAAAATGTTCTTGAATATTTCAAAGGCCTGCCAGTCGTACGATAACCTGGTCTACCTACAAACTTTGCATTTAGTTACTCTTGGATAACCTAATTTGGTAAGCTTCATCACCTAACTCAATTCAATTCAAATCATCAAAGTGCACTCAAGCTTTCTTTCTTTCTAAGTTTACTTGTTAATTTAATATTAACATTGTAAGGATATAGCCACACTTGATCTTAGGAAGATTGGCCCACCAGCAGAACTGATTTCGAAATATCAGTTATAAAACGTAATTCCCAAACATATTTACTGGCGTATCTCAAGTATAACGGGTGATCCAAGTAGAGGTACTTTTTTCAATAGCTCCTTTTTAACAGATCACGTGTGAGTCATGTCAAGCTGTCATATTATTTTTGTTCAGTGTTTTTTGACAACTTTATTAAGAAAATTCGCGTTTTGTACAGAATGTGTTTCGAGTGCTTCGCTCAAGTTATGGTCAACATAATCGGCCTACTGAGTGTATTATGTGCAACACCATCACCCATCTTGAAACTCAGAATTCATTATTGTATAGTCTTCGACCGAATACATCAGGTTTAGCACTCAGTGAAGAAAATATAGCGGCTGTAGTTGAGAGTGTACACGAAGACTGTAGAGATTCGATTCGGCGCCGTTCGCAGCAACTCGGACCGACGAATGGAACGAGTAGGCGCATTCACGTCGAGATCTTAATTAGAAAGCGTACAGAAACAGCTTGTGCAAGAACTGAAGCCGCTAGACTTTCCCAAGCGACATTGCTTCGCTCTATCGGCTCTTGAAAAGTTCGAGGAAGATCCGACATTTTCGAGCCAACTTTTGTTCAGCCACTAGACCCATTTCTGGTTCAATGGGTATGTAAACAAGCAAAATCGCCGAATTTGGGACAAAGAGCAAGAAAAACAACGGTTTAGTGTGGTCTGTGCGCCGGTGGAATCACAGCAAAAATGATGCCGGTGAGAACGTAACCATCAATAACGGCCGTTGTCGCGCTTTGATAACTGACTAGTTGATGCCTTAAATTGAAGAACGTGATCTCGGCGGCATTTGGTTTCCACAATACGGCGCCACTTCCAACACATCGCATCAATTAATGGATTTCTTGATAGAACATTTCGGTAAGCAGATAATTTTGCACTTTGGGCCGGTCGTTTGGCCACCAAGATCGTGTGATATCACACTGTTAGACTTTTTCATGTTGGGATATGTAAAGTCTAAAGTCTATGTTAGCAGTCGAAATGCTCGAAAGAGTCAGACCATCTGATACGTAGCAGCGGCCAACATTTAATAATTTTCAAAAAATAAATGCCAAAGAATGTTCTTTCGAATGAATTACCGATGACAAAATGGGCTAATTTACCTATGCCAACAAATGGCTTGCGAAAAGCTAAGAAAATAATCCGATTTTATCAGGACTCACTGTCAGTAATTTTTGTTGTAAAATCTCAGTACACAAATCTGCAAAAAAAATTGTTAAACATAGGTTCTCTGTTAAGTTTTTTTGCTATTAATACGACAGATCGTTTTTATGTTCTGGGCATGGTGAAAAGGGGCGGGAATAAAAAAACAACCGAATTACTTTTCCTTTTTCCTTCCATGTAAGATGGTTGATAAAAAATATCAAAACTCATCTTATGCGTCTCTTGTTTCTGAAGAGGCGTGAGTATTCTTGACATCCATCTTGGGCTGACCTTAATCAGTATCGGAGTATCGGATACTCCAACGATTTCTGCAAGTTGGTTTTTCTTTAGTCGAGGGCAAGTTCTTCCGCTTTGTAGGTTGCTTCTGACGTGGTCACCTCGATGCTCATGCCCGGCTTCGGGTCGTCTTCAAGGAATCCCCTCTACTTAAACAAATGTAACTTGTACATAATGGATGTTATCGGGCCAGAGTCATCATATTCCCTCATACCGCGAATATAAAAAGGCTCCCTCGCTTATTCCGCAAATTTAAAACTTAAAAAAAAAGCAAAAATAGAAACTAGAAGGAAGAACGGTTTTTTGACATACCGAAGTTTTTATACCTTTCATGACCATGACAAATTTATGGTATATCATTCGTGGATTAAATATAATACTAATCATATCAGAAAAATTATTAGGAGTGGACTATGTGATAAAGTTTTCTTATTTTAGGAGACACTGCTTATTTATAGATATAAATGTATAATATTTGAGAAAATTCTTGCTCTTAGATGTTTTGTAATAGAGTTTTGACAAAAGCCTCACTTCTGAACAAATCGATATTAGAGGGCTTTATGTTATAGTCGGCCGATTTCGATAAGCATCTATTTAAAATTTATTATATGTGCATGGAATAGAAACTTTCATGCTAATGAATTTTTTTTCACGGATTTATGACTCAAAATCCCCAAATCTGAAACATCGGTCGTATATAAACTATAATGGTCCGCTCTGGCCGGTTCCGACAAATTATCGGATAAATATAATGGGTGCATCCAAGAATCAGGTTTGGTTGAAATATCTAAAAAAAAACTAAAGAATAGTTTGCGCAGGAATAATTTTGATGGGTTTATCTCCTCTTCTTCTGCTATTTGCACTTTTCGGATCAAAGTTAATATACCATTTCATGTGTGATACTAAGTTATGATAAATATGTCATAAAAATTATATAAATTATTACTATTATTCTTCTTTATTGGCGTAAACACGGCTTACGCGATCAGAAATGAGGTCTTTCTTCTCCTTTATTTGGTTCAACCAAAATCCAAGATTGATTAACTGTGTTCAATCCTCTGCAGGGAATGTCAAGCCCACAGAGTACATTTCTGATTAGAAACAAAAGCTTTTCATAAAAATTCGCCGGCCGTTCGGAGGCGGCTCAAAATAAACTGTTGGTCCCTCCAGACTACAAATGTCAGGAGAACTTCTGCCAAAATCGCTTTAGCGGTCACAAAGCGCCAATTATATATATATGAACAGACAATCTTCCGAATATGCTTCCAAGTTGTCCTAAAACTATGATAGCTAATAATGGATCATCGTAGAATGTATAAAAAGTGTATGACTGTCTACCAGAGTTGCACCATTTTCATACCATTCTATACATGGGCGTGTTCAGCTTATGTTCCACCATTCCTATGATACAATCAGTTGTCTTTGCTATCGTCGCCAACACCACAATTTAGCATAACGTAATTTATGGCCTCGCTTATGAAATAAAGACATGTACACAGTCGTACAAACATGGAGACAAACATGCATATAAAGTCTTCGCTGCTACTTATAAGGTGCTAAAAAGAAGATTAAACAGCCGCAACGCAAGCCAAAAACAGTCAGGTAAAATATATATGATGTGTGAGTATTTGTTAAAGGTATTCGTCCAGAGTGCAGTACACAATTGCATATGTTTTGTGCATAATGATTTTCGAAAAATATTTAAGCAAGGAACCGTATTCCCAACTCTCCTTCCAGAATTTGTGGATTGTATATCCTGTTTGGTGGCCGTGATAGCCGAGTGGTTAGCATTGCGTACTGACATTCGGAAGGCTCGGGTTCATATCCTAAAAAATTAAGTTAAATTTTCTAATTGCGGTCGCCCCTCGGCAGGGAATGTCCACCCCTCCGAGTGTATTTCGGACATGAAATAAAAAGCTCCTCGTAAAAAAACCGCCAGCCGTTCGGAGGCGGCTTAGTATAAACTGTAGGTCTCTCCATTTGGTGGAAAAACATCAAGACGAAAAACCACAAATTGGAGGAGGAGCTCGGCCGAAAATCGCTTCAGCGGTTACAAAGCGCCAATTATTATTATTATTATTATTATATCCTGTTTGCAAGCTCACTGCTTGGGAATGGAGTGTCTTGAACAAAGGATTAATTGTTCATTATGGTCTGCTATATAATATTTACTAGCATCAAGACCAGCTTTTATGCTACTGGAAAAGTGAAGAAAAGTAAACAAGTTTCATTTCCGTTTCCGCCGCTTTGCACTGATTAAATATGTAGTACTCTAACAATTCGCCTGACTATTGCAGGGGTGTTCAGATGAAGGTGTCTGCTATTATGGAGGCAGCGAAACAAATCGAAGTCAGCTTTAATGATACGGATATCTTCATTTTCAGGGACAGTTAGGCAGCAATAAAAACACTGGGCTCGCTTACACTAAATTCCAAAATAGTTCTGAACTGTCGCCGATCTCTACAGAAGAGAGCCAGACAGAACAGATTGTCTCTCACGTGAGTTCCTGGCCACAGGTACATCGAGACAAACTATAAAGGTGATGAACTTGCTAGAAAAGGTACGATCAAACAGATTCTTCTCGATGGAAAAAGCATTTGTATGCCATTTCTTAAACGTCTGTAGAGCTAGGTTTTGGGACATATGTGCTGAATGGTCTATCGAAGATAGCTGAGGTCAAAGTCATGGATGTAATTAGGTTAATTAGAAAATCAAAATGGTCTTAGTCAGGCGTAAGTGTAATCGTTATGTTAGCCACTACAACCTAGCTTAACCTAGTGACATTTAGACTTTGAGTACGAGGGCACATGAGAAATTAAAGGTATTGTATTCTTGTTCGCAACTAGAATTGTGATTTGCTGGGCTAGTATATATGTATAAAAATATTAGTATTTTCAAGATGGAAAATAATTAAACCTCACAATAGCAAGAACTAATTTGGATTAATCAGCTTTAATCAGCTAATCAGAATATTCACATTGTATTGATGTCATTGAAATTTACTTACCTCACACACTTACAAATATTCCAAGGAACAAGTTATAGTTGCCATTCTGGAGCTGTGTGGCGATTTCACTTTTTCCCATTGTTAACATCGACAATTGTTGACAATAAATAATTTAATAAATTTCCACGTTTGTAGTTGTATTCTTTCTTACTTAGCATGTCCAACCATGTTTTTTGTTGCGGTCGACCGGAAAACGGCGAAACATGTCGTCCGCAATAGACGTCTTTCCTTTTACCAGACGCTGCTGTGAAAGTGATGGGAATAGATGGAGCATTAAAAATACACAAACATGAAACATGTCTGATAAGTTTAAACAACTCGAAGGACATACACGTACAAGGGATTTGCAACAGTTTTGTGCTCCACGTAATGTACACTAAATTTAAGTGAACTTACTTTGATATCACATGTACGTACATACCTATGTACAAAAGTAGGTTTGTTTGTAAAAACATATTTATGTTTGTCTGGTCGTCTAAATAACTACCGCGGCGAACTCAGACAGCTGCTTCTACTTAAGGAAGCTAACTTTTCAAAGGGATAGGCGGACAAGACATAGAAGCCTCATTAATTGTCTCATTACTTTTGTGTGGAGTGAATAATTTGATTAGCACAAATGTCAATAGAAACATTTGGGCAGATAAAAAATCATAAATCATAATCATAAAATTCATAAAGCCACTTTGGTTGTTAACAAGATAGCTTATAGGCTCAAGGTAAAGATAAAAATCATTTTCTTCGCCTTCTTTTTAAATCCCGATCTGAGGTAATTGTGACATAATTGTTGAAAAGCTCAGATCCCCAGTTGATCAGTACTCCCATTTAAAGGTTGTTGCTGTAGCCGCAAAAAGTACTTTTTGGCAAAGTATGTAGAAGTCCCAGTCCTTGACCGGATAAAAATCCTGGTCGTTCCGGTAAAAGGACCCGAACGTGGAAGGAACTTTTGGATTTTAGTCTCCTCTTACGACAGGCATGCCTTACAATGGAAAAATTCTTGAACCCCTCAGGAGCGATTTAAATGTTTAGATACGCTTTACAAATGACCCGGCCGCCGACAAATACATCGTTAATGACAACCAGATTTGTAATGAGAAAATATTATACCCTTCTCTTTTTCTTCTTCTAGATATCTAAGAACATTTCCAACCAAGTAAAAAATACATAATTACAAAGGAGAATTTTGATGATTTCCAATCAAACAACAGAATTTGAAATCGATTGCGATTAACACAATAGTTCTGTTCGGTGACGATTGTTACTGAATCGTGTTCGGGAGGCAAAAGCCAGTAAAATTTGAGTCAAGAGAGCGCATTTTTCAAATAGCGTTACTGGGTAATTCTTACTGAAATTTCTCACCAAGCAGAGCTAAAGTCTGTTCAATAGAATTCTCCTAAGCTGACATTACCCAGCAGAGAGCAAAACGACACCAAAATAAATGTTTCATTAAAAAATACACGAAGTTTCGAGAGATGTACAAGCACAAGATGATTTTGATGCGATTTCATTTTGTTGACTGGGATGCTTTGGAAATGTCGACTCAAATGACAAGTGAACAATTTTTATTTCCGAACCAAATAAAAAAATTCACGAACGAAACAAAGAAGCTGCGAACTTTTCCCAGCTCTATTCACCTCTCGCCTTTACCTTCAGCTAAACATCTTTTTACAATATCTCCACCGTACTTTTCACCCCTCAAACAAACCGCAATTGATGACACTGCCGACGCGTCGGTTGGGGGATTTACTTCCGTCGAGTGAAAAAGCACAAAACAAAAAAAAGAACATGAAAAGATCTCAACTTTTGTGTTGGCAAATTTTTCAAATTTTCTTTACGGTTATGTTTGCAAATTAGTATCTGCCGACGTTGCGACTGGTCGTGTTTCCGCTGTCTATTTACTGTTGTCAATAAACAAATTGTTGACACGTGGGCATTTGCCTGAGTATGTTGTTTATGTTGTTGGTTGTTATTAAGTTACGAGCAGTGCAAGAACAAAATATCGAGTTTTGCTGGTTGATTGCTCAAATGCTCAAAATTATGTTTGAAAATCTAAGAAAAATGTTTGAAATTATATTTATATTTTTATGGTTCAATCAAACGTCTGAAACACTCAGTACCTACTCGAATATATTATCAGGGACGAGTGCAGAAACCATTCTCAGGTGGAGAAAATATTTGTATACCTCATTGGTAGAAAAATTAAATCCCAAATCCTCTGGATTTTTACATGCTCACTGTAAAATCTTGTTTAACTGCATTTCTTTATAAATGTATAAGTTTTTCTTCGAAATTCTCATGCCATTATTTAATTTTGTTAAATAACTACATATTTAAGATTTCAGCTTTCATTTCTTGAGAAAAGAGTTTACATTTGTAGTAGTAGTGTACTTAAAATTTATGTATATATGTAGTCTATACTAGAAATCAGCTGAGTCAGTTTTGCGGAAAGAAATTGAATTGCTCACGGGTGTTAGAAGCGGCAGGGAGGTAACTTTTCAATTACATGTCGCTATATTAAGATAAGTCATATCAGCTGTCGGTACATCCTTGTGTGGTTGAACTGTTACATTTTGCTTAAATAAATACAAAAAGTGAATCTTCTGCTAGGATATAGAAGCACCTCTCCGAGCAGTTCGATTCGTAACGAGGTTCCAGACTAGGTAACTCCTTATCTTCTTTAAGAGGTTTCACAAGTGTGACAGCAAAAAGGTGGTTTTTCGAAATTTTCACAAAGAAAACTTCTCCATTGAATGTTTCACAGTATCAAGGGTATATTTGTCTGCAAACAAGGTATCTTTACATATTTTTCCAAACGGAAATCTTGCCTTCTCGACCAGATATGCACTATCCTGCGAAGGTCCTAAGAAACAAGCTTCAATTTGCAGATAGGATATCTGCCTTCAGAGTATTTGAAACGAAAAAAGAAGCAAAAACAATGTAAACCCCCTTACAAATGTCATAGCACAAATTAAAAAAAAAATTTTAGTAAAAACGAAAAATCCTGATAAAAGGCGAATGGAGAGTCGTATAAATACAAAGTGGTATAGCCTTTAATCCTAGGAGCATAATATATTTACGTGAATAAACACACACAAAAAATAATTCATAAATTGCTACTACACAAACAGAACGTCAAGTTTTAAGAAAAAATAAATTACAATCACCCGTGGATTTCCAGAACCACAAAAGGGGCAATTCCTGCGTTCCATAAACCCAAAAAGGTGAAAATGTGCTTCATCGCTTAGGATGATTTTGCTCGAAAAATAAGCAACCATTTGTTGATGCCTAATAATCCATTCTGGAAACTCTCTTCGATGTGCATGGTCATTAGGCTTCAGTTGTTCTGTTAATTGAATTTCATAAACATGAAGACAGCTTCCTGAAATTCGCAGTTCTTGTCCACGACGCCGAATTGAGGTTCCTGGATTGTCACCTACACTCTCACGCACTGCTTCGATATTGTCATTTGATCGACTTGTTATTGGATGACCAGTGTATTTGCCGTCTCTAACGGGTCCCATCTCTCGGATTTTTAAATTAACCTTTTCATAGTTGGGGAAGTTAAAACACTATCCGACCATATTCAACAATGACGACACGTTGTTTTATCGTGTAATGCTCTATTCTTCTTAAGCTTAAAACTGTTTTGCTTTTAGGGTTGTCAACTCTTTACTACATAAATGGCGGCAAAATTAAATCTTGCGCTAATTTTGGGACACCCGTTAGTTTGCAGCAAAATAGAAACGAATTGGATTGTATCAGGGGGGTTCTAATCACTGTGTAAAATTGCTGAAATTTGACACTAAATTCTTGAACCTTTCATAAAAATGAAATGTTATATAAACTTTGAGAATAGATAGACTCATCAACATTTATAGCGATGAGATCAGAATGATGAGCTGAGTTGATTCAGCCATGTCCACCTGTTTGTAGGCAAACTAATCTCTAAGATTTTGAGATATTTGAACGAATGCTAGAATGCGAGCCTTTTTTTCAATGTTTTGATTATTTGTAGAAACTGGCCACATCGGTCAAGATAAGTTATTTCAAAAAAATATTGGTATTGAAAAACATCGAAATCGAAAGAATATTCAGCTATCTATATATATGTACAATAGATATGAGAACTAATATTTAACCCTAAAGTGGAATGAAAAATATTTAATTTTTCATGCAAAGTAGGTATAAAGCATGATCGAGGACAGCACTTTTTTCTTGTTTTAATTGCATTCCTTTTAATGACATGACTGTAGCAACATTAATTATAGAATGGGAAAGAAAATGAAATATCCCGTTATTTGTGCAATTGGTATTTATAAGAGTACATATACATTGTATGCAAGTAAAATGGCTGTTGCATTTACAAAAACATAGTGAGTGACAGCACGAAACAATATCTATGCAACAAAACATCGCCGTACTGGAGTGGTTGACAGTGTGTGGTAATATGAGGGTGGTCATTGGTTAAAATCCAATATTTTTGAAAATTAATTTAAAATAAAACTGGAATTGCGGTTGCCTCTCAGCCAGCCCCTAAGATATGAAATAAAAAGTTCCTTATAAAAATACATTAACTGTTCGGAAGCAGCTTAAGACTATAGGCCCTTCCATTTGTTGGAAAAAAACGTCAATACGCACACCACAACTGGAGCAAGAATTCGGCCTAAAAACGCATCAACGGTTATGAATTTGAGGGAGTCATTTAGTTGGCAATGGTGGGCGTGCCATAACTCTTGAATTAATTACTGACACGAAACATAGCATGAGCTATGGGGAAGGCGGCTTCAGATCCGTGTAAACGGCGTGAGTGTTTACGCTGCGAGGGATTTTTGCGCACAACGTCATGCGTCAAGGGCACCTAGAGGGACGCTAAAGCAAACAAAGGTAAAACGAATCACACAGTGTAAAGAAGTCGATTGGAATAGGGGTGAGTGTAAAAAGTAAACTACAAAACAACATCAATAATACTCGTATATCAAAACAAAGTAGCAGAATAGCTGGCAGTAAACCTGTTTTTCACTAAGGTGTGAAGGGAGCTCACAAGACGTCATTTTCATCGCATTCCTTTAACCCCGTTTTGTAAATTGAATGGCTGTGGTAATGCTCATTTGCTTTTGTTTTTGCAAATTATTCAACAAGTCAATACAAAATAAGCATATTTGCTTATGGATTTCTTAATTAACTTGTGAACACATTTTTATTGTAGTCAGCCCGCTGTGACTTAGCATCCTTAATATAGATTATAGTGTTTGATCGTTTCAAATGTGTATTTCAGGCCCCAGTGAAATCGATTACCCATGTGGCACGGGGACTGTGGTCTTAGCTATGGCTATACACATAAGGAGTCATTGTCTGGTGGCCAGCACTAGACAAGGCTACTTGTAGGAACAAGCTAGAAAAAGTTCAGCAGATTGTCTCCACACTTACTATAGGTGCGCTGCCTCTAACTCCTACGGAAGTCCTTTAAAATCTGCTTAATCTTCTCCCGGCAGACCTATACGGAAAACTTTATGTGAGCTGCAAGATCATAAGACTAAATGCAACTCAAGGAACCGCGTAGGCACTCTCGAGTGTCTGTGAAATGTCCGTGGTTTGCGGCCCTGGTCATAGGGACATCCTAGGGAACTGCGTAGCTGGCGAATTGGGCAGATGGAGATTACCCACGTGCAATGTAACAAGACAAATTTGGCCATTAATCGAGGTAAACAGAACTGAGTTTTTACTTCTTCTAAACCCGACCTCCATAAGCATAGCAAGCGGCGTAATAACCGGACACTGTCTAATGGGGATTCATGGTTAAAGGATGGGTTGCTTCTCAAACGACTTCTGCTGCAGCGGCAGGGGCATAAATAGATAAGAAGGAATCGGTGGAACATTACCTCTGTTACTGCCCAGCTCACAGTGCGGTTCTTTTCCTTCTTGGGAATTTCGTTTTTAATTGACTTGCAGAGCTTGCATTGGTTGGCATTGTTAATCTCCTGAATTGTATACCATAATATACACCAAGTGGTTTAAGTATTTGGAAAGGTGAGAGGAATCCCCTTAACAGGACCAACATAGGTATCATAAAGAGCCAGTAGGCCTAAGCGCGTCTGATCAAGGTTCCGTGAACAAGTAACCTGTTAAATTGCTAACTAACTAACCCATGTGGGAAAGTCTCATGTAGGTTCTGTCCAGTATGCTTCCATAGTGTTTGGTTTTATTTGTTGGTTACGCAAATAATACCGGATTTCGTGAGCTGTTTGGACAATACACCCAAATTCTTTTTGTCCACTCCCCCAGACAAATAACAGTCAAAAACAGTCAACGCTTGCCTACGCTCCTTCGCACAATCCCCTCCTACAAATACAATAAATTAGGCCTGATAAAATTCTAAACTCAGCTCTAACGTTTACGGTTTTTTGAATGTTTTATCAACCTTTTTTTTAAATATTATGAAAAGTAAGTAAATTTAAGAAAGTTTAAAAACGAGTCCAATCATGTTGTGTAAAAGCACAGAGAATTTTTTTTTCAAAATAAACTAAACTTTAAGTGGCTCTAAATTAAGCTTCGAAAAATGCATATCATGCACACAAATTACTTAAAATAGGCGAAGATTATTCAGTTAAAACTTAAATTGTTGGTGGTGAAAGAGGAGGTTTTGAAATAATTACTCTCTTGGTCACGAAATCAGTAGCTATAAAGTACAGAATGTCGAGATCCTGAAAAACTGTCAGCGGTGGGAGTATGTGAACCAAATGTAATTCTTGCGGTAACTGCACAAAACAGTAATAAGGAACCAAGGCATTCCGGATACGCTAATATGTCGAATAGTGGTAAGGTCTATCGAGGTTGCGAAGGTGTGGGGAGGTGCAATTGTAGACAAGTAAGAGTTTTCTTGGTGGAGAAACAATTCGTAGAAGATGGGTGCCGGCTACGCCTTCAGAACAAAGGGACTTTATATGGATACCCTTGACCCCTTCCCCACCTAACAAAAATTTAAAGTTCAGAAGCATGTTGTATCGAGGCGACTAAAGTCGGCCTCTTACTTCAGCCCACCGATGGAATACAAAGATGCTTGTGCGGGAGTTTGAGCTCTTCGAAGCTGAATGCAATTTCTCTCATATTTAAGGAGAGAAGCTTTTAATCAGCGATGAAGGGACAAAGGCTTATGTCGCCTTCATTGTTATAGATAGCTTATATGTGTGAAAATATCTATGTAGTTTCTTATTGAAAACGGAGAAGTAGGTAATTTCTATGCTATCAAAAACTATTTGCATTCAACAAAGGACTTTAATTAAATTATACTATTTCCACAACAATCTAGCAGACATTTATAATTTTCTGTAATTTATTATTTATGTTTGCAATCCTGTCTTATACTCAGCGCTTTTATACATGTAGCCAGGATACTGACAAAGTGACATTTTGGCATTTCATTTATGTTATCGTACCCATACTATCAAGTCACGCAATATCACAACAACAACGCCAACAGGCATACTCCACACACTAGTTATCTACATACATGGGCAACCCACTCCATGTAGCTTTTAGCCGTGATTTCCCTCACTCAGCATAATTTGTTTGCGCCAACCAATACAGCGTGTCACATATTCTTGTGCTGACTCCGACGGCGTCACATAGCCTTAGCAAGTACCATATTTCCTATTTATAGTCGCCAAAGCTTCACTTTTTCTTTTACATATGTATGTACACAGTTCTTCCATAAACTCATGCACAATAAAGTGTTTTGCTTCGCACTTGGCTTTTTAGTTTTTAGTGATGTTGCATTTAGAATAATTGTTTTTGCTACTTGCTCGACCCGGCTACACCCACTTGCACTAACCTTTAGCACCGGTACTTTTGAGTTATTACAATTCGATAATGAAATTGGATATTCCGACCACATGCTGTGATTAAGTTGTCCATTTCGAAACTACTGCTTCCTGAAACTATTACAAAGCTGAAGTGTTCGCCAACACACTCACATGTACTGCTTTAGTAAATTGTTATTGGTGTTTTTGTTTGGGAACTCATATCTAACATCAATTTTTGTTTGCTTTTTTTGGCACTTCTTCTTCAAATGTGCTCTAGCTTGGCCATGTCTTTTGGGCGTGTCTTTCACATATTCGTTATAGTCATAGTTTTAGTCACGTTGCTTGTTGGAGTTTCGAGTTAAGCGGGCGTGACATTGATTGCAAGTTGTTGATATTTTATAAAATTGATCTGGTTGCTTCTTACAAAGCAGTGTCAGCTTTGGCTTATGATATCTCTACCATACACACGGGGCTTTCCAATAAGAGTTGTAATTTTGATCTTCAAAGAAAGATTTGCCATTAATAATAGAAATCAATATCAGCCGAATGGCCGCCACGACTACGCTTACAGAGCCGTATCCGTCTTATGAAATTTGCGATCACTAAATCACAAGCTGGCTGCTGTATGCCCCCAATAGCTTCCCGAATTCTGCCTTTGAGATCTTGAAACGACGTTGGTCTGTTAGCGTAGCCCCAAAGGAAGAAGTCGCAAGTTGGCCTATTGTGATAACTTTCGGGAGATAATACGGCCCGGATACTTTTCTATTAAAACATCGATAGTTTCGTTTACTTAGTGTTGTCTTGTTGAGAGTAATCGTTGTCCAGATCAATACCATCCGATTCCGACCACAAAAAATTATTAATCATCTCTCTGTAGCGCAACCCATTCACCGTAACTATGGTTCCATTTTTTTCATTTTCGAAAAAGTAAAGTTCAATGACTCCGCCGAACCATAAAGCGCGCCAAATAGTTACACGTTAAGGATGGAGAAGCTTTTTAATAATATATCTTGTGCTTTCCTAGCTCCAGATGTGACTGTTTTGTTAATTGACGTAGCCATCGAGTTGGAAATGGTCCTCATCATACAAGCTGATTTTTCGATGAAATTTTGGATCATTTTCATGCTTTTCAAGGACCCAATCAGCAAAGACCCGACGTTGTTGATGATCGGCCGTCTTGAGTTCTCGTGTTAACTGAACTTTATAAGCATTAAGACCAAAGCCTTTATGCAACATACGGTGTAATGACGTTTGCGGAATACATGGACAAACATGGAATTTCTACTTTGGTACAGCAACAATGTTCCCAGTTGTTCTTGACCGAGGTGCACGTTTTACGAGTATATTGTTGACATCACTAACTTATTTCAACAACTCCATTTCGATTGGTTTGGTTTTTCGAATCGTCTCTGCCAGGTTGTTGAAGTGTGTATCGTTTCATTTTTATTACCGGCGTAGTATGTACGGCTTGTTCAGCTGACTGTTGTGTGTAACGTCAAAAAATAATCAGATATGGACTTTTATAATAAATATATATCAAACTTCATAACGAGGCGAAATTATTTAACCATTCTGTCGGTCATCCATTTTGACCTTAACTCAAATACGGGTTGAGATATTTTGGAGAAGCTTGGCTAACACATCTTTTAGCTCACAAGTATGGATGCTATTAATTATTATGGGTGGAATCGGACGAAGTTCACGTCCACCTCCTATATAACGGTAATTTTATAAAAAATACGAGACTCGCGAAAGTTCAGTACCTGAAATACTGTTATAATCGTATGACTTTGTTAGTTACAAATGGATTATGGGCGGAATCCTTCAATGGCAACGCCTATGTCCCCTATAAGGAACTTTATACCTCCACCCTGCTAGATTCAAGATCGGATCGAATTCAACCGAGCTTAGCAGGTATGATTCTTGAATGGTTCAGAAGCGTGGACAGTGCCGACATCCCTTGAGTCGAACTTGGGAGTCTTCGAGAGAAAGGTTTTGTGAAATTTTATTAGAACGAGATATATGACGATGTTGATATATCATAGTTCAGCGATCAAAGAGACAGCGGCTAAGCTGGTTAAGTCTTGTCGTCCAAATGGATGAAAAACCTGCAGCTTTGAAAGTTTTCGATGCAGTACACGCTGATGGAATCCACTTAATGTTTCCAGCTGGCGCCAAACAACGAAGATGAAAAATGAATGCCGATTTTTCTACACCTGCATAAGCGGTGCCCAAGCCAATGAAGAAGATATTGGCCATAATTTTGAATTTTGGATTTGCCATACTAAGCTATTATGCTCTCTCTCTTATTTACTCCTGAGGAGCATAACTGAGCTGTTGTAAGTGCGGGTAAAGGGGCGACCGGCTTAAGACGCATTTTGTCTAATTCTTATTAAACAACACGAAATTACACGGTAACATTTTCTTCAATTGGAAGTAATTCAAAAATTTTCAGAAACTCGCTGTAGAAAAAAAGGAAATTAAAGTCACTTTAAATGCTCAGATAGGTCATTCATTCGTTTAATTTATTAATCGGGCCTTTCGGAAACGAAACTATTATTGACGATATTTTCATTAACAACAACAACTGAAAGCACAGGAGGAAAGACTGCGAGTAGAACAATAGCTATAGATAGTGCAGCCTAATACACTGGCAAAAGCCACCAGCAAGTTTCATAAGGCCGTGGCAACGCCCCTTCGGCTGTGTGTCTGACGGTAAGTGAAGGCTAGGAAATGGGCGACAATTCACTTTGACATTTTTACAAAGCATCGCGCACTTAAGTTAATGTTCGTTATTTGGTGGCGATGAGCCAACATCCAAGGGCTAATGCCAGCGGACACGTGAAGGCTGGCAATGTGACGGACAACTGAATGATGACTTCGTGCGATTTACGCTTGCTCATTTACAATACAAAGTCATATCAATGTTTATACGAGTACGAGTATGTATGTGTAGTTAAGCTTACACATCTATTGATGAAATGATGGTGAATGCTCAAGAATAACAAATGACAAGGGGCCTAATACATACAAATCATGGCCTGCAATCGAGCCAGATGATGATGAGAAATAGATCACCACTGAAGAGAAGATGCATCCAATGTATGAGGGGCAGCAAAGGAATAGCTATAGTCATGACATGACACTGAAACCGGATGAAATGGAAAGTAAGCAAAAGCTTAATACTACATGGCGCCATTTTTGTTGAGTCGTTCCTTCGTCCTTGTACTACCGGTGTCTGCTTATGGCATTTATAAAGCGACAAATGTCAAGGATAACAACATAACGATAATAACAAACAATAACTGCCGAGCTGGCTGAAGACACGTGGTGGGCGCATTTATCACATTTAAGAAATGAGCAAAAAGAAGAAAAGAAAAATCAGTATTGGGGCACACTTCGAATTAGTTGCACAGTAGGACAACATGGGCAAAATATTGTACACACAAAAATGCTTAAATGGGAATTTATTTAAAAAAATAGTACTTTAACAATGACATGCCTTATGACGTTATGAATTTATTCTCAAGGTAGAGCTGTGTCCTGACTAATAAAGACGAAGAGGGGAAAGAAATGTATATTGACGAATTCATAGTTATACGTTATGTTAAGTGATTTCATCTTTGAACATTTTTTTACGAATAAATCAAAGTCTTTCTGATACTCCTAACGAATTACAAAGCATTTACAATTACTGAACATTTATAGACTTACTACTTTGGTAAACAAAGTCTCATATTCTTATCTTCCACTATCATCTACTGTATTTCTGCTGGTGTTGTTGCTGCTGCTGTCTTACGTCTAGTACGTTGATGATTTATTATGCTCATTGTTGCAACGAAAACATGTTACCACAACATAACAGAACATAACGGAGCTCGAGGTATTGAGACTTGAAACAAGGTCGATGGGAGAATGAGAAATGCCAAAAAGGAATGCAAAAAGACAGCAAAAAACAAAAGCAACATTTCTTCTGCACCCCATTCATAGCAACCTTAAATCCAAGCAACCAACGGACTCGTAACACATTGCTTTGAACAAAAGGCTCTCAACGTTCTCCAATTCCACTACAAGACCTACATTTAAAGAAATAATAGTTCTCGTATAAAAACGGACTGGGGAAGTGACCTATTGATATACTCATACATATTCTGTTTTTAAATCCGGTGACTATAATGATATGTGTAATTACCGACTAGTAGTTAAGCGAAGCACTTATTCATATTCTTCAATGCAAATTGATCGATCACATTGGTAATGCTGTTGAATGTCAGCATTGGCTTATCGCAGGATTGGCAACTTGTACGAATTTAGCCATAGTCACAAACCTAATTGCCATTTTTTTTTTAATTAAATGCTCAAGCTGATGTCATTTATACTGAATCCTCTGAAGCATTGAATAAGATTGATCATAATATTATTTTATTTAAGCTGAAAATGTACGGTCTTCAAGAAAGTTATTGGAATTATTTAACAGATTTCTATCGTGTAGGAAGCTTTCTGTCTCAATTGTAGGTATTAAATCATGTCTAATCATCGATGTTTGGTACTCCACAAGGAACTCACTGTGGACCTTTATTGTTTCTAATACTTATCAACGATTTGCGCCAACAACTTCGTTTTACAAAGTGTTTAATGTTTGCTGATGACGTTAAGCTGTTTTAAACTGTCCGTAATATTTTGGATTGTATAAATTTACAGTATGATTTTAATTCCTTTGCTGCATGATGCAGTAATAATAATCTATTTTTAAATACGGATAAATATTGTGTTTTTACTTATTCCAGAAAGTCAGTCAATATCGTTTTTGATCACCATATAAAATTCTGCTCTTTAAGTGCCGCGGTAGCCGAGTGGTTAGCAATGCGTACGCGGGTTCAAATTCCGGTGCCACCAACATCCAAAAATTACAGAAAATTAATTTAGAATAAGAAATTAAGTTAAATTTTCTAATTGCGATCGCCGCGTGGGAGAGAATGTCCACCCCTCCGAGTGTATTTCGGACATGAAAAGGCTCCTCGTAAAAAAAAAACAATTTAGTAAACAGCCGTTCGGAGGCGGCTTAGTATAAACTGTAGGTCCCTCCATTTGTTGGAAAAACATCAACGTCGCAAAACCACAAATTGGAGGAGGAACTCGACCGAAAATCGCTTAAGCAGTCATAAAGCGCCATGCCGAGGGGCGACCGCAATTAGAAAATTTAACTTAATTTTTTATTTAAATTAATTTTCCATAATTATTTGGATGTTGCTGACACCGGGGTTTGAACCCGAGCTTTCCGAATGTCAGTACGCAATGCTAACCAGTCGTCTACCGCGGCCGCCCTTGTCCTTAGACTAACCAAATTCAATCTACGGTTGTTTTAAATAAAACAAATGGTTTATTTATTATTCGTATTTTCATTTGAACAGATATTACCTTTCCTCAATGTTATTATTACCTTCGTTCAATGTTTTATATGACAATTATATCAACACAGCAAATAAATCATTTGTTTTGATTTTCGGGGCCTGCTATAGGGCTGATCTCAAACTCTTTTGTATTTCTACTCATAAAAAATCAGCAGCAGCTCGTACGTGGCTTAGTATGAACTATAGGTACCTGTATTCGTTGGAGAAAGACCACGAACACCACTTAATTGAGGAGGTTTTGGGTCGAAAATAGCTTCAGCAAATTTTAACAATAAAAAATAAAGTCAATTAATAGTATCCAGTAATTTTTTTATCACTCCCCCGCCGCTGTGTGTTTATTATTAAAAAAATTTTAAAACATGTAACATTTTTTTTAACTAACATGACATTCGCAATCTATATATATTTTGTCAACAGATTTTTAAAACAAACATGCAAGTCATGTGCGCGAAAATAATAATTAACAACAAACCTCAGTATTATTGTTATAAGCTCGCCTTTTGCAAATTCAGATTGAAAACTGTGGTATAAATTTGCATTTATGAACATGGATTAACAAACATAAATTCGCATAAAGGCGAAGCTCGGCCGAAAATCTATTCATGAAGCATCAATAACAATAAAAATTAATTCAAATTAGAACTGCGTAAATTTTTAATTAATATTACATGAAAAAAAAAATTATTTTATTAAATATTTTTATGCCCAGTGTTGTCTTTGAGTATGAGGAAATGTAATTATTTTTACATTAAAGATAAAGTCGCCTCAATAGCTGAGTGGCTAACAGTGCTTCCTGCCAGGCCAAGGGGCAGAGTTCGAGTAATACTCCGACCACCGTTAAAAGGTTATAGAAAATAAATTTAAATAAAATATTAAGTTAATTTTTCTAACTGTGTTCGCATCTCGGCAGTGTCAACCCCGAGGGTTTTTTGACATCAAATAAAAAGCTCCTCGTGTCTAATAATCGGTCGACATAATCGCCCAGCCGAGGCGTAATTCGAGCAACCATGGACCACGTTTACTCTAGTGGATAAAACGCTTCCTCAGAGATGCCATACAGTGCGCACTATTGCTGCTGTTGAGCAGAGTATCCAAGAACACCCGAAAGAGTCCATTCGCCATTGTACGCAACAATTGGATGCCACTTCATGGAGGATATTTCAGCCCCTGCGGGTTAGTGGCTCAAAAATTTACCTGTGGTAAGGCATGCCTGTCGTAAGAGGCGACTAAAATCCATTAGTTCTAACGACAGTCGGGTCTTAATAACGGAATGACCCAGATTTCTACACGGCCAAGGACCGTCTTCTCGCAATATTCCTCGAAAACCAATATTCGGTTGCAACAACAACAACAACATGGGGGATATCGCTGAAGGATCTTGGTTTGGGAGTTTACAAAAACCAACTCGTGCAAGAAGTGAAACGGAAGGACCATCAAGCGCGTTCCACTTTCGGTGAATGGCCCCGAAACGAGATGGCCACCGATCGCGATTTTCACAAGAAAATTTTGTTCAGTGATTAAGCTCACTTTAGGTTAAATGCGTACATTGCATTTGGGCTGATAGTGTTCCACAAGCCATTGTTGAGACGCCATTACACTCTCAAAAAATTATTATTTGGTGTGCTTTATCAGCAGAGGGAAGCATTGGTTCATATTTCTTCAAAAATCAATTTATTTTGCTTGCTACTGTTTGAATATTGTTCAATGCAAAGGTTGATGAGAGACAGAAAGCCTCCCGAAAAATCCGTTTCGAGTGTCGCAGGCTTAAATAGTATTTAAGCTCCGCCACTTAATAGCCAATTTGTTGACTGCCAGTTGATTTACAGAATTCCAAAGAAAATACAAATAGTATTGAAGTAGTATCTAAAAACCCCTGCATCCCTGCCCTATTTGAACAGGACATATAATATTTGGTAAATATATGTATATTCACATTAAGTATTTTGATTTAAAGCAGAAAAGCCGGCTACGGACGTAGTAAAGGGATGGGGACTGGTATGTTGCATGTAGTAAGCACTCGTATGTACGCTTCCATGGCAATAATGATTTATGACCGCGTTGTACCAAAGTTGCCGTTACTGCCACAAACAGTCGGCGAAGGCGGCAGAAAGTTCTTTGAAAGAAGAACAAACTTGTTTTGAGAAGACAGTCAAAAACGACAGCGACAACCGCCTTAGATGTTCTCTGCTGTTGTTAAAGGATGCGGGGTGAATGGTCCATAAACGAGGAGAACTGTAATAAAGACTCAGCTCAGTAGATGTACATATGTGTGTAAGAGACTACTCAAACCGGGAATAAAATAGTCAGCAAGACTTTTCAAGTGCCAATGTGGCAAATGACAGCGAAAGCTGAATTTAATGGAATACATTGAAAACTTCCAGCGTACACACGAGGGGTGGTCAAAAAATCACAGGGAGCTTCTAGAATTGCACAGTAATCAATCATATTAAATTTAAACGAGTTTATGATTTTTATTTAGGTATTTTAAAATTTAGCGAAGTATTTACACAATTTTAGCTTTAATACGTTTCTGAAAAATTTCTTAAGTATTTTTCGAGCCACCTTTCTTTTCGCATATACATACATACATATTAAGAATATTACCAAAAGGAATTTGTTACAAGGCGAAAGAGGGTTGGCGTACGCACTCAAATGTTACAACGGAGGATACGCTTTTCATTCATTTAACACAAGCTGATTATTTTCGTATTTAATAAAAATTTGTCGCTTGATTGCCGCATATGCATAAATATATAAGTTGGTGTATGTATGTGTAACCACGTGACCATAATTTATGGCCTTCATGTGACATTCATACAAACATACATACTTATGCGCATAAATATTAATATTAATACAAAAATTCACATGAAATCTGCTACTGTTCGTTTGATATTAAATTTATGGCAAAACAGTACAAATATGTAGTCATGTATGTATGCAAAAATATTTGAATGTCACCCGTAAGAGAATGTATTTGCTTAATCCTATAATCCAGTACAAACTATTAAACTTTAGTATTATTATATGTAGTATTTAAATGTGATAATTTTAGTGGAAAAATATCCAAGTTTTCCCCGAAGCAAAACTTCAGCCACCTTATAGCACTTGTTAACAACTTTTCTCATAAACGGCCCAAGAAATCCCAGCACAGATTTGTGTGTATGATTGCTCTGCAGTCACAAGTGGGGACTTTTTTCTTCCTTCTCGCATTTCACTATTTGCTATGACCACAGGGGCATTTTCATTCATTTTTTTCCTCTAGCCATGAAAGCATGTATGTAAGTGCATGTGTGAGCTGCCGTATGGACATTTATTGGCTGACCACTGGAAAGTTTTTCCACACACTTATTCCTTATCGCAACGGCACCATCTTTTGCGATAGTGATTTATGTTTTTTGCTTCTCCCTCCGTTTAGACTTTGGGGGCGTGAAAGAGCCAATGATGCCATAAAACGACTTCGATTGTCAATTGTTTTTTTTACTCTTTGCTGTGATTATTATGTGCTGGATATAGAGTGGTGCATATTTGATGAAGTCCCTCTTTCAAATAACTTCAAAAAAAAAAAAAAAATACTAAAGTCGAACTTTCTTAAACTAATTTAAAAGTTTTCGATTAGAAGATATCCAAAAGGTATACATGTATGTGCATACACGTATGTAGGATTATAATAATTATTGTATGTACTTTAATAAATTGTTGTATTTACCTTCAATTGGGGACTATTCATATTCGATGATTAGTGCTCATAATATATATAGTAATTTGAATTAGATTCATCTACTGAGATTGGGCAGGAAAGCTTATGAAAGTCCTTTCAGAAACTGATATAAAATAGCTAGTGACATTAAACACGGAATTCGGTATGCATTCGTATGTATGTAGGATTATCATGCACCGAATTACTGTAGTTATACCTATATATGTAATTGACATTTTATAACCACTGAAGCGATTTCCGGCCGAGCTTCTTCTCTAATTTGTGTTGAGTGTCTGTATGTTATTCCAACAAATGGAAGGAACTACAGTTTGTACTAACTAAGCCGCTTCCCAGCAGCTGATAGTTTTTTATGAGGGGCTTATATTTCATGTCAGAATACTTTTTTATAATTTTGGATGTTAGATCTGAATGTTCGTATGTATTGCTAACCACTTGGCTATTGCGGTTGTCATACAACCGAATAATCAGATAAACGATTTCGTACTATCTTACAATTAAGCATCTGACAATCATAAATGAAATATTGATATTGAAAATCATCTAAATTGCTGACTTTGGAGATCTTCCAAATTTAAACAAGTGAAGCCACTTAATCTCTTCAACGTAATGCCTTCTTAGTACACTTCTATTTAGATAAGAGTGATTATTATTGGTGTTGATGCTGGTTCCTACATAGACGAAGTTGTCAACTCTTTCGCAGTTAAGAGTAGCATGGAAGATCAAACATGAATTTTTGAAGCTGTGGTTGTCTATATCCACAACTGTTTTAGGTTGCACCTTTATATATTTATTTATATGTTTAATTATGCAGCTGGAGAATCAGAGAGGTGCTCCCCGAATATTCCGTAAAACGTTTTCAGAGATACTAAATTCTGAGATAGCGACGTAGAGGTAACTCGTTTTCGCGTTATCCAAGGACGCCTTATATTCCGAAAAAAAGTTGTTTATCGGTTCATTTCTCACGCACTTTTTCTAAAATTTGGCGTATTGGAATAACTTAAGATGGATTTAGCAGGTCGGAAGACACATCTTGACGATGAAATTTGATCATTCACATAATACGCTAAATAGGACCTAATATGCGATTTTGAAGAGCCATGTCCACGATATTATTAGGCGCAGAGAAGATTTTCCTTTTAGAATGCTTTCATCCGGCGCCGAATTCATAGCTTGTTGTCATTAGCACGTAAACTTGAGCCGGACGTATTTCAAAGGCCCTTCAGAATGAATAACACATCTGACAAATTGTGTCTACCGCTGTCCAAACACATACTCACTCATTAGTCGAAATGTTCCATTATTATTCTGCACAAGTGTGGTTGAATTTCATTAATGCGACGTTGTTGCAGTAGACTTGTAATTTAAAGTGACCCCATAAAAAGAAATCTAATGATGTTATAACATATGATTTAGACGTTCAATTCTGGTATCCAAAACAAGAGAGTACACGACCAGTAATGAAGTGTTTCCCGGGCTGTATGACATGTGACACCGTTCATATATTGACCCCATCAAAATCATCCGATTTCGGCAAAAAGAGCTGGGTTATCATGTCGCGATATCGAGCACAAGTAACAGTCACTGCTTGACCAGCCCCATTTTCAAAAAGGTATAGTCCAATTATGTCTCCAGTCCAAAATCCACTTTGTGGATGCATTTGTTTTTCGAAAATAGCCAGTGGGTTCTCAGAACCCTAAAAGGTAAAATATGCTTCATCCCTTGTTTCAAAAATTAGCATCCATATGCTGTTACTAATAATCCATTCAACAAACTCTCTTCGCTGTGCATAGTAGTTAGGCTCCAGTTGTTGGGTTGATTGAAGTCTGTAAGAATGGAGACACAGATCTTTAGTGAGTGCACTCTGTCGAGAGCTTCTTGAGATTTGAAGTTCCTGGATTGCCACCGATACTCTCACGCACTGCTTCGATATTATCATTTGAATGACATGTTTTTTGAAAACCAGTGTGTTTGGCATCTCAAATTTTTCAATCTCTTAACAGTTGACGAAGTTAAAACACTATTCGACCTTCGGCCGCCAAGCTCTTATTATTTTTTATATATTTTCCAATATTGCAGTCACGTTGTTCTATCTATTTTTACTAAGTCCAAACTGTCAGCTGCCGATTTGCTTCTTATTTTCTTTGGTATTCAATATTTCACTGCATAAATGGTCATAAATTTAAATCCTGCGTTAAATTGGCGACACCCTGTGTATGCGATTTTAAGACATTTGAGCCGAAAACTTTATTTATATTATTCTAATTTGAACATAATCACTAAATCTGGCATTTGTCGATGAATATGGTAATGTTAAAGCAATTGATAAACGACGACCGGCCTCGAAAATCTAATTAAATAAAATTATGAATTTTGTAGAAAAAAATTGTTATTATAAAATTGTGATATCGAGAAGCTTGAAGTTTTTTACTCTCTAAAGTTATTGATCTGATTAGTGACATGTATGGTTCTTCGCGTGGTTCTTCCCCGACACCATTGAACGGGTATGCACTAATCAAATGATGATAAAAAATCTAGTCTTACTGTCTGCTCTAATTAACCTACCATAGGCACATAAGGTACTCACTTTTTTGATCGTATTGAGCAGATGTTATTACATTAAAGCTTACGACAAAATTAAAAAAAAACTGTCAAACTAGCAAAGTACAGCCCGCTTAAGTGTCAATCCGCTTTCTTATCTGTATGGTAATGTATCGTATTTGAAAAAAACTATTTATTTTTGCATTGCCATACCAGGAACAATTTAATCACTTTCCTTTCCCTCTTGTATGGCATGAATTAGTTCTGTTCGGTGAAAAATGATACTAAGAATTAGCGATGAAACGAAATTGAGAAAGTAACATTTTTTATTCACCCATTCATTTTAACCAAATTTAATGTGATTAATTAGATGGCAGTTTTAGTTCATAAATTGTATTCAAAATTTTCTGTATTACCAACAACGGTGAAATTATACACGCCTCATAGCCGTCATACTATAAAGTTCACAGAAAGAACGAAGAAAATCGCTCTGCAACATTTGGCCGCTTAGATATCCAGGAATATCAATTGAAACTTATTTGATTATTTTAGAATAAAATCTAAGCAAATTCATAAAGATACTTATTATTCCTTTTTAAAAACAACATTTTTTAACATTTTATTTTGTGCACGGTCGTCCCCTAAGGAAGCATTTGATCGACATTGCTTTCTAGTAAATTAAAGGATTCCAAAATCAGCTTGTATTATACAAAAAACTCCTCCAATATAGCTTGTGTGGTATTTGGGCTTCTTTTGCTAGTTTATCATACATCTAGGCATATATGTACATGAAGATATAAAAGCCCCAAATGACAGACAGATGAACTTTACAATCTAAATCATTGACCGTAGAGATCTGAAACTAGAGAGTGTGGGTTTCCGGGACCGATCCATTCGAAAATTTTTTATTTATTCTTTAATTTATATAAAAATTTTACAGTAAGTTAACTACTTACTTACTTTACTGATGTAGACACGTTTACGCGATTATAGCTATTCGTACAGAGTTAACATCGGACCTAAATTAATATAGCAACTATTTCTTCTCCCGGGAAGTGAGCCTATGGTTCGGTTTATACGGTACAGATGGTGGCTTTTTGCCTAAATTAACGTCGTAATTAACGCTTTTTCTTTCTGGAATCCATTAGATGCTCTGGATTTTGCTTAATATGTACATACCTATGTATATGGAATATAGGTACATACCTCTTTGTATATGTCAATGCATAGAGGAATATCTTTTTCGGGACCGATCTATCCAAAAGAAACATATTTATAGCTCGATTTGCTTGAAATTGGAAAAATAGAAAGCTCTTCGCCTTACTTACAATAAAATAAATAACGTAAAAAAAATCTTATTTGCACCATCTTAAATTTCCATACGGACGAAATCGCCGGGAAACTTTAGTTTATGTAATGTTTATTCTAAATAATTTTTCTTCTGTTGACAGAAATGCAAACATATGATCACAAATCAGCTAAAATTTTCCCAGCACAAATTTGAAACTTTTCCAGCTCACATTTGCGCTCTCTTGTTGCAAATTTTATTGCCATTTTGGCTCACTGAACGCGATTCAGAAAATTCGTAACAATTGCTACCGCCCGTCAGGTCGCCGAACAGAGCTATTGTCATCGCCGAAGTGTTTGTCATTATGTGCATTGATTGATGAATTGTCCACAAAATCTTAGTGTGTCATTATATATATACATACTCGTATGTATGTATATACAGACACCACGCAGCACTGTTGAAATTGTCTTTTATTTTATCTTTTATATTCGCTGATAATTCTTTTTGTGGCAAACACGCAGACATCGTTAACCTGCACAGAGTTTGACGAATTGCGTGAAGTGCGAGACGGTGGTTGCGAACTCTTTCTGAAATATCCTTTGCGAATATTGAGGCATCGGACACAGTCTATTCATTTGCGATTTCGTGAGACTGGCAGCTTCCATAAAAAGAAGAATGTGTATAACTGTGTAGCTACACTTTCTACGCAGATCGCTCAATGATCTAATTTATATAGAACAGCAAAAAAAAAAAATTTAAGCGAAACACTCTAAAACAATAAGCTTACAAGTTGTTCCTGGTAGTATGGTCACGCTTGTGTTCACGCTGAACTTATTTACAGTATAAATCTTGGTTCCAAAAGCTCTCCAAGTATGAACTCTGCTTCTTAAAATAATATATTATTAGAAGAAAAGCAAAGTGAGGTTATATGCTGATCCGCTAATGATCAAAGAAGCTGGCTTTGCAGTCAGTCTCCGCTTTTGATTTTAGAAGCAATCAGTGTTTTACCATGAAACATTCTCCCAAAGACCTTCCGTAATAGAAAAAGATGTTTATTCTCTAGTTTTATTTATTTGACAATGCCATAAATCAGACTATTTTCTATTAAATTCATTCTTAAAGTTAGCATTTATGTTTGAAAATTTAAGTCACCGTAAATTGGATCATTAATTTCTCTCTTTGTGTATAATTAAAACAATAACAACAATGCTGAAACATTTTTCATTTGGTATCATTAGCGTTTTGGGTCATCATCACGTAATAAAGTGGTTTCATGCTAATATAGACAGATTGTTAGCAGTGGTAAGAATGGAATTGTTTGTATGTGAAGAAAATTAATAGAAGAAAAGCGGAGAGCACAGAGCAGTGAAGCGTCAAAATAAAACGGTAGATGTGCATACATATATAACAACATTGAAGGGTCGCACGCCAACCTCGTCTTGGGGATGGACAAATATATTAATTGAAATGAGCAACTCAGTGTCATTGTATTTTATTTTACTTTTTTTTGGTAGGCAAAGTTAACGCAAGTCGAAAGAAAAACAAATCAACACGTGAAAACGCAGCCAACGGTACTTACCTCAACCACCCTTCAGCGAACTTCCTGCATTTCAATTAGAACGGTTCGTGAAAACGAGCATTAAATTTATTTCCTTTCTATAAAATTGAACTTAAACGTTGCACAGTGGCTCAGTTTCTTTGACGGTGCTGTTATAATTAATTATTGTTTGAAATTAAGTTATATTTGACTTAAAAATAAATTTATTGGTATTGTAATGACAGTATGTCATTTTAACGCCATCTATTGGGAAAAATAATGGATTGTGACCGCTGAAGCGATTTTCGGCCGAGCTTCTCCTCTAATTTGTGGTTTTGCGTCTTGCTATTTATACTAAGCCACCTCCGAACGGCTGATGGGGGTTTTCACGAGGAGCCTTTATTTCATGTCCGAAAAACACTCTTAGGGGTGGGCATTCCCTGCCGAGGGGCGACCGCAATTACAAAATTTTACCTAATTTTTTATTTAAATTAATTTTCCATAACTTTTGGATGTTGGTGGCACCGGGATTTGAACCCGAGCCTTCCGAATGTCAGTACGCAATGCTAACCACTCGGCTACCGCGGCCGCGGTAATAAAAGGATCGGAGTTTAGAAAAAGTCTATTTAAGAGATCGAAGTTGACTTGATTTGTTGACCCTGCTGCTTCCTCGGAAAGCTTTCCAATAGGAAGGTTGTACTAGGGAAGTTTTTTCACACGTTGTCACGCTGTATCTACTCGTCCAGCAAACTCATTATATTGACTAATATTTATTTCATAGCCTGAGGACATATACTCTAGAATAGCGCGACATCTTTCAATTAAGTCTTTAGGAATTCACGTTATTTGCGGAGACACCGCAGACACTACCTCCGCTTCGGGGCTTATCTGTTATTAGACCCAATATTTCTCTAAAATCATTTTGGAATTTTATATTTTCCATTATAAAAGGCTTTTGTCTTCTGAAGATCTTGAAGAGCTTGCACATTTTAAATTCCATCCTCTAAGCAACGTGAATGCAATATTCAAAAAATCTAATCCATGTTTGTGAGGGCGATTTTTGTATATGTTTTTCATTTCTGTAGGCAATTGATTACACACGTATCACTAGAATTTTCTAGAATTTTCCTCCAATTTCCTAATACTGTACCTCTCAGGAGGCTCGAGAACTCAAACACTTTATTTCTTGAAAAAGAACAGGTGTATGAGCTACCTGTTAATAGAAAAAAATAATATATTTAGGTAAAAATCCAATTCGTAACGTATGTAGCATTCCAATATCTGCATCGTAGAAGGCATGTACAAAATAATGTTGCAAAAAGTAGCAGCTAATAGGTATACATATGTATAATTGTAATCTATATAAAAGGAGCTTTAATTAAGAGTGTGAATGATTTAGAATCTTTTTGAAAATTTATGCAAAGAAAAGAAAACAGAAATTAATTACTATTAAAGTAGACAAGGCGTAGTACGTATATAAATATTACAACTTTTAATAAATATGAGTTATTATTTTTTTAAATAGGAGTCCCTACCCCTATCTTCAATTTTCAGTGCAGAGTAAATTGGTTAAATTTCACTTTTCCGCAAAATATGGCCAAATAATCGAGAAGTTATGAGTTACTGAAAACGCGGTGCCTAACTAAAAGTGTGATGTGCCAACTTTACAGGATGAGGAAACCACGTAAACAATCCTTTAACGCGAAAGTATTAACAATATCATGAAATAGCACCATTTGTGAATAATTGATTATCAATCAATCGCAGATTACACACCACGAATTTCTCCGAATTTTGACCTACAGCTGACCACTGTGCGTTGTATGAGAAGACGCCTCCAAAAACTCTGTTGAAAATTGAACACCATTGTTGAAGCAGCCCTTAATTTCGTTGATTCTGCACCGTTAATTACCTATAATCTTCCTGAATTTACTTATAACTCGGGTTCTCGGGAATAAACTAAGCTAAACGCTAATAACTTCAAGGTATCTCTTATTATTATATCATATCTTACCATAGTAATAAAACTTGTTGATGATTCAATAGCAATATTGCCTACATAATATCCAAATGTAGCACTGGTCATTCATAATAATTTTGTTCCTTTAATTATTATTAGTTTTTTTTTTTGGAAAATTTCTAATATCTTTGCTTTTGAAAATATAAAGTTTTTATTTTATTTTATTATTTTGATAAAAAAATATAGCGTACTACTGAGAGTAATTTGTATTAAATGTTGGGAAAATTCTTGTTTATTAGATTTTCATGTAAAATGTATTCTTCATGCAAAATGTATTCCCTTTTTTGGTGGAAAGAGTCTTATATTTTACCTCTACATAAATTTGGTAGTATATCCTCTATAGGAAATTACAGCGGGATTGCTAAGTTATATTCTATCCCCAAAATTTTCGAAGCTATTAAAACAGATCAATTAGCCCATTCTGTGTCATCAATTATAAACATCTCACAACTTGGGGTTTGTAAAGGTAAATATACCCCATCTAACCTGCTAAAATTCACCACCCATGTCAGTAATGGTTTCAAAAATTATTATCAAAGTGATGAACGCTGACTTCAGCAAAGCATTTGATAACGTCTTCCGTTCTTTACATCACCTTAAACTCAATCATTTCGGGTTTCCTCCATCCTTTCTCAAACCGATTTTATTCATTGGTAGAAAACAAAATGTAATTTTTACATGTGAAATACCAGCAATATCTGATGGTCCTCAAGGCAGTCACCTCGTCCCTTTACTCTTCCTTATATTCATCAAAGTGCATTCTCATTTTAATACACTTAGGTACGTAGATGATGTTAAGTTCTTTAAATCAGTTCGTTCTATTGAAGATAGAAAATGCGATGGGAACTATGGTATATGTCCCTAAATATAAAGAAGTGCACATTTATACATATATATTTGTTTCTCCAGAAAATTTTTCCAATCCTTTGCTTAAATGATACATAATCACAATGTCAGGTGTCACAATGGAACCTTAGCCAGAATTTAGAAATCATATACATAAATTATTGTGCTAAGTAGCATTGCGTACTGACACTCGGAAGGCTCGGGTTCAAATCCCGGTGCCACCAACATCCAAAAGTTATGGAAAATTAATTTAAATAAAAAATGTAGTTAAATTTTCAAAATGCGGTCGCCTCGCGGCAGGGAATGTCCACACCTCCGAGTGTACTTCGGACATGAAATAAAGGCTCCTCGTAAAAACAACCATCAGCCGTTCGGAGGCGGCTTAGTATAAACTATAGGTCTCTCCATTTGTTGGAAAAACTTCAAGATGCAAAACCGCAAATTGGAGGAGGAGCTCGGCCGAAAATCGCTAAAACGGTTACAAAGCGCCAGTTATATATATATAATAAGGCAAAAAACGTCTCAGCTTTCATTAAACTTTGGGCTTTGATGGGCCAATTTCGGAATATGGCTCAGCTGTATGGAGTCCGCACTATCAATTATATAGTGGTAAATTGGATTCCGTACAAAAGCAATTCCTACTATTTGCGTTAAGAGCCTTAAACTGGGTTGCAAATAAGAACTTTCCTTCTTGGCCTTCTTACAAGAGTCGTTAGTTTTTTTTTGTTTTTTTTTTTTTGTAAATTTATTAATAAAATGTTTTATCAATGGCCCATTCCTACTTAGCGAACATTTAGACTTTTTTGGTCTTTTCTTTGTGTATATGCCGAACAAACTTTGAAATGCACGACTCAACGATTTTAATACTCCTGCCGCTAGCATTAATTCCTCTGACTCGTTTTTCTATGCCAAAACCTACTTACTAAAGGCTTTAAATATTTAAGTAATTTCCTTAAGTTACATTTTCTATTGGGTTGCCTCAAAATAAACCGGCGATTTTTTAAAAGAAATTAAATACATTTTTTTTAATTTAATAATTAACTTTAATGAATTATGTAATTTCCATTTTGTTGGATGACCTTTCGCCATCTTTCCGGCAACATCATTATTCCACGCTCATAGAACTTCTGGTCTTTATCTGCAAAAAACAAGTGCGATTTTATAGCCTCGCCATTTTCGAAAGTTTTACCATTTAATGAGTTCTGCAACGAGCGAAATAAATTGTTGTCTGACGGTGCTAGGTCAGGGCTTGGATGCATCAACAATTCCCAACCAAGCTCTCTCAGTTTTTGGCGATTGACCAAAGATGTGGGCGGTCTAGCATTGTCCTGGTGCAATATGACACCATTACGATTGACTAATTCTGGCCGCTCTCCTAGATGGAAGTATTCAATTTGTCCAGTTGTTCACAGTAGATATCCGAATTAATAGTTTAGTGCCTTGAAAGCATCTCAAAATATACCACATCCTTCCAATCTCAACAAACTGACGGCATAATCTTCTTATGGTGAATATCAGCCTTTGAAGTGGTCTGTGGCGCTTCAATGGACCATGATCGTTTTCAAATGACGTTATTGTAAACAATCCATTTTTCAACTCCAGTCATGATTTGCTTCAAAATTCACAGCGAATCATATTCACAGCGTTTAAGATGCATATCACAAGCGTTGAAATATCTTGATAAATTAATTTTTTTTTCAATTCATGCGGTACCCAAATATCAAGTTTTTTTTACCAGTCCAAGACGTCGTTTATAATTATGAACGGTTGATTCTGATATGCTTAACTTCTCTCCAATCTCACGCTCAGTTTCATGACGATCCGATTCGATTAAAGCCTTGATATCGTCATCATCGACTTCACTTTGGCGACCTAAACCTGGCTTGTATTTGAGTGAAAAATCTTCCGAACGGAATTAGACAAACCAACTTCGCCACAGAGTTTCGTTAAAGGCCTTATCACCATACAAATTATGCATCTTTTTAGCAACCTGCGCTGCATTTTTTCCTTTAAGGTTATATAAAGCAAGATATGGCGAAATTGTTCTTTTGTGGGAAACCTGTCAAAACAAAACTAAGGCCAGTATCGCACGGAGATGTGGTATGATTGCCTAAATATGAACGGTCTACAAGGCACTATAACCTTTTTTGCAGTAGCAGCGCATTCTGGCAGTCAAGGAGCTTACTTTTCACCCCACCTAGTTTATTATATATTATATAATCCTTTTTTCATTTAATCTATAGCAGTTGTTTAGTGTAAAAGGCAAGTGCATTCGGGATCTTTCGCGATCGGTCTCGAGTTCGTGGGAGTCCGGACCCCGGTTTTCGATCACCGTTCTGTTTTTCGATTCGATTTTTCGATTATCCTTCAGACGTGTCCGTCGGTCGGTTGAGCTGGGTTTTGTTGACGAAAAAAAGTAATTAAGTAATTAAATATCATTACATGTTATTATATTTAGTAGTTCGTTATACCTCATCTGTTTCGTTGGATTTTTACTGCAGAAAGATTGGTGTTAGATGAGTTTGTAAAATGCGGCAAAGACGTGGTTAATGTCGAGCGGAGATTTGAAGTGCATATCAAGCATATGATGGACATATTAGACGACGAACAATATCGTTAAGAGGTAAGGCCACTGTAGATGCTTAAAAAAAAATACTTTTTTCTTATTGGCTAAAAATATTCTTTGAACCTTCTAAATAAGGAACAAAATGTCTTTTACGTGTCCGACATTCCATTTTATTGAATTTTTTTTGTAAATTAAAGTTTTTACTAATTAAATATGAAACTAATAATATATCAAAACATTATAATTGCCTTTCTTTTCACATACAAAAATTCTTTACAGTGGCCTTAACCCTTAAGCTCATTTATTTTTCCACAGTTGTTCCATAATTGTTGGGCCCCTTGAAGCCCAGCCTTAAATATTACTCGGTGTTATTCGTATTTCTTAAGCATTAGATATTCTTAGTATTTATTATACACATTTGTTAATTAAAAAAACAAAAAAAATAATTTTATTTAATTTTTCGGGAGCTCATTTGAAAAATCCACAAAGGAACTTTGAAGTGGTTCGAAACTGCACATTTTTACGTGGAATCGATTTTCAGAACATGAAAATTTCATGGTCAAAAAAAACGAAGTTCAAATCAATTTGTGTAAAATGCAGAACACCAAAATGCCAACTAAAAGGATTTTCATTCTACTTTCCATCATAAGTGAAAGGAGAACATGCCTGTACTAGGTGGGGTGAAAAGTAACCTCCTTGGGAATGAAAATAATTTTTTTAAACTGTTTTTATTTCTTTTATTTTATTCAATGTATAGTAAGTTGACAATGATACTCGCTTCTCATTTTGACTTGTGTGTTTATGTAAATGAACTCAATTGCAGACCGGTAATATGGAACAGTGGTGGCCTAAGCTTAGATTTTCAATACATTTTTTAAAGGTTTAAATTTGCATTTTACCAATCCTTTCCAATTATATATAATCCTCGTGCTTTGATTGCCAAATACAAACATATGTATGTATGCAAGTTGTCTTATCTAATTCCAATATTCCGGCATAAACTGCAATAAGTGTGACCGCATCAAATGAATGCGATCGAAATCATTTAAATAAGATACGACGACAGGTAAGAGAACCAGAACGTGCGAAGATCGAAGAGAAAGTGTGCGTATCCTCATGCAGTTTATGGGAGCAACTCAACGGTGATTTGCATTGGATTTACAATTGTGAAAGAAATGGGGCAAACAACAACTCGACACTTCAATGGATACTGGTTTAGAAGCGAAAATACCTTTACTTACGAGTATGTGGTTTACTTAAAATATTGTTGGTTTACTGGTAATTGCTGCATGTCCGAAGGCTCTTTGAAATGTTCAGAAAGGTCGCAAGTACGTGTACGATATGTCTACATGTCTGTAAGTGCTAAGAAGAAATTTGTAGAACTAGAAGAGGTGTCGCGTCTGCTGCATGAAGTTTGTTGGAGGCGATCAAGGTTCATTAAAATGATGATGTTCTTAATTCCTATGTATATTTATATGAATCGATAGCAATGACTTATTTGCCGATAGTTTTTTCAATGTATATACGTTTATGTGTATATTGCTGCAGATTGCATTTAAAAATATTTATTTGTGCTGTTAGTTTTGCAAGTAGCTAAAATAAATAAATATAATGAAACGAAATGTATTTGCAATTGTTGTATTACAACAACAACAACAACAACAACAACAACAACAACAACAACAACAACAACAACAACAACAACAACAACAACAACAACAACAACAACAAAGAATAACAGAAATAACAGCCATCCCATATGCAATAAAATATACTAACGACCAACAGGTCCGACTGTAGCCTCTTTGCGCTAGCTTCCACTTGGCGGGTTGTAAATTAAAATTTAAATTTATGCCATTCGTTGAAAATGTTGATGAATGTGGAAGGCACCAAAGCATCGAGTGCAACCAAAGGAACAACAACATTTCAGAAAAATAAGCAACCTTTAATATAAATCAGACAGCTGAGCAGTGGAATAGACACTGGTGCCGACCGCAAAGTGTGTGCGCTCACCTGGAAGTCGCAGGCCGTGCATTTTGAATGATTGACCGACCGGTTTGTGTGAAAACAACTGACTATCATTGCACTAATCAAGAGCGAAGAGTCTGAATTTGTGTATATATACATAAGTGTTCAGCATGTAAGGGAAGACCATGTTAGGGTGAAGCGAATCGCCATACATCCGACTGATATTTCTGAGTCGACAGTTGGTAACACAGAGAAATTTCATTAAAATATATTAAAAGCACGACTTTTTAAATTGCGGTATTTCAAAAATGGTGAAAAAAATTGACCACTTTTTCAGACAATTTCATGATTTATGATTTTTGACCACTGATGCCCAGAGTTTATCGAATTTATAGATGAAACATTCTTCCAGCTTGCTCCATGGCAGTGAAAGTGCAACACCAGGAGACGGAGAAACCGATTCCTCAATCGATGACGACTGAACCAATATTTCAATGCCCGACTATGAAGAAGTTCGAGTAGCATTCCTCAGTGGAAAAACAGCAAAGCGGCGGGGACCGATGGATTACCGGCCGAGTGAAGAGCTGACAAGGTGCATGCATCAGCTTCTTTACAAAATATGGTCGGATGAAAGCATGCCCGACGATTGGAACCCAAGTATGTCCAATCCCTCATCGCTGTGGCTTTAGGCCTGGTAAAACCAACCACTGATCAGATATTCACCAAACGACAAATCCTTTAGAAAATACCTCTAAAAAGAGCATCGGCACACCCCACTTCTTCGTCGATTTTTAAACAGCCTTCCACAGCACGAAAAGAAGCTGGCTCTACGCCGCTAGATCTGAATATGACATCCCTGCAAAACTTATACAGCTAAGTAAACTGCTGTTCGATAACAAACGAAATTATCGTGTGACTTCGTTTATTTATTGCTGGAGAAAATAATACGAGCTACAGAACTGAATAGAGAAGGTACAATCTTCTATATCGACATTATTGGCCTCAACAACCGTGCCGTGAGTTCTGCTTTCTCTAGACTGGATAAGGAAGCGAACGATATGGGTCTGGTAGAGAACGAGGGCAAGTAGAAATATCTCCTATCATCACACAGCGCAGAATCACCCTTGCCAACAGGTGCTATTTTGGACTGAGCAGGCAATTGAAAAGTAAAGTCCTCTCTCGACGAATCAAAGCCAAAATCTAAATGTCGCTTTTCGTTCACGTACTTCTATATGGTGCGGAGGCGTGGACGTTGACAACATCTGATGAGTCGGCTCCGCTGGCTAGGTCATGTGGTCTGGATGGATACCAATACTCCAGCTTAGAAAGTTTTCGATGCAGTACCCACCGGCGGAAGAAAATGAAGAGAATTTGGTATATGCAATTGTCGTCAAGCAGCGAAAAGAAGACACGAATGGCGAAATATTGTTAGCTCGGCTAAAATCGCGTAAGTGATGTCTACGCCAGTAAAGAAGAAGAAGTGATTTTTAGCAGTTGATATGTCCTTAGTAGCAGTGTTGAAAAAGTCAGGTGCAATAGCCGAGTGGTTAGCAGCGCCTACTACCATTCGTAAAACCTGAGTTCGAGTTCTGGACAGCATTTAAAAATTATAGAAAATAATTACAATAAAAAAATATGTTGATTTCTCTAATTGAGCCCGGCCTAGTTATTTCAACGGTTACAAATACATACATTTACAAATTGCTTATGTAATAAATACATTTAGTATCTTTGGTGGTTTTATTATAATTTTTGTGTACGAATGTTCTGTTATTCGTACATCACACATATTTTTAGATTATTGCCATCTTAATTACCGGTCTTACTGATATTTCCTGATAATCCGTCTAATTGTAGCAAATAACGCCACTGACAGGCTAACTACCCACTTTTCTTTTCTCTTCTAATATCATTTTTCACTATGTCATTTATTTTTCTTTTAGCAGTGACAATACACCGTTAGGCGCTTGTAACCATTTAATTATATGTTATGCACTTGATTGTGGTGTAGGAATCAATAGAGTCGTTAAGTGCATTATTACAATGCAAAAGAACATGAGAGCAGGTAGCCATGTTTGTACATGAAAGAAAATCTATCATACAAGCATGGTAATATTTATTTAGTCTTCCTATTATTAACTTCACCTCCTATTTGTTCAGACGAGTTTACAATGGCCTTAAGTGGCACTTGATGTCAGAAGTGCTAATTTGTGTTATTAAGCGTGAGAAAAATAATTAACATTTATTTATAATTATTCATAGTGTAAATGTAGTATCTGGCATGTACATAATTATTTCACAGAAGTTTAAAATGAATTATAACATTTTTTGTCGCAGCGCGTGTGGTTAATGGGAGGATTGCAGGTTCCGAACCCTACCAAAGCAACATTCAAAATATAGTAGATATACTGTTAAATTCAACTTCAGTCGAAGCTGTTTCAGCCAAATTAATTAAACTCACACCAAGGATTAAATTGACTGAAGGAGTCGTAGTCTAGTGTAAATAGGCCGTAAAACAATTATACGAGTTTTATGATTTATCAATAGAAAATCTTACTAAGTAAAATATCTGTATCTGTAGTTAAAAATAGGAGTTTAAATACTTTTACTTTAAAATAGTAGGTCTAGTAAAAAAAAACCCACTATTCTCGAAATAGATTGCTTAAGTGATCTGTATCTCGGGTTCTATAAGTGCGATTGGATTATACTAGATGGCGTTACAAATATGATATTTTGTACTGAAAAACATAATGGGAGAAGGCTTGATCACTTAATTCAGTAGTGTTTGAGCGCATGTAGAATACACCAGCCAAAAGAAAATACGTTGCATTCTACAATTTTTCTTCGATAAGAGCGAAAACACAAGTCAGGCAGCTGAAATGTGATGGTCCTGATGGTCCTGATACTGTAACAGTGGAAATATTGTCGAAAATGTCGATAAATTTGTGCAAATCGTTGAGTCTGACCGATATTCGAGCACTTTTTTGGTTGCCCATGAGCTAAAAAGACACATGAGTTTACGAGATAAAACCTCATGGACCGAATTTTCATCCGCGAATCGCTGCTGTGCCGTAAGAAAATCTACCCATTTCTTGAGCGAATGGTGACTGGAGATGAGAAGTAGGTCATTTATAGCAACATCGAACGAAAACAGTGGTGATCGAGGGGCAATGAGGCACAAACGGTGGAATTGGCAAGGAATCATCCACAATTACTGTCAGCAATTGGACCGCGAAGGAAGTAATCGCCCACAAGTGTCCAGCTTTGGCAAAAAGGAGGGGAATTGTGTTTCACCAGTAACACTACCAGACCAAACACATCGATAGTCACTCGCTGGAAGATCCGAGACATGGCCCCAAGTGTCTATCCCGATTAATGGCCGGTGAAGAATTGGCTTCAAGAGAAGCCTATGAAAATTGACATTACCTTCGAAATGGCTAAAAGTTATCGAGCGATTCGGATATTTCTAACTATGATAAATAAGCCTTAAGTTTAATACTAAAATAATGGAATGCTTTTTACTCAACCTATTTTGAAAACTTGCGCCAACGCAGCTTCATGCTGATTTTCTTCAGAGCAGCAACATTCTTTAAGAAGTCAAAAGGTTGCTACCCTCAGTTATTTTAAATTTTATGGTCTATTTATATTTTTGCTGAATATGCTTTATTACATATTAACAACCAATTACAGCAACAGCAGCATCACTGAGGACAGACAGTCGTCATAACCATTGATCTTAAATAGTCGGTTGAGAATGTTGCTACCACTTTTACTGAAAGCAAACAAAAACTCAGCTCGTTTGTTGATCATAAAAATTAACCGTTGTTAATTACCTCTCGATTGAAAGATACATGCAAATGTCTTATTGCATTTTGAGTCACTGAGAGCATAACCGAGGATCGTTTTCATTCATTTTCTGTGAATTATGTCTGTATGATTTCTTGTCGATTTGTTCTCGTTATTTTTTGTGTTGCGATTTTTTATGGTTTTTGCTTCCATTAGCACGTATTGATAGATTCGTGCCGTGTTTGGGTGCAACTACAGCTGAACGGACGGTCACTCAAGGCATTAGTTTTACAGTTATATGGACATACATATCAGGATATTATTTTAAGATCTTTTTTTTTTTGTATATTTATAAATATATATATAATCCTCCTCCCATTTTTAGTATGTATTCTCATGTTTTCCCAACAAATGGTGGGACCTACAGTTCATTCTAAGACGCCACCGAACGCCGATTATGAGAGCTTTTATTTTATGTCAGAAATCGGAGAGCTTGATATTCCCTGGTGAGGGGTGGCCGTGGTTAGAAAAATTAATTTTCTATTATTTTGGCTGTTGGTCGAACCACGACTCCAACCCTGGTCTTCAGAATGGCAGTACGCAATGCTAACCACTCGGATATTACGGCCGCTTAAAACAAAAATTCTAATTTCAATTTTGTTGTGAAAGCTTTGGAATCTCTTCATATTTCGAGCAGAAAATCCATACCTTATGATTTTGATACGTTCGAGAATATATGACTTAAAATTTGATTTTAATTAAAATGGTAGAATGTAAAACTTAAGAAAAATGTCTAAACCACAATACCTATTAACTCGAAAATAAAGCTAAACATTTAAATCATCGCCAACCATCTTTCAATACTCCAACGCTCGGTCAATATTTCCAAAGTGGGTGTGGCATTCTTCATCATTGCTTTCCGTTTCTTATTCTGCTCAGTAGATAAACACAATTATCGTTAGCTGCGTTTCTCGATAAATGACATTTGCAAACGCTTGGAAAATATGCCACATCACTCAATTGCTCATCAAGGCTAACCCAGGCCGTGCAGCTGCTGTAATTTCTGCCTCATCACTTCCATGTTCAGAATTGGTGATTATGGCCCTCGCTGGCTAAACATGCCGTGTGTTATTTACTTTGTTTAAAAATAACAATAAATGCACTGCACTTTGATGAAAATTTTGTGCGCTGAAATTACCTAAAATTAAATTTACTTATTAAATTGTCAGAAATTGGAAAAAACTTATTGGTATATCACGATTCGAATAAAAAAGCGAAAAAGCATTTACCACACTACTGAAATAGAGCAAAGAGAATTAACTAAAGAACATATGACGTTGAAGATTAAGTATTTTTTTTTTTGCTTACAGAGAAGTAGCTGGAGATGGGAACTCTCAAATAAAGTTCCGAACACCCTATTTCAAGTTCTTCAATATCATGTCTGATCATATCCTTCATTTTTAAATGAAAAAATAAAAAAGCTTACTGTAAGATGATTTCTGTTCAGTTAAAAAAAAAGTCTCGACCTTTCCTTTTTTCTAAGCCTTGATGTAGTAAATAAAGAAAGTTCTGCAGAAGGGTGATCCAGCTTATTTACAATATTTAAAGCTTAAAGCTCAACCAGCCATCTAACGCACTTTTAATCCGTACCTTCCGACTGTAACAGAAAATATTGTCATTGTATGTAAAGGCGAAATATTTCCGGCTAGCAATGAGCTGCATGATTTTAAGCTAATTTAGAATTTTTGCCTTCAAATTTCATAATTTATAATATGTACGAGGGAATTAAAAAAAGTTCGGCAAGTTGACCAGAAAAAAATCTTTTTGTGTTTATTCGTAATCTTTATCCCTTTTTATCTTCTCTACATAATCTTCATTTATATCAATGCATTTCTTAAACCTACAGATCCACTTCTGGCACCTGTCTACGAAATCTTGCTTTTTAAGCTTATCAATTAATAATTGCTATTAAAGACCTTTCCTTTGAAATTTTTTTCATTTTTGGAAATAACCCGAAATCACAAGGTGCTATAGACCGGGGATATGGTGCTGGACGTGTTTCTTCGATCCCAGAGATCGCAATAAAATTACTCCTTATTTCAGCAGTGACGGATGGCTCGTTGTATTAATATAAAAAGTAGCGCCGCAAATCGGGTGAAACAAACTGACATCATTTCTGTTGCTACTGATTTTTGTTGCTTAGATTTTACGGATTGGTTTGCTCCTGTTGGGCTCCATACCATGAACTGCTGTTTGGTTTATGAATCGTAGTTATAGATTCGTCACAAGTAACGATTTTACTAAAGTTGCTAGTTGTAAATTACGCCGAAACCCGAAGAGAATCACATGGTGAATTTCTGCTTGTAATGGTGGTGGAATTTCGTCTGTCACCAACTGACCGAACTTTTGTAAATCCCTTCGTATTTGAAACCAAACTCCAAATTCTCCCGTACATAAACTATATTTATTTATAGGCATTCGCTTATAATGCTTACACTGGCGACTCTATAATAGAGAGCTAAGTTAGTTTTGATAAAGAAACCAAATCGGTCTGGGTCTCTCTCTTATAACCGTTAGATGCGTTCCTAACTGTGCGTTTACATGACGCTGTCATAAGAGAGGTTGTATCAACTGACTATCTATGCTTTTGGGAGGTTGAGGTAACTAGTAACGATACATTTCAATATTACATATAGACATATGCTTTCAACCTTCTTGCATGGATACCTCCAAATGCCAACAAGAAACCATGCTAAGCTTCAATTACCTTAATACTTACAAATGATCCTCCAGGTATGCGTTCAGATATCCTTTCCGAGAGATCCACATGGTGGCTGCATTGACTCTTCCGCTTATCGTTTTACCGATGCAAGTGCCCACCTGTCTCTGCCGACGCAAACAACTTAGCTCACATGAATGCCTCGTTTGTTGACTGTGCTTTCTCGGCTTTTAACAGCAGTCGTTTCCCAACACCTACAACAACATTAGCAACAAAAGCGCCTCCTACATATAACATTTCAGAACAAAACACGCACTAATGACTTCCAACTAGCCGACTCGTCAACTGTGCGGTCATCGCCCAGTCGACTGGTGAAAACCACGCTCACACTTATGGCCTGTCCGTCCGACAAGCGACCGGAATGGATGAACCGCCTAATCGACAGACTGACTGATGGAGATGTAAATTTGCAATATTACAAATGAATGCCACAGAACGGCAGCAATTGATCGCAATCAGCAAAAGAAGCAGTTACGGCGGCAGCATGGAATCATCATCAGTGGCCGAAAGTAAACAACGATTGTGGCATTAATGTGTCAACAACAAAAATAACAGAGGGAAGATGAGTGTAAGATAGCCAGTAGCCACAGGCGCTTGGGTCAGAGCAAACGTTTGCAGTTCGATTACAACAAACAATGCCACTTCGGCAGCAGTTACGCGCTTTAACGATTTTTAGACAACAAACATAATGGCAATTTGCATCGCTGCCACTGCGGTTGTTGTTATTATTGTTTCTGTTTCGCAGATGTGGGGAAATGCAAATAATGCAAATATTGTTGCGGTGTGGCAACCAACCGTCCGACCGACCGACCGCAGTTGTTGATTGCGCGATTAAGCGAATGCAACTTTAACCTTCATTTAAATGTGCAACAATCTACTGATTGACATCAATCGATCGCCTCGCAGAAGCAGCAGCAACCACTAATGGATCAAAATCATTTCCAGTCGAAACCAACATGAGAAAACACCATTATATCTATGGACAGACAAACGGAACAAAAGCGATCAGATATCGTTCATTCATCAGCCTCTTAACGCTCGAGTCCATCGCCTAATCGACTAACTACTTAAATCAGCAGCAATTGCAATTTTGCATCCGTTGGCGCTTCGATTGCTGGTGAAGAATGAAATTTGCAAATCATTTCGATGCGAATACCTTGTGAATGGAAATGAGTGCAATCCAATCAATATCGAATGATCGGTTGGGCTGTAAGCCAATTTATTTTCCACCTATCGCCAGCTAATTTGTTGGATAGTCAACCGTTTAAGGCGATCCAACGTGTGTAGGCGAAATAAGTGATTGAAATTGAAAATTTCTCACGCAGATATAAGTTAAGAATGGTCTCATGTACAGAAAGAAATAGTATTTAATTATCATTAATTTTGTGATCGTTAAAAACCTTTGAAGTGGCATTTGGGAAAGGCCTTTATTGAATCCAAAAGAAGTTTGCAACAAAAAAACATTATTTAGTTTTGATAGAAACATAATTTCATTTCATTTTTCTCAATTTGTTACGGTTACGGGTTACGGTTAAATCATCTTGAGAAATCGCACTAATGACAATCACAAGATGGGAATTAAATAGTTTTTAGTCTTTCGGTAGTAATTTTTTAGTGAATCATAAAGTACATAAGAGTGGGTTATTTATGGAATAACACATTGGGCATATGGTTTCGGCTTTCCATACACATACGCACTCATTGGACGAAATTATCAATGATTATTCTGCATAAATGTGGTTGAAATTCATTGAATCTCCTACTCTTTTAAGGGGTTGTATACAGTTCATGGGCCAAAAAAAAGCGAATTTTTAAGAATTTTTTTTTGAGAAGTCTTTAGAATTTATTGATTCAAAAAGTTTACCTACTTATTATGGTATTATTCAACAATATTTTAATCTTTATAACTACTAAAAATATTTCTCTGGAGAAGAGCTACGTCTGATCTCCAGGAGGTCTTTTGAAAAAAGACGTCTTGCGGTGACCACTCTATCTCTGAACTGGATCATCTGAAATTAAAAAACCAAACAGATTTCATTAAAGTAATGTTAAATCTAGTGATTAATTAGGAAGGAATAAGCAAAAAATAAAACCTTAGATTAATCATTGAAAAATATATTCAAGAAGCTTGTGTTAAAATTTTAGACAAATCGGTTCAGACGTTTTCGAGTTATAGTGGTCACGGACTTTGAAAACACCATTCTGAGAAAAACGAGTTCAAAGTTATACTTATACTTCCAAGCGCTCCGAAACGTCTTTACAAATGTGCGTGTAACTTCGAAAATATTTGCCGGATCGATTTGAAATTTCTTGTGTGTATTCTTAAATATACACGTATGTAGATACAGAAATCGATTTTTTGAAAATCATAACTGTATATAAACCCTTAAAGCACGCGTGGTTGTGGTCTTCTTGCAATAGACCTGTGATTTTAAATATCAAGTAATAAGTACCCTGATCTAAGGCTACATCAGTATTATACGATTGCGGTAAGAGGAACTGGGTTATCATGTCGCTATATCGAGCAGCAATAACATTCACTGCTTGACCAGCTTCTATCTCAATATTGTATTTTCCAATTATGCTTCCAGCCTAAAATCCACACCAAACAGTGACTAGTTGTGGATGCACAACTCTCACATGTGGACTCTCAGAACCCCAAACGCGGTGACTAACAAATCCAACAAGGTCAAAATGTGCGCCATCGCTTAGGATGATTTTTCTCGGAAAATCAGTATCCATTTGTTGATGCTCAATAATTAATTCAATAAACTCTCTTCGCACTTGGGTTTTTGTTATTGTGTTATTTTAATTCTTTTATATTTTTGTAGACACGATGACACAGATCTTTAGTGCATATACGTTGTAGAGACCTCCTTGAAATTAGCAATTCTTGTCCACGATTGTTACATATACTACATACATTTTCACGCACTGCTTCGATATTGTCATTTGAACGACTTATTTTTGAATGATCGGTGTGTTTAACGTTTCCAACCGATACCGTCTCCCGTTATTTTTCAATTCATTTCCCCACAGCCGAAGAAGTTAAAACACTATCCCGAGCTGCTGTCGCCAAGATTTTATTATTTTTGAAATATTGTCCAATAATGAAGACAAGTTGTTCTATCTATTTTTACATAAATCCAAACTGTCAACTGTCAATTTGTTTCTTTTTTTTTTGGTTGTTAATATTTCACTCCATAAATGGCGGTAAATTTAAATCTTGCCTAGTTAGTTAAAATGACGCAATGCTGTTATTTAAATTTCAATTTTGATCTGTTTTATTGTGATGTATGGTATGTGGTTAGTCCAATTCTGTTCTATGTATTTAAATGTACAATATTTAAATTTAACTTTCATTTTGGAAAAGTAATAGAAAACTTCATAATATATGTACTTGATAAAACACGTCTCAGAACTGATTATGATACAAATAAATCAGAGTGAAACTTATCTTTTTAGTATCACCCTAAATAAAATATACTCCGACTCGTAACTGTTTTCAATTGGCAATCATATCTTATTTTCTTGTTTCATGGATTGGATCAATATCTCTTTCATATACAAAATTAGTGTTAAGTAATTTAAAAGTAAAATTACTTATATGTATATAATTTTAGCGACTGTAATGCGCCAATATAAGTACGTATGTATTTTTGCTTAACATACCTATGTTAAAATTATTCACCTCTATACTGATTTTCTCCATTTGTAAAACTTGACATTCTGCGTTACGTTCAGTTTCGATCAATCTTCGATACTTTCGATTCTATCCAATTCTAGCTATTCTGCATTTCGAACGTAGTTACATTTTTGTGCGTTGCAATTCAATTGGTGGAAACAATTCGACAACTACATCGTGCCAAGTTTACAGCTACAGAATATCTGAGCACTTGATCGTGGATATGTACATAGATAAAACGAAAAAAGTGAAAAACAAGAATATACAAGTATGAAAGCGGCACACATGTAGCTTAATGGGATAACCAGAACAAAAGGTGTCAGAAAAAGTTGTAATTTTTTCACTATTTCCAAAAAATATATAGTCTAAAGCGGTTCCATTTAAACGAAAACCCAAAAAATTCGATTTTATATTTTCGTGTACTTAAATCATACAATTTTAACAAAAATGTAAGTAAAACATGATTTTGATAGTTGTAAAAGTCTTTTTTTAATAGACGTCAATATATGGAGAAAGATAAGTTATTACTGGAAATTTGCTTTTAAAACCTACCAGGAGGGAGGAAATAGCTCTGCAAAAACAGAATATACCCGAAGTATCCTCCAGTGTGGTTAGCAGTGTGAAGTAATATTCGTAAGGCCAGAGTTGTAGTCGGACCAAATAAAAGCTCCTCATAAAAATCCATCGGCCGTTCGGAGGCTGTTTAGAATAAATTGTAGCTCCATCCATTTACTGGAAAAACATCCAGACGCTCACCACAAAGTGCATGAGGAGCTCGTTCGAAAAGCGCTTCAGTGGGTACCAAGCGCCAATCATATATACTAAGAGATTTGGAGAAAGATAAAAGGAGTAAAAAATTATTGTTGAAAAAATATACCTGTTGAACACATGGGTTCAATACTGAAAATTTTAAATATTTATTATTAAACTATATGCTTTATTTACCCTTTTAATCACATATCTTACTCCTATAAAATACTTACCTTAATATACTCACCTGCAACCCTATCCTCCTCCTTATGTACGAGTATGTAATTAGAATATAAATAATAATGTAAATAAATGTTTTTCCTGCTAACGCTACATAATATAAATTCGGGTGTGAATATAAAGTGGAATATTGTTAAATAAAACTCTTAAAGCGAAAATTTTGTTAAATAAATATTATAAATTCAGGAAAACAAATGGAAAAATAAAAATTCTTAAAACTCAAAATTGCAAAATATAAAAAGTGTTTTATTTTCTATCAAAATGATAAGTTCATTATTCAGCGGTTGAAACCTGAATAATACCAAATTTGTTAATGAAAATTTGGAATACTATATACTTTTTATACAGAATAAACTTCTTTTTCCTGCAAAACCCGACCATCTAGTAATAACCACTTTACGTCTGAAATTTTTTTCAAGCAAAATAATCTCGTATAATAAAGATTTAAGTGATCAACACGCATAAAATATTTACCGTTAGGTCGAAAGGGTACGCAACAAAATCTTCAAATGTATAATGTAACTGATTGTCTAGTAGACCTTCAAACAAACAGTCGAAATCTATTCAGTTCCTCATCTCTATTAAACCAATTTAAATTTTTATGGTCAATGTTTTTCCCTTCTGCTACTTTCTTACATACATACATGATCATGAAAGGCATCAACTCGATGAAGTCCACTATCAGGAGTTACGTGATTTTCTGACGCATTTTTCATGCATAAAAAAAAATCTCAATATCTTGCAAGCTGCTGAAATCGAAAACTTCCTCTTCGATCGCAACTTAGACAGAGAACGTAAATAGTTGTCTTAGAATACACAGAGCACATAAAACAACGTTTAATTTCCCTGTTGGGATTAAGGTGGAGGGCATTGATTTTGTGCTCACAACTGGCATCTATAATATGATGGGAAATTTTGGCAAAAGCCAAAGTCGGTCTAAATTAGTAAACCCGTAAAATCTGCTAAGCGTTTATCATATAGAATATAGTCCACAAATTTTCAAGCCATATGACAGACCCGGTTTCAAATCCTGGTGCAACCAACATCCAAAAGTTATAGAAAATTTATTTAAAAACTAAAATAAAATAAAATAAGTTAAATTTCCTAATTTTTCTAATTAGGCTTAGTATAAACTGTAGGTCTCTCCATTTGTTGGAAAAACATCAAGACACAAATTAAAGGAGGAGCTCGGCCGAAAAGCGCCAATTATATGTATGACAAACAAAATATCAGTTGTTTCTCACAAAATTTTGACAGCTGAAAATATAATTATATTTGAAAAAGTGCGAATGCAATTTATGTAAATTGAAAAAATAAATAAGAGAAAACCTAAATGAAAACGTTTTTGGTTTAAAGGAAGTACAATGCAGTCCTTTATAGTTTGGAACCAAAACCTTAATTTGTTTTATGGATAGAATTATGCAGACTTATTTTTAAGACCTTGGCAGCCCACGAAAGAAAAGGAGGTTTACTACCTTTCCTGGTAGAGTCGATTGCTTGTCAGACGCCACATGCTGGCACTTTTTCGTGATACTAGAAGCAAACTTAATAAGCCCATCACCAATTCAATTCAATATTTTATAAACTTTTATTAAATTCTTACACTTTCGTGCATATTCAAATGAAACAAAAAAGTCAACCAGTAAAACAGGTAACTGTCAACTTGTGTTGCGAGTGAAGGGGTTACATACGTCCAGAATTTTCAAAAAATCGATTTTTTTTTATAGGTTATTATTCTTTATAGTTTTAGGCGTATTTCTGTGAAAGTCGATTGTAAAAATTCCCAATAGATACAAAGTTATGGTAGAAAATCAGACCGCCCGACGAGAGTTTAATGCACACAGGTAGCTGTCCTTCGTTTGAGGCACATGAAAGTTTAAACGCGTTTTTCTCGAAACTACTTTTCCCGGCACGGTCTGCATGATAACTCATACAGTTTTTAACATTTTTTGATGCGATTTTTTTTTAAATATTCGAAAATGTTTTCTCTATAGTCTGTCGAGCCGTATTTTCGATATTTTTATTTAAAAATTTTATGAACATAATTAAAGTGTGACACTTATGACGTAAAACGCATACTTTTTTTCTAAATTCCGTAAATTGGAAAATTTTTCGAAATGAAAAAATTCGGCTCGACTGACTATAACTACAACTTCATTTTACAAGAATTTTTTTTATTTTTACGGATCCATCAACATTCCAAGGATAAATAATGCAGACCGTGGAGCAACTTTTTTTTCATTGTACTTTGGGTCACGTGATATTTTATGTACTAATTTTTGTAAAGAAAAATTAAAATACATTTTTTTATAAACTTTAAGTACCAATAAACATTGTATAAAATTTCTTTATATTTATTTCTATTGTTATCCCTTCTGAAAACAGTTTTTGTTTTAGCGCATTTTTGGTGCTGCTGGACGTATGTAACCCCTGAATAGAGCAATTTTATGCACCTCCCGCTGCCATGGTAAAGCCGCATAAGGTTATTGCGCAATGACTGGAGGTTATCTTGCTTGTATTCTTATTAAATTTACTAAAATGCTGTGTTTTATTTAGGAAAATTAATTAGATCTTCATTTGATTCCATAGAGACTGAGCGCACCTCTAATAAAACCCTACTCATTAAATATCAAATCAAAAAAGAATTATATTTATTTCACAGCTTTGCTTATACAAGTAGAAATAAAGAATAGACAAAGAGCTCTTTAATCACAACAAAACTCTCACTAACCTCATACCCCACATAATCGGCATATGCAGCAAAACTAGACAATTTCACTTTTAATTAATAATTATATCCGGTGATAGTATGCCATACCACTTCCACTATTCCTTTTTTTGTTCTAATTGTAACAAAATAATAATATATGTATGTGTACCATATATATGTATAGATGTTACATGCATACCTACAATTGTATTTAGAGCAAAGTTTAATATCATTTATACGCACATATGCAGATATGCATACATGTATGTTATATACGTTTATTTATGCGGAATCTTTTCACACTTGTACCGGAACAAGTTCGATAATCAGTGGTTCCGGTTTTTGTCCGATGTGAAGCTTCTTACAGTACCAGCCACACGCCTTTTTCCAACAATCTAAAGCAACAACGCAAACCACATCTTCTGGTCGTCATGCATTCAACCAGTGAAATGCTAGGAAACGCACATATGTATTTACATCCTTGTCTTCAGTCTGTTGTAGTTTAGCACATTTTCTTTCCTTTCCATTATTTATACACTCTAGAAACAATTGAAATATATTTGCGATATTATTATTGCAAAAATTTGTTATAATTTTATATTATTTCATTTGATTGAACAAAATAAATAGTTTAAGGAAACAAACAAGCAAAAGTGAGAATGGAAACATGCATAAAAGCATTTTCGTTTCAGCAGCGTTTGTCCATGCAGCAATAATCTGCACTTGCAAATCATAAGTTTCCATAAATAGCCAAATAAAATGAATTCGGTCTCTTGAATTCATGATTTCAATAGTTGTGACAAATTTTGCAAACTTGAAATGTAAACAAAAATCAGCTGTTTGAGTTAACTCACTTTCGGTGGAAACGTTTGACATTTCATTCACTTAACAGAGGCCTTAAATGCATTTAAGTACTCGGTGGAAATAGGCTATAAAACTAAAATTTAATCCCCAGTATCATTACAATTGTGTGCTTTTACTTTTAAACTTATGAATTAAATTAATTAATATAAAACATACAAATATACTTTCCAGATGCTTAACACTCTTCATTTCTATATTCCTCCTTATTCAACAAGTTCGCTATAATTTATAAATTTATTAGAGCAGACGCAACTTCGTCGTCATTTGGAAATTCCAACTGTGTCGCAAATCTTCAAAGCATTGTGGGGCATGCCGAAGACAAGATGAGTACTCACAAAAGCGGCGGCTTGTAGCTTTTGATCTTATGTGGTGATAGCGGCTACTATAAACTGGCAAGCGCAAACTACTGCCGCAGGAATTCCACATTGCAGGCAATTAGAAAAAAAGATTAGCGCTATACAGTTCATGTCTTCCACAAATACCGTTATTGAAGCAACCAATGTACATATGTATACATATTTTTGGTATACATACGTACATGTGTTCGTATTAGTGAGATTCGTAATGAAAACTAAATGTTGAGCAAAACTCCTGCATTTCTAATTCATGAGTATCCTAAATCAGAGATCTTCAAATCTTAGCAATTTTTGTGCTTTCTTCTTGTGATCGTTTTCGATGCATTGCGACGTTCAGAAAATTATGCGCGTTCCTCCATCATTCTCGATCAGTTGCGGTTGCGGAAGCTTTGATCAAAATTTTGCGAGGTTGGCGGCGTCGAATTGCTGTGATTTGACAAGTCGTTGCTACGCGCAAGTTGTTCTTGTTTGCTGCTTTTGATGCTGTGAACTCCAGTAGCAATTTCGGTGGCTGTCAACAATGATCGATCAGCGATGTTGACGAAATTGAATAGAATTTAGTAGGAATGTTTAAAGTAAATGTAGGAAAGACAAACGCATTTCGAGGACGATTTTGTGAGAATTTTTATGACGCAAACAAGAATGAAGGGCAAGTTATAATACAATATAATGTTGTACCCAGTGTGAGAAATTTGATTGTATTTAGCTAATCGTAACATTTCTACTTTATTATTTTTTTTAAATTATTTTATGTCATTTTATTTTATTACATTTTATTTTACTATTACTAAACTGCAACTGCGTGGAATTTAATGTGCGGTACAACACAAAATTAGCCATTCTCTTAGTGTGTCTCATTTTCCTTTCTTTTTGAAATATATTTTTTTTCATCGCCAAAACTTTGATACTTTGATGAATTTCTCTAACAAGCTGAAATGACATCATCAAAACAAAGCGACGCGGCGTCAAAGGAAAAAAGCCAATCTGGTGCATATTTGAAATTCCAATGTAGGAACGTTCACTTAACGGTATAACGAATCAACAATGAGTTAAGGTAAAATAAATGCAGAAAATGAATTCGTAAGTGAATAATGGTAACAAAAACTCTAAAGACGAGTTAAATATTGCTAAAAACAAATATAAAACAAACAAGAAAAAAGTGCTGCCTTTGGCAATATCAAATTTATTGCAAAATTCAAATTTCGGCTTCAATGATTTTCAGTGTCAATAATTAGTTTTATATAACGGACTTTCCCATAAAATGTTATTTTGATTTTCAAAGAAACTTTTCATTTCTTCTTGAAAATAAACGTTGGCTGTTCAATAACATCATATTCCGATCATAAAAAATCATTTATCATCTCTCCATATCGCAAAGTAAGGTGCAATGCCACCGCCGGACCATAAACCGCATCAAACAGTTACACGTTGAGGATGCAGAAGAGGCTTTTCAACAATAAATCTTGGGTTTTCCGAACCCCAGATGCGACAGTTTTGCTTAAATATTGATTTAGCCATAGAGGTGGAAATGGGCCTCATCAGTCAAGATGATTTTTAGATAAAATTTTTACATATAGTGAATATTAAAAATTTCTGGCGTAGTTTTTACTTGTCAATTATCAAAAAATTACAGCTTCAAAAGTGACATATACCGGAACAGCAGGCTATTCAAAATAACACTACTTATTGAAAAACCTTTTACATGTGTAGTAAAGAAGTATTACACTTTTTCGGTGTTTTTTTTTTACCCAAAAGGGTTATAGTTTATAGTGTTCCAATCGGACCGATTGCAACAAATTATCAGTCCAGTTTTAAAATACATCTGCTTATCAAGTTTGATAATGTCTCAAAAACTGAAAGTTTTTGAGTTTTCGTTCAAATAGACTGGACCAAAGTTAATTTACGAGTACCATTTCCTGTTCTTGAAAGGTTTGCAAAATAAGCAAAAAGAGAGTTGCTTCAGTGATTATAACCAAAGCAACACTAGTGAAGATATAAAGTCTCCAAATAGTCCTTCCAACGAAATAGGAGACTTTGCTTTTCGATTGGTTATTCAGTGTAAAATAGCAACCGTTGGCAAAAGTGATTCTGCTTTGAGTTTCAAGACTGACGAAGAAATAATCTACCACTTCAAATGTATGACTATGCACAGTGATATGGGGAAACGAGGGCGTTGTCTATTCGTTTGGTGACAGGAGATATTTCATGTTATTCTCATTCACTACCAAACCCATACACTTCGTTTCTTTGAAGAAAGCAGAACTGACGGCACATGTAACGGTTATTATTATCAATACGTCGGCATAGGGCAGCAACTATTGTGAACCGCTTTTATTATTTCTTCCAAATTTAAGTTACTATTTTTGCATCGAACTGCTTGAAGAGCATCCTTCCAATTCTGATAACTTTCGAGCATTGCCCCTGTCGGCCAGCTTTTTAAGTGCTTGGTTCTTACGCATTCTCTTTTCCTCTGCAAATTTGTTCAATCTTCAGCTCTCGACGTCTATCAGACCCCATATATGTATGTACGTTGTGGTCAATCGCAGGAAGGAAGTGCAATTTAAATTTCAAATTTAATTTTAAAAAAATTCATGATTCTTTAACTTTCATCTCGTTTGGCCTAGGACCCTTTCAGACAACGCAGAAGAATTGCGTAATTTATTAATTTAAAAAAAATGTGTGCTATTGTGGTACAATAAAACATTTCTTTAGAAATAATTCATGCTGCACTCACACCCTCAACTTTTTGACATAACACCTGTTTACAATGCGAAAGCATATGTTTATTTTCCGCCCAGCCCCTCAAGGTACACAGAAATTTCAAGCTGAGTGTTGTAAGCAGCCAAGTCCATTCATAAGCCTTTCCGCTCATTATGAGAAGCAAATGTATTTTTTACATGGAAAAGAAAAACAATGGCGGCATTCTTATTCTATTTGGTCGCAGATATCCACTGATTTATTTCGGTATTTCTCGCGCTGAAATGCGGAAGATACCTTTTACCTTCTATGTTGCCCTCTCAGCCCATTTCGTATGAGTTCTGGTCTGGCAAAGCACGTTGTAAAATTTGTGGCGAACATTTTTATATGCATATCATTATTCTAAATGGCGTAAAAAGGCAAAAGTGTGGTGGAATACGTTATTTAAGCATTTTTGGAGTAAGAGTTTAGAAAAATAAACGTTTTCATTCATTTTTAGTTGTATGTTTTAATTCTATTCACCAGTTCCCATTTAAACGACTTTAGGCAAATGGTTTATCCCAGGTCATTCGTACCTGCCTGCGTGCAGCCAATAAATGTCTACAAGTGTTTGGGCTTTAATAAACATGATAGTTAAAAAAAAAAAACAACAGGGGTGTTGTACGAATACTTCAGTTTTTATTTCAGTATGGTCTTATATAGACAAAATTGATAAAAATGTAGAAAAGAAGAACACTAGTTATAAGTATTTCAAAAATGAGGGAAACTTGAATTGATGAAGCTTTTGAGATGAGCTATATTAACATAACTAATAACATAATCACTTAACATAATGTTGAGTTAACAGAAATAGCAGCAAAATAACATTTGCGGACTTTAACATATCTTTCAGTTTACTAATAGTAAGGATACCGCCGCCGATATGATTTAGAGAAAATACAATAAATGAAAGATATATAGTACACTCTGTCCTTTTGAACATTTTCTAACGCTCGAATAGTATATCGATTAGTACTAACATCGGAAAATTGTTGCAGAGTCGGGTAACTTTAGTGAAACCAAATAATTTTCTATTCCACAGAAATGTTTCACAAAAACAGGCTTACAATATAAATGGTTGTAGTCCAATATTAAAAAAGCCTCAAAATTTTATTTAGCAATTTTTAGAGTTCAAAGCGAAGAGTTTTTGGAGATCAATCAAGCATTCTCTTAAGTTCAATTTATAGGATATCCCTTCGACAGGGAATGCCAAGCACTACGAGTGACATGACATAAAATAAAAGCTATTCATATAAATCCATCGGCCGAACGGAGATGGCTTAGAATAAACTTAAGATCCCTCTATTTGTTAGAAAAATATCTAGACACATAACACAAGTTGGAGAAGCAGCTCGGGCAAAATCGTGATTACAAAGCGCTAATTATATATATATATATATATATATATATATATATATACAATATATATATATATATACAAATCAATAGAAGGCGTTATTTATCTGTATCCCGCGTTATGTTAGTCCGAACGGGTTCCGCTAGATCGCTTTAGAGAGATGACATTTCGTACTAAAAACCTTTTTTGACAGTTTTATGATTGGTAGGTTCAGTTTTGTTTGAGCGAGCGTCAAAGATGGACACCAGCAAAGAGAAAATACGCTATATTTTACAGTTTTTCTTCGATTCGGGCGAAAACGCAAACTAGACGGCTGAAAATGTGAATAGCGTTTATAGTCCCGATACAGTTACAGTCAACCATACACAATTTCGGTTTCATTCCGGTAATTTTGATATGAAAGATGCTTAACGGAGTGGATGGATTGGATTTGATAATGGATTTCTTTTTACTACACCTTATATATTTATAAATATATATATATAAATATAAATATCTATATATATATTTACATATATACTCGTTTATAACATATACTTACTTAACATTTTCAAGTGAATTTACATAAATTATATTTCGTTTGCACTTGCAAGTACTTACCATAGTCAGGCAAACGCGTAGCGAGTACATAAAAAGTGTATCTGAAAATGATTATATGATGGCAAACGTTTTAATGGTGCAATAAAGATCTTTACTTTCATATTATTTTAAAGCTGGGCGTGTACAACGTAAATATGTACATATGTACATTAGGGTGCTTTTTTTTTGAACAATTTTTTTTTTCTCGATCCCATGGTAAAATTTTGTTGGGAGTACCAAAAAAAAAATTCTCAGAAAGTTTGAGCCCTTAATTTTAATATTACGAGGTAGACCAAGGCGTATAAAGATTTCCCATTTAAAATACACGTAAAAATTGATTTTTTTTCTTTAAAATTTTATAACTCAGCTGCGTTTAATGGGATTATCTCACCCGAAATCACGTATTTCTCAGAATTGAACGCTCTACAAAAGTGTCCATTACGGTAAAGTCATAACTTGCACGTACGGGGTAGTACGGGCCTCTAAACCTAATTTTTTCATACAATTCGCGCTTTTTTGGATTTAACTCGTAAAAAACACTAGCTACGGAAAAATTGTAAATGACAAACTTGTAGGAAATTAAATTTCCTACAAAAAAAGACAACTTAACTTAAGAAGTCCATACCTCTTCAACTTAAAATCTCTGTATCTCAAAATGTATTGATTTTAGCGATTTGTACGAAATTTAATTTCCTACAAGTTTGTCATTTACAATTTTTCCGTAGCTAGTGTTTTTTACGAGATAAATCCAAAAAAGCGCGAATTTTATGAAAAAATTATGTTTAGAGGCCCGTACTACCCCGTACGTGCAAGTTATGACTTTACCGTAATGGACACTTTTGTAGAGCGTTCAATTCTGAGGAATACGTGATTTCGGGTGAGATAATCCCATTAAACGCCGCTGAGTTATAAAATTTTAAAGAAAAAAAATCAATTTTTACGTGTATTTTAAATGGGAAATCTTTATACGCCTCGGTCTACCTCGTAATATTAAAATTAAGGGCTCAAACTTTCTGAGAATTTTTTTTTGGTACTCCCAACAAAATTTTACCATGGGATCGAGAAAAAAAAATTGTTCAAAAAAAAAACACCCTAATGTACATACATGCATTATTATATGTCACTGCCACTGGGTTGTGGCCGCAGTGCTGTCATCGCCGACATTTTAGCATAAACAACACATTCGTGGCGATAATTTATTGCGAGTTTTATGAACTAAAGATGTCGACGTATTCGTATATTAAAGGTGCCATCAGACGTAGCAATTAATTAATTTCAAATTACATTGCAAAATGACAAATTTCAAAATGGTATCAAAATTAATAGAAGAAGTATGTTATTGAAAAAATTAGTATCATATTAAAAATTACTGCTAAAGTAGTAGAAAGCAGCCGTTCAAAGGTCAGTTTGGACGAACTATTTTTGCAGATAGCCCATATTATCCATCGCTGATTAGAGACTTCCTTTTTGTAAATTTTACTAACATTTCCTAGGAGCAACTGAACTGCATCGGATACGGTAACCAACATCCAAAAGTTATAGCAAAATAATTTAAAATAATAAGTTAAGTTGAGTTTTCTAATTGCGATCGCCCCTCGGCAGGGAATGTTAACCCCTCCAAAATTGCTAGTGCAGAACTTGCAATTGGAAATTCTAGTTCTGTAAACAAATTTGAAAATTAATTAGTGCAGTCACACAATGACATTTTTATTTCTACAAGTATATGAGGAAACTAGTTTCTGGGTGGTCACATGTCGAAATTGAATTTGCTACGTCTGACGGCACCTTAAAGCACAAAAGCATGTATTTGAAGGCCGGCTGATACACACCTACTTACATACATGCTTACGCGTAAGGTGTTAAAAAGGAGTATAAATACCGTGTCACCCTACCTCGACAATTGATAAAAGAAGCTTGCTGAGGAAATGGATTTTCACAGACATACATATGTATGTATGAATGTAAATGAATATTCGTTAAAGTCAAAAAATGAATTCTTGATATTAGTCATATTTTTAGGATTTTAAAATAAATACAGGAAAAGGCTGCGGATAGGCGAGTACAGCAATGAAGATCTGACGCATAAATATAAATAGTTAAATAAGGGCAAATAGGATATCACCCTAATGTCAATAAATCCCCAGGAAGAATTATGATTATCTTGAGCGGAGGACAGTAAAATTCTTATTTATTTCATGAACATGTAAGTATCAGAAGAAGAAGATACAGACCGACCAAAATTTATACGAGTATGTACATTTAGGTACATGTCCGTTTGTCTACCTGTTCATCTGAACGCAAATTAGTCTCTCAGTTTTTGGGATATTTCAACTAAACGTGGATGGATGTACAATATTTTGTATTGCTCATTTGTGATCTACATATGAGGGGTATTCGAAGAAAAAAGGTGAATTTAGTTTTCTTTGATTACAGTGATGTGGTTAATGAGAAATACCACAAGGAAGTTGTGCAACGTTTGCGTGAAGCAATAGGTATGGCTCAAATGATCAGAATTGTGGAAAAACAAATCGTGGATTCTGCATCACGATAATGCATCACCTCACAATCACTGCTTATTCCTAGATTTTTTTTTTCCATACCATTGCAAATCATGCCTCAATCATAGAATTCACTATCTTTAGCTCCCTGCGGCATTTTCCTATTCAAAGAACTGAAGAAACCTATGAAAGGAAAGCATTTTGCCAAAATTGATGAGACCAAGTCAGAAGTCCATTTCATCGATTTATTCAGATATCAAAATGAATATTTAATCCTAATATGAAATACTATACATATAAGTATGTACGTATGAGTATATAGGATTAAAAAGTACCAGACAATTTTTCCCATTAATCAAATTAATAAATGGAACGCTCCTATTTTAGTATCTTCTTATAAACACACAGCCGATAACCTTTTTAAATGCAACATAAGCTCATATTTTAGGTTAAAAATAGTGCAAAACTCTCCGCAGTTTGCATTTGAAGAGAAGATGAAAAGGCGAAGGTAAATTTCGAAAGGATAAAGGATATTCTCAGACGATTTATCATACTCTCATACTTTCAAGTATGTACCATATGTATATATGAACATGTATAAATTAATATGTGTATAAACAAAGTCCACAGGCGACAGGTAATTCAGCGATATCTTCAAGGGAGAAATTTGTATTCCAGTGTTGAACAAAGATTAGCCGTGGGTGGGCTGAACAGGATTACAAGTTGGCTCATCAACATTCTGGCCGCTTAATAAAGTCATTTAAAGTGTGTTCAATTGCCGAGCTTCTCTAACACACACACATAATTAAAGCTATAGGGTGGATACAAATTCAAATATGTACATATGTATGTATATACCCAGCAGCAAAACGAAAAGTCTCGGACGTGAAGAGGTAAAGTGGAAACTGTGTCTTTGACTGATCGCTGAAAATTAACACTGCGATGTCGAAGCAAATGTAAGGGCCTTCTATATTTTCTTTTCAATTGCAATATCGAGTATGTGTGCTTTCTTTTGATTATTGAAACCTTTCTACAATAGTATAGAGGAGTATGGAAACTATCAACTGCTTTACGAAATCAGCTAACAGCTGAGAGCAGCCTATGTATGTATTTGACAAGGGTAGCTTGGGGTTGAATATATATTTTCTCAGCCAGCATGGTGAAATTTCTAAAGTCCCAAGGTCGCTTTGATGATTCGTTTAATATCTTAAAAAAAAATTCCTCAGTGTACTAAAGAATGTGAATGCAGAGGTACAGGCTATAAAATCTAGATCACATATTCAACTAGTATCCTAATGTATTTCCTCTATAAGCCGCTTTTTATCCAAATTACTTTGGTGGTTATTTATAAAAACAAACCTTTAAACGCCAAAATTAAAATAAATAATACAAAGGCAAACAAAAAGAGAATAACTTCCGTAACAAAGATTAAAAATGTTAGTATATGAATATTTCAATTTATTATAAAATCCAATCTTCCTTCAACTCGCACACAAATTTTAAAAATAAAAACACTCCAACATGATTTTGATATACAAGAGTAGTAAGAGATATGAAAAAGCCAAAAATGCATTAAGAATATTTAAATTAAAAATAGAAATGAAGAGAAAGACCGAAGATTATTCTTATTATGGTATTTATGTATTTATTCTTTAACAAGTTTTCTGGTTAAATTTTATTATATATTATTGGGATTAAAAATAAAGTTATTATATAGAAATTCTCAATTTAATCAGAATTAAATCAGCAAACTACACAGAGCAGAATAAGCCTTATATTTTTAATTTGTTATATTTAAATATTTAAAACGGATTCAGAGTAAAAAATATATCAATTGAAAATTCTACTACTACAAATACTACGTATATTAGTACTAAAGGAAAAAATAGTATTATTTGAGATTAATTTATTTTTGGCAGCTGTGTAAACTCTTGTACAAAAATCTTATTACAAAACACAGAGTTTCCATACACCTCTATACTCTGCTTACTACTTCGCTTACCAAGTAAGCGGTCATTTGAGGTACCTAATTTTTATCGCATTTTTCTTGCCATCGTTTAATATTTTAATGATTTTCTTCAATTTTATTATAAAATTTAAATTTTTCTTAATAATATTGGGAGCAAGGCATATCTCCTGTTTGCTCAAAAGACAAAACCCGATTGAATTTTAAACTATCCCCATGCACATGGCCGAGGCTAGCATTGGGTTTTCTGCAACAACAAATATACTCGTACATACATAAATGAATTGTTTTAAGTTACATACATAAAGTGGCCCACGTACTGGACGCAGTCGACGCATCGTTCAACATTGTAATAAAAAATACGATGTTGTTACTATTATTGTTGTACTGTTTATTATTGGAAAATTAGTCCGTATGACATATATTTCATCGCAAGCAACCGGGAATAGTAAAATTCGTCAGGGACAGTGAAATTAACCACAATAGTACGGGTAATAAGCAATAAGCAAAACAAACTGGAACAGAAAAGTTGCAAAAACATAGAAATAAATAGATATTTATGTTTGTCGATTTGGAATAACTTGATACTATTGTAAATTATAAGCTTAATCATAAGAGTTTGGATTTGTCATATGTGCATATGTATGTATATATGTCGGTATTTATCAAAAAAAAAACATACATAATGAGCTGAACTCGCAAAAAAAATTTGCTTCTGAAAAAAATAGAACACTCTTAGATCACCAAAGAAAGTTACGCAATATTTTCTTGAGATTTTTATCAGAGGGTTTGTTCTCGCCTTATTAGTGGTCTTGTTGTTTAAGTCGTTGAAGATTCCTAGTAATATGCCTAGGACCTACCATGAGTGACATTTTTTCACCTTGGAATCTTATCCATTCAGACGACATGACCTAGCCAACGTGGCCGCTGTCTTTTCATTCACTGAACTATGTCAATGACACAGTATAACTCATCGCTCCATGGGTGAGGACCACAAATTTTATACAAAAGCTTTCGCTCAAAAACCCCCAATGCCGACTCATCGTCATCCCTTAATCATATAAAACTCTTTTACTTTAGTAACTATTACCTGCTTTAATTTTTTTGCGGGAGGTTTCTGTCTACATTTTTGGTGTTTATTTATTTTTAGTCCTTTTTTCTGCGTGAACGCACGATAGGGTAACTTGAGCTTAAATTTTAGTACGTCCAGAATAGAGTGAGTGTATACATAAATACTGCAGCAAACTGGGAACTGTTAATTGTGACCGCATGTGAGTACTATTTAGTTGAATTTTACAACTATAAATATAAAGTGAGGTGGAGCAAAATTTGTGAAAAACAGCTCCACCCCTCCGAGTGTATTTCGGACATGAAAAAAAGGCTCCTCGTAAACAAACCATCAGCCGTTCGGAGGCGGCTTAGTATAAACTGTAGGTCCCTGCATTTGTTGGGAAAACATCAAGATGCAAAACCGCAAATTGGAGGAGGAGCTCGGCCGAAAATCGCTGCAACGGTTACAAAGCGCCAATTATATATATAATGTAATAACGATTTAAAATTGTAAGCTCATGTTTCGAAATTTAAAGTCTGATATATCTCATGTATGTATGTATGTGTTTTGAGGATTGCAATAGGTGTGGGAGTGAAATTTCTTTCATGGTTCTGCCATAATTTGAATCAAACTCCAACTCCAGTCATAATAACTTAGTCTTGTCTGGGAAAGACATAATTGTTGTGAAATCACGCCCACCTCTAATTGTTTTATATTGCAACGAAAATTCCATTAATGAGATTTAATTGAAGGAAAATATATGATCGATTTCCCCCGAATTTAGTCTTCCTTACCTGTATTTAGCAGCTTAGTCGGTATCTATTCAGATTTGTTAAGGACTTAAGAATTATTAGTGAAACAGTATACACGTGTATCTGGGAAGCTATTCAGCCGGTTTCCAAAAATTTACTTAAGCTATTTGTTATTTACATGAAAATTCATAATAAATCCTTTTTGCTATTCACTGGCTATCTCCAAAGAACTTCACGGTTATTTCACATCGAACGTCCGTTCAGATTGTAGAGTAGTTTCACCCAAATCGACTTGACTATGTATGCTGAACAATTTTTATTGCGATTATTGATTTGCACTGATTGATATTTTTTTAAAAAGTTTCTATTCTTAAATGACTAGAGCAAAACTGAAAAAAGTACAAACTAATGTAGTTAAGGATTTACTAATCTTATACCATATATAAAGATATTGTGTCCGCTTGGAATAATCCAGTAATTTCCAAAAATCTCCAAAAGCTACCGTCCGATAGACTTGAAATTTCTTCAGATTATTTCTATGATTCCCGGAAATGTTTATAAAAAAAAATCGGAAAGTGGACCGGGGACTGACCTATTCGAAAAAATCTTATTTATGAATCGAATTACTTAAAATTCGGTATATAGGTATCTTTTTGCTTAAGTTAACAGGAAGACTGCCCATTCAATAAGTCGGACTATTGCTCTCTAGCGGAAATGAACCAATGTCAGTGGTAAGACCAAACATTTTGCATTCCCCCAGGTATTGAGTAAATGATATCTCATTATTAATTCTTCATACATTCATGAAGTATATGCGACAGCGAAGCGTTGAAGGGTACAGCTAGTATTATATAGGTATAAACAGCACGTGCCACTTTTAGTCAGCACTAAAGAAATAGTTCCATAAATCTTAACTTCATATTGTGAAAATAGTTTAATGGAATTCTTCTTCATTCAAGATTCCATTAGTTCAGATGGTCTTTCGGGCGAATAACTAAAAGTTCAGCCCAACCTTGTTACTTGCTTACGATGTCTCTTATTAGTTATTAGAATAATTTCTTCATATTAACGGTGGAGCACTCACTTGAGCGACCTCCCGCGTACTCATTTCAATTCCATCGACCGCGATCTGGTCATACTTCGCGATCGATCGAAGCAGTGCTCGTTTTGCTTTGCTTCGCTCGATCGCGATTTTGGTGTTTGTCAGACTCGATCGCGATCGAAAAGACGAGCGAATGTTGCAGTTTGTTCGATCGCGATTGAGTTTCGCTTATTGCTTCACAAAATTATATTGAGTTCGTTTTGAGTTTTTGTTAAGGTGGTTTCAATGATTTCTTAGATTTTTTGTGTTTGTTTTTGTTCTTCATCGTTACTGATATTAATAAATTTTTGATTACTGTAATTTTTCGGTATAATCGGTATTCAACGAATATTTTTAACAACTTACATACCAATAAACATCAAAGTTTTCTATGAACTTTTCTCTGTATTTCTATATTTATGGGGAGCAGGCTTTCATACTATAGTCAACTCATTTTCAGAAAATATGATTCCTTGCACTGAAGTTATATTGCAGGAGTAATGTACGATATTTGATTGGCCCGGACTCAGAACGTTTGTTGTATTGGGTTCCCATGATAGACGTTTGAAACAATTGTTTTTACACACCGCCATAAGAGGCATCTGGCGCAGGGAAGGGAAAAAGCTAAACAGGTCAAATAATCAGATAATTGATCTGAAGCACAAGTAGTTAATCTCTATCGCAAACAATAAGCACAATTTCGTTGATAATTTGAGCAAAAACTCAAATAGCAGGAAGCATTTAGCCAGCGCCTAAAGTTATGCAAGTATTAACGCTCCTCACGTAAACATTCTGCCCCCGTATACGGCTTAGTCATCTAGAAACTCATAGACGCTGCCATCCGGCTCAAAGGACCATGTTTAGGCGGTGGAGGAGATTGTTGACTGTATTCAAATTAAGGGGTAGTCAGAATTTTCAAAAAATCAAATATTTTTTTTTTGCATTTTCGTTAAGTATAATATCTTAAAAATAATCTCTGAAAATTTAAAGTTAATCCGATAATTTGTTTTTAAGTTATTCGGCAAATAACAAAGAGAGCTCGGGCCTTTCAAAGCGCTAGTGTGAAACTTTAAACGCGTTTTTCTCAAAACTATGTTTTTTGAACTGGTGGCAACTGTAACTCGAAAACCGCTCAGTTGATTTTAATGAAATTTATACAGCTTTTAGAATACATAATAAACTCGGGCCTTATTCAAAGTTTTTTTTTTGAAAAATTTCGATTTTTAAGACCAATTAACTGTTGATTTTTTCCCAAAAATCTAGACAAAAATTTCCTGAGGCCGCCACTTTGTTAATTTTTGAAAAAAAAAAATCTTTGGATCAGGCCCAGGATTATTTATTTATAAAACTAATTTTTTTTATCCGATTTATTTCATATGAATCTCCAAGGACTTATGATTGTCACCGCAAGGACCTTTTTTTGGAACTGCGTTAACACAGACAGCTGAAACTTCGGAAACAAATTTTTTTTTTTTGAAATTTTCGTGACTTCAAGTCAAAACATTGTTTAATAATACCATATCACTACTTTTGTAAAATAAAATTATTTAATAGCAAAAAAAAAAACTGAAAATTCTCATTTTTTCGTGCCTCTGACTACCCTTAACCCCTTAAGCTGTGTGTAAGTTCAAGTTAACGGCGGCGGTAGCCGAGTGGTTAGCATTGCTTGCTGGCATTCGAAAGGCTCGGGTTCATATCCCAGTGCCAGCAACATCCAAAAAAAGTTATGGAAAATTAATTTAAATAAAAAACTAAGCTAAATTTTCTAATTGCGATCGCCCCACGGCAGGAAATGTCCACCCCTCCGAGTGTATTTCGGACATGAAATAGAGGCTCCTCGTAAAGAAACCATCAGCCGTTCGGAGGCGACTTAATATAAACTGTAGGTCCCTCCATTTGTTGGAAAAACATCAGGCCGCAAAACAGCGGTTACAAAGCGCCAATTATATATAAATTCAAGTAAACGGTTCGATTTCATACAACCTGCTTCTCTACTGTCCTGCTAGTTTCTACAAATACCACTATTTTGTGGTCATTTAAAATTTTGGAAGAAAAAAAAACAATAATATTTTCGAAAATCTTTTCTTTGGTTAGTCACTTTGCTTAATTATTTATCATTGATTGGAAATAGGTAAACAAAATTGTTTCTGTAACATTGCTATGCAATAGCGATCTCTCGATAAAGCAATCGCTTCAGATTATGATGGTGGCAAATGCATAGCTATTTCAAGGTACAGTCGTGTGGGCACTCCGCCGTTTAGTGGTATATGATTGTTATTTATATGCCACAATGGAAGGTCAACCAAAGAAGATTACTATGATTTAGATATGCCTCTTGGTATATTGTTTTATTGTAGTTGTTCTTGTTGTTGCCAATGCGACTATTTGCGGCCAAACCATCAAGCCTCTTCTGTCATCAACAGTCACTGTCATTAGCTTACCGAGTTTATTGGCTGTCATTTACTAGATGTGAGAAGCCACAGGCGTTGGCCGTTAATGTCGCTACTGTTTTGTCGGCCAACTCCAGTTTGCCTTCATGTTACGTTTATATATGTGCATGTATAATTGCTACCCGTGGCTCTTGGCATGACTTTTATAATTCTTTCTAATTTTCGCTAAAACAAATAAAAGCGAAATTTCATACTTTGCGAAACGAATAATCGTAAAAGTCGTCTCAGTTCGATTCTATCTATGTACATATGTATGTTTTGACATTTCTAATACTTCAACCAAATATCGCTAAAGCCTTTGTTATTGTTGTTTTTGTAGTTTTTCTAAAGATACACTTTTGAAATGATATATCGCGCAGCTACTCCTTTTTGTTTGAGCTGTTTTTTGTGCTTTGTGACATAATTTTCACTTATCAATTTTTTAATTTAAAATAACAGTTTTCGGTAAAAGAATCATTTAGGTATGAAATATTTAAAATCCGAATCGTTGCATACATCGTGGCGTTGCAATTAACAAAATACTCCAAGAAACAGGGTGATATGTAGAATGCATTCAGTATTTCAAAAAAACTGCATGTAGATGTCGCCAACTTGAATTAATTAGTGAAGAGTTTCAAAACTGACAGACAGACAGACATACAAGTGAAGCTAATAAAAGCGTGTTAAAAAACAGTAAGGGTCAAGGGGTTGTTCCGAAGTAATCCTAAAACACGTGAGATCAGTCATGTATGTTTAAGTGTAAGTTTTTTTCACAACGCGTTTGCCTCGAAACAGCGTTTTCGAAATTTGCTACCATTGCGACTCAAAGCCAATCATCCCATCGACTTGAAAGTGAATAAAGTAACTCTTGGATATTTCGATCGGTTTAAAATTGTAAACTTGGCATGGAAAACCGTCATATTTTTAAGTTAAATTTTAACTTTTTTTGGATTCCATTTTTTTACCTCAATCGTGGGTCACTTTATGGTGCATCCAATTCTCTTTACCGCTTTATTTTTAGAAGCGAATGTGTGACATTAATAATTAGAGCCTCTGTTCTCGAACAGATAGGATGCCAGCAAATTGGAAACTTGTTTTTTTTTCAGTCCTCCGCGGGATAGCGAATATATCTTCGAGAATGCAAGATTTCCGTTGGGAAAAAATATACAAAGATATCTTATTTACGCTGGTTGTGCCCCTTAAAAACCACCAGGTAAATTTCCGATTGTTAATTTTGATGAAAATTAGTTTCAAAGTAATTAGGACAATATGCCTTTCATAATAAGGTAAGTGTAGCAATGTTATATTAACTTTGGCCCGAAGTATGTAAATACCAGATAAGGAAAGGAAATACCCATGAAACATTATCGGTCCAGAACAGCAAGTTGAGTTGATTTAGCCACATTTGTCTGCCTGTGTGTCTTTCCGTCTCTTTGAAAGCAAAATTGTCACTCAGTTTTTGAGATATATTTCAACCAAACGCATACAGTATTTATCATTTATCAAAACCGACCAGATCGGACCCCTACGTCAGATAGCTCCCATAACACGGATTGTTTAGATATAAGATTTTGGTCTAAATACGTGTACATCAAAAATATATACGAGTATAATGCAACGAAGACAGCAATTCTCATTTCATTTATGTCATTTGTGATCATTCTTCTCCGAGCCGTTTGATACTAAACTTGGTTCCAGACAGAGTGATTCCTTATTACGTGACTTCTTTAATTTATTTTCTGGAGAAAATTATAAGGGCTGCAGAGATTTTCTGCTATCATGTCACTGTTGACAGTCATAACTTTGAAGTCGTAGATAACTTCGTCTAGCTTGGAACCAGAACTAACACCAACCGCAGTGTTAGCCTGGAAATCCAACGCAGAATCACTCTTGCCAACAGGTGTTATTTTGGACTGAGTAGGCAAGTTTTAGAAAAGTTTTACGAACGATTTATAGTCCCTTGCGCATTGGCAACGGCAAATACGGCAGCCAATGAAACGATGAGCGGTAAGAACCAAGAAACAGCGCTTGTTTCGTCATGTGGTTCGCATGGATAAGAATAGTCTAGCTTTGAAAGTTTTCGATGCAGTACCCGCCGGTGGAAGCAGACGGAGATGAAAACCTTTACTCCGTTGGAAATACCAGTTAGAGAAGGACCCTGCTGTACTTGGTATTTCAAATTGGTGCTAACTATTTGCAATATTTGCAAATGTTTCAACAGAATTCTATTGCTACGATGCAGCCAAGATTTGAATCGAAAAATGAAAAGCTTTTGAGCCGACATCTTTATACATTAATAATTTTATTTCAAGTTATAAACCATTATATATTAAACATGTTCCACATATTAAGTATTGAAATCGAAACGGTCCCACGGGTTGATCCGTCAGTCATTCAGGATAGAGCCTTTTATATATACATATAAATATATCTAGATAATATAGATTCTAATATTTTCGATGATGTATAATTCATATTTCAAGTATATAATAGGCAGTACAATATAGATTGCTTAGAAAGAAATTTTTTAAGGCTGTTTATAAAGTCTGTATACAAAAGATGCGATAACCAGATCACATGAAGGACAGTCTTTAAATATTTATTTCAGCGGTCCTTCAAACTAATACGCTCTCAGGTAAACTGTCTTAGCAAGTTTTCCAACGTATTATGCAAGTCAAAGTCTTGAATGAATTAGAAAAAACAACAACCTCAGACTTTAAACAATTTTTTCTGGGTCTTACCGTAGACCATCACAACTTTAAAAGGAATACATATTTTGAATGGATTACGACTCACTTTGGAGTATATTTCATACCCATGCAATGGAACGCAGCTGACATTATTTAATCTGAAAACCCATTTTATGCTAATTTTATAGTTAGATCCCCTAACAATGTAGGCAATGGGAGTGAAGTGATGATTGTGGAATCAGATCATAAGTATTGAGCATTGGTCTATAGGTGTAAGTCGAAGCATCTGAAGGAAATGTGATATGTTTTGATTTGTATTTACAAATAAAATATGAAACTACGTAATTCAGTCATTTGCCTATGTTTCACTTAAAGGAAAATTTGTTTCCAGATGATTGCCTATGCTCCTCTTCTCTTCTCGTCATCGCCCACAGTATCAATATTCCTTTTTACTTCATCACACTACGCATCACTTGATTTTGCAATTTATCCAACTCATGGATGACAACCACAAATATTATTCAGCACAACTACCATAAAATCCTGTGTGTTATTGAAGCCCCATAGTCTGTCTGCATTTTATGCCGCAGGAAGGCATTTATAATATAATCGGCGTCATAATAGACGCCACGTCATACACAAAAGCGTGCACAAAAATATATATGTATATATGAACTTTCGCCCACACCCACACTATGTTTCCTATATAAACTTAGGCTGAAAAGTTTTCAAATCGGAAATCGCTTTGTTGTTATGGGTGTGGTGTCAGTGTCAGTGAAAATGTGTTTTTTATATCCACTTAAAAACAATTAAACACTTCTGCAAGTTTTCACGCATTTAGGTAAACTAATTAATTATGTTTCAAAAGTTTAAATAAACTGATCTGTGCCCTTGTGACTCTTGTAACCGAGTAGTTAGCAGAGCATGCTACAATCGAAAGGGTCATGGATTCAAGTCTTGCCAGGTCATTCCTTTCCAAGAATTTCCTATTTTTTTGTGAATATTTGTGAACATAAGGATATTAGTGAAAACAGCGCATCGTTGACTTTAAAGCACAAGGGGTAACTGAAAAGTTCGTTGCCTATAGTACTTAATGAAACAAGGTATAGTTTTATGTTTTTTTTTTATTTTTCAATATAGTCTCCCTCAAGTGAAATACACTTTTCATCGTGAATATAATGTCTTTATACCACTGAAAATATATTATTGAGTTTTCTCTTCAAAATGGTTTTTTACGGCCGCTTTCATCTCAATGTCGTCTGAAAATCTTCCTCCCCGTAACTCCTTTTTTAAATTTGAAAAAAGGAAAAAGTCACTAAGAGTCAGGTCAGGACTGTAGGGTTGACGGCCAATTTCTATAAATCCATTAGCTTTTAAGGCATACCTCGGAACCCGAGCGGTCTGAACGGGTGTGTTGTCTTGAAAGAACAGCACTCCGCGTGCTAACTTGCCACGTCTCTTCTGTACGATTGCGTCCAACAACAAATTAGAGTAGTACTGGCCGTTGATTGTAGTTCCCTTGGCAAATAATCAATTAATAATTTCGCTATCTCCACTTTAAATATTTTTGGTGGCCTTTACGCATTCACTGCATCCACTCCTATTTGGACTCGGGATCATAATGACCAATGCAAGTTTCATCAGCTGTTATAATGCGGTAGCAAATTTCATCCAAATCTTTACAACTCTCCAATCGTCGCTGCTTGTCGAGCGGCGTGTGCATTCGCGGTACCCAACGCTCACTAGTTTTTTTCTTATTCAAATTTTCATGCAAAATATCTCTAGCTCGTTCTTTGTTAATCTGTAATCCTTCTACTATCTGCCACAATTTAATTCTTCGATCAATCATTACTAATTTTTCGACTTTCTGAACATTTTCTTCGGCCGCGACAGTCAGTTGGCGCCACGGGCGGGGGTCTTATTCACAGGTCTTTCTTCCTTATTAACACAGCGGAACCTGTTTTTATCATGATCGTATATGAAGGGGCAGAGTCCTGAAGAACTTCAGCGCGATGCTCCAAGTTGCGAGAATTTCCAGCTTCTGTTGACATAGTGTTGTTGCTTGTTCCAGGAACAAAGTGTTAACGAAAGTAGGTTATGTTATTTATAGTATACTAATACTGTGAGACATATGTATGTACGCCTTTGTTTTCGGTTGAGAGATACAAAATTTACCAAAAGCAAACATTTTAAATACCTTTAACTATGTACATACAAAAGTTTTTCATATAATGTGAGATGTGATTTTCTGCATAAATCCATTTTTTGAAGAAAAAATCTTGAATTTCGAAAATGAAAAAACCAATAATAAATATTATGTGTACAACTTTGCTTTCGCCGTTTTCCGATAGGTGGCTGTACCGGCTGAGGCTGGTTGAAATACATAGATGATAATGCCTTTAAAGTGAGTGTGGACAGTGCCTAACGAATTGTCATCGCCGTTTCAGTGACAGTTGTTCTTGTTTTCGTATTATTCACGCTCGAAAATATCCGTTTATGTGCCCAATTCTCGCCATTTGTGGGAAGTTTTACTTTTCTGTTACAATTCGAAAAAAAATGCAGCTGAAGCGCATCGAATGCTCTCAGAAACTTACGGTGATGCTGCTCTGAGTGAAAGAACGTGTCGGAAGTGGTTTCAACGTTTTAAAAATGGTGATTTCGATGTCGAAGACAAACATGGTGGTGGAAGAGAAAAAACCTTCATGAACAACTAGAAGCATTGCTTGATGAAGATTCGTGCCAAACCCAAGAACAGCTTGCCGGATCGTTGGGAGTGAGTCAGCAAGCCATTTTAAAACGTCTTAAGGCCCTGGGCTTTTAATTTTGTAAAAAACGGCGGAAGCAAAGTTGTACACCTAATAAATATAAAATATTTTTCTAAATTAAGTTTAACAAAATTACATTGCATTTAGCAAACTTCCAATGTTTATTTTTTCCATTTTTTTTTTTCATTTTTCCATAATCAGTTAAAATTTTCCAAAATTGTAGTGTCAATTAAAATAATTTGTTTAAATATTCAAATGATATTCACTAAGCTACCGCTAAGGTGTCTCCAAATAGGAAAACTCACAACCATATCGATCGTGTTGTGACAGACGGGTGATATGTATCCAGTGTTTTAGATATGAGTACGTTCCGAGGAGCCAACATTGACTCGGATCTTGTCGCAGCGAATATACGCACACGCCTCTAGGAAAGGTCGACGTCGACAAACTGCAATCACAATAGACAGCGGGAAGCTTTTCTACTCGACTTGCACACCTGCTTTCTGAGAGCCCCATCAGCAACTTTATATAAGAGAAGTGTGGAACGGCATCTCAAAATGTCTACGTACCGCCGCTACGGTAACAATTTATTATAGGCAGTGCCAGTAAAACAGCTGGTACGATGGGGAATGTGGGAAAACAGACTGCTTAATACAAAATCTTACCATTTACCACAACATGTGCAATGTGAGATACTTACCTAGAGCTGAAGAGTGAACAAGACGCAATTGCAGACAAAAGCAGAAAGAGGTCAAAATGCCTGAGTATAAATATCTTAGGAAGCTGGCCGACGAGGATAACGTTCGAAAATTCCACAAAAAGACGGCCTACCGGCTGAACTATCTAAACATGGCGGCTTAGAACTGACGAGGTGGCTGCATCAGCTTCTTTACAGAATGTGAACGGAGGAAAGCTTGCCTGACGATTGGAATTTAAGTGTGGTATTTTTCAATCCATTAAAAGGAAAACTCAAAGGTCTACGCCAATTACCGTGGGATAATCCGTTTAAATATCGCATATAATTTCTATCAAAAGACGAAAGCCCACCGTCAACAACCTGATTGGTCCTTAGATCTTTAGATCAGGTAAATATACCACTAATCAGATATTCATGCTGGTATACGACGTTGATATCGACATTATATACGGACAGCTGATGAGTCGATTTTAGGAGTTTCCGAGAGAAAGGTGTTGCGTAAAACATGTGGTCCTTTGCGAGTTGGGAACGGCGAATACCGCAGCCGATGGAACAATGAGTTGTACGAGATATCCGGTGACATTGGCATAGTTCGTCGAATCAGTGGCTGGTGTGGGTAAGTTGAATTATGAAAGTTTTCGATGCAGTACCGCCAGAGGAAGCAGTGGAATGGAAGACCACCAGTTCGTTAGAAAGACCAGATAGTGAAGTACCTGGTTGCACTTCATATCTCCAAGAAATGAATGGCGCTTTGTTATAAATTCGGCTATAATCGCATAAGCGTTGCCTACGCCTATAAAGAAGAAGAAGAAAGTTCGATGCGAAAACTGTAACAAGTATAAAAGACGGATATTTAAAGTCGAAAGAGGTGGATAAGCAACTTGCCCCAGAAACACCTTCTTCTGTATAAGAAACCATTTTTCTTTATTTCACCGAATTTGGTTTTTTTAATGCGAAAATGAAGTGTTTAATTTTTGTACAACGAGCGCGCCGAAAAGCAAGAAGCAGAGCAGAGACAAGTTGCACCACCTGCTCTTGGACGCTTAAGAAAAAATTCCCACAGTAGCCGCTTCAGTAAAAATGTATGTACATGGGTAATTAAGTGCATGGGCTCGCACAATTGTGTATATGTACATATACCTAGATGGGCGTATATATGTTGAAGCATATCAACTATTAACTCAAGCAATTAAACAAGTGAGCAACAACAGTATTTGCGTAAAGAGGTGTGGTCAGTCTTGTCGGTTTTAACAAACATTTATAAGAACACATCGGCATCCGAGCATGACTTTTCAGGAAAGTGCTTCCACTAAATCACACCTCACATAACCATATCGACATATGTACGTACTTGCGTACGTTCGCAAAGTTTGTAACAACCCGTCATTTGCTAATTGCTTGCAACAGTACTTACAACTCATTGTTGGCTCTGTTCTTCGCAAACTTCATTACCATGGGTTTTAATACCTTTGTAAATTCTAGTGTGTTTTTTTTATTCTTTTTCTTTTATGATTTTGTTAATGTGTACCAGGCCACGAAATATAGCTTAAGTACGCTTTAATCCACAACGGCTAAATACATACAACAAAAGTATTTAATATATTAAATAGCAATAATAACTGAGGCATGCAGATTAATGTTTTTGCAAGAAAAAAGGGAAATCGAAACTACCGCTGCTGAGACTGAGAAAAGAATTGCACTGCAATAATGCTGGCTACGAATTCAAATCAGTAATTATCTATAATAAAAATACCTTCAGATTCCGCGGCGTAGTCAAGAAGTAGGGTGAAGTTGGACTCAACAGTACTCTACCCTATGAAGTAGCCTTAATTTCATTCTGAGTGTGGTTAAGCAGAAACAAAAACACTCTATTCGCCTATTCGTACGCCAACGTTTTATATCTGTCATGAAGATGAAATGGTACATATATTAACCTCGGTCCAAAGTATATAAGTACCAGAAGAAGACTGGATCGAGAAAATCTATACTGATCGAATCAGAACGGCGACATAAGTTGATTTAGCCATGTGGAATATTTAAATATTTATATCAGTAACACACTTACTATAAACTTAATTGAATCCCCATTACAGCGTAGTTCTTCAAAATATCGCTGATTTCTGCCCTCCCCCGATGGAATAGAAGGCCAATGTGAGCAAAGAGTGTCTAGAAACCACCTATAAGCGCATACCTGGCACGACGGTATTTCAAGCTTCCTACTTAGAGTTGCAAACGAGAATTTTGGATTGGATTGGGGAAGAACGAAAGAAGAGTTGATCGACAGTAGTGATTCTCGAAAATCCTATGAAAAAAAGTGGTGAGTTACAGGGGCTCCGAAACTGGATCATACTCATAGACGACTCAAAGTGGAGATGCAGAGTATATTGAATTTATAGAGGGAGTACGTCTCCAGTCTAAATGTCGGTAAAAATTGAACACCGGAAGATGGCGAACATGATCCCCCCATCGATGACGATATGTTTTATTCTCCGACTACCAAAAAGGTCGAATAGTGGCGAAGAACTGACAATGAGCATGTACCAGCTTTTATGCAGAATATGCTCTGCTCAACCCATAAAAAGGGGGTACCCCACAATCTGTGCCAATTATCAATTATGAGTAGACAAACAAAGATCAAACTGCAATGGTGCAGAAGAGTGGGCGATGGCAACATTTATAACGAATGGCGTGCTGTTTTAGAGTCGGCTATAATCGCGTAAGCGTCGTCTGCGCCAATAAAGAAGAAAAATTAAATCAATTCCAGAATATTTCTAAGTTTTCATTGGCTTGAGGAAAAATGAAAATTCGCTTTCAAAAAAGGTCATTCTCATTATAATCTTCTGAAAGTTTTGCCACACACCACGAAAAATCATTAAAATCGATTAACTAGTTACAGTTTAACTTATCATCCATTTCCTTGGACAGGCAATTTCGCTGCACTTCGTTAAGTTGAGATTTATAGCCGCTTAAACGCTACTGAAGGCAGGCAGACAAGCAGATAAACCGCAGTAAAGCATACAGAAGCCAGAAAATTAGCGATCATAAAAATGTTTGAAAAGTTAAATGCTTTCGTGGCTAACAAATTTATACAAAATACATTGGCTGCCATTAAACGTTGTAGAGATAAATTCAAAAAGTTCACCAAAAAAGTGAATATCTCAACGTTCTTACCCGTTATCTGAACGGACATCTGCGTATTAACTTCTACTCCCCAATCATCTGTCTATTTTTCAACCATAAGTTGTGTGAGTCGTACTGTATCATCAATATCATTAGTAGCTCTTTCTAGAGCATTGGTAATCGGCAAGTCAGCTGCAATTCTTGTTTGTAACACGGTGTCCAAAACCCACCCTGGAAAAACTCCAGCGTCATTCGAATACAAAACTGATTATATGATCAATAATAAATTACTTTAAAAGGAGATAGTAGGAGCTGAAAGCTTATTTTATTTAATAAAGTTACCCTGGTTGGAACACCTTAATCGGATGTGGGTTCAACGCCTGGAAAGACCGCTGGGCATTACTACTTCCATTCCGAAGTACTCGAGATAATATTGACAATTCAGCCACTTTATAGGTAATTAGATGAGGTAAAAAAAACTAATTGTGAACGGTGAGCAAATACTTCAGCTCTCTTCGCACCGTTTGCCATAACTAATGTCAATAAACGTGTTTCTTCTTGTGGACTTAAATAATGTTTCCGTAGATTGCACTCTTATACACATAATTATATTGTAGATTAATACATACATACATACATTAAGAACATTAATATGTACGTTTCTATAATTTTATTTTTATTTTTGAAAATAAATAGAATGCAACTGTATAAGAACCCACGGAGTATCTCAGAGCTTTCAATTCATCACTTCAATCTGCACTGGGTGCGAACTGAGAAACACTGCACACTCGCACTCACAACGCAACACCCCACCATAAATGGTTATGTGAAATGTAAAAAATGTTCATATGTTTGCGAAATTGCTTTTGTTATTTGTTATTTTTTTCTTTTCTTTTTTTCATGACGCAAAACCTGATCCAGTAACCTCTTACTGCGTTGTCGCATTGCCGGCCGGCCATTTATTTAATCGCCCAGATACAGATAATTACTTGCTTTTAATTGTCTCGGCAGTGCAGAATGCAACAAGAAGCTGACTGCTGTCACCAGTCCACCAAGACACCTGGTCCACGGTAGTGACAGGCAGCACCTTTGTGACAGCAATTGACACAGTTGAACTCACAAACATACATACCCCTATACACGAGTATCTGTAGGCAAGGATGAGCTATAAGTTGCTGCAGTAACGCGCACACGCGCCAATAAAAATTTACACACAAACAGTTTTACAATTTTAATGACATAATCAAAGCACTTTTTATATTGTATTTCAAGTCTTCATGACGTCTCTTCGCTACTCCCTCATAAAGCACAAAATGAGTGCATAGTCATACCTACATACATATATACGAGTATATACATATGTGCATATGTGTTTGGAATGTAAATACGAGAGGAGGTCGACAATTATGGACTCAGCAGTTCTATAAAAAACAATATAGAAGATCCTTATGTAAGAAGAAACAAGTACAAGGACCTCTGTGTTGTTGCAGAAGTGTGTATATATTATGGGATAGATTGCTACTGGAACAGGAGTAAGAAATTATACTTTTAAAATCGAGTATGGTTCAGTGAAGTTCACAGAGTAGCAGCTTAAACGACGAGTAATATTCCACGTGAACGGAGTGTATTGATTTATGGCAAGGCAACAGACCGTCTAACAAGTGCAATGGTGCAAAGGATGCTACGTATATACATATTATAAAGTCTATACTTTTCCTCCAAAGACTCTTATATGCGAGTACAATATATATATAATTGTCGCTTTTGTAACCGCTGAAGCGACTTTCGGCAGGCTCCTCCTCTAATTTGTGGTTTTGCGTCTTGATGTTTTTCCAACAAATGGAGGGACCAACAATTTATTCTAACCCGCCTCCGAACAGCGGATGGATTTTTGAGGAGCTTTTATTTCATGACAGAAATACACTCGGCATTTGCTGGCGAGGGCGACCGAAATTAGAAAATTTAACTTAATTTTTTATTTAAATTAATTTTCAATAATTTCTGGATGTTGATCGTACTAGAACTCGAAGCACAGCAGTATGTAGTGCTAACCACTAAAAATCAATAAAAGGCAAGACAATAGTGAGATCAATGAGGCGAGTTGGGCTCTTATTTGGGCACAAGATTAACAATATTTTTTTCATAGTTTTAAGAATCAATTAACACATGCATTAAATGTATTAAGATAATTTTTTATTTCATTTAAAACTTTGCTATTTCACGAATTTTTTGACCTCTCCTCGTTCTTGTATATGTTTGTTAATATTCGTATGCGATATACATAGTCTAGACCATTAAATATGTTTATGTATGGGTGTAAAGAAGCATAAATAAATTTCAATCATTCTACGAGCATCTGTGCAATTGTCGATCTTTGGAGATTGGGTGGCTAGACAACTGATCCAATGATAGATGACTTATACATATATCTACAATATACATACTCGTATATATGTACATATATACTTAGAAGTAGTGTGTAAATGTTGAATGTTTTTATAGCACTCTCGAGTGATCCCATTAAAATAAATAAAATTGAAAAATGAATTGTCATGGATATCATTGATAATGCTTCTTGCGCTTCTCATTGATCGACATTCGCTAACTGAGCAGAGTTCTACTTGTTCCAACATATGTATGTATTCAAACATACATATGTATGTACATACATTTTAAATTCCATTCCTCAAATACCACATTTAAAATGAGACTTAATGTAGCCGATTGGCGCCAAGTTAAATTGCTTATATTAGCTTATATATTAAATGTATCAATAAAATAAGGAAAGCATACTTCGCAATATACTACGAGTATATCGATACAAGTATATACATACATACACGTATGTAGGTGGTCGAAATCAGAAGGAAAGAAAAAAAGGGTTTTCCAGTACAGGGTGTTATTTAGAATAGCCTGCTATGCCGATAGAGATCACTTTTGAAGATGTAATGTTTTGACATCTGACAAGTAAAAAGTTACTGCCATTAAATAAAAATGATTCAACAACGCATTGAAATTATTAAAATCTTAATATTTTATATAAAAATGAATGTTTGTTCGTTAGTGACGCTAAGGATAGAGAACAGCTGGATCAATCTTGATGAAATTTTCAGAGGTTGTTCGTTGTGGATTTCTAAACCTCCAGAAATGAAAAACTTTATATTTTTTCGAGGAAATGTCGGAAAATTGGAATATTCCAAAAAGTTACTTTTTTTCACACATATTTTTTTCAATTTTTTTTTTTGGTTTTTTTTTGTTTGTTTTTTCAAAACCATCTTTTTTCAAATTTGTTTCTTCTTTCTGATTTATTTATTCGAACAGTTTTCGTCTGTTGGTGAATATACCTAACCTCATTTCCATTGGAATTGATTTGTGTTACCTCTTCAGCTGATTTGTAAATTATTTTATTCGTTAAGTTTCGGTCATTTGCTTTCTATATTTCGACTATTAAAAAGGTAAATTATTGAAAATTATTCAGTGAAAACTTTATGATTGAAATTTGTTACAATGCCACGACGAGATCGCGCTAATATCGGTCGGCGTTCCCGACGTACAACGGACCAACGAAATCACAAAGCAAGCGAGTCTGCTTGAATCGGAATGATTGAACATGGTGCGCGACAATCACAAGAGGCTCCCGAAGCTTACAATGAGCAACAACGATTGAGAACAAGACTAGTTCGTGCCCAGTAAATTCATAAAGCAGGAGAACAACGTTTGGCTGCTCAACGACAACGCCAGCAACAACAAAAGCATAATTTCACGAAGTACAACGCCTGCGGGGTCAGCCAGTTCCCTATAAAAATGGTGAAAAACCAGCTGAAACGGTTCGAAAAACTAAAACATTTCTCAGCCGTCGTGAAGCACCTCGTCGGACCGCAACACAGAAATTGATGGAAAAATAGAGCTGTTGGGACAAGTTAGTGCTGGGAAGAATAAAACCGGTGCACGTCGTTCAAGAATAACTGAGAATAATGCCGCTGTTAAAGAAAACCCAGGTTTGTCCATTCCTGGTAGTGGTCATACCACCGTATTTTTTTCATAACCACTTGGGTCTTAAGGCTCATTAAGTTCAGTTAGTACAAGAACTCAAGACGGCCGATCATCAACAACGTCGTGTCTTTGCAATGAAAATGATCCGGAATTTCATTGAAAAATCATCTTGACGAATGAGACCCCTTTACACCTCGATGGCTACGTTGATAAGCAAAACTATCGCATCTGGGGCTCGGAAAACCAGAGATTTATTGTGAAAAGTCTCGTCATCCTCAACATGTAATAGTTTGGTTTACGTTCATGGTCAGGCGGTGTCATTGGACTTTACTTTTTTGAAAATTAGGAGGATGGAGCAACAGCTAGGGTGAATAGCGCTATCGAGAGATGGTTAATGATTTTTTATGGCCGGGATTTGAAGTTATTGATGTGGACAACGTCTACTTTCAACAAGATGACCTTAAGTGCCTCACATGCAAAATCATTGATACGGACCGTGTGATATCTCGAGGAGGTCGTAGCAATTGGACACTGAGATCTTGTAATTTAATACCTTGCGACTTCTTCCTTTGAGGCCACGTGAAAGATAAGGACTATGCTAACATGTCAGAGTCGATTCAAGACCTCAAAGATCGAATTTGTAGAGCTATTGAGGGTATACAGCAGCCACTGTGCGATTTGGTGATGGAAAATTTCATAAAAGGAATACGGTCCTCTAAGCGTAGCCGTGACGAAAATTTGGATGTTTTGATATCCATTATTAATGACATATCTTCCCCTTTACATTGAATTAAACATCCGATCATTTACATACATCATTATCAGTACAACAAAAGAAGCTCTTTTTTCAAGAGACAAAACACGACCATAATTAAAATAGAGCTGTTGGGACAAGTTAGTTTTTATGGTTTTCACTTCCAAATATCCGCTTTTCCAAGTAAATGAGTCTGAACAACTTTTAAAAAATACACTTTGTCGAGGTTAAAAATCAGTTCAATCAGAATTGCGGCGGTCGCGATAGCCGATTGGCTAGCAGGTTTCGAGTCCTAGTCCGACCAACATCAAAAAATTATACAAAATTAATTTATATAAAAGATTAAGTTCGAATAGTACAATAAAGTTAATTGCGGTCGCCCCTCGGCAGGGGGTGTAAACCCCTCCGAGTGTATCTCTGGCATGAAATAAGAGGCTTAGTATAAACTGTAAGTCATTCCGTTTGTTGGAAAAACATCTAGACGCATATCTCAAATTGCACAAAAAGCCGTTTGGAACCATTTGAGTAAGGCTAAATACGAAAAGTAAAAGTTAAAGCCTTCAATTTCATACAAAAGTAATGGATTTCTTTTTACTACACCTAATATACCTATCATTATATATATATATACATGTTCATACATTCACCACCAGCCACAATGTCTTAGGGAATATTGTTTTGAGATGTTGCAAACATATATTTTATTACTTTTTATCACAAATTGTTTCAATTATTATTTATATCCTTTGTCCCACCCTCTCTTGATCCTGGTTACATGTGAAAACTAGCGACAAACTTCAAACACAACAACAGGCATAACCGCTTATGATTATAAGGCTCTCTCCTGCCGCAATACATAAAGCAGCTGCTTTGGTCGAAATAAGTGTGTGGTTTGTAGCAGACCTGGGGGGCATTAGGTGGACATACGGCTGTCATAAGTTTTTGCATTATAGTGGTTTTTTAGCTGTCAATCTGTCATAAATGTTATTGCAATATACACATAAACAAATGTATGCAACAAATCGCCTATAATATGCTAAATTATAAAACCTCATCTGCAACATGCCACAAGCCATAGCACCGCATTGCATGCCTCCATTATTCTGCCGCGCAGATCGCAAGATACTTTTCGTACTTCATTTTGTTCTTTGCCATTGACCATGTTGTACCAATCATGGCAAATTAAATTTCACATTTGACGTGTTATTAAGAAAAGCGGCTGCGATACGTACGTGTAGACTTGCGGTTGGCAAAGGAGAACTTTTTGGTAAGGTATGTAGATTGATTTTAAACTTAAAAAAACTATCGTTTGGTTTTTGAACAAGAAAGTGCAAATATTAATACTTTTTATGATAATTAAATAGTATTATATTTTCGGTCCGAAGTAAGTAGGTGCCAGAAGCCTACCGAGGAACTCCCTTTTAAAACAACTCTAACTTATTTCGACTCCAACTTTCTTATGTTCTTGAGCTTACTAGCTAGCTTACTGGACGAGAGGGTGTAAGTTAAGTCATATTCATAAAGCGAGCCGCTTTTTTCAAGACCGACAGCTGCCGGCCGACAATTTCATCTCTGTTGAGCACGTACGATTAAACTTTAATGGACTCTAAAACTGAATATTTCGGGAGCTTTTCCTTAATCAGTCGTTTTCCAAGGATACAGTCAGGTTGGTTATTTGATCTTACACAAAGTTTGATCGCGTTACCAAGGAACGAGATGTGAGTGCCAGATTAGACGTTAAGCATTGTCTGGTGACAGTAACAGCTTGACCACGGGTGGCACACTAATTAGCACATCCATAATACTGTTTGAAAATTGAATATAACGCTTTTTTTGATGTAAATAAAAAATAATTTAATAGACATTAGCGTGAAATATTTTTGATATGCGACTTTGCAAGAGCTCCAATGAAGAGGAAAGGCGCTTAAAAAGGAACATTTTCCAGGACGGAAAAAATATTAGTGAAATTGCCCGTTGACTTAGAAGATCGCGTGAAATATTTCAAAACGCTCTCAGGTATTATCGTATTTTCAAATAAAAAGAAATCTAGACGCAGAAAGCTCTCAAAAAAGAAGATTCTCTCATTGTTCACCAAGCGCTTAAGATCCTCTTGCATCTTTTTCATAAATACAAGCTGCAATGCAGGACTGTTAGGTAACAGCTTTTGCAAAACAACGGGGATGCCAAAATTTAAAAAAGCCAACAATTTCAAACAATTTGTCAGAATACATAAGGATTATCCTCTTTCCTTTTGATATTCTGTAGTTTGGAGTGCCGAATCCAAATTCAACTTGCACAGGCCTGATGAGAGAACCCATGTGCGATGCCAAAAACAAAAGAATTGGGCACGAAGTATACACGGAAGACGGTTAAGTTCGGTGTAGTAAGTGGTATTTATGTTGTGGCGTTGCTTTACGAAGCGTTGGTCCTTTTGTGCTGATAACGAGCAAGTTAGATTCTGTAGCATACCAGAACTTGCTAGAAAATCATCTTCTATCGTTTTTTGGAGGGCTTACCATTATCTTTATACACCACCGCAGTTTTTCAAAAGGGCAATGCGCCCAGCCCGAAGCCGAGGTCTGAGTTTTTTCCCCTTCAGCATTATTTAATAAATGTTATTGTATACATATATTTCAATGCCTTCTCCATGTTTTAATTGATTTTTAATTGTGCGATAATTTTAGTCTAGAAGGGAGGGTGTTGCTTCAAAAAAAGTATAAATAGAAGCTGTTGTTAAAATTAATACATAATTTTTTCCATTAACTGACGGATTGGGACGCTGAAGGAATTTTTATTATTATTTCTCTTTAAATTTATTTATGTTACATTTCAACTTATCATTTAAGTTTTGTTCTTAAATCCAACATTAAAATGATAATTATTTATCGCTAAAATTAATATGTAATAAATAAATATTCATAATGTAATGAATTAAATTTGTACAAAGTAACCAGTAAAGTAGTAAAGTAGCCAACGGCACAAGCTATTTCCCCTTAAATCATCACTTTGAAAATATGCTATCGCTCATAGTGTCATTAGCCGATGAAAGCTGCTAAGCGTTTATTATCCGCAGACAAATGAGCGCAGACCAGCAAATACGTACAGTCTTCGGGAGGCAGTTTACACTCATACACGTACATGTACATATGTATGTATGTCTCGCAAATAGTTAGTATATGTAAGCCGTTAATCCTCGCACTTTTCCAGCCGTTTGTACAAAGGACGTTGCTTGAAAAATTCCAATTCATTTGTTTCATGGGATTTCCTTGCGATTTGGTCGAAACACGGCCATAAAGCTGATGTTGCCCGCTCCTTTTGCTGCTACTCTAAGCATCGTCTGAAATGAGAGGGTAATTTATCAAAACAACGCAATCAATCTTGGACTACTTGTACTTGTAATTTGCCAAATATATTTGTTCTGTTAAATTAGTTGTTTATTGTTGGAGGAACATTTTCATCTTAAATATTATATAAAACTCGTTTGAATTGTGTTTAAATTTGGCTTGAGAATTAAGTGAAATACTACTACCGCTACTAATATTTTTCTTTCCTCGCCTGGATCTGGTAAGATAAACAGCTTGAATTATTTAAAAAAAAAATTCGTCGACTTAAGGCCCCAAATACCCAATTTAAAGTACATACTCATATTACTGAAAGAGTTCAGTGACCAAAGTTCCGCTCCTCCCGAAATTAACCTTTTCAAAAATTCATAATATTCGGTTTGGAAAAAATCCTTGAACAAACATATACACTCTGTGCCAAATCTATAAACACGCGAGTGTAAGTTTTATAAACATTTTTTTTTTGTGTTTTCTAGTAAAGAGCAGTTTGTGGTATGTATATTTATATATACATTTGTATATAAATATATATATTCATAAAGTACATGTTAGAAATACTAGTTGTTTGCATGGAGAAAACAATTTTCAGTATGTTTGTAGATATAAAATAAGAGGCTAGCCGTTATATGTATGTTAAATATAAAAGAGAGTTATGTTAATTACTATGCTTATAACTCAAGAACGCCTGGTTCGATTTCGATGATACGCATCAATTCGGATTGCTATTCAAACAAGCAAACAGAGTTTTTAATAAAAGTTCTTTAAATTTCTCGGTTAGTTTGACATGAACCCATTTTTCCTCCCGAGAAGTGGGCCTCAGACCGATCTGTTTAAAAAAGTTTTATTTATGGTTCAATTTAATATATTAGCACTTAAGGTACCAGATTTGCATGGTTCATTCTATAACCCGATAGAAGGCATCATACGATGACTTAGGCTGTCACTTTATACTACTTAGGAACGTGTACGTGTGCTTAAACCGGATGCGTAAAAATCGTTAAACTCCACAGCGTGTGCGTGAAATTCACATATCAAAATTGTCATTTCGATGAATTATGCAGTGTACATACATTCGAGTACATATTATATGCAAGTGGGAAAACAAATAACTCTCACAACGGGACATGTGGTTTATTTCTTGTACATAAAATTGTTAAAAAATCGTTATAATTTGTATATGAATTGAGAACAGCTGGACTAATCTGGCTAAATTTCGTTAAATTACTACGTACTACCATTCGGAAGGCCAGGGTTCGAGAAAAATTCATTTAAATAAAAAATTAAGTTTAATTTTCTAATCGCGGTCGCCATTCGGCATTGAATATCAACTCCCCCTAGACAATTTAAGACATGAAATAAAAGCTCCTCATAAAAAACCATCAACCAATCGGAGGTAGCTTAGTATAAGCATTGTAGGTCCCTCCATTTGTCCATTTGTTGAAAAAACCTCAAAACGCATACCACAAATTGGAGGAGTAACTCTGCCGAAAATCACTTCAGAGGTTACAGAGCGTCAATTATATATATATATATAAGTATGTATATTGGTTTAGGAGAACATTTATAGGAAAGAAAATTTAACTTTACTCCGGGAAGTGAACCAGGGACCAATTTCTACGAAAAAATCTGATTCGATTCACTCAAAATTTAATGGATTGGTAGCATTTTGTTCAGATTAACATGCAGAAAATGGCTCATAAAAGAAAATTAAAGGCATTCATGAATTATGCACGGTCAGTATACGTTGTTATTCGCGTGTTGGCCAACCGTCTTTGTTAATTGTTCTTGCTCCGAAAAACTAGCCGACTACTACTATATCGCTCTCTTTTGATTTCTATTCCATTGAAATGATTCACATTATTATTTTATTATCACTATGGTATTAACCCAAAAGCATGGAGTTGAGAAGAGTCGAAGTACGCCAGGTCCCCTATTTTCTAGAGTATTCCAGTAGATTTGTTTTTCCACTGTTCACAATGCAATATTTATCGATTTTTCTTTTATTGCAATTGAAAATTGTTTCCTGTTTCTTTATTATAATCTCTTGTTTACTCACTAAATTTCGCTTCGGGGCAAGTTTTGCAATTCGTATGTCTTTCGCACTTGAACTTGCCTTCTAACAAATTAATTGCACTTTGGTACTACACTTCGTTTATATTGTTCTTCCATTTTTAACAAAGCCTTTCTTTTTCTGCCATGCTTATCATTTGCCTACAACAAACACACACAGTAACATTCATAATGACCGCAAGCAAGCGAAGCGCAACGATTTAAGTTCATTTCGGATTTTCTGCAGCAGCTTGACTCCGTCATGGAAAATGTTGCCTCGTATTTTCACGTATAAACCGAGAACTGCAAAAGCGAAGCTTGCATCGCTTTTATCATAAATTTTTGTTTCGGTGGAGTAATGTTTATGCATCCATTTTCATCGTTTTGTTGCGATAAAACTACCAACTCCAAACAATGCCAAATGCAAATGCTGAGTAAACAGACAAAAATCTTGCGTTGCTGGCAGAACTTCGGGAGCAGAAATAAGCCAACTACCCCAAGTCGACGAAGCCTCTCATACAGGCGCCAACACAGTCTCTCTGCCGCCGCTCTCCATTTTTACGTTGAGTAAATCTGTTTACTACTTCTGTTTGGAAATCACTCAAGGTGAGTGAGTATTTACAAACAACTTTTAATGGAAGAGTGTATTGTGACAAATGGATATCCCAAAGTAATAATTGAAGAGCAGGAATTCTAAATGAAAATAATTTTATAAAAATATTTTAGGAATTCATACGTTAGATTCTTGTTTGATAGAAAAGTTTTCAAATTGATTATATCGTATTGCTAATTGATGTTTTAGCATTAACATGTAGTATAATTTCAAAAATTAGGCAAATGCATTTATTCCATAGGAATTTAAAAGTTTTTAAACAAGTGAAGTAACCAAATTATTGCACATTTAATATAATGTTATTTTTTTGCAGCTGAAATAGCCAATAATTAGTCGGTCATGAAATTGGCATGTTTTGAAAGCCGTTTCCACATAAAGATATGCAATTTCTAACCACTTCAAAATTGCTTTGTGGATTTACCGAAAAATGAAGTACTGCCCCATTTTTTATGAAATTAGCAACGATGTATAAACTGTAATAACCGTAAAAAAAAGAATATTTAATATTTAAGACTTGAGGTGGAGATAACATGTTTTGTTTCGCTCTCTAAAAAGGTTATAAGGGTTTTTTGGAATATTATTTCTTGCTGAATTAAAAAATGTTTATTTTTCATTTCGGTTATAAATTTTTTTTAATAAGTCTACAAATTGTTTTCTTGTTTTTTTCATTGTTCATATGGTCTTAAATGCGATGAGATTTATCAAATATATAAATTTATTAATAAATTTTTCAGTTACATTCCGAAGAGCTGGATAACGAAACTGCCATGTTGAGTCATGGATCTTGACGCTATTGGTATGCGTTATGTACATACATATATGCATCGGCACTAAGAGATATTTTTTGAATTGGTAAATGAACAAATTGTAGATAAATGTAGTTATGAGTTGTATTCGATCTTCGACTGCGGTCGAAAGAGGTGATCGCACGAATTTTCGTTTGGTATTATGAAGTTCATTCGATGGATTTCGATTAATTTCGATAAACTCAACTGTTCACAATGACTACATTCAGTCAGCTATGTAAATATAAAGTATATGGTAAATGTGCAAGTATCTGACAGTGAAAATAATGGTAATATAAAAATAAAAATAAAGACAACTAAAGAAGAAAAATATGAACAGTACGGAATAGTAATACGACGGTTATTCAGATAAGGAGGATATATTGCTGGAAGTAAATAGATGTAGAAGACATTAGAAGGTGCATTATATACTTTCACTTGGTCTTGATCCTTTTTTGTTATACTCAGACCATGCTCCGTCCAACTCCAACACATTACAGCCTCTTCTATGTTGTTGTAAATAATTAGTATAGCATATTTGGTATCCGCCAGTTGTGCGATATTCTGATTAATTTTCAAATATTTTCCTTTTTCTTTACCTTACGTCAGGCCACACCTGGTAAAAAAAAACTGAAAATTAAATCTAAAGAGATAATATTTGCTCTTAATTGTTATTTGGTACTCAAAACTGTTAATCTGCATAAAATTAATACAATTAGTAAACAAGTAGAAAATAATCACAAAAACTTATATTTTGCATATTTCTAATTAATCTATTATTTTTTGTTCGATAATCAGCGAAACTCAAAGTTCTAATTTTGTTCATAATCTATATATATTCATTGTCATCAGGACAACACCAGACCACACACCCCGATAAAGACTCGCCAGGAGCTCCAAGAGCTCAACCGAGGTTCTTATGCCTCCACCTTATAGTCCGCAACTCGCACCAAGTGATTAGCATCTGTATCTGTGTCTGTATCTGTGTCAAGAGAAGCCTGTGAAAATCAAATGTCCGAATTTTTTGCCAACAGGGAGATAAGTATAAAGAAATTACCCTCAAAATTTAAAAAGTTATCAAGCAAAACGGTGCTTATTTGACATTCATAATTCGAGTAATTCTAACAAAGGTATTTAAATAAAGCCTTCAATTTAATGCAAAAATAATGGATTACGAGTCCTAACATTTTACCGAAACTTTTTTAAAATTCATTGGCTCTTATATCGCCTAAGCAATTTTCCGTAATCCTCAACTTATTTTGGTGAGTCATTCCTTGAATTCACAATAGAAAAGTTTAAAATGGGTACGTACCTAATGAAATATGTATGTAATCAAATTCTGTATATGTATTTGCATATATAACACAGCTCTTACTGTTACTGAGATACATCCCCATAGGAACACTAATATGCACCGCTACTCGTTTGACAAATTTTCAATGCAACCAAAATAACATTTTTGAATAAACAAGTACATACATACGTTACAAACAAACGGGTATGTCCTCGCTTGTACAATCACCCGTCGTTTATCATTGCTCCACAAGTGCGCTCCACCATTCCACTTTAATTAAAAAGGTGCAGAAACTGGTATCCGCCTATTTTTTGTACGACTAGTGCCACTCACGAAAGTCCATCTTTCTTTATTATTGATATGTATGCGAGCGAGCGAGCGAGTGAACGTCTGCACAAAGGGGTTATGTGAACGCAAGAACAGGAAGGAAAGAAGTATAACAATAAAAACAATAACAATAACATGTGACCCAATAATATCATGAATAAAAACCACATTCAAATTGCTATGGAGCTGTGTATATGTTTGTATCATAAATGTATGTATGTAGAGCCGAGCAAAAAGCTGTCTGAGTGCGACAAGGATGTATAAAGTCAAGTGTTGAAATGAAGAAAGTGAGTTATGCTCCAATCTAAAAGACCAGCTGCAATGCCTGCCAAGTTAATTTGAGTGCGAGAGAAGTGAAAAAATATATGAACTCAAATCTAACCATTTTGGCAAGTAACTCTTCTACTCAAATTGAAAGCGGATTCACACTCACAGAGTGAGTTTCATTTGTATTTGTGTATTATTTCATTGAGCGCTCACTCATATTATAACTTTACAAAGTAACTTGTACAACCTCGTTCAAAAACTCAATCAACTGATAATTGGATTATCCTTACACTCGTAGGTATGTATGTGAATGTGTTTCTCTTTAAGTTTCCAAAGTAGCAGGAAAACTCAAAAGTAAAGAATAATTCAAGCTTACTACCTTTCTGTAAATAACTTATGGACATACATACATACATACATACATACATATGTACATCCATATATACGTATCTACGTATGTATTTACAATTTGGCACCCGAACAAGTTATATGGTTGTTACAATTCGCTGTTTTTTACAATTTGCCATAACAATAACTGTTTTTTATTTCAATGGCCGACAATTTCCTTTATGGCGTCGGTTCATAAATTTGCATTCTCAGCGAAATTGTCAAATGGTGACGCGCAATGCCACGCAAAGGTACGTCAAATTTATTCCATGCAACCCTTTATCACTGCCCCAAAGCAATCGCAAATAAGTTCTTTTGAGTGCTTTCGAGTATGAGTTGGACACCAGCGAGTATTGTTGAACTAAACTTAGTCTGTCTGTCTTTTTGCGGTGCCTAAAGGTGTCCACTTTCGAGGTGATGTAATTATGGATGTACTTAGGTTAATGATAAAGCAGTCAGCAATAATCATGGTGCAGCAACAATAAAAAATATTAATAAAGGTGAGCCACAACAGTGATTTGCGGTAATTCATAAGCAAACTGTAATCGAGTAGTACGAAATAAATGCGAGAAATTTAATGCAAATGAAATTAAATAAAAATCTCTGTAGAGGAACTGTAAGCAAAAAGCTCAAGCAATTGAAGCGGTGCGGTGCCTGATGTTGAAATATAGTCCTATAGCTAAATTGATATGTATATGGTATATGTTACTAAAATTAAGTGATATTTGTACTTACCTTACCCTACTTACCTTTACGCATACCTTCCCCTACTCCCTTCCCATACTTACCTGCAACCCTATCCTCCTTCTTCTTGGCATATGTAACGTCTTTTGAAGAATGTTGTAAATATAATCAATCCATATCAATCCAAAAATTTCTCTTATTTTTAGCCTTAATAATCGCCCAAATGATGAGCAGGATTCGATCTATAACTGTGATCGATAGTGATTACATGCTTTCTATGAAAAATGCCGTCATTGTGAATTTCAGTACGTTTGGACTGCTCATCACAGCACGTATTTCTGACACCTGATATTATTTGTTTACTTTAATTTCTTTTGATAACGACCCCGCAAATGTTTTTGAGGGCATGCACCTAGAACGTCCAGTCCTTTAATTGGGAAGGTGCCCCTGCCCAACTGGTTGATGTATTAATAAAACTAAAGGCTTACAACTCCGCCGTCCAAGAAGTGCGATGGGCGGGACAAGGAAATATACTACAGCGGCTGTTTACGCAAGGAGCATAAGTCTTTGCACAACTTTGGGCGCTGGCTAACTGCTTCTTGTTCTTTGAGTTTTTACCTTCAGCGAAGTGATACGGCTCAAGTGCTTATTGTTTGCAAAGAAAATTTCCTTCTTAAGTCTAGATCAGATATCTGACTATCTATCTGATGCGTCTTCCCATCCATGTTCCCTTGCTGAGTAAGCGATTGGGGCCTGCGCAGCGTCAAGTGCCTCCTATGGCATTGGGCAAAGACCACAATTTTTTGCAACGAGCGTATTGCTCAACCTAAATATACTCCAACATTGTCCTTCACCCGCTCAGACAGCGGCCATATAAAGGAGCCCAAATTTGGTGCCGGATTTGTAGAGGGAGAGAGACTCCGTCGCGGAGTACTGGCATGTGCTCCAGTGGATGAATGTCTCGCCACAATCCACATCAAAAATAAATTTTTCAACACAGCGCTGATTTGCACCCACGCCCCGATGGACGAAACGGACGATGTGACCAAGGATCCCTTTTATGAACGCCCCGAGTATACTTATGAGCGCCGCCCTCGTCACGGTGTCAAAATTGTGCTTAACGACTTCAAACCCAGGGTGGACAAAGAGGGTACCTACCTACGGCACTACTGCCAGAATATTCAGTCTCCACGACATAACATCCCCAAAGGGGTTAAGGCTGATCGACTTCGCCGTGTCCCGAAGCCGACTACTGCATTAGTTAATTTCATAGGAGTGTACCATATTAGTGTAACTGTTTTGCCTAACTGTTTAGTACGGCATAAATATTTACAGTGTTTAGTGTTACCTGTCGCATCATGTCATACTATACGGCGTGAACGTGAAAACGTGTTTATTCGCGCTAAAAGTTTATAATAATCCTATTTCGATCCTAAGCACACTATAGAGCAGGTGTTGTCTGTTACGATTCTAGAATCGATTGTTGGTTTCATGACTGCAAAAAAAAACTTCTGATGACAGCAACATAACCTCCTATAATTTGTGGTTTGCGTTAAAGTTTATTCTAAGCCACCTCTGAACGGCCGATGGATTTTTAGGAGAAGCAGAAATACACTCAGAGGGCTTGACATTCACTGCCGAGAAGGGACCGCAGTTAGAACAATTATGGATGTTTGTCGAACCACGATCCAATCCTGTTCTTCAGAATGGCAGTACGCAATGCTAACCACTTGGCTACGGCTGCCTTATCTTAGGTTTTGATAAAACATTTTAGATTATTAAAATGGTAAAAGCTTGCGATATTTAAATTTTTTTGATATCGCTTATCTACTTGACGTCGTCCGTCATATTTGAAATATTTAATAGACAAAAACGACAAAATGTACTTCGGCCGTCGTGGTGTCGGGTTGCTACTTTGCAAATAAATGCATCAATAAAAGCGAATGGGTGATGAATGCTTTAATACGAGTACACACATAGTGTCTAGCTTAGCATTTCCCGTAGCATTTACCGTTTTGCATTGCTCTTATACATATGTTCATCACACATTTATAAGGAACAAATGCACAAAATAATTATTAGCATTTATGGTAGTAACATTAATACCTTAAACAGGAGCTCAACATGGTCCGAAATCAGAAACATCTCAGTAATGCCTTGAATTAAAGGCACTTTGACATACGTGAGAATAATAAGTGTTTACCTTTTTCTACTTACCCCAGGGATTAGTCTTAAAAGGGTACAATTGGGTATACATTAAATAATTAAACAAGTGGGCCCAAGCGTATGTTCTTAGAGAACAATTAGTACTAACTAATTGTGAGTGAGTACAAGTTTTGCAATAGAAAATTTAATTGATTTTCGAAAAATATCAAAACCACACTTGGTGAAGAAGTATACAGAGGTTGAAATGTTTGCAAAAGTTAATTTAATGTAAAGAATTGTGATTTCTTTGTTATCAACTTATTGTTGATAAAAACTTAGATTTTGAGTGTAAATAAGATGGCAAAGGGAACTTCAAATATTGATTTAACATATTTATTTCGGTTTGACATCAATAGGGTAACCATGTCCTGGTGAGTAAAAACAATCTACAATGTAATGCATTGATATCACTAGTACCAATGGGTATAATAATCCATATTTGTTCCATCTTCATCAGACGTTAATTATCTGAAAATGTACATGTAAGACATAAGTAGGATTAAGAATCGGGCTCCACATATATAATATATTTTTAATTGTTTTTGTAAAAATATTTTGTTGAGTTAAAATATTTTTTCTCAAAAGTTTTACTTTTTCGTATTGTAATTTTATATTTATTAAACTTAGTTTCTATGCTGTACTTTTTATAACTCTTAATGCAATTATAACATGATCGAATTAGGTTCGCTCTTTTAGTGCCCCGTATTAAGACAAAAAACTGATTCCAATAGCAGTCTTGTAACTTGGTTCGCAAAAATCGACTTCTCTTTTCGAATGTACTATATACTACGAATACGTTTTTTTCCAATTAAATATTTTATAAAAATGGTATTAAAAAGAGTGCAAATTGCCGCACTACTTACATATGTAGTCTCTATTCTTTACTGTCCTTTACCTTTAACACCTTTTGAAGTTTTCACGGTAACACTGAATGCGTTCTTGAAACACGGGGTTATATATTTTGCGGTTTTGAAAACAAACGTAAATAAAAAGCATTTAAAATAATTTTTTTAATGAAATTCCGTTTTTATTATATAGTTAGAACCTCGTCACTTAAATGACCGCCTCGCAAAATTTTGCAGACTTCAATCCGTTTGAAGTAATTTTCGGTCAATTTTAGGCACATACTGGGCGGTAACTTAGCCATAACTTGACGAATATTGGCTTTCAAACGCTTAAGCCCCAAATGCGACAATTTGCTTACTTACGTACACGTTTGTGCTAAAGAGGATTTTGTTCGAAAAATCGCACTCAATAGACATATGTATGTATGTACAGCATTGCGAATGGTCAGCTGACTTCAGATGTTGCGTGAGCCGAACATTGTACGGATGTAAAGATAGTTCCAGCTCTTGAGAACGCCGTAGAATAGACACATTCTGTTTACACTTTCATTTATAGTAGCAATATATGAGGTGGAACGAATGTCTTCAAATTTCTTTAAAATTTTACCAATGTCTTGATCAGTTGGACGATTATGTGCACCACAATCTACCCTTAAAGCACGAAACGTTTTTACGGATATCAAAATAGATCCGAATTTAAACATTGCACCGTTCATTCCATTTTTTCTCTGTTTGGCGCCAATTGGAGACAGCAAGTTGAGCCAAGTCCCTCTCTACCTGATCTTTCAAACCGAGTGGAGGCCTTCCTCTTTCTCTGCATTCACCGGCGGGTACTGCATCGAAAACTTTCAAAGCTGGAGTATTCTTATCTATCCGGACCATATGACATGACACATGACCTAGTCGGCGTGGACTCTGTTTGTGGAGCTTTTAGTGTTATTTAACGTCAGTTTAATTTCGTGCTGTCGAAGGCGGCTTTAAAATCGACGAAAAGGTGATATGTCACGGGTCTTTTGCAAGACTTGGAGCATGGTGAATATCTGGTCAATGACTAATGCAGCAGGTCTAAAGCCACGCTGATAACGTCCAATCAGTTTATCAACGGTGGGCTTTAGTCTTTCACACAATACGCTCTACAGAACCTTACATGCGATATTAAGGAGGCGAGAATTGGCGCGGACTGCGGGGTCCACTTTTTTATAGATTGGGCGGAGCACACTTAAATTCCAATCGTATGACCACATTCTGCAAAGTAGCTGATGCATGCACCTTGTCAGCTCTTCACCGCCATGTTTGAATAGTTCTGCTGGTAGGCCGTCATCTACAAACGTTTTTTTTTTTTAAGTGGGCGATTGCTATTCGAACTTCTCCATAGTCGGGTAATAGAACGTCTTTCCGAAATCCAATAGTTTCGTTTGCAGCTGTACATAGGGAGCTTGAAATGCCGTCCAACAGTTCCCGTATACCGAATTGCTGATGAGTGCAAGTCGAGTAAGAAAGCGCTCGGCACTCTGGTATGATTGCAGCTTTTTGTCCTCGAACTTTGCTTGTGTTTGTTGACGGACGTTCTTCGATACACAGAGCCCTGTGCGTATCTTCGCTGCAACTAGATAGTGGTCCGAGTCGAACACGTCAAGAACACTGGAGACATGTCTTCCGTCTATCACAACATGATCGATCTGGTTCTGTGGTTTTCTATCAGGGGGCAGCCAAGTAGCTTGATATATTTTTTGTCCTGGAATCTTATACTACCGGGGGCCGGGGCCCTGCGAAGTCGAACAGCCTCAGCCAATTTGGAGATGTTTCGTCGTGGAGACTGAATTTTCCGACTGTTTTTCCAAAAATACGTTCTTTGCTCACTCTGGCATTAAAATCGTCAAGCCCGTCGGGGCGTGGGCGCAAATCAAGGATATGTTAAAAAATTTTGCTTTGATGCCGAGGTGTTCATCCACCGGAGCGAATGCCAGAACTCGGCGACGGAGTCTCCCTCCCACCACAAATCCTTGTCCCGTCCATCGCACTTCTTCGACGGCAGTGATGTCAGCCTTTATTCTTACGAGGACAACACCAGCTGGGCAGCGGCACCTTTTTAATTAAGGGACCGGACATTCCAGGTGTCCTCAAACCATAATCCTTTAAGTTAGCCACTTACTTCAAGACAGACGCACCCTCGCAGACGCACCTCTTGTGAACAGGCACTGCAATGACTTCAGCGGTGACAGGGTGAGCGACGTGGACTCAAGATTAAGAATTGAGGATAGCCTCGCGACTATAACTGCATACCCAGAAAGTTGACACCCCATTACCTCCCAACATACATATTTCTAACACGATATCTTTTTTAATTTAAGCATTAAGCGAAGCTATTTTTGAAAACTAAAAGTTTCACTTTGACTCCTTAAATAAATAAAAATCAATAAAAACTTGTGCTAATATCGCAGAATGGAAGCTGAGCAGAGCCAAGAGTAAAGCTGATCGATGCCAGAAAACCAGTTTTGAAATGCTTTCTGGCGTTTAGTTGCACTGAAGTTTTGTTATAATGATCAATCGTTTATCACAACAAGCAGTTGTCTTATATTCACCCTTAATCAATGCATGCAGATTTTTTGATTAACCTTTATCGACTCCTTTAAGAATATAGTAAAGAGTTTCAAATTTTCGTTTGTATGTTTTTGAAAGAAATGCTATCATATTATAACTCTTAATTTAAAGTATGAAATTCATGAATAGAAGAATTCCTAACATTTTCTTCTTTAAAACTTTACTTTACTTTACTTCTGAGTTCAATGCAAAATATCCTTCATCTGACGAATCCATTTTCTTTACTGACGCTTTTATAAACACAAATGATATAACACAATTAAATTAAACGCTGAATTTATTTTCAATGGTTAAAGCTTTGTGAGCTCGATGTAGTACATAAATATTCGTTCAACTGCTAGTGACTCATAAGGCAGAATATTATAAGTAAAGAGGTGAGATGTCATTAAGCCCGCCTGCGAATAGACGTCTTGGTTTTAACAGACTTACAACAACACTTATTCACAAAATATTTTCTATAAAGGGTGTTCCAAAATTAGCGTAAGATTTTAATTAAATAGAAATAGAAAACACAAATTTTATTGTAATTTTTTTAATCATAAAATACATACGATAGAGTTAACACATCGGACAAATGGCCTTCAGTAACACCAGTAACAGTCATTACTTGACCAGCAGCCTCAATTTGAAAAAAGTATGGTCTTATTATAGCTCCAGCCCAAAATCCACGCGAAACAGTGACAGGTTGTGGGTGCATTTGTTTTTCAACTGTCACATGTGGTCTCTAAAAACCCCAAAGGCGGCAATTCTGGTTGCTAACAAACCCATCAAAACAACATTGTTATCAACATTTTACTACATAACTGGCGGCAAATTTAAATTTTTCGTTAATTTTGTGACACCCTGTACATATTAAGGCACTGCAACTGATGAACAGCTGGCAGCGAAACATCATTTGGATTGTTCTTCCGCTTCATTCCCATCATCTTTATTTTCAAGTTATCACATTTTGCTTCTTATTGTCTTCGCCGCGTGCAATTGAAGGTTGACTATTAAAAATCGATTTGCGCTTTATTATTGCTCCATTTACAATGCAACCTCGATATAAGAAACCCAAGCGAATTGAAAAATATTTTTTACACTGCGTAATTTATTAGTATGAGGTTACATTGGATACGCATTGACAAGGGAAAAACTGGTTCATCAACCTTAAAATTACGTAGATGTCCATCTGCTTACCTCGATGAAGCGATTGATTTCCACTTATAAATAAGATTACTCTTAAAAGGAGGCAATATTTTTTATTTGAAAATATGTAGTTTCAATTTAGAAACCTAACCTGTCAAAACCTGTCGACACTTGAATCCCTACTGTACAATTAAATGGTAAATTATGTAAAACTAAGTGCGGCCGCAATAGCCGAGTGGTTGGCATTGCGTACTGCCATTATGAAGGGTAGGGTTCAAGTGCTGGTTCGACCTCGACAGGGAATGTCAAGCCTCTGAGTGTATTTCTGACATGTAACGGGTGATCCAAGTAGGGAAACCTTTTTCGATATCCCTTTTTTGACAGATTACGCGTAAGACGTGTCAAGCTGTACTTTTTTTGTTCAGTATTGTTTGGTATTTTATCGTGGAAAGATTAGAAACCGTTCAACTTTATTACAAAAATTCAAGTTCTGCAAAGAATGTCTTTCGCGCGCTTCGCTCAACTTATGGTCAATATTATCGGCGTACTATTCGCAACACCATCACCCATTTTGAGATCCAGCATTCATTATTGGATAATATTCGAATAGACCACGTCCAGCACGCAGTGAAGAAAATATAGTGGCCGTAACTAAATAACGGTTTGGTGTTGTTTGTGGCCCGGTGGAATCATCGGTCCATATTTCTTCAAAACTGACGCCGGTGCCACTTCCCACACATCGCATCAATCAATGATTTTATTGAAAGAACACTTCGATGAGCAGATAATTTCACATTTTGGGCCGGTCGATTGAGCACAAAGATCTTGTGAAATCACACCGTTAGACTTTTTTCGGTGGGGATATATAATATATAAAGTCTAAGTTTTATGCGGATAATCCCTTTTCGATTCAGACCTTTGAAGGAAGATAAACTTCAAAACATAAATGCCAAGAAAATTAAATTTAAAAAATTAAATTTGAATTTTCTGAGTTTTTTTTTTATTTAATGGATAACCATTTAATAAAAGCGACTTCGAATAAACTGTAGGTTCCTCCATTTATTGGAAAAGCATCCAGACGCATACCACAAATTGGAGAAGTAGGTTGTAAAACCTGTCGAATAATAATTAAAAATTGGTTTTTGGTAAATATAATATATATTCGAAATGTAAAGGTAAACTTTGCATTAGCTCTCATGAACGTTATATTATATTAAGGTTACACTGTCCTAAATGCACATGTATACAGTATAGAGTATTTGTTATTTACCAGATAGTATTTTTTTGATTGGAACTAATTTAAAGCTTAAAGCCGAAAAGAATTTTTGTATATAAATTTAAACCCACCTGTTGGGAGGCCTCCCAGTCCACATCCAACCTCTCAATGTCAATGCCACCGAAGCAATCGCAACTCTCTTTGCCACAAATGTACAGAAGTGTTTGCCACTTCTGTTATTAATAGCCGCCTTTTACAGTTAAATTCCATAAAGGGTGCGTATGCCTTAATATGTCATGAGTATATGTTTGTATATGAGAATATATATATATATACACCTTTGAATTTAACTTAAAATATCTTACGGAGTTAATAAGAATCTACAGCTGGCTTGTCAAGCTTATTTCGCTCAAAATGGCATCAATAAAGGAAAATCATAGCAATTTTCTTTCGCGCGTTGAGGTGTCAGTCAGTTTTCAGGTTGTTTATTCTTGACCACACTGTTGCTCCTTATATTGGGCCGCGTTGGCACCTGCTTAGCACACTTCAGTCATTAGAACCAATTGCCAGTTTTGGTATTGCTTCTCTCTAACCAATTAGACATTATTGTTGTATGACACCCATTCTTAGCACATAAATCTTTGATGATACCACCTTGTTCTTATAGTTTTGGCTTGGAAATTAAAAATTTTAATATTTTTGCTCAAGTTACAACAACTTCGGCTCCATGTGGAGGAGATTTTATGATTGAATGTCGTGTAATACGCAGCCACGTAGCAAGTTCATTAAAAATTATGAATTCTTTAAGTTACTGAAGTATTTGATAATTATAATTTAATTGATTGAGTAAGTTTTATTATAAAAAATATTGTTTTTTGATTGACAAACGAAATGTCTGCAACTAAAAAAAAAATTATCACTCAGCAATCATGAATCATGATCACGTGCTCTAGTTGTTGTCTTTTTGAAGCAAACCAAATATAAACGAAGCGCTTGGCATACTAAATATAATAGAAGCATATTTAATATTAGAAGTTTGCCCTACAGATAGTAGTTTCGCCGGTATTACGCGGGACTATCGAGGCAGCTCGAGCTCTGTGTCTGCAATGACGTCTGGTTTAGCTCTGAGAACACAATGCACTGGAAGAAAGTTCAAGAAGATTTTGACTGACTCCTGGTGAACTTAACAGCTAGTTAGTGTGTTTTAGGGCTCCCGTCAAATTGCCTTGTAAGCCCAGCCAGGGCCGGAACTGGAAATTTCAGTCGTATGCGGAGTGGTGGGTAGGGTGGTAACCAGAATGGGTAAAAGTGGTGAGGGTACTGCAGTGAAGCTTTATCTTGCAGAGGATTTGTAACGCGTGGACCACTCCCTATGTGACTTAAGGCCTGAACAGAACTTAAGATGACTCCTACCATTGCACTGGTTCCATCTTACCGAAATGGTGAAATAGTAGAATCGTTTATGCCACCCCCAGCAGAAGTAATCCATTAAACTAGGTTTGGGTGCGGGGCCAACCCTGATAAGAAGGATTTGGAGCAGCCCAGCTGCGAGGTGTTGCTCCGTTGATATACTTAGACTAATGTTATCTGTTGACCTAATCGAGGTTAGGTCTCCGAAAGGGTCTCAGCGCTTGGCCATATAAAATCAGATCAACTCAGGGGCGTAGAACCGTGTCACTAATTTTGATTAATACAGCAAGTACTCATACATATTTATCTCTTTTAGTATATGCGAATAAATCAATGCTTGTTAAGAACTTAATTCATACGTGTATGTCGGGGAAATAAGAGCAAAATATTTTAAGTTTAATTTATTTTTAATTTTTATTTAATTTTAACTTTCATACCAAACATGTTTTGTTTTAGTTAAATGTCAGACATTCATGAGCATGGATCACTTAACAACCGCACAACGCGTTAAAATTGTTAAAACCTACTACAAAAATGGTGATCCAAAAATAGTTAGGTTTCGGCGATTTCTCGAACCAAATTTTCTTCAGCGACAAACCCTATATCTAACTCTGGGGATACATACAATAAATAAGAAAAACCTTCGCATTTGGGGCTCCAAGAGTACTCGAATAATTGAAGAGAGGCCATTACAGCCAAAAACAACTACTTTTTGGAGCGCTCTTTGGCCTGGAGATGCGATTGGACAACGGCAGGACTGACAATGTCAATTCGAAGTGTTATGGTCGTATGATAACCGACTTTTTTTTTGCTTGAAATTGAAGAACATGACTTAAGCAATATGTGTTTTCCACAGGCTGGTGCCACGTGCCACACAACTGAACCAAAATTTGACTATATTACGAGAGAAATTTCCCGGCTGCGTAATTTCTCGTCTTGGATATGTCAATCGGGCACCGAGATCGCGCCGTTTGAGAGTATTAGACTTTTTTTTGTGGGACTATGCGATAATGGTGTTTATGCGGATAAACCTTTAATTCTTGAGTATTTGAACACCAATATTCGTCAAGTTATGGCAGAGATGCCACCTGATATATACTAAAAAGTGAACGAAAATTTTCTAAAACCGTTTGCAAAGTCCGCGAGGCGGTCATTTGAATGATGTAGTCTATTTCATATATTACCAACGCTCGAATTTTATAAAAAAAGACAATTTCATAAAAAAATTATTTCAAATGTATTTTATTTACGTTTATTTTCTTGATATATTGTAAATAAGTAAAAATTATTTATTAATGATTATTGATTTAAATTCTTTTTTATTTCATTACTTGTGTAAGTGTATATCAGAAACGTACACAGACAAAATATTGAGTAGTGGGTAAAAGCCGTTAAAAAAAATATAAATATTCATTCTTCCAAAAGTTTTGAAATAAAAATTTCACCATCGTACGTCATCCTGAATTATTATTACATAATATTATTTGTTCTTATCAAACGTGACCAGAAAGGAATATCAACCAATAACTGACCGATACCAAAGAGCTGTTGTTGTTAACTGACAGCCAAAGGGACAGTGCAAATAGCAAAAAAAAGCTGACAGCTTCAGCAACACCAGCTGTGGTTGAGGAAATGAAAAAATATTAACGAAGGCAACAGATTGTTTGGCTGGCCAAAAGTCGTGCAGATACTCGCAAAAGAAACTGGCAGAGTAAGGAAAATATATATGAAAATATTGCAAGTGTTTGAAACTTAAGCAATTCATTTTTTATTTAAAAGTAAAAACATAAAAGCCAGAAATTTGTCTTTAAGAATCAGCATTAATATTAATGTACATATACCATAAATAGTTATTAAAAAGTGTGCGTATAAATATTTTAACACTACGAAATGCATAAAAATGTTGCAGAAATTATAGAAACCGGCGAATACATTCTTACCTACGAACTTAATTTGTTTATTTGTTAGTTGACCATAAATGACTCGTTGCGAACCTTAAGTCTGGGTTTGACATGTACAAATTGTAAGTGACAACTCTGCCGAAGAGCCTGTCACTTACTTATCTCTTACAAAAACTCATGCATTGTACATACATATAAGTACAAACATACTCGTATATCATGGTCAACATCACCCACCCACGAAAAAGAAAAGAATTTTTAAATTCACCCCAAGTAGCTACTTACATAAGTTTAATCGGCTTATTGAACTGACGAGTGAAGTATAAATGATATATATATATATGGTCCATATATGTATGTTATGGAATAGTTTCAAGAAAAACTGAACCAAAAACAGTCCGTATCAACAAACTCCATAAAGGCTAAGTTTGTGGCAAACTAATACAGAAACTTTATGTCTTAAAGTGACCTTAAATTTACCAATGAAGAGATATTGCGGCTCGTTTAATGTGGTTAATGTAGTCAAAGGACAAGTAAAGAAATTAATAAAAAAAAAATTATTACATATTTTTAATGTAATAATAAAGTAATTTGGAAAACGTAAGAAAAGGCTTAATTGGGATGGACTGGTACATAATATAACCGGAATCTTGATTTGAAGTAATTAGGGAGTTAAAGAACGTATTAATTAACAAATAAAGTGTGTATTGTATCCATATTTCGAATTCGGCTTTCGCCGCATAACTCGTATAAGTCATCGTTCCATCACATGCAGTATATATCCTTGCCAATATGCAAAGGATCTTTCTTTCGAAATATCCTAACGTTATTAACTTTCCAATTTATTGTTCTAATAAAATCTTGTTCTATGACATCTAGACGCCTAAAAAATTAAATATGATATTCTTTGCTAAAATTTGGAAACGTCTCGTTATAGTTAAAAAATTTTTAGTATGCTCAGTTCCTTTCCTGAAATCATTCATCAAGCATGACGTACTGACATTCGTGAAGTCAAGCTTCAAGTGCTGGCTCGACCATTACCCAAAAATCATAGAATGGGAATGTCAATCCCTTCGAGTGTATTCCTGATGTGAAATAAAAGCTCCTCCTAAAAATCCATTGGGCGTTTGGAGGCCATTTGTTGGAAAAACGTCAAGACGATTGATTTAGTTGGCAACTTTAAGGTCACGCAAACGTGGCTTGACCAATTGCTTTCAGTAGTAAAGATGAAATAGATAAATATATATTTTAGTTGTTCCATCCCTTCTTCTACTAGAACATAAGCGAAAAGAAGTATTTAGGAAATTTTAAAATCATACTTAAATCCATGAAAAACTGAAAATAATGGTACACACTTTAGCATTAAGAGTTAACTTTTGTAGATTTATAATTTATACATTGAGTAGTTCTCTCTTAAATCCATTAATTCGTGTCTAAAGTGGAATTAAATAGCTGGAAATAAAACAAGAATGAAACTTATTGCCAGCGAACAGTTCTAAGCGTTTTGGCATCTTACGTAGTCCTTTTTATTTTTTTTAATACAGATTATAAATCTCAATTCATACGATTCCAGAAACTCGTACGAACAGTGTGTGTACCAGGTGTGTTTGTTGAAGTGTGCCGGTTTTACTAGTAGATGTCGCTAGCAATATGTATAAATTTCTATGATTTGGCATGTATGTAATTTTTTTCTATTGACATTAACCTACAAAAATACACAAGTCACATTCCGCCAAAATAATAGCGTCATAGGTATTTGTTTACCTCAGTGAATATGTCGAGTTTCGTTCCAAGTAAATCGCATTTGCGGCATTCGTTGCTTTTTTTATTATTTAGAAAAAAGCAGCTGAAGCTGGAAGAAACTTATGGTGAACATGCTCCAGTGATTAGAACATGTGAGGCATGGTTTCGTCAATTTAAAAGTGGAGGCTTCGGTTTGACAGACAATGAACATCCTGGTGCAGCGAAGAGTTCGAAGACGAGGAATTGCATGTTGATCCAACCCAATCGCAACAAAAATTGGCAGAAACACTACATGTGACTCGAGGAGCAATTTGCCAACGTTTAAAAGCTATAGGAAAGATCCAGAAATATGGAAAATGGGTGCCACACCAGCTGAACGATAAACAAATGGAAAATAAAAAAACTGTTTGTGAAATGCTGCTTCAACGATTCGAAAGGAAATCTTTTCTGCATCGAATTGTCACGGGGGACGAAAAATGGATTTATTTTAAGAACCCGAAGTGAAAAAAATCATGGCTTTCCCCTGGTGAAGCTGGCCCATCGACTGTAAGGCCAAATCGCTTTGGACGTAAGGCAATGCTCTGTGTTTGGTGGGACCAGTGTGGTGCGGTGTACTACGAGTTGTTAAAACCTGGTGAAACGGTGAACACGGATCGCTACCGACAACAAATGTTCAATTTGAATCATGCGTTGATCGAAAAACGGTCGGAATGGGCCCGAAGACATGGCAAAGTTATCTTTCAACATGACAACGCGCCGTCTCATACCGCTAAACTGGTGAAAGACACATTAAAAACACTTAATTGGGAAATATTATGGCACCCGCCGTACTCTCCAGACCTCGCCCCGTCCGACTATCACCTTTTCGCATCGATGGGACACTCCCTTGCAGAGCAGTGCTTCGCTAATTTTGAAGAAGTCGAAAAATGGCTCGTCGAATGGTTTGCCTCGAAAGAGAAAAAGTTTATTTGGAATGGTATCCATAATTTGCCTGAGAGATGGGTGAAATGTGTAGAAACCAATGGTTAATACTTTTAATAAAAAAATTTTGAGATTCCTTTGAAAATTCAGTGTTTTTTTTATTGAAAAAACCGGCAAATTTCAACTAACACACCTGATATATATTATATTTAATAAATCCGTAGAGCTCAACTAAGAAAGTGATGCTTTGAGAACACGTTCGCATTTTCCAAATAAAAACGAACAAATAAAACCAATAAGAAAAAACCCTGCAGACTTTCCACACCAACCAGTGTAACTCTCAAGCTCATCATTTCTAATGTCGGAATGTATTTATACTCGTATTGACACAAATATTCATTTCATCTTCATCACTGACTTGTGGAAGACGATCAATCCGCCACTCCTCTGAGAGTCGGTATGTAGATTTTCAAAAATTGTCAGTCAGCGAATTGTTTATCATTTTGTGCTTTGATTGATTAATTGTCTATGTTTGTAAGTATATATCAATTGTTTTAAGGATACCCCTTAAAATTCCACTTCGTTTCCCTGTGTTTTGTGCTTAACCTTTTACTCCTCAACAAAAGCGCAAATCATTAATTTGCTGAAAGTTTGGGGAAAAGTGTAAATTGGCATACAAAGGGATGGAACTCACTACTCAAGTTTTCTTCTTGATGAAGATGAATTTTAAGGTATCAACACAGTCTGCGGTGCCACGCCCATTGCTGTCACTACTCACTGAGACTGACAGTAAAGACAAATGGTAAACGTGTATGTCTGGATCTCCAGCCTGTAGATTTCCAATGTAGAATGAATTAACTTAAATGGCGGTACATAATTAAGCCTTGTCAGCGCGTCAAAGCGTTTGGCAAATCGATAAGTAGGGAACAATCAAGATGAATAACGAAATATTTAGAATTATTCAACTAACGAGCAAATAATATTCGTAAATATTATTTTAAATACTTTTGCTGGTATGCCGTTTACACTCTCATTTTCTGTTCTTAAATCGATTACATAAATGAACCATTTTGCTGTATGAGCAACTGGAAGAGGCAGAGACTGGTAGATTTCACGCACGTTTTGAAAGAGTGTTCGGAGTAGAAAAGCTGATAGTTTTAAATAAAGTCATAAATGGATACTGCAAAGCATACCAACAATTTTTGTTAAAAGGCAAAGATAATTTTACAAACTTTATGGATAAAGAAAACCCAAAACGAAATATTTCCAGAAGAACATGTGTTCACGCGAGTGAGGAAAGTTATAACTGTCATTCACGTGAACGTGGCCAGAATATGCAAAAGATGTTTTTAACAGCTCACGACATCCAGCTTTAGACCAAGTGCCCTCTGGGAAGCCAACAAAGATCTGTTCAGAGGCGATTCCCCTTGCTCTAATAAAAATAAAACAAAGCCTCGGATAAGAGACCCCCGCTATTGTTTTGTGAATCACGAGTTGAGGGTATGCACCTGGAATGTCCCATCCCTTAATTGGGAAGGTGCCACTGTTGGTTGATGTCCTCGTAAGATTATAAACTGACTTCACCGCCGTCCAAGCAGTGCAATGGACCGGACAAGAGCAGAAACGAGTAAGTCCTTGTGAAATTTGATATAGCGGCCGATATAGAAGAGCACAAATTTCGTGTTCGATTTGTGGTGGGATCACCGAGTACTGGCCTTCAATCTAGTGAATGAAAGTCTCGTCACAATCCGCATCAAAACGAAATTTTACAACATATCGGATTGTGACGAAGGACGCTTTCTATGAGCGTCCCTATGAACTCTACCCCAGTCAGAAAGTGAAAATTGTCCCATATCAGTTGAGACTATTCTAGATGTGCGTACGTTCCGAGGACCTGAAATCGACTTGGATCACTATCTTGTTGCAGCGAAGATACGCATTCTCCTCTGTTTTCTGAGAGCCCTCGATATAAGGGTACCGGGGAACGACATCTCAAACTCCCTACGTACCACCGCTACGGAAATAATTGTTTTTCGGCCGTGCCAGAAAATACTGGTGCGTTGAGGAATGTGGAACTGAAGTGGAGAGTAAAAGGAAAACCTTGCCACTACACATGGTGGGTGGGATAGATACAGAAGGAAGCATTTGCAGACAAAAAAGAAAGTGGCTAGAATTCGTTGGAATAAAGAGTAGAGAAGCTGGCCGACAAGGGTAATGTTCGAAAATTCTACGAAAAGTTACGGTGACTTACAAAAGGTTTCAAGACCGGAGCATACTCATTTAGAAATCTGGTGACCGATGTACTGAGGATACTTGGCGCATGCAGGGCACTCTTCTCCAGCCTCCGGAAAAACAGTGAAATGCAACACCACTGAAGAGCTGATAGGGTGTTTGCATCAGTTTCTTTGCAGAATATGGTCGTACGAAAGCATAAAAATAAGTCCGCACTGTCTGTACCAATTACCATGGGATTAGCCTTCTAAATATCGCATATAAGGTACTATGTGATATTATCTAAAAGTATAAAGCTCATCGTCAATAAACTGATTGGACCTTATCTGTGTAAACTGACTTAGGACAACAGCAGAAGCGTACCAGTAGGACCTCTCCGAGTCGTTTAACACCAAACAATATTTCAAACAGGGTGTCTCTTTATAGTAATAAGTAAATAACTATGCATGATAAAGTGAAAATTGGCTACTCACATTCTCACATTAGCTCCTCTTCCAATGAATATTTTGACCATTAGTGCTCGAGTTTTAACTCAGTGCATATACCACTGATCTAACGAATCAGTAGAGAAAGGGTCGCCAAATGAGGGTCTCACTTATATCACTTCGTAATTAATTCACTTATGAAAATTATGTTTCATTAACGTCATAATCAAATGTCTAATCGGTTGTCAAAATATGACAGCAGCTGTCACATTTGTGGCTAGTTAACCAGAAATCTAAGTCAAAGGAGCTCAATCGCGAACATTATCCAACACATACAAAACTTTCTGAAAAGCCGAATGTGACTCGTGAGCAATTAAAATGTCATCAGTGGGTGAAGACACATTTGACGTAAAATTGTATTTTAATTGGAGCAAAGGTAAAGTGCTCAAAGTCACATTTTACCAACAGGAATTTAGAAGCCACGACAATAATTAAGTATAGATACGAACTCGGTGTTAACCCCCACTTATCTATATACCTATATACCGCACTCTCTAATACTCTGGCAACATTTGCAAAGTGGGCGTTACCTTCATCGTCATTGCTTATCCAGCACATTTGTGTAGATAAACAGAATTATCTTGGGCTGCGCACATCGACATTTACGTAACGTCTACAAAATATGCCACATCACTCAAATACTCATCAAAGCCATTCTAGACTCGCAGCTGCTGCAATTTCTGTTGTGTCATTTGCGTGGTCAGCTTTGATAATAATAAACCGTCAATGAGACTGTGGGGTGAGTTTCAGTTTGTTTAGAATATAAGAGTTTTTATTCTTTTGCAAAGGTTCGCGTCTACATGGCTGCTTCCACTTCAACGAAAGTTAGAGGCTTTGCAAAGCAAACACTAGTTTTTCAAACATAAGAAACTAACACCTTTTGAAGTTTTATTAACAACGATCAAGGAAAGCCAATGGTGCAACCAAAAGCATTTTGTTTTGCTGATTTTACCCAAGTCGCGCTATGGCTGTAAGCAAAGGAGCAAAGGTCATAAAATTCTACAAATTTGAACCACTATTGAACTAATTATTAGCAGAAAACATTTTGCCACATTCTGATTAAGAACATGCCGAAATTGATACGTCGATAAATATAAAAAACTGCATGGCTTCAAACCTTTTCATCAACGAAAAGTAAGCTCTCAGAGATATCAATTTCGAGGTTCCCTACTTTTTTAAAGAAGAAAATACCGAAAATTCAATTTTAATGGAGAATGTTTATTATCATTCGAAACAACATTCTTTGGCATTCATTTTTTGAAATTTTTTATAATATAGGCCTAATAATCTATTACAAAAATGGTGATTCAAACGCGAACACGTTTCATGTCTTAAGCGGGGATTATGGTGCACATAATTTACAAAAAAAAATTTGTACGGCCTGTGCCTCATGGTTTTGCTCGTTCCACCTCAAATATTATTACAGCAATGAAAATGTAGCCGAAGACCCGTATGTGAATATTTTTCCACGTTCTCAAGAGCTGGGACTTTCTTACGGTACATTTTGGGTTTCTTCCACTAGGACTTACACCTACATCCTTACATATATGGTAAAGTCCAACTTTCACAACAACTGAAGCCAGCTGACCATTTTCAACGTCGTACATGCAGATGTCGATTGGATGCCTGAACAAAAGGCATTGGAAGGCAATGTGATTGACGATGTCATTTGGCCATCGAGATCGTGCGAATTGACACTGTTGGATTTTTTTGGGGCTACGCGAAGGACGTGTTTATGCGGATAAACCTTTAACTCTTCACCACTTGAAAGCCAACATTCGTCAAGTTATGACTGAGATACTGCCCAAAATATGTTAAAAAGTGGTCGGCAATTTGCTCAAAAGGAACAAAGCTTGCGAGAATTCGCGAGAAAATGATTTGAAATGATATACCTGGTGTATCGCATATAACTTCTAGGTTCAAATTTTGTAATGTAAAAGGAATTTCGTGAAAAAAAAGAATTTTAAATGCATTTTATTTACATTTATTTTCGAAACCGCAAAATGGATAACTCATAACCAAAATTATTTAAAAGGAAATTAAATATAATCGTCTTTATGACTAACCATCGCACAGCTTCAGTAAAATCCTCGAAATCGAGCAAACGCCATATAACAGTAGTTTATTGGTATATTCAGCAACCAACAATACACAATAATCAAATAAAGTGATAAAAATCCCAATAAACATTTCGTAATATATCTCTCATATGTAATAATTGGGCATCACTATGTCGAAACCACTCGAACTTAACTCTTTAACACTTTTCATAAATTACAAAAATGTATGGTAGAAGCGTATTTATGAATATTGAACCAAAGAAACAGCTCCCATATTAGTCGTTTATGCCAATCAATTCTGGCTAATTTGCTACCAAAGTGGCAGATGATTGGCAACACGACGTCTTTCGTCAAACCTTCAAATCACATCAAGCAACCCTTCAAATATATAGAGACTAATTCTGTAAATGTAAATGTAAAATGTATGTACACGTATGCATGTGTGTTTGTACATATGCATATATGTAGGTATTCTACTGCTTTGGTCATTCCGTTTAACGATTTACTCATGCAAATGCCGATCTGTCTGTGGTCATCTTCATTCGTCTGTCAATGTTTCAGTTCAAATCCTTCTTCCACTTCTCTTCACAACCTTTAACAGCAGCTGTTGCACATCAACTACAACAACAACCACAACAACAACAAAACCGCCAACAACAATGTTCAAGTGCAAAACACGCACTAATGATGTGCAGTTGCTTACTCATCAACTATTTGACCGCCGCCCGATTGGCTGGGGGAAATTGTGCTTCATGCTTGCTGCTAGTCCGTCCGTCCGCACATTCGACAAACTGACTGATGGAGATGAAAATTTGTAATATTACAACTGAATGCATCAAAGCGGTGGTAGCAATGATCGCAATCTGTACGAGTAGCACCGACGGCTGTTTGGCATCATTAGAGGCTGCAAGTAAATAACGTTTGTGGCATTTATGTGGCAAAGCAAAAGCAACAAGAGCAATCGGCGCATAAGATAGCCAGTGGCTGTATATACGACAGTCATAACAAGTGCTTGTAGTTCGATTACAACACACAACTGTACAACGCACAGTGGAAAAATTCTACTGGAACATTTTCAGAAATTGTCCTCAATATTTAAATAATATACAGTATTATATAAAACAAGTTATTAATGATTACAAAATATTTCATATTACAAAATGATATACATATGTATATAGATAGGTATATATTGTAAATAACAGTTGGAACCGGTTGTTAGATACTGATATATGTATATTTTAAGTCCACAGTTCAAAATTAGAGGGTCTGTCTATTTCTATGTATACATACCTACATATGTCAGCCATTTTGGAAGGATTTTTGTGTTAGTTGAGCTAGAATCGTACATTTTCAATTCATGTCTACTAGACCATGGGAATTATAAGTATCAAAGCGTCAATCGTCGTCAACAAAAAAATAAAAAAAATTTGAATTTTTGAACTAAAAGTTCAATTGCGTAGTCAAAATACCGCTATATGGGAGATGAGAGTATACTTGTACCGATTTCACTCATTTGCGATAATGTCCGTACTTATGAGTCAATATTAAACTTTTGGCTTGGAAAATAATTTTTAATTTTATTCTAAGTATTTTAGCTCTGCTCTTATTGAGCAAAACCTGATGATCACTGTGCAACGTCAGCAGTTTTGCTTCAATGATTTTTAGGCCATAAACGCATACGGGAAATTCGCATTGCTTTGAAGGAAATCCAAATATTACTTCGGTACACCGGTACACCGAGCAGCCGACCACAGTTTCTGATTGTTCGATTAAGCGAATGTAACTTTAACCTTCTTCTAAACAGGCAACAATCTACTGATTCCCATCAACCGATCGCGTTATAAGTAGAATCAAAAAGTAGAAGAAAACAAAAGATTTAACAGAAGCGTTACATGTTGTATCGCAGTATTGAAAGCATATTATATAAGCCAATAAATGCAATCAACGCCACCTATAAGCTATAATATTTCTGTGAGCAATCAGTGGCCCTATGCTGGCATATGGGTCAAACACTTCATCGGCTGTTTGTTTGGTTGGACTACGAGCTGATTCAACTAATCTTGGTTGGAATCATTTCAGAGAGACTATTACGTGTATGTGAATTAGGATGACAGAAGAATAGGTGACAGAACTGCAAAGGATTCATGAAATATACTTATAGATATTGCAAGAAGGTTTAGGAGGTCGAATTAATTTCATTTTGAAGTGGGACTAAAATTTCTCAAAAGTTTGAGGTTTAGAGAGAGTTCCCCTTGGATTTTTTCAGTAGCACATTCACAATAGTACCATTTTTGATTCTGTGGAACACTATTAGTTAGGTCGGGAAATGTTAAAGCGATCTCAATCCAAACCGGTGTTGTTGCTTTCCCTGCTATTCAATAACCTGCTTAACTTTCCTTCGCAGGTCAGATGCAAAAGGAAACACCTTATGTTATAAAAAATAATCTATAAAAGTTTTTAGAAAGAAAATGAATTATGTTAAAGCCAAAAAAAGAAGACACTGCCTGTAATAGTTTCGAAACAAGACATTTTTCTGAAGAAGAAGTTGATAATGCTGCAAAAGCCAATATTTCCCCAACAAATGGCGGGACCTGCTGTTTATTGTTAAAAAAATAATAAATATGCATAAAAAACGAGATCAGAAAGATAAACACAAATACACTGGTAAAACTATGATCACTAGAGATAAATAGTGACTACGTATATATCATAACATTTTCTCAGAACGTTTCCAATCAGCCCAACCAACGGGTACCATGCCTCGAAATTTTACTAAGTTTACATGTTTACATGGTGGATACACTGCAGTTAGACCTAAACGGATCCTAAAAACCGAATATGTCCGAGTGGCTCCACCGAAGCTTCCTCTATTTTAGCCGTGATCCAAGGCTCAATATGAGTTGTGTATAGCTCCGAGATTCTAACTAAACCCTTAGCTTGACTACACCCAATTACACCCCTATGAGTGTATATAGTATGTACAAGTGCTAGCATACGCCTATGATATTGGCATCATTGGCCTCAAAAACCACGCCGGGAGTTCTGGTCTCTCCAGACTGGATAAGGAAGCGAAGGATATTGGGCTGATGGTGAACGGGGGCAAAACGAAATACCTTTTGTCATCAAATAAAAAGTCATCGCATTCGCGACTCAGCTCAGTAGAGCCACAAAGTTTAAAAAAAGACAATTATAGATTGAAATTAGTAAACATACATAATTATTTATATATTAAAAAATATTATGAAAAAAGCAAAAAGCTTAAAGCTAACAATTCAATTAATTTATTCGTTCTCAATGAAAAAAAAAACGTTAAAAGAATAAAATTCTTACACCTAAAAATTGACGCTAATTCGTACTCTCGTGTCACAACTTATAAAAAAGTTTTTGAAAATATTAATATATTAATAATAGATGAAAGTAATCAGAGAATCTTTATATTTCTAAAAATCCTTCCATGAGTCGATTGGGATGTGGGTGTGATTTCTAAATATTATATACTCTTAAATTCAATGAAAATTTACCGTAACCATGAAACAGGTAAGATACATACAAATGTACCACTAGCTTAAGCAGGCAGATCAAGCTTAGGATAAGTTAAGTAAATCTGAAATTAAAAAACATTCCTTTTTCGGTCATCGTTAAGTGTTCAGGTGTAGTTGTTTTTGCCTTCGCGCAGTCCCAATTAACTATATTCTTAAAAACTATTGTATAGTTTTCAACTTTTTTTGAATATTTATGTTAGTATTATTTTATATATATCTTCCGTTTTAATTAAAACGCACTCTTTTTGTTTAAGAATATTCGAATTTCTTTTATTTGGAATTTTAAATTTTCACAGAGGTTTTCTTTTTATAATTTATATATATAATTTATTAGATATCATATATATATAATGTACTTAAACACAAAGGTTTGCACAATCGAGTTGGCGAAATTATTTATCTTTTTACTAATGTTGGTTACACGATTTATTTTAATTTTCTTTTACATTTTTCATACAACCGAGCGGTTTGAAGCTTAGCAAGCGAACTAGTAACCAGTAACATACTTAATGCTATATATATATTAATAGTTGTATCTTCTAACGGGTACGGAGGGGAAATTCAGGATTTATTTATATTGATTTTCTTTACAGCAAGGAATAGGAGGTGAGTAATTTCAGTTAAAGGTGAGTATTTCAGGGTACGGTAAGTATGTAGGTATTATATATATATGTATACATATATAAACATATTTAGCTAAATACATATTTTTTCTTAAAATTCTATTAGGTTCACACCCATGTCTTCGACAACTATTAAGAAATTTCAGTTTTGTCAATAAGTAATTCACTTTCATGCGGTTTTTTTTTCGAAAATTAAGACTTTATTGTGAAAAAATTTTTATACATTTAATGTTCAAAGTATTGCCCATCGGCAGCTACGATGTTTGCCCATCTTTCTGGCAGTTTGTGGATCCCATCCCAAAAGAACTTCTCCGGGTTGGAGGTCAAGAAAGAATCGAGCCAATTTCTGATACCCTGTTCTGAAGTGAAGCGTACTCCGGTGAGGGCATTCTGCATTGATCTGAACAAGTGGTAATCGGAAGGTGCTATGTCTGGGCTATAAGGCGAGTGAGGTAGAATTTCCCACCCACAGCTTTCCAAATAGTTTTTAACTGGCCTTACAACATGTGGCCGAGCCTTGTCATGATGAAAAATTATTGATTCGTGTCTGGTCGTTTTTCCGCGATGGCCTTTTTCAAACGAGTCAGTTGTTTTCGGTAGACCCGATTTCAATAGCTCATAATGGAGCACACCCTTGTGGTCTCACAAAATACATAGCATAACCTTAGCACCATGGATATTCGGCTTTGGCGTGGATGTCGATGGTTGGCCGGGCTTCACATACGATCTCTTGCGCTTTGGTTATCATAATGAATCCATTTTTCATCGCCGGTGACAATCCGATGCAAAAATTACTTCTTTTGGTGGCGTTAAAGCAACATTTCCGACATGCAGGATCGACGTTCGACGTCTCTTGGCTTTAATTCATAAGGCCCCCAATTTCCAAGCTTCTGGATGAATCCTAATGATTTCAATCGCCTGGAAACGGTTGCTTGATCAACTCCTAATACTTTTGCAAGTTCTTCTTGCGTCTGGCATGCATCTGCGTCGAGCAATGTCTCCATTTTTTTTTTTTTTTGCCTGTCCGTCGTCTAAGTCGAAATTGCCACTTTTAAACCGTGCAAACCACTTTCGGCACGTTCGTTCGGCTAAAGCATGGTCACCACGAACGTCCAGTAAAATACGATGGCTTTCGGTAGCACTTTTCTTCATGTTAAAGTAATGAAGATGAACTCCCCGCAAAAACACTTTATCTGGTACAAATTTCGACATTTTCAAATGATTGAAACAAATTGTTGTTCATGTTAAAACAAATGACATCTACTAAGAACGACGCAAAATGACAGTACCTTTGAAATGAATATAGACACAGATGAACACGACGCGAATAAATCTAAGCCAAGCTAAAAGCAGCAGAAATTTTTTCTGAAAAAAGTTAACGAAAAAGCCAAAGCTAAATTTCAAATTTTCGAGCTCTGATATATATTTTAGATATATTAAAAATTGGTAAAGTTTATCATTTTAATAAAGCAGTGCGCTCAATTTCGGATTACTTTGAAATTTGTTTTGGGTATTTGAAAGAACATTGTCAAAAATGCATCAGTTCAGATAGAGTAAATAGCAAGTTCGCTTATGGCAAAAAAAATTTACAATTCATAATTAAAAACGTTGACCCATCTTCATTCTTTACATCGTTATTTTTAACGTTGCAAGAAAAAACATTTTTTTCTTTAAACAGTATTTTCTTTATTCCATAAAGAACAAGTTTTTTATCCTTACAAAAATAAATGTATTCACCCAATCGTTGTGTCATGAAAATATGAGCTTGCACTTTTTTCGTTAATAACAGCTAATATACATACATATGTCTCCAATACATATACATATATCCACGAAATAAGTATGTTTAAACTATCCGGCAATAATAGCAGCCTCACGCCTTCTTTTAACAACTTTTTGCAACAGCAAAAATCTCTTCATCATCTATTCTTCCAATGGAATCATGCTTTGTTGTTATTGTTATAACAACTAATAAACGAGGGGATTAACAAAAGTTTGTTTTTGTTTAATTTAAAAATACCAAATCCTTTGCAATTACTTTATTAGTCTTCCTTTCAAATTTTAGAACGATCGGCTAAAATGGAGACGAGACAACACAAGATAGCTGAGGATAGTTTAGACGAAATTCCACCACCAACGTAAACAGAAATTCGCCACGTGATTCTCTTCGGGTTTCGGCGCAATTTACAGCCCCCACAAATATTCAGTGAATCCAAAATTGCATATGGAACGATTGCACCGTCTTTAAAGACTATTTATAAGTGGTTTCGAAGATTCTAGACCGGACTGTAATTCTGGTGAAGTCCAAAATTGACGAAGATCCACGATTGACCCAAAATATTATTGCTAATGAATTGGGGTTGAATTCCATGGCTGTATCGCGAATAATAAGTAATCATCTGGGATAAACGAAGAAATCTGCTCGATGGGTTCCACAAACTTCAAATGAGGCCCATTTTACTCAATTTTTCCTAAACAAATTCGAAAATGATCAGTCTAGCAACTTTAGTAAAGTCGTTACTGGTGACGAATCTTGATTCTATAAGTACGATCCAGAAACCAAACAGCAGTCCATGGTATGGAGCCTAATAGGATGAAACCCACCCGTAAAATCTAAGCAACAAAAATTAGCAGCAAAAGTCTAAATCTAAAAATCTAAAATCGTAGCTGCTATACCACTGGAAAAGGGTCAGACGGTAACTGCAAAATTTTACACTGAAGAGTGTTTACCAAAAGTTTTCAAAATTTTGTTGGAAATGAGGAAGAAAGAGAATTTCCGGCGCTACTTTTGACATCATGACAACGCGCCATTTCACACGCGATAATGTAGAGAAAATAAAAAAGGACAAAGATTGCGAATAAATACAAAAAGATTTTTTTTCTGGTTAACATATCGAACTTTTGTTAATTTTGCTTGCGTGTTTTTATTCTATTTAGTGTTGCTTGCACAGGCTTTGAGTCAGTCAGCGAATGTTTACACTTAATAATTGGCGATGTTGATCTAATTACTTGTTATTACTGTTGTCACTCCTGTGCCTCAGCTTTTTTTGAGTTTATTGCTCTGTTTCTCCTATTATTATTATTATTTTTTTTTTGATTTTCTTCCTCTCGTCACTACAGTCTGCAGATAGAGGATTAGTATAATTAACATCAAAAACACTAATTTTAGAGATCCTTCGTAATACAGATATACCATAAATATTATTATAAGCACATGTGCGTGAGTATTAGCAATTCATGTTTGTTGTCGATCAAAGTGTTTAAGTAAATGCTCTCATGTTGCGTGACACAGCGTGCACGATTTTTCAAAAAAAAACTTTATTATTATCATCTCTGCAACATGCCTGTCAATGTAAATCTTGATTTTATATCAAATAGATAAAAATGAGTTATAAAAAAATACGTACTTATGTACATTTATTATGGAGGTAATTGATTGTGAAATAACTTAATTAGGCTACAGTTGTCAAGCTTCGACGGGTACGTTTTTAACATTGGATAACAGAACTAATGTTTATGTCAGGCATTTCATTACATACACGTACATATTTGTAATGTATTCATCAACTAATTCTCTATCAGGAGCCACATAATCATTCCAACATTTCGAATTTTTCGACTTTTGTACTTTGTACTCGTTGCCCTTTTCTTTTTCTCTTTGGTCACAAGTGAGCTACTGTGGTACTCATAGTCAATTACTCATGAAATATATGTAAATCCAACACATGATCATTCGAAACTATTTTGTTGATTTTTTAATGTTTTCTGTTTTTGCGGCCTCATTTGGACGTCCACTGCGTTCCACGCTATCAGTGTCTAAACGAACCCATCCGAAGTTAGCAAACCAACGTTTTATTGTTATTTTTCTTGAAGCAGAGTTCTTATGTATAATACTTTTCAAGCCATCGCTTGTACCGTATTATTTTTCATCCAGAAACTCTAAAAATTTAGGATGCTAAATTGTTTTTGATTCCCTTTTTTTAAAATAACTAGAACAATGTCACTCTTAGCAGAATAAGTCAAAAAGATATGAGTAGATTACCATGGAAATTTTACCGCTTTCCTTTGAAGACTAGTACTAGCTGAAAATTCAGTGAAAGCAATAAAAACATCGTCTTCTATTTTGTTAGGCTGAAACTTTTCAGCTCACTTGATAACTTGAAGACACTTAACCTTCTCACAATAAGGACTGCAAGCACATAGTGAAAGTGGCAACCAAAAACAAATATTACTTTGAAAAAAATTTCTCAACAAATTTAAATCATTAAAAATGCGATACTCTTTCGTTGCTCAACTACTCAGATGTTTGTTTAAAATTTATCATTTTTCAATTTTGTTTGTCAAAATTTCTCTAGTATTTCAATGAGTTTTGCGTTTAGCATAAATAAATTTAAAATTATAGAAAATAGTTCTGAGGAAAAAGTCAAATTTTTTACGCCAAACGCTCGGATTGCTCGAGCTCGTCTCGAAACTCGCACACTGGCTTATTTCTGAAATGTTCGAGCTACTGGAAATTGTAAATGTAATAATAAATTTCACGTTAATCGAAAAATCTCTATCTTTTCGGTTGAAACTTTTGGAAGTATTAACGTTAATTTTACCTGAAACGAAAGCTTTTGTTGATGTTAAATCTCGTTAACAGATAATGTTAAACCTTAAAATTGAAGTGAATTAATATCTGGAAGCAGACATTTTCAAATTAGGTAAAGTTGATAACGTGGTACAAAAATGAAACGATTTCATTTCGTTGGGTTAATTTTTCATGTTAGCGAATCGAAATGCGCTGTTTGTTGATCATCTCTGGTGCGAACAAACTCTTGAGCTCGAAACATATAGATTTATGAAGAAAGTGAATGATTTAAATTTATAATATACCTACATACTCGTATATACGAATAAATATTCTTTAATAGAAGTTATTCTTCTCTTGTCCGCGCACTCTTTGCGCTTTTCGGCTCTCATAAAAACTTTAGCTACATATTTTTTTCGATGAACAAATTGAGTATGAATTGGACAAATCTGATTTGTAAACATTCCTATATGATTTCAATTATAACTGTGGCGATACCGAGAACCGACAGCTTAATAGGTCAATATCTGCGAAAAAAATATACTAACAAAAGAATTTCACCGCCCTAGCAGCTCCTTTGACGGACTTCAAAAGCTCATATCTGTTATGGCCGGCCGATTTCAAAAATTTTCAATATCAATATGTAGTTCGTTATAGGTATGTATGTAGAATAACATATCTTATCTTTCACGTGGCCCCGAAGGAAAAAGTTGCAAGGTGTTAAATCACAAGATCTCGCCGGCCAATTGCGATCACCTCTTGGAGAGATATTACGGTCTGAAAACTTCCCCCTTAAAAGATCGATGCTTGTGTGGCACGCATCTTGTTGAAAGTAAACGTTGCCCAGATCACTACTATCCAGTCCTAGCTATACAAAATTATTAAACACCTCTCGATAGCGCAATCCATTCACCGCAAATGTTGCGCCTTATTTTCGACCGGCATTAAGCTTTAAGACCCAAGCCTTTATGTGAAATACGGTGTAATGACGTTTGTGGAATGCCCAATTCTAAAGAGCGACAAGGAATGGATAAACCTGCGTTTTCTTCAAAATTTTGGTCTGCAGCAGCAATATTCTCGATGCGTTCGTGTTTTATTCTTTCTGTAATTGTAGTCCGAAAAATGTTTTAGTTTTACGAACCATCCGTGCCAGGTTTTCATCATTTCTTTATTGAATTATATTACTTTCGAAAGAACACCACTTATAAGAAGCCCCTGCAGGGAAAATATTTGTCAAAAAAAGTCTCGTCTAGAGAACTTCATTTGTTAATTATTTATATGCATAATTCCTTGTTCCAATTCAGACACAGAGATAAATTGCACCGAAAGCCATGGTTAGAGTACAAAGAAAATATAATTATGTATGAAATTCAGTTATGGATCTTAATGAAAATTCAAGATGACGATTTAGAATAAATCCACCTTAAACTTAGTATATCATTTACCAAATGCTTCAACTCCAGCTACTTACGATATCTTTGAATATATAATAGTTAGTGCTAATAAAAAAAATATATGTATATATACGAGTATATATTTATTCTATACTCCAAAAAATGGAAATGACTACTCGTATTTTTTAAAATGTCTATTAAATATGTACTTGCGATAGTGGTTCAACGAGGTATTTCACCCACACTTTCATTGTCTTAACCTCTTCTCTTTTTTCGAAGTATTTGTAAAAATATTTGCATATATGTACGAGTATGTATACATATGTAATTATATTATTAATGTACCTGAGTACCTATATTTTTGTTCGCTTCCGGCCTTGGCGCTGGCTGCCGCTGGATTCAGGTGCGGAATGCTTTTATGCAGAACTCTTGTTCGTAACTTTAAAGAGCATCACTCTTATTGTTTTACATGAGGTATAAGCTATATATAAGGTAATAACAGATGCCGCATTCCTTTTCTGCCTGTTCGCATATTTCTACTGATTTATTTCAGTAATTTTCGCGCGGAAATTCGGAAAAGACTTTTTACCTTCATTTGCTTTCTTTATGGCTCTTCACCTCTAACAATGGTAAGCAGTGAATGCATACAAATTTTATATTATTTGATTTACAGTAAGCAGTTTGGTGAGCATATCATTATTTCAGATAAACCTAAAAAGTAAGTGTAGCGGGTAAAAATATATTCGTGGGTCGTCTGAGTTTATGTTTTCTGTTATGAGATTTAGTTGTTAGATCCTCATGAGAATCCATCAACCGCCTCCTCCATGGAAAAACAACAAGAGACAAACCACAAATTGAACGAAGAGAGCAGCTGTATATACAAATATATAATTGAGAGGCATTTGTGAGTGATGTTATTAATATTAATGAGCGATTTTAAAGTACCTGAAAAACCAAATGTTATAAATCAATCATTCAAACACTATTAAAAACAGATCATTTTATATTTACTATGGCCACGGTACTATCCTCGATGACATTTTCGTAACCCATGAAGAGAGGTTTTTCGCTGGTGGAGATTATAATACGAAGCACACATTGTTCCACAATGTCTCTCTTTCTCCATGAAAGTGATATAATTCTCCTACATCAATTTGGTTTTCCTGAAAAACATGGCACATTTGAACAAATAATAAAAATTAGGAATTTGGAAAGCATAGAAAAATGGCCTAGTATTTTCTCGATGTGGCTCCAGTATTTGACAAAGCACGGCGTGACATGATGAACTTATTGATAAAATTAAAAAATTAATATTTCCTTCAAAAATTATTACCTATCAACAAGCGATTCTATTTAAAAGTATATTCAAAAGAGGTCTCCAGCCTGAAATCCCAAGAGTTATATCGGGCTCATCATGGTATATGGGAACGATAACATCCACAAGGATTTAAACATACGCACCACACACGTAGATAACAATACTAAGTAGCTAACACCTCGATCTGCGCAACATGTGAAACCCACCCGAAGAGATGAGACAAACCAGCCTTCGAAAGAGCAACTTTGGGCTAGCTGTGGATTCCTACCAATAGGCCATTATGTTTTAGTTTGGCTATAAGATTTTATTATTTTTTAAATCCTGCTTTCTAAATTAAAGAAGAATATTTTTGTTTTCGGACGTAAAAATACCTCTGAAAGTAAAGTGATAATTTTTGTCTATAAAAATAAAACTGAAATAATAAATATTATTTTTGGAAAGAAAATCAAAACTCAAGGGATAAGAACGTTGTTTCTGACCAAAACACTTTGTTAATAAAACAATGATCATATTATTTTTTTTTTAATTATGTGAATAATTAATTAATATTTATAATAATTTATAATAATAATAATCGATATTGTTTCCTTAAAAAAATCACATATTTTAATTTTCATAATATAAATAGTATAGACGAAGGCTGGCAATTTAAAATTCTATAAGAAAAAAATTCGCTCTTACAATACCTACCTTTCTTTAAGAGTGAAAGTGTAAAATTTTACTGTAAAAGTTTCCTGCTACAAAATCATTTCTGATTGAATTATGATTTTTGCATTTGAAAAATTATTGTTTTTTCTAATGCCATATATGATTACATGATGAGCTCTTTAAATGCCGAAGTCATTTTTCGTATAGTAATTTCTCATAGAATGTTGTAGAATCAGGGAATGAATTCACAAAAGTGCCAAGGAGGACATGCGAGAGATAGGATAAAGGATACCATATTTTTAGACGATTTATCACACACTAATGTGAACGTGAATATTTACATATGTACATACAAATAAATATTTATATACGAACGTTCATGTGTGGAATGATATGTGCATAAATATTAGCATACGCAAGCCCCCTCTGGCGACAGGTAAACAGTAGCTTCAGATATGTCAGCAATATGTTAAAGGAATAAATTTGTATTCCAGCGATGCAGAAGGGTCAACTTTTTGGTGTGGGCTGGGTCTGGTTAAAAGTTGGCTTAATCGGCATTGTGACCGCTTAATAAAGTCACTTAAGGTTGACATAAGGGAGTTGTCTCAAATTGCATATATACATACACATATAATACAATACTGCAACCCAGTGTCGACACAATACACTTATATTATACATCCACGTATGCATATGCCGTTAAAATTTACTTACCTACATCCTTCGGAGTACATTTTGGTCGCTGATTCAGTTGCCATTGCCTGTCCGTGTGGCAACTTCACGCTTTGCCATCGCCAACGACGACACATCGTTTAACATTGCTGTCAGTGCTGACAATAAATACTATGTTGTTACTATTTTTGTTGTTGTTGAGTTGATTATTGTTGTGTCCTTTTTGTGTTACTTAGCCGGTGTGACATGTCTTTTGTTGCGGTCAACCGGAAAACAGTGAAACCTGTCGACGACAATGGACGCCGCTCCTCGTGGCAGCCGCTTTTTTTGTGATATGAAATTGAAATCAACCACAAAAGTACAATAAGTAAACAGTGGTAAGCAGCTAGCACAACAAACATTCAAATAACTTCTGAAATGGAATGAGAATCGAAGAGAAAAAAACACATACGTACATCTATATGTGGGTATATACGATTATGCACATACCTATGTATATGTATATACAAACAATGGCACATGTCTGTCAACTTTAAACAACTTGAGGGACCTGCAAGCTAAGCTTTATAACGAAATGGGTTTATGGACAGGTGTTTACAAACACTCATAAATACATATATATGGTTGTTTAGTTACAAAAGCAAGGATGTATGTACATATATTTACATACATGTCCATCGTGCTAAGCCGCATCATTGGTTAAATGGATATGAGAATTTTTAAGTTTCCGCTCATAAATAAGCGCGCTCGGCAAACTTCTGGGACGCTTTTATTTCCGAAAAGAAGTTAAGTAAAATTAAGCAAATTAATAAAATTATAAAATCTTTTCTAAATAACAACTGCGAATATATTTTTAATTGCCCATAATAGTTTGGATTTGGAATTCTTAACCCTGTCAGACATTGATAACAATAAGCCTCTCTTTTTAGATATTAGGACAGCTTTTTTTAAATTTTGAATAAAAAACCTTTACTTATGATTTCGCTTTTATTAATCTTGGAACCCGGAATAATTGAAATTGAACGTAAAAAATTTTGTGTACAAAATTTTATTGCAATAAAAGCATTTTAATTTTTAAATAGTTAATTTTGATTTAGTTGTGCATAATTCACAGCTGCAACATAGCAGCACATACGAGGAGCGGTTAATAAGTTCGTGTCCTAAAGTACTTAATAAACAAATTTATAGTTTTATGTTTTCTTATTTTTCAATATAGTCTCCCTCAAGTGAAATAGGTACATTTTTCACAACGTGAATACGATGCCTTCACACCACTGAACAAGTATTCTTTAGATTTCTTTTCAAATTGGTTTTCTACGCTCGCTTTCATTTCACTGTCGTCTGAAAATCTTCGTCCCCGTAACTCCTTTTTCAAATTTGAAAAATGTAAAAAGGAGAAGATGTGAGTAGCCTGTGTTTATCCAGCCTCGTCTGTTTGTCTGTATAACTTTTTTCATGTACCATTGATATTCACAAAACTATATCAAGTTTAAGTTCCTTTTGTACATAGAAAGTACTAGTCAATTAGGTTTTTGATATCAGTTCTTTAACAGGCACCAGTAATTTGCAATTTAGAAGGGAAGTTATTTTTCTGTAGATGAAAGCAATTTGAAGAGTTCAAAATGCATTAAAAAGGCCACAATCATTCTCTAAAAGGTACCCTATTGTTTAAATATAATTCTAACCATATTTAAAATTCTTAAAAGCCGGCACATACGGGATGTATCCCTTCCTTTAGTAAAACAAAGCTGGTCGTAGTGTATTATGGCTAGCTTCACAGCAAAGCTTTTAACTTAAATCTACAAGTTTACTAACAAATTCAAAAAATAAACCCACTGCCTGTTATTTCTTGCGAGTTGCTAGGTTTTGGATGATTTATTTGCAGAAAATGTGCGAGAAACAGCAGCAAATGTAAAACAAGACGTTCTTGAACTCTCCTCGCAAGTTTCTACATGTGTTTTTGATGTTTTTGCATGCAAACCATAAAATGCCGGCGTTACTGTCTGTTTATTCCTGTCAATAAGCAAATTGCCGACGCATTTATAATACGCCTTAGTAGTCTGACTATCCTCATTGCTGTTTTTGTTATTGTTTGTTTGCAAATTTGTACAGATTATGCTAAGTAGTAAACCACCGTCAGCCAGCAAGTCACGCGCCATGCCATTGAAATGAACACAGCATCCGCGACGCGTCGTTGGGCTTCGACTCTTCCGTTTTATTTTCAAGTATTCGCTACCGGTATGCAAAATGACAGAGTGCCTAATAAATCGGAGGCAATAAGTTTTGAAGGAGCAGCAATAAAATTTCAATGAGATGGTGTTTCAGCGTCATTAGTCGCAGAGGTTTTTCTCCCTCTCTTCTTTCAAATTAACAAACTTGAAATATTTTCAGTGAATTTATCTCCATACCTATGTACATACGTATGTACATATGTATGTGCATACTTATATACAAATGTACGTACATACCCAAATCATATGTGTTTCGAACCTTATGTTTTTGAACACATTTCACCTTAATTGAATTAGACAAAAAAGTGTCTTATTGAGAACTAACAGAAAAATTTGGACATTTCTCATAAAGTGATAATTTTATTTGAATGAAATAGTGGATAAAAGAAAGAAAAAATATATTTGTTTTTAATTACAAGATTCAAAACAATTTTTTAATGAAATAAAAAAGCTATTTTGGCAAAGAAGGAAAATAATTTTGGATTTAGTTAAGTTCTTCATCATCGAGGTCTGAGTCAGCTTCGATCAGGCATTCATCTTTAGCTGGTTGTGAAAATCTGGGTTGATCAGCGGACACATATCCAGTAAATCCTGTTTTAGCTCACGAACTCCACTTCTGCCTTCAAAGCTGTCTCATACAGTGAAACTACTCGTACTTTTGAAAGTGAGATGCTAAAATAAAAGTAGATATTAGTAAACTTATTATACATAGTGTACATTAGGACCAGAAAGTTTCCGGAAATTGTCATTTAAACTGTCCACACTGAATATTTTTGGTAGCGCTGTCTTTAATTATTGTGCCAAAAATCTGTCAACCAGTTCCCTCTGCGAATTTTCTTTACGGCCTCAATCGAGTCGAAACGGGTTCCACGGAGTGGAAACATGAGTTTTGGAAACAAAAGAAGTAGCAAGGGGCCAAATTCGGTGAATACGGTGATTATCGATGATATTGAACGAGTTTTTGGTCTTAAAATCGAAAGAAATTGAAAGTTTTTGGAAATTATTGGCAAACAATTCCGGCGGTTTACGACGCATGTTTTCGTGCAAACGCCTCAAAACGCTCAAATAACACTTTTTATTGACCGTCTGTCCCATTCGAACAAATTCATGATGAACCAAACCGCGAATATCGAAAAAAAAAACAATTTCTGGAAAATTTCTGGTCTTTGATTTGTGCATGCACAGAATCAATTAAAGATGTTAATGGTCCATAATGAAGAATTTATGGTCTGTATAATCTCTATAATAGGATGTTTTTTAACCATATATGCAACATAACCGAATTAAAGCAGTTGCGGATCAGGACGCGAATCACTGTACGTAATAACATGTGATATTGTTTCTGGCAAGGTCAGGTTAGGTTTAACTGATTGCCTCCCTAGGCTGTCTCACATAGACGACGCTGCGTCCTTCCAGAGACACTACTTACAATCAAGATTGTATCTCTAGTCTGAAGAATTTTGCTTTTAACTAATTGAATTTGGCCTTTAACCGCTGCAGATCTTGCAATTTATCCGCGTCAATTGAGATCATCCTCTGTCTGCTGAACTACTCGCCCTACATATTAAGTGTTGTGCTGCCTCTACCTCACCATTGTATTTCCTCAATTTGTTGTCCTCAACAAGGCCTAATTTGAAGATACATAAGTCAGCCTACTAGTAGCATGGAATCCTACATACATCGTATGTTTTACACATAATTTTGGCTATATCGCAGCGAATCGCTCGTTCCCAGAGCCCATTAGTGTGATAATACAAAACTCCTCCTCTTGTTCTGAGAATACTTCTCTACTCCTCGTCGGCCATCCATACTTTATCTATCTGCGCCTATTTTAGCCGTCAGAAGTTTCTTAAAAGCGATAACGCAATATTGCTGTGCCCATATGTGTTGATTCAATATAGGGTTATCAATTTCGGCCGCAAATCGAGTGGATAGCATTCCGTACTGTCATTTCGAAGGCCAGGCCCTCCTAGTAAATTTCTGACATGAAATAAAAGCTTTTCATAAAAATCCATCGGCCGTTCGAAGGCTGCTTAGGTCCTTACATTTGTTGGATGACATCTAAACGCAAACCACACATTGGAAGAGGATCTTGACCGAAATTCGCTTCAGCGGTTACAAAGCTCCTTATATATATATCTCAACGGATGGATGGCGACTTTTCGAACACAATTGTCGAATGCATAATTGTAGCATTTAGGGCTCCGAGAATTCTTAAATAATTGAAAAAAGACTTACTGTCAGATACGTTCTTTGGTCCGGAGGTGTCACTGGGCCTTACTTCTTTGAAAACGACAACGCCGAAACTGTCACTGTCGATTTAGAGCGTTATGACCTTATAATACCGATTTTTTTTTTTTTTGGCTTAAAATTGAAGAACACGTCTTGGACAATATGTGGCAAGATAGTGCCACATTCCACCACAACACGAGCGAATATGGCTTTATTGCGACAGAAATTTCCCCGCCGCATAATCTCTCGCCTTGGCAATGTCAACCAGCCACCGAGATCGTGTGGTTTGACACCGTTTAACTTTTTTTGTGGGACTACGCGAAGAAATCGATGCTTGCGAAAATTCGAGAAGCCGTCAATTTCAAAGTTCGAACTTTATAATAAAAAAAGAAAATCTTGAAAAAAAATTACTTAAAATGCATTTTATTTACGTTTATTTAGTTAGCCTCGCCACAGTTTAAAAATGCAGTAACCGATGTGATTTGCTTCTCAATTTTTTTTGCAATTGTTTCATGCCGTATGAAACAATTAGCTTTTTTATAAAATCGTGTACGAAATTGTAAATTCATAGTACGTAATAGATTTTTGTAGAAAAGCATTAAGGTTTGTAAATACGGAGTTGGCAAAAACATGTTTAGATTTAAATGGTTATTGTCAACTCTTTCCTGGGATTATTAGTTTTCGTCAATTTTGTTGGCTTCAGAAAAAGTTCTTCATTGAATTGCAGAAACATATCGCTTAAATTTGATTCAGTTACAGCCACCATATTTCAGATAATTGCCGATGAAGTATTAAAATCCGAATTGACCGAGTGTTCACTTTCGGAAGTTTCATAAGCATCGGAATTAATACCAATGGATGATGCCGTTTCATTTCTATTGTACACTTTCGATAGGTTTTACCCTAGAGGTCAATTTCTCTTCTTTCACTATGACCCCAAATTGTTTGCCCTTTCCATTTTCATTTAATGAGATGAGTTGTACTTTTCGCCAAAGATCAGGATTTAAAAATATAAAATTTTAATTTAAATAGATATTTTTTCAATATGGTAATTACAGTCGCCCGCACGAGCAATGTCAAAGTGTATTTCTGACATGAAATAAAAGCTCCTCATAAAAATACATCAGCCATTCGGAGGGGGTCTTAGAACAAACTGTACGTATGTATGTATATTCATTTGTTAAAAAATAAAACCTTGAGACGCATACCAAAATTCAATTGGCACTATTGCGGCAAACGAGCGCATTATCGGGAGAGGCGCTTATACTTAATCGGCGGAATCAAAATCCCTGTGTTAGGAGACGTTGAAGGCTGAACCAGGATTTTTAGGTGGTTATAAGGATTATTCCTGTTCATATTGCGGCGAGGCGTTTTTGGTTTCGTATCACTCTGTGCAATGGCGAAAAGAACTATTTTCTGCGTCACCGTGCTGGATGCATCGAAATGTAGATTCGGATAGGCGTAAAGGTCTGCCCGCTTGATATCGCGCGTTCACCTACTTCTACTGTGGTATTTCTGCCAAACCCGTTTGGAGTATGGATAGAAGACGAACTTTTATTGTAAACAATAATCATATCTCTTATCACTCATTTACAATGTGTTTCTTGTTGTGTCATTGCACTGATAGAAAAACTGTGCGCCGTGAGCCCTAGCATACATTTCCTAGACTTAGCGAGTACTCCTATCAATAATTTTTAAATGAATACATGTAGGAGAGTGTAATCCACGATGTCTGCGGAGAAAAGAGCTACAATATGTGAAGGTATAATATGTGATTAAAGGGAATTGGACTTGATTTCAAAATATTTTTACTTAGTGCCACATTTTGAAAAGAGGAAAGACTAATTTCGATTAAGTACATTGAGTAGTAGTAGAAGTTTCATTGGGAAGTTTACTGGTGAGAATTGTTAACATAGCTCATTGAGAAAAGAAAACCGAAATCTACCTCCCTTCAGATCTGGATAGTCATAGATAAGGCTTCAAAATCGTATTCGAAGTATTTAATGTTTAAGAAAGCCATTAGTGTATCCTTCTCATCACAATTTTCGCTTAAAACTTCTATCATCTTAGAGATGTCCATCCTTTTCACAGAGTACATTTATTTCCTTCGTATTGAATAAAAGTTACTTGATGACACAGCTTCCGTTGCTTCAAAAAGGGTCGGCGCGATCAAACCGACTTTCTGCCAGTGCGTTCCTAGCAAAATATTACATTTGCAATACTCATTACCTGTACACACTTAGTAATTCTGATGTTTAGTCGATGGTAATTAAAGCGACAAAACATAAATATGGGCGTGTCTGTTGCAGGTAGTAGAAGTGGTAATCAACTATGGGCCCTTCAGCATTGTGGTTGCTTGCCAACAGCATGGTGATGATGATGAATAGCCATTTCGATTTGCAAGCGCGCCGTGCCCTAAACTTTTAAGTCGTCACCGATGATGCCTTCATTGCCGTCACAATGGCTGTGATTTATCTGCATCAACTGTCGGTCAGAAAAAAACAAACGGCTGAGCTTAAGATACGCCTATAGTCTATGGTTGTCGTTGTTTTTCCGGTACTACTGTTCGCTACTGCTAGCCATCAAGCGTCTCCCATCAACTGTCAGTGTCACTGTCATTAGCCCACTGAGTTTATTAGCCGTCATTTAGCAGATGCGAGGCACCGCAGGCGTTGCCCATTAGTGCCACTACTGTTTTGTCGGCCACCGCTGCAGATGTAACTTTACCTTCAGGTTGTACGTAGTAGCTTGTTGTGCCTCTATGGAAAAGAAATAAGAAGTTAAAAATAATTTTTTTTTAAACGCTAAACAAATACGTAAATGCAGAATTTTGAACTTTGAAACTGTTACGCGAACAAGCAGAAATACCTACATTGAAAAGATAGAGTAGCATGCAAGAGGTCTAATTAAATACTAGTATTTTAAGGATAGAATCATACCAGTCGTAAATCACTTCACGAGTAACGGAATAAATAATAAATTAGTACGCTCAGCGTCATCGTTGCTCTCTGTATCATCACGATAGTCGAGTTGTCATAGGTTATCATTGTTTCTCGTCAAATACATTTTTATTTTTATTTTTGAATTAGAAATTCAACAAACATATGACAGTTCGAAGGACATCGTCGTGTTGTTTGTATGGGAAGTAGGTGAAAGATGAATTAGTTAGTGCAAAAATTCAAACTAGTTGGATTCTAGTTAACAACTAGTATTTTCCCTGCTGGGTATCTACATATACTTACATATATACAGATTTATAAATATTGTAATTTTTAATGCTACTTAAAGGGTTGCCACTTATGTGAATGCTTACTAAAATCGGTAGATTTTCTTAATAATTAAAAAATGAAAGCTCAAAATTTTCTTTCGTTTTCGCAAAAGTTGAAAATGAGTGAATCAAATTGACACGAAATTTTCCATACGGAAATATTTGAGACTATTATTTTTTTAAGGAACGATTTTCATTAAATTACCGAATGAATAAATATTTGATTTTTTTGAAGTGAATTTTAACTTATTTTTCCTGGTTGCCCTAGTCGACAACATCGTCGTGTCTTTTTGTTTTTCTTTTCAAATCCATGTTATAATGGTTTGCAATGGTAAAGCTAGAAATGATTAATCGCACAGCTTAAACTATGAGTTAGTTTGCTTTTTGTTTTCTTTGTTGTTGCTTTTACCTTAGAGATTTTATGGACATTTCTCAGACAGCTTTACAAATTGGCGATACTTAAATAGAAATGTACCTTAATATTTATTAATTAGTTGTTGTATTTGTTTAAGTAATTGTAGTAGTTAAAGGTAATGCTTCTAACATTAAAAAGGCCGGAGGAAAACTTTCTATTTGATATGGGCTTAAAGGAAAAAACTCATGTGAAAAATTCAACACGAAGTAAAAGTAAAGTTCATTTTTTAAATATTTTTTGATTTCTCATGACTTTTTCTAATCAGTTTATTCATATAAAATTTATGATAAGATTTTATTAAGAAATCATTAAAGTATGATTCGTTGGGAGAGTGGAGCCATATGCAGAAGACCACGAAAATGGTGAAAGTTGTTGACCGCCATTCAACTGAAAGAGAGCAGAAAACTTTATTTTGTACGAGTATATGGTTCATGCAGATCACCATATCCAGTCTGGTCAGGTCTATTCACCATTCAAAGAAAAAAGTTCAATGAAAAGTTGAAGTGTTTTTACTAAAAAATTTTCCACAATTCTTTATTTTATTTTCTACAAAAAAAGGGTAACACCGCAACTCATACGCTTCTCTAACAAGAAAATCAGTCAGACACTCCGTAAGAGGGTATGCCGACTTATTACTAATTTCAATATATAACTATTTAAAACTGTAAAAACAATCTTAGAAGAAAGTTTACTTCAATTTTGTTAGCTACAACTCTGTCGATATCAGAAATTTAATCTATATATCTATCCGGCCTTAATTACCCGAGAGGCGAGTTAATCCTCAAAGGACTTACATACTCGTATATTGTACAATATTCATAAATTCAGTTACAGTAGCCCTTGCTCACAAGTTTTTTCATCACACTAAACTATAATGACCGCGATAAGAGAGTGATTAGTATTACTTACTGCCACTCGGAAGGTCGGGGTTCGAATCCTGAAAATTGAGTTAATTTTTTTAAGTGCGGTCGCCCCTCAACAGACAATGTCAAGCCCTCCGAGTATAATTCTGACATGTAATAAAAGGAGCTCGGCCGAAAATCGCTCCAGCAGTTACAAAGCGCCAGTTATATATTTATGTAAATATAATCTTTATATGAAGCCGAAAATCGCTCCAGCAGTTACAAAGCGCCAGTTATATATTTATGTAAATATAATCTTTATATGAAGCCGAAAATCGCTCCAGCAGTTACAAAGCGCCAGTTATATATTTATGTAAATATAATCTTTATATGAAGCAAAAATTTCTTTTCTAAAAATTTTACCAAATCTACCAATTTCAAATTACTCTGAATCAAATAAAACTAATTAATAGTGCTTTAAGGCTAATGCACATACAGCCTGCTTTGTCTTGCTTGACAGAAAAACTCTTATTACGGTGCGACGCCAACCGAGGATATGCCACAACGAAAGCCTAAATTACGCGAAGTTTTTATTCATAGCTTTTATGTACTTGGTCCGAAGTATGTAAGTACCACAATAAGAAGAGATAGATTCATAAAAATTTATAGCGGTCGGGAAGACTTGAGTTGATTTAGCCATGTTCGTCAGTCAGTCTCTTTGTATGTAAACTAAATATTTCAATCAACCTCGTTGCACAGATGCATTTTTACATGATCATTTATGATCATTTGTCGAAACCGACTAGTACGAGATTTTAGATCATAAATTGGTCAAAAAAGCACCTAAGAGAGTGAAATTTATAAATAACACATTGGTGCGACAAATTATCCAAATTTGGAAGGCTATATCATATAGCCCCCATGTAACCGATTTGTTCAGATATGAAGCTTTTGGTCACAAAACCGTTAAAAAAGTATCAAAAGCGTACCACATATATTCGGAAAATTTCATCGTATACATAGCCCTCTCCACCAATTTTTCACATATGAGAATTAATATTTAATCAAAAATTTGATGTGGTTCTGAAAGGTATAAAGACTTCGACATGGCCGAATACGGCTTGTTATTGTTATTATTTATTTTTATTGTTTAATTACATTGTAAAGTATAGCACAATTTAACTGAAATGAAATAAATTAACCTTCTGTGAAATTTAAAACTCACTAGAGAATTGAGGAATCGTAATAAAGTTGAATGTTCGGCAACATTTTGCTTCATTTCGCTTCAACTACCCTACTAATTGTCAATCAGAATCCAACTAGTTTTTTTTTTGCACTAACTAGTTCTTTTCTTTCTGATTTACATGTAAGTAACTGGTATTTTTAGTACGGCAATGCGCCACCGTTGTCTGACTATACGACAGCTTTATATTAGTTGCATACTAGTTAATTTAGGCATGTTAAATTTATACTTATCGATAACATTTAACCACTCAGCTATCGTGACGATGAAGCTAGATATAACAACAACACAGGATGGTGTAGATTTTTATTACTCCCCTTACTGGTGAAGTGCTACCTAAATAACCAACTGGTATGATTCACCTTCAACATACCAGTATTTAACTGGAATTTTTGTAAACTAGTTTAGCTTTCTCCTGCAGGGTACATATATACACGGTGTGTCCCAAAAATAACCGAACTTTTTGGATATAAAATAGTAAAATACACATTATATTATCTTTGAAAGTTATTATTTATTCAACATAGGTTCCATTTGACTCAACACAACGTTAGGAACGATCAACCAGCGCATGCATAGATTTTTTTATGTCATTTATAGAAATGTTCTACAGTACCTCGGTTACGGCTTCTTCATTTTTTTTCAATTTTTTTTTTAATTTTTTAAATTCAATTTCAATTTTTTTTCAAGTTTGACACAAAATTTTATATTTGCTCTTTGTTCCATTTTTTTTTTGGAACCATTAGCACACTTTTGGTTTTATTGAAATGGCTGTCACTTTTACATCTGTCATCCGACTTACATGAAGTCAGGTGCGTTTGAAAGAGGATGAATGTATCTTTTTAATGTTGCAAATTTTCAATACATGGCGCTGTATGTTGTATGATTTAAATATAAAGTACGGTTATTTTTGGGACACACCGTGTAGTTGTACTTACTCATACAAATACCAAAGATATCATGATACGAAACTTTTTATCTATATGTTCGGAGGATTTGTTGGCCTTTTTTGACTACTTACAGCTATATTTGGCTTCGATAAACGTTAACGATGAGTTTCAATATTAACGATTTCATTTCTGTTTGATAACATGAAGCATATCTGGTTAAAACGGAACTCTGAGGTAATGCACGGTAAAACTCATACATGCAACAGCTTCAAGTATTTGAGGCAAAAACTGTGTATCCAATTACTCCTGTTTGTTCTTCGAATGAAATTTTACTTCATGAAAATATTCATACATAATTGATTGAAAACAAGAAAAAAGTCAAGACCTAAATTAACCTCATCAAATGTGAAGTCAAATTGGAAAAAAAATACAACAGAAAGCCTTTCACTAAATGTGTATGTGAAAAGAGCTTTGTATTCTAAATCAGCTATAAAAATTTACTTTGTATTGCTCTTAATTGAAATGAATTTTGCAGCGTACGTATTGAAGTGGATAACAAATCGTTAACCCAAATGACATTTCGAAATATTGAAATTCAAGGTATATGGTAAAAGTGACAGTATGTCTTTAATTTTTTTTTTTTGAAAAAATAAAAGAAGATAAATAAAGTGAGTCCGGCATGAAGTGTGAAACTCAAAAAAATGAATTTCTTCTTAAACAGCTATTATTTTTATCATTTATAGCATTCTTAGTTACTATTACACATGTGGAACACTTTCCTCTGAATCAGTTTCCGAAATCTTTATACCTTTAATGATCAAATCAAATTTTTTGTATATCTTTTATATTAATTTTCATATCTGAAAAATTGGGAGCTATAAGATATTGGCCTCCTATGTATAATTCATATAGATATGTGTGCAGAATACCAAATTTCACGCTCTTAGGTAAATGATTATTTAACAAATTTATGACACAAAATCTCAAATCGGAAAAATCGGTCCTACATATGCTATAGTGGTTCGATCTGACCGGTTCCGAAACCAAATTTAATTGAAATATCTCAAAAACTGATGAACTAGTTTGTGTTCAGACGGACAGATGGACATGGCTAAATCAACTCAACTTATCATTCTGACCCGATCGGTATAAAGTTTGATGGGTCTATCCCTTCTCCTTCTGGTGAATGCATACTTCGCACCAAAGTTAATATATCATTTAATGTACCTTTAAAATGTAAAACAATTTTAAAAAGTTTCACTTAAATTGTATTCGAAATTGTATACCAAACTCTGCTTAACTCAAGGGAAATGCCAATATAAATACATGTATGTATGAATATATTTAGCTTAAAATAAAATGGCAGGTGATTGTGGGCTCCGTGTACACTAACTGCACATTGTAAACTTTGTAATTACAACAAACATTCAATTGCATGCAGCAATGGAAAAACTATTACAATACAGTTTGAGTAAATTGACTCAGTTGTGTTTGTGGGCGTGTCACAACACACAACATTTTCATTAACAATACAAAATAAGTCCTCGTCATTCCATGAGCTTACAAGAAGTGAAGGCCCGAATACATGTGGCAACAAAATAGAATAAACGCTAAAGTGGAGTACAATCGCAATAGTGCAGAGATCTGAGTTGTAGATCTTAAATTTTGGTGCTTAGGGTGCAAAGAAGCACTGGGCAGGAAGTCATGCGCTTTGTGCGAGAGGAGCGTCACAATTTTAGTAGAGAAAGGATTCAGCAGAACAACAATGTCGTTATAGTTGATAGAAACCGAGGTAGTAAAAAATCTATAACTAAACAAATGCATATACTCGTACCTGTATGTATATATACAAACATATATTTTCTTTGATACCGACAATGTGAAATCATGATTGTATGAAAATATACAAACCACGCCTCATGCAGGACAAGCAGTAACTTTTTGAACGTCATTAAAAGGAAATGAAAATTTTAATTTACGGAATGCAAAATGACGTTGCGGATTTGATACTTCGCAAAGAAAATTAATTAATTTAAAGTTTGTAAATAAATTGAAAATAAATTTGTGTAATGCTTTCATACAAATATACATATACAATAGGTAGACATGAATGATACAAATGTATTAAATAAACAAATCTAGCTAGAGTCCGTTCATGAAGGATATAAGGACTTGAATATTATCTATGAACCAGCTGTAAAATCACTCTTGCCAAACAGGTGTTACCTTGGACTGAAAATGTAATTGAAAGTCCTCTCTCGACGAAGCTAAACTAAACGCTACAAGTCCTTCTATTCGCTGGGCCGGACTTGGGAGTATTCAAAAGAAAAGCTTTGCGAAGGATTTATGTTCATTTGCGCATTGGCAAAGCGAATACCGCAGACAATGGAATGGTGAGCTGTACGAGTTGAGTTATACGGCGACATTGATACAGATTATACTCTCGCTGGGTCATGTCGTCCAATTTAAAGTATTCGATGTAGTACCGACTGGCTGAGGCAGAAGAAGAAAAAAACCTGCACCGCGTCGGAAGGATCAGGTGAAGCCGGACCTGGTTTCACTAGTTATTTCCGTTAAGAAGTGAAGCGGAGAATGGAATGGCGCGCTTGTGTTGATTCGGTTAGTATCGCGTTAGCGTTGCCTACACCAATGAAATAGAAGAGGAGATATTTTTTGTTTGTCTAACATTATTGATATTAACTCCCCGGGACAACATAACTTTTGCTAACCTGATTCATTACTATAACTCATTTTAACAAAACCATTGAAGCCAATAGTACCATAAGAAAATTGTTGAAACCGCATCAAAAGTACAGGACTATTATTTAAGCGTAAATAAAATACATTAAGAATAATTTTTTTTCATAAATATTCCTTTCTTACTATAAAGTTTGAAGCTTGGTCATTCAAATGACTCGTACTACGCTATCTCCACTTACTGTTTTGGCAATCTTTTCACCATAAGAATCCCGGATGGGAATGAAGGGGAAAATGTGAATGCTCCGGATCAAAGTGACATATCCATTTTCAAAGATGGCTCTAAACTCACATCCAATTTTAATTAGAGACTACCAGGCTGCTGCAGCGTCTTCCAATCAGAAATTATTGCAATCACGGAAGCCACAGAATGAATGATCTCTGGTTACAAACCAATCCATCGGTATATACTCGGATAGCCAAGCTGTCATCAGATCTCTTCATTGTAATTGCACCACATCAAAAGTGGCGTTGAAATGCAGCTATCTGCTGGAAGCAGTACAGCCGTGGTCTGAGTGCCCGAACATAGGGACATCCCAGGCAAGAATATAAGTATATTGGGGATGATCTAGCGAGAGAAGGTATCACTCTAACTACAATAAATTATACGCGCGTCGCGGGAGTGCCTTTATCTACGGCAAAACTCAGACTAAATCTGGATTATACCAAAAGAGTCAACACCGGATGGCTTGGCGAATGAACCTGTAACGTGACTAGACAGTTTTGGCCCGTTCTGTAAGCTAAAATGTCAAGGGATCTAATCCGCCGAGACCGTTTCACCGGTTTGATTCAACAACGGGCAATAATGGGACTTCACGGTAGGATGATGGGATACTTTTCGAATAATTTTTGTTGTAGCTACAGAGGCGAAAGGAATCTAAGCATCACACTTTATAAATACCTAAGACATCACTTCTTTGACTGCCTGGCTGACGTAACAACGGCTGGTATAGACAGTGTCACATCGTTTTTAGGCCACACGAAATGGTATGTACATCTGAGAAGATGAGCATTCTCCACAGCGGTATCAGGCCTAAGTGCGCTGGACGCTCTGATTAGCAGCCGCATCAACTTAAATCTCAATTCATGTGTTTTTTTATCAGTAAGTTGCCATTTTAGAGCTAGATGTAGCTCCTCAAAAGTTTTTATATTTAAATTTTTCCTACAAAATTTCCGATGCGACAGATTTATACCTTGTTACCTTTTTGGCACATTTTGGGAGCGATCTCAGCCACAACTTGACGAATGTTGTTAAGGTTTATCGGCATAAGCCCAGTTGGATATCATACGACTATATTGCTCCGAATTGACATTGACAGTCTCACCGTTTGTCGTTTTCAAAGAAGTGAGACCCAATCACACCTCCGGAACAAAGACTGCACCAAAAAGTAAGTTTTTATGGTTTAATAACCTCTGGTGTAGAATACCACATATATTCACGTATATACAAATAAACATTGAGGCCAAAAATCATCGAAATCGGAAAATTTCATCATATACATAACCCTCTCCACCAATTTTTCACATATGAGAATTAATATTTAATCAAAAAAGAAATTCCATAAATTTGATGTGGCCATGAAAGGTATAAAGACTTCGACATGGCCGAATATAGCTTGTTATTGTTTTTATTTATTTTTATTGTATAATTACATTGTAAAGTATAGCACAATTTAACTGAAATGAAATAAATTAACCTTCTGTGAAATTTAAAACTCACTAAGAGAAGAATTGAGGAATCGTAATAAAGTTGAATGTTCGGCAACATTTTGCTTCATCTCGCTTCAACTACCCTACTAATTGTTAAACAGAATCCAACTAGTTTGCTTTTTTGCACTAACTAGTTCACTTCCTTCTGATTTACATGTAAGTAACTGGTATTTTTAGTACGGCAATGTCCTACCGTTGTCCGACAAACGACAGCTTTATACTAGTTAAATGTATACTTATCGATAACACTCAGCTATCGTGACGATGAAGCTAGATATAACAACAACACAGGATGGTGGAAATTTTTATTACTCCCCTTACTGGTGAAGTGCTACCCAAATAACCGACTGGTGTGATTTCAATTATTTGAGGATTTCCGGAGCCATAGACGTGACAATTTAGCTTATTTATGTATCCCCGAGTAAGAAATATGCCTCATCGCTGAACAAAATTTTATTAGAAAAATCGCTCTTGAGAACGTCGAGAACATTAGGGTCTTCGATGATGCACTGACATTACCATATCTGTAATCGATTCAGTCTCTTCCGATTTCTTTAAAATTTTACAGATTGCCTGAGAAGTTGGACGATTACATGCACCTTATACCACACTTAAAGCACAAAACGTAGCCAGCTTTGAATCACCATTAGATTTTAACAGTTTTGACGCGTTTGTTAAGCGATCCATTTTCATAAATACCTGACTTTTTCCCTAAAACAAAATATGCTTGGTTTGACAGTTAGGTTTTACAGATGTCAAAATGCAGACATGTGCTGTTTGAAACCACGAAACGGAGTGAGTATATCACATTTAGGTACAAAATTCCAAAAATTTAATTGAAATGTTTTTACATAGTATGTATGTATATGTACCGACTATGGTATCCACTGATATACGAACAAAGCACCCTGCACAAGAAACATTTACGTACACTCGTATTTACGTACAAATTCCAGACTCTGCTGTATTTATTACAAGTTCATTACATTGCATAAGGAGTTTTCTTAAAACATGCAACTTTTAACATGGGTGACATTGTGACCCGTTCACGCCACCAATTTTCATTTAAAACAGTATGTTGTGGCGCTGTCTTTCTCAGCAGCAAAGAGAAAATAATTGCAAACTATTCGGGAAAGGACAAATCGTGGGTAATTTTTCAAGAAGAAATGTATGTCATTACAAAAATTACTAATTACAAAGCACAACGAAAATCATTCATCATATTCAAGAAACAAAACGCGACTAAAATTAAGTCTTCACTTCCAAATATTAGCATTTCCAAAATTTGGTTAATGGGTCTGGACAACTTTTAATAATTACGTATATACCTTCTCGAGATTGAAAATCAATACAAATCCGCATAAATTGCAGATAGGTAAATTGTGGATAGTGGCGGCCGCGATACCCCAGTGGTTCGACTAATATACAAAAAATATAGAAAATTAATTTATACAAAAAATTAAGTTAAGAAATGTCTTCGATCAAAGAAACATATACACTGAAATATTAAAGGGTTAAAGCGTTTGCTGGGAAAATTAAAATATCATAGAAACGAATACTTAGCAGTAGATTATTTAATAACTAAGAAAGAAGTCCACAGGTTGAAGTTGAGATGAAATTTTTTCTGCTTCATTCACTGCTACTTACTCGACGCCATCAGCCTCCAGTGGAAATTGCGCCAAAAGTGGAAGCGAAAACCTGGAGAGAGCAGCTTGAAAAAGGTATCAAAATCATTATAAATTATTGCAGAAAGTAAAGTAAACAAAAATATGTTGATTAACTTTCAGAGCACACACGTACTAAGACTCCCGATAAAATATATCAACTCCTAAAACAATGCTGGTAGCAAAATGTGTCTAAAAGCAAAAAATTACTCTAGTTTTACCACCATCGAAGAGGAGAAAAATGATATGTTATTTTTAAAGTTTACATATTTTACACTCTAATCTACACTTTGACTTTAAAAGTTAATAAATCAGAAACAAACATTTTAAAAAACTTCACAGCTCAACATTTACCTTCAATTGTGCAGCTATTCTAAGCACACATAAATCTTCAATATACACACACATGTACAAAAATAAATAAATACAACCGACTTTCTTTTGCCCAAAATTTTATCAAAATTCTACTCCATTAGAAATATTGTTTTAATTAATATGTTTTGCAACATTAAAACGGAGTAAAAACACAACTGACCATTTTTAGAGATCTCCCTCCACCTTTGACCCTTGACCAACCAACATCGCCGCCAGCACTCGAAATGACAACAAAACTAATTGACCAAACACATTATCTGTGACTTTATGCGTATTCCTATGACCGCTCCACCACCCGCCCAGCATTGACCGACCACAACACTTGAGTTTGTGATTTATTTCCGTAAAATTTGTTTACTTATGACTGCACAGATTTTTGTTTAGAAAATTATAACAAGAACTAACGAAAATTTTGTAAAATACTGAGGCATTTAACGGGAATGGTAAGTGCTTGCAGTAATTGGTAGTTTATTGTTAAAACAAGAAATAGTAATTTCGGGTTTTGTATTTAACCAAGGGAAATGAGCTGTTATGTGCATTCGTGGAGGATATGAATTGAAAAGATATGTATGTAAGTCGTAAGTGCACCACCACCTAATGAACCGATAGGTCGAGGAAGACCATCGTGTTCACCATTTATTCTTTCATTTTGAGTATGTAAGAGTGTATCCCTGTGTAAAATTGTATTAAATACCATAGATGATAAAACATTATCTTTCAATGCAAATTTAAACTGAAAGGTATTTATGTTAATCTTTGTACATGCACCGCTTTATTCACTGTATTGATGTTGTTCTTTATTCCATATCTGATGAACATTTTAATTATACGAATTCATATTTAGGGCTATGCGGCAAAGTAAGTAAGTAAGTTTAATCTTATGATAAATAGAATTTTGTCATGCGCATCTTGTTTTCTAATAGTTTTAAAATATTACTATTTGCTTATTTGGAACATCTCTTCTTCTTTATTGGCGTAGGCAATCCACCATCGGGTACTGCATCCAATACTTTCAAAGCTTGAGTGCTTTCATTCATTCGGACATCATGACCTAGCCAGCGTAGCCGCTGTCTCTTCATTCGCCGAACTCTGTCAATATCATCATATAGCTCATTATTCCATCACCTGCGATATTCGCCGTTACCAACTCGTAGAGGACCGTAAATCTTACGCACAACCTTTCTCTCGAAAACTCCTAACGCCGACTCATCAGATGTTGTTATCGTCCATGCTTTCGCGCCATAAAGCAGGACGGGAACGATGAGGGACTTGTAGAGTTTGGTTTTCGTTCGCCGAGAGAGGACTTCACTTTTTGATTGCCAACTCAGTCCAAAGTAGCACCTGTTGACAAGAATGATTCTGCTTTGAATTTCCATTGACGAAAAGTTGGTCGGTGCCGATCCTCTTTTCACGGGTCTTTTCCAAGATTTGGCGAATGGTGAATATCTGGTCAGTGGTTGACTTACCCGGTCTAAAGCCACACTAATAAGGTCCAATCAGTTTGTTGATTGTAGGCTTTAGTCTTTCACACAGGACGCTCGACAAGAGCTTATTGGCGATATTAGGGAGGCTTACCCCACGATAATTGGCGCAGACTCTGGGGTCACCTTTTTAATGGATTGGACAGAGAACACTTAAATTCCAATCGTCGGGCATGCTTTCGTCCGACCATATTCTGCAAAATAGCTAATGCATGCACCTTGTCAGTTCTTCACCGCCATGTTTGAATAGTTCTGCCGGTAGGACGTCAGCTTCAGCCTCTTTGTTATTTTTTAGCAAACGGTTGCTATTCGCACTTCTTCATGGTCATGTAATGGAACCTTTTCCATCGTCATCGATTGGGGTTTCGGGTTCACCATCTCCGAATACTCAATTTATACGGCTCTGCAGCATGCAGGAGAAGTGTTCCGTCCTTGCCCCGTTCATTGCACTTCTTAAATGGCAGTGATGTCAGCCTTTAATTTAATGAGGACATCAACCAGCTGATCAACGGTACCTCGCCAATTAAGGGTTCGGACATTCCGGATGCATGCCCTCAACTTACTATATATATAAATAAAATGTTATTGAACGTAATGAATTTTCGTAAGGGTTGTCCATTTTTCTATTAACTTATTGGCTTACTTCCTGTTATGCAATCTTCGTTCGTCAGTCTTGATTGTTTGGTTTGAGATATTGCAATGGCACACAATGTCAAAAATTTATTAATAAGAATTTCATTTATATCTATATAAATAAACATAAATTGTTAATAAATAAACTTCTTTAAAAAAGAACGAAAGAAATCAAGAATTTGTTAGAAATCAAAATCCCTCAACATTGTTTGAACACCGATATCACGTCAGAAAGTTATTGCGGTGTTGGGTTTTTCTTAAGAAAGAAAGAAAGAAATCATCAAAGGGATTTATAGATGTAGCTGTACTTCTTTTTTTGCTGTTTTCTGATGTGATTAATGTTTGACTAATACCTATTAGGGATAAAATTAGAATGGGTGGTACGAAAAGATACCAACCCACCCAAAACATAATTAGTGCCCCCAATATCTCTCATTATATAAAATGGCTTTTATATACAATAAATGTCGCATATGATGATGAACCGATTAACTTCTTAAATCATGTCTTCAGTATAAACCCTAAGACTGCATTATTGAAGGTGTGAAAGTCTTGTATTCATATTCTGTTGTTTTCGTTATTGTGTTTCGAATACCTGGCTTAAAATGAACTTGACAAAAATGACTTAGGCAATAACGACAAAGCCGGTGCAGACAATTTGGGGATCTGATCATTAATCGCTGGTATCTTTCCCAGTCTGGTTCGTGTTTATGTACAAATTTTCTCATTGCTTTTGATCCGTGTACCCAATTCTTCTGTCTCCAACTAAACGCAACTTTGTTTTTGCTAATGTCATGGCCTTTCAACTTACAACATGAATTAGCATTTTTTGTCAACTCATTCTCCTCTACTATCTGTACGTTTCACAGCCATGAGGCTCACTCTGTTAAACTGCCGACTCATTACCCGCAATTCATATAATGTCCTCAAACAATATCCTGTACACTTTGAAGGCCTATCGCCTGTCTACATTTTTCAACAGGAAGTAATTTATTTCATAATCGGCGTCATAACAAACGTCGCGTTACACATACAAAATTTGCCTTACAAATATATGGTACATATACAAACACTACTAAAAACATAAGTAAACATGGGCAACAAACTTTTCAGAATTAAAATGTGTTTCCTTGTTGTCATTGCTTTATTGCTATTGTTGCCAAGATAATAGACGAAGAGTGCTTTTGGCAGCATAGCTGGTACCGAACTAACCAAAAGCATAACTGTTGCCACAATAACAATATTAACTTTAAAATAATTAAGGAATTTTAGAGCTTTAAATGCTTCATAATTTCTCTCTCTGTTCGACGAAGAGAATTGCATTTATAAATTTATTTTCTTTCAAAGAGGAACGAAAAAGGAAATCGTCGCAAGTGTAAATAGAAACACATTGGCATACTTTCAGAGGGTAGAAGAATAAAACTTATCGCTACTTTAATTGATATTTAAAAATAAATTTGATATGTTGGCTATAATGAATGCAATGAATGTAAAGTATGTAAAATGCGAATTAATACACCCCCTTCTAAGCGCTACAATCAATCAATTATAGCCAACTCAGCTAAAATTATGTTATAAAAATTAATTTACATCATCGCAACAAAGTATTGAAGAATGATGAAATAATAACCAGGTTAAATAAGTAGATTAGAAAGAAATTTTGCCACTGCCTTAGCTCGACGTTGTTTTTTCGAATTCGACGATAAAAATATATATTTTTTTATTTCATGTCAGAAATAGAAAGCCTGCGAGTGTATTTTTAACATGCCATTTGGATGCCGCTTAAAAAAATGTAGGCTCCTCCGTTTGTTGGTAAAACATCAAGACGCACACCATAAATCAAAGGAGGAGCTCGCTTCATTGGTTACAAAGCGCCAATAATATAGCTTCTGCTCAAATATAAACGAGACTTTATCCATAACTCGACAAGGACAAGACATATGGCCATACTGTTTTTTTTGCTTAGGTTGGCAGGACTGTTATATGTTTACATGTCAAATTTGAGCGCGATCTGTCACATAGTTTTTTTTTTACGGTACTATAAACAAGTCAACCTCGAGTGTGTTTTTCGAATTTTACTATGGAAATTAACGTTGAGCAAAGAATTTGTTTGAAATTTTGTTATTCCAATGGAATAAGTGCGTCGGACGCAATGAAAATGTTGCAGAAGGCATATGGGGAGTCTTGCCTATCACGTGCACGTATTTTTGATTGATATAAGTCGTTCAAGGACGGCCGTACATCGCTGGAGAACTTGCCCCATGATCGTCGTCCAGCAACGTCAATAAACAAAGAAAACGTCGAAAAAGTAAAGAAAATTGTGTTGGAAAACAACGTAAATATTGTTCCGCAAGCACCGTATTCACCCGACATGGCACCGTGTGACTTTTTGCTTTTCCCTAATCTCAAATTGCCGCTTCGTGGAAAGCATTTTCAGTCGATTCAAGTCATAAAAGAGAATTCGAAGAAGGAACTGAAAGCCATACCTAAAGCGGTCTACCAGAAGCGTTATGAAGATTGTAAAAAAGGTGGCATATGTGTATCGCCTCTAATGGTGACTATTTTGAAGGGGATAAAATAAATATTGAAGAATAATTAACCGTTTTTGTTTTATTGAGCCAGTCTCGTTTATATTTGAGCAGAAGGTATATCGATTTTTGACGTGAATCTAGCTCACCGAGACAAACAGACTTTGCATTAGAGTTGACCGCCAGTACTTTTCTAAATTTAGTTCAGTCAGTTCTCCTTCGGTTTCTATACACAAAAATTACGGGTCGTATAAAAAAATTGCTATAAATGATTTGAAAAAAGCCCTAATTTAATATCAAGCAGATAATAAGTAATAAAAAAGCTATTGAATTTAACGAAAGCATTTTTGTAAAAAAAAAAAATAAAATCAATCAAATAAAGTAAAATTAAATTTTTTTTTTTTGACGAAGAACCCTGCGTAGGTGGGTACCGCACAACCGATCCAACAGACCGATGACCGAAAACCAGTGACAATCCCGGCTACCTTGAACCCGAGACCAATCGCGGAAGGTCGCGGTTAATGAAATCTAATATGCATTTTTCCTTATTAGCGCAAGAGTATGATTTCTAAAATCTTGATATTCCCTAGCGAAGGGCATCCGCAGTTATAAAAATTAATTTTCTATTATTTTAGACAAAGACTCGAACCTGAGATTCAAAATGGCTAATTAGCCTCGATTTCCAATGAGTATGCGTTGTAATCACCTCCAACTAACATTTATTAAAGTGTAAATCCAAATATTACCTTTAACAATAGTAATAGCTGCCTTTAACTAAAGTTAATAGAATATGCCCGAAAACGCTTTCACGTCGAAAACTGTTGAAGTACAATATAACTAATCTTCGAAGAAATATTCTTTCGAGTATTTTCGAGAATATTGTCAGTAGACTTAATTACTCCTTCCATACCGCGCTGCTGAATACCTCTCCATCTTTATGAAGCTGAGCCGGTACTACACCAGCTGGCAGACCTTTTTAAAACATTACTTACCTTTGTCGTCGGCACATTACACTTAGTATTTTTAATAGCATGATAATTTTTGTAGCAAATTCTTTTAAAAAATTCTAAAATTTCAAATTAATGGTACATTTTCACAGCAATTTAGCAAACGTTTGCGATTGTCTGACAAGTCATTCATCTTGGAATAAAATTTTCTTAGATATATGTGGCTTCTCAGTGATTTATGTATTTATGTTTGCGCTTTTGCACAGCATTCATTTCATTACGCCAACTGTCCAATGTCGGAATGGAAATTATGTAAGCAATTCGCTCTGCACGCGCGCCTCTCTCCGGGTCTATTTCACATACCCGCGGCCTCATACGGCACCACAACTATGCTTCAAGTCGCACCACTGCTATACGTACTAACAAAACGACATTTTGGCATTTCATCTGTGTTATCGCACCCACGCTATCACATCACCCAACCACAACAATCCAACTCACACATCCAGCGTGACTATCCAAATCATTGTGCTTTTTAGTTGCAAATTCCCTCACTCAGCAGTATTTGCTTTCATCCGCACAACCAGTGCCAGCTTTTTAAGCAGCAACACATCTTAAGCATTTATTTCCAACTTCAATTCTGCTAAGCTTAGCTCTTTCCTTGAGCTTAACAATTTTTTTATTATTATTTTTTTTTCCTGAAAAGCCATATATTTTGCTTGGCATATGCGATTTTTGTTTTTAGCGCCATTGCATTTAAATAATTGTTTTTGCCCACTCATCCTTGGGCTCGAGCTGACTTGGCTGTACCCGTTTGTTTTAATCTTTTGTACCGTTATATTTGAATTATTGCAATTCGATAGTGAAATTTGATATTCCGACCGCATGCTGTGATTAAGTTGTCCATTTCGAAACTATTGCTTCCTGAAACTATTACAAAATGATATCGACACACACACCCATACATATGCACAAAATAGTCTTCGATGTGCTTTGGCAGCCAACTCATAGCTAGGTCTAATTTCAATTTACTTTTTGCTTACATTCACATTTATGGTATATTTACATCCTTTGACTTACTTGTGCAGCAAATTGTTTAGTTTAGTGTCGATTTACTTGTTTTGTCCTTCCCATTGAAGCGTCTTTTGTATTGCCAATTTAAGTTCGTAGTTCTTGCCATGTTACACGTTCGATTTGGCCGCGGGCGTGTCATTGATTGCAAGGTAATGATAATTTCTAAGGATTGAACTGGTTGGCGCCTTTCTATGTTATCAAAGGCAAAATAACATATTTTGTCATATTCTAAATTTTTTGCTTATGCATACATACACATACATACGTGTAAGTATGTACGATATATGAATATTCATATTGTCAGCTCAGATTGGTTTTACAAAAAGCTAGAAATTTAATGAAGAATTGAAGAGTTTAAGGAATTATTAGAACGACAACGTACCTCTTAGTAAAACCCTACAGAGTCTTCTATCGACAATGGTCAAGGGGCCAGAACGACTACTGCAATTCGCGAAAAGAACAGCCCTCACACTAGAGACGCAATACATAGGAATGTAGCAGTGCAGCTTGATCGCATGTAGTGTGTCTCCAACACCATGGATGTATTATCGTTAATATGAGACCCAGAGCTAAAAAGCATTTCATTTAGTTTTACTTAACAGCCACTTAAAAACTACTACAGCTGGGTGGATGGACAGAAGTCAGAAAAGAAAATAAGCGAACGAAAAGAATGAGAAGATGGGGTGTAGTCAAGCTTCTAGTTATGCAGTTACAATCACCGGGCTATACTCAATTCCTACTCTTGCGTCCACATTGCACACACTTGAATCGTGATCAACCCTTGTGCGAAATACAGTAATCAACCCGTGTGGAGCCTTGTATCACGGCTAAAAGAGAGGAAGCTTCAGTGGAGCCACTCGGCTTATTCGTTTTAAGGGTCCGCTGAAATCTAATTGCAGCGTCTGTCCACCAGAGGTGCGGCTGCGACCGGGCGTTGGTCTTGAAACAAACGGCTCGCTTAATAAATGTGTAAAAACTTTAAACTTACGGTTTAAAGTGAGTTTGTCCGGTACCTTAATTGAGAAAGTTCCACTGGCCAACTGGTTGGTGTTCCCGTAAGCATAAAGGCCAACGCCGTCCAAGAAGTGCGATGGGCGGAACCTGGACGGAAGCGAGTAAGTCCTTGTGACATTTACTACAGCGGCCATATAAAGGATGGCAAATTTGGTGTCGGATTTGTGGTGGGAGAGAGACTCCGTCGTGGAATACACACTCCGTATCAAAGCGAAATTTTTAAACCCAACGGAAGAGATAGACGATTTGTCAAAATATGCGTACTCATGATCGCTTCCCTGGCCACGATGTTAAAATCGTGCTTAGCGATTTTAATGCCAGGGTTGGCAAAGCAGGCATCTTTGGTACAAGTGTCGGAAAGTTCAGCCTCCACAACGAAACATCCACAAATGGGTTGAAGCTGATCGACTTCGCCGGGGCCCGAAATATGGTTGTCTGTAGTACTAGGTTCCAGCACAAGAAATTACATTAATATACTTGGCTGTCCCCTGATCGAAAAATACAAACCCAGATCGATCATGTTGCGATAGACGGAAGACATGTGCCCAGTGTTTGACATACGTACACACCGAGGACCCAACATCGACTCGAACCACTATCTTGTTGCAGCGAAGATACACTCCCGCCTCTATGTATCGAAGAACGCCCGCCAACAAACACAAGGATAGTTCAACGTCGAAAAGCTGCAATCAGAACAGACTACCTAGCGGCTTCCTATTCAACATGCACTCCTGCTTTCTGAGGGCACTCTTCAGCAACTCGGTATAAGGAAACTGTGGTACGGCATTTCAAACTCCCTACGTACAGTTGCAAACAAAACTATGGGATTTCGGAAAGGCCGCAAAAACAGTTGGTACGATGAGGACTGTAGTGTCGCAGTGGAGAGAAAGACCAGGTAGAGAGGGACCTGGCTCTACTTGGTATCTCCAATTTGCGCAAAGCAGCAAAAAAAGGAATGTATGGCGCAATGTTATGATATATGAATAAATTTAATAAGAAGTGTATAATGCAACATTTTTTCCTTAGTCTTGATTAATGAAAATTTATTAGCAATAATGAAGCAGATTAGACACTTATATAACATAAATGTTATTAAAATTAACTTTAAAATCCAAATACATAGATTTTTTAATTTCTTGTCTCGCAAATTTGTATCCTTATAATTACATACGCAAATAGTCGAGCCAATAAAGCAAGTTGTACTGATGTCTATGATAACGTCGCGGAGAGCGCCAACCAACTCTGCACCGTTGTTTACTAATGGGAGTAAATGCCAGAAGGTGAACAACAACTCGTTTTGACATTTTTACAAAGTGCCGCACATTTAAGTTAATGTTTGTCGTTTGGAAGCCAATGTCCAACATCCGCATACACGTTGAGGCTGCCCAAGTGACAAGTGAGTGATGATTGTATGCAACTTATGTCATACCAAAAGATGTATTTGTTTATATACACATACACGTACATATGTATACGCATATAATTTGTACTTGACGGTTAAAGTCCAAGAAGAACAGGCGCCAATAGAAACACAATCTATGGTAAATAAGCAAGTTGATGACGAGAAACAGATCAACATGAAAAGAAAAAGATTGACGAAAAACGCATCTGATGATGAATGTTAATACATAAGGCGAATAAAAGCATTTTGTTGTTGTTATTATTGTAACGGTAAAAGCACTTTGTCATTCAGCGTTACTGTCTACTAATCTTCCTACTTCCGACTGTCTCTGTCGTTTCTCAAGTGACTAATGTCAATGATAACAAAGGAGTTGTCTGAAGAATTATTATATAGAGATCCCTTAACAAGAATATTCAGAGTGTAGTCTGAATTAGTTTAACCGTTGGCAATTATTGTAACTGAGTTTCGCCCCAATCTTGGAAAGTTTATTGCAAATATATTTAGTATTGCGAGAAGTTTGCCAGCACAAATATTGGTGAAAAATTATAAAAGAGTTTTTTTTCGTTATTTTAATATTTCAGTCGATATGTTGTAAATTCATAGAATTCCATATTCAACATTGTTGTTAGTTATTTATTTAAGTATTATTATTATTAATTTTATTGTTAATTATAATTAAAATTACAAAACAATTATATTAGCCCAAGCTACCAGGGCTATCGGCTTATAGCCTATTTCCACCGGACGTTAAATGCATTTAAACATCGCATTTAAATGCTAAATTCCCATGTGTTTGTTGTTGTATAAAAGAGAGTTAACTCACTTTCGGTAATTTAACAGAAAATGTTATGTTAACAGTCGACGCTGTCACTACTAATGTAAACATTTCGGACGTTTCGGTATATTTCTTGCCAGAGTCGTGTATTTTCGGATTTAATGAGGGGCGAGACTTTTATTTTGCATGCTTTTTCTGCAAAAGTTACTTTTTTGAATTAATGTTGACATAAAAACATATATTAAGTAATCGGCGAAGATAATGCTTCTCCTCTTTAAAAAATAAAATAAAACAAAAATAAAAAACAAACAAAACGCAATTGTGGAATAGAAAACGATCCCCTCAACATAAAAATATACGCGACCCTGGCAACTATCAGCTGATTGCGCAAAACAAATAATTATGTATGTATATACAATATAATTGGCGCAAAACAATATTTATGTATATATAATGTGCGTTTTGTAACCGGTTAAGGGATTTTTCGGCCGAGCTACTCCTCGAATTGTGGTTTTCTAGAAAAACACACTTAATTACTTAAAAAAATAAACTAAACTGAAAATGGAAACAAAACGACGCAAGTGGAACCTTACGGAGGAGCAAAATTTCCTGGATTGCTGGGAAGGAAGAGCTCAGGAATTGAGAGGTAGCCGAAAGAACTCTTGGCTGTGGACTTGATAGCAGTGAGATGAGTGTGACCAAGCCTTAGGCGTATTAAGCAACTATTGGCCCAGGTTGATGTACTAGCAGGAAGTTTTATAGGAGTTTCCTGAAGGTTTATTTCTTTGCATTGAATGGTAGGATGATCATTCGCTTGTGTATCGCAAGATAACGGCGTTTGAGAAAATATATTTTAAGGATTCGGGCCTAAAAGGCATAAAGTAGTAAGGAATGATTTTAGAGCAAGTTTGGCTGCAGCGTCGGCATGTTCATTCCCATTGCATATTTGATTTTTTGGCCATTTCAATTGCCGAAATCAATTCTTGTAGCTTAACATCAAATATATTTGCACAATGTGTGAAAAAACGGTGTGAAAACCTTGACGTCGGTTACTGCAAATGAGACCCCCTCGCCTTGTTTGGGGCCATTTTTAAAGAGGAAGTGCCATTCGTCTTCTTTAAGTGATGTTGCAATACTGTTGACTAATTGTTGGTAGGTGGAGTTGCAGGTGTGTTCTTTACGCCGGTTTACCAGTTGGCTGATAAGTTAAAGGGAAATTCTTTTCTTCGATAATGTGTTGTGGATATTTAAGCTGAGGGATTTTTTTTAGTTCTACCAACTCACAGAGTGTCGATTTTATTTTTATATTAGTCTATCTACTTTTCAGAAGCTGTATTTCGTGATTTAAAATGCTTGAAGAGTTGCAAAACACTTTGTAAATTATGCGACTGTTAAGAAACTTATATCGCTTTTCTAATGGGTGAAATCCCCATTCAGCTAGTAAGTGTTGTATTGAGCTATTTTACACAGTCTCAAGATTCAGCAAGCGTTTTAAAAATACAATTAAATGCGCATTTCATTTTATTGACATCTTGCTAGAAAACAAAATCAATGCTTACTTTATAAGCTTCCCTTCTCCAGGCTGCCGTATTTTGAAAATCCACCCACCACTACTGGTTATGTTTCCCTTCTACTTTAACCCAAGTTGGAGTTTTATTCTGCCAGCAAAGTGGTATATGAAAACATTACAAACATACAAATAACTATGTCATATGTGTGCGGAAAGTAAGTAAAGACAAAAATGATTTATAGCCAAGTTGAACCGAAGCCATCCTTGCTGCCACCAACACACGACAAAGTCGGCAGAAAGCTTTTTGGGTGAAGATACTACAGTTTCTGCCAGACGTAGACGTTCGCAGCTTTCGTAGAGGGATGTGGGTGAAGGACAAATGAGTCTGACTGCGTGTTAAAGACGCAATGAGTAAATGCGTGTGTATTGCTATGTGCCAAGGTTGTTCCATCTTTAATGTGTGCCGGAAGTAGAGACAAGACATTTCGAGTGGCAATGTTGCAAATGACAACGAAAAGCGAAAGTTTGAAGGCGAGGTCAAAAATTAAGTAGGTGAAGTCTCTTACTCGGATCCTCAGATAGAGTTAATTATGGTATCGAAGGGACTAAACATCATTTGGTCGTTTCATGAAAATAGGTAGACTGTTGTGTTTGTCAGGGACATACACTTATATTCAACTTTTACAAAGGGTCCCGATAGAAGTGAATTTGCAAAGATATCTTCCGCAATAAGTCGACGAGTTGACTGTCATGAAAAAAATTTACGAAGGGGGAAACAACATCCTGAATGCTTTAAGTCTTGAAAAATTTCATAAATTCGTGATCTCATGAAGAACACACTTTTCCAGCTTGTTTGCCAATGGCTTCGATGAAACATTGGGAATCAGAAAGATGAAAGTGTAAACAGAACAGAAAATTCGCGTTTCAAAAATAACAAAGCAGCGAGAGATAGCGGACTGAACAGCTTTTCGCCTTTAGTCAGGATAAATTGGATCAAACGGCGAAGAGAAGGGAATTGTGGATCAGCATCTCAAACTCCCGTACCGCCGCTATGGAAACAATAGGTACGCTGAGGAATTTCTAACTGCACGGTCAACAAGCTGATTATCATTGTGGCTTTAGGCATGATAAATCCTCAATTAGACAGGTTTTCACAATGCAACAAATTTTGGAAAAGACCCATGAGAGAAGAATCGATACACATCACATTTTCATCGATTTTAAAGCAGGCTTCGATAGCACAATAAGGAGCTGCCTCTACGCCGTTATGTCTGAATTTGGTATTCCACCAAAACTTTTAGTGCTGCAAAGCTAAATGGACAAAGCACAATTTTTAAGTGGACAACTGCTGGCGTATGCTGAATACATTGACAACCGCGCCGTTATTTCTGCTTTCTACAGACTTAATAAAGAAGTGAAGCGAATGGTTCTGGTAGTGAACGAAATATCTGCTGTCATCAAACAAACAATCGACGCATTTATAATTTCGTCTATCTGGGGACCAGCATTAAACCCAATAATAATGTCAGACTTAAAATACAACGCAGAATTACTTTTGCCAACAGGTCCTACTTTGGACTGAGCAGGCAATTGAAAAGTAAAGCCCGCTCGACCAACCAAAACAAGAATCTACGCGTCACTCATCATTCCCGTCCTGTTATGTAGTGCAGAAGCGTGGACGATATCGACATCCAATGAGGCGACCAGATTAGTATTTGGTGTAATTTAGCGAATGAAGCGGTTATGGCGGTTGGGTCATGGCGTTCGAATGAATAGAAGCGCTTCAGTTTTGAAAGTATTCCATGCAGTACCCGACGGTGGAAGCAGAGGAAGGATTAGGTGATGACCTATCAGATTTCACTTGGTATTTCCAATTGGCGCCAAACAGCGAAGATAAGAACTGAATGGCACGATATTGTGGACTCGGTTAGAATCGCGTAAGCGGTGTCCAATGTAGAAAAAGAAGACAAATGGCTATAACGAGAGTTATTTTGTGAACCACCTCAATAATCATTCATAAAGCACAAAATGATTATTTTCGTATTTAATTTTAATAAAATTTGTCGCATGGCTTTTTCGTATTTTTACATAAGAACGTATGAACTATTTTTGCTTCATCTTATAATAGTATATGGCTTTCAGGTAATACACGTATGTACTTGTACTCAATATATTTGTTTGTGTGACTTCCTTATATTTATTTGCGTTATTTATGAAAATGAATATTAAATGTTTTAAATAAAAAAAAATTTGTGAATAATTTTCGAACGTGTAATCTTGTAATCCACTAAGTTTATATAATATGTATTATTAAGCTTAAATTTGTATTTAAAAACAAAAGAAGAAGATTCCAACTCCCCTCGAGGTTAAATATCAGCAAACTCATCGCACTTGTTAACAACTTTTCCCATAAACGGCCAAGCAAATCACTGTGCAGATTAGCTTGTGTGTTGATTTTCATTCACAAGTTGGAAGTTTTTTTTCATTCACTTTTCCATCGTAACTGCAATGGAGTTTTTTTATATAGTATACATCCCTCCAAGCGCATATACGAGTATATATATATGTACATTTATTGACTGACCACCATTGAGTTTTTTGCTCCCACTTCACACCAGCTGCCTGACGAAAGCAACATTTATTTCAGATCGCAGGGGAGCGCACCATCTTGGTTCATTGTTTATATACCTCTCATGAACATGAAATGTATACCGATATTTGATATTTTTAACCAAACTTTGTACGCAAATGTATTATTAAACTGTAATGATCATTTGTCGGAGCCGACCAGATCGGAATGCTATATTTGTCCTATAACCCGGTACAACCAAAATCTTCAGATAAGCGGTTTTGTGACAAAAATCGGTCAAAGAAATATAGCTAAGAGCGTGAAATTTGGTATTCTACACAAATAAATTCAAATGAATGTAGATTCTGAAAATTAACGAAATCGGATGACTATATCAAAAAGTCTCCATACAACCGAGTTGTTCAAATATGCAATTAAAATCGTATAAAGCTTTCAGTGCAATAAATTTGATATGTTCATGAAAGGTATGCCATAAAGACTTCAGCAGCACTTCTTTCCAGTTTTTTGTTTTACTTTTTTGATTTCTTTCTCATTTTGAGATCTGGAGGCGTGAAATAGCCAATGATGCCATAAAACGATTTATATTCAGTCGGTTGGCTACGATTTTGTATGCACACGTACCTACATATGTACATACATGTATATCGATAAGAATCGAACTTTCTTAAAGTTATTTAAAAGTTTTGAACCCACAACACCAATTCGGATATGTGGTAAATTCAAAGTAAATAACTACACATACACGTATGTTATTATAGATATGTATGTAAGGTATTGTTGAAAATTGAAGTCCATTTTGTATTGCATTTAAAAGAAGAATCCTGTCTCTCTGTCTTTTATTTGGTGTAGGCTTACGCCATCACAATCGAGTCAACAGAAAGACATTTTTTTACCGAGGCGTGTTCATAAAAGTGCCTGCAGGAGAACAGCACTTACATTGTAATAATGCGCAATCTTACTATTTCACTTTTTTTCACAAAAACTAAAACACTAAATTATCTAAGACCTCATGATGCGGGAACATTTAGCACAAGGTCGGTTTCTCTCGGTGAGCTTGACTCATCGTCGAAAATTGATGAAGCAGTAGACTTTGTAACTAAAATCTGTAACGCCGCTTTTGAGACCTCATGCCCTCTATCCATCCCATCGGGCAAGAAAAAACCCAAATGGTGGAATAAGGAAATCTCTGTTATAAGGAAAAGAAGCGGAAAACTTTTTCATGAAGCCAAAAGAACGGGCTGCTGGCAATATTACAAAACTTGCGTAAAGCCTTTTAAAACGTCTATAAGGAAGGCAAAACGAGAATCTTGAAAGGCCTTCTGCAGTTACATCGACGGAAATGCGGAAGGCAACAGACTTAAGAAAGTCCTCTCCAAGAACTAGGCAAGCCCAAATTCATGAATATTCTCCTGAGCACCCATTTCCCGGGATGTTCCACAGGACACAGCAAATCCCACGAAGAGAAACTGATCATTGTTTGCCGCAGAAAGGTGGAATGAGCGATTAAGTCTTTCCAACCCTTCAAACCTCCAAGACCAGATGGAATCTTTTTCGCTGAACTACAAAGGGCAGAGGACTTTCTATCCTCATTTCTAAGTAAAATTTAAAACCTGTCTGGGTGAAGGATACATCCCGCAAGCATAGACAATGCCCAAAGTAATTTTCATCCCAAAAGTTAGAAAAACCAACCACGTCAATCCAAAGGATTTTCGACCTATTAGTCTCACCTCTTTTTTCTTAAAAATCTTGGAAAGGCTGCTGGACAGCTATATACGTCGGAGTCTACCCCCGAACAGCCTCTCAGGAAAGCAACATGCGTACTCCAAGGGTAAGTCTGTTGATACAGCCCTACATAATGTTTTTGGGCGCATCACAACAAAAGGCACCCACTATCGCCACTGATGTAGGCTTAATAGCGCACACGCTGATTAGGAAACTGCACAACACAGGTAGTGGTGTTGTGGCATATGAGGAGGTACAAACCGCATGCCTTTAAACCACCTAAACAAAAAGACGTGGAAATTATCCTCTATACCGAAGTCAAATATCATGAGATAATCTTAGATAGCAAACTACACGGCAGAAAGATCAAGGAAAGCTATGACGAAACTTTGCGCTTGCTAAACGGCGATAGGAAAGAGATGGGGTCTAAGGCCGAGTATTGTGCACTGCATATATACATCAGTAGTTAGACCGATCCTATTCTACGGAGTCATCGTTTGGTGGCCAGCACTCGATAAAATTACCTTCAGAAGCAAATTAGAGAGAGTTCAACGATCGGCGTCCATCCCGATAACGGGAGCATTGCCATTGGTATAGGGCAAAGTACATGCTTAAACTGGCCTTTACCAGGAAAGCTGATTCAATGGTTGAACGATATCACGTGCAACGTGACCAGACAGCTACGGCCGAAGTGGACGCGAAAAAATCAAAACATCTTATCCTACTTTACCGGTTCTCCATAAAGATAACGACTGGCATAATAACTGGACACTGTTTAATGGCGCTTCACGGGGATCTAACGATTTTTGCCGCATCTGCAGGGACGAAGAAGAGGAGGAGACCATTGAAAACTACCTCTGCCGCTGGAAAACATTTCTTCGACTGTCTTGCTGTATAGCCTCAGCGAATATTGGAAGTTCCGTTGCCTTTATAAGGCACACGAAATGGTGCGATCATCTGAGAAGGTGAAGACAGGAGCCTTAGCGGTATCACATTGGGCCTATTGGCCCAAGTTCTGGTGGCTTCAACTCAACTCAACTGAAAACCACAAAATAATAATTTAGGAGATTCTCACTATAAAGCATAAAAACTAACAAATTAGGTTAAAAATTACAAAACAACAACAGATCAACACACACCATATGACAAAAATAAAAATATCGAAATCAAAATTTCTGTGTAAAATGCTAAATGCTATTTAAAAATATAGTAAACTTTCTAACGTGAAATTTATTTTGCTCTCAATCTTTCTTATTTTGTTGAGAACAGAATCTAAAGTACGTAGGCTGCTATATATAGGTCTGGCCTAGGCAACACTAAGTGTTGCCAGGTGCAATCTGACATTTCCATTGGAAAGTTTGACATTTTTTAGCATAACATCACTCAGAACGTTTTGTCATTTAATCGTGAATTGTTTTATTTACATGGAATTAAAAAATTCATCTCGGCCAAAAAATGGAATTAACTCGTGAACATTTTCGTGCGATCATTTTTCACAACTTTGTACTTGGATTATCACGACAAGAGTGCATCGCTCAAAGGCGAGTTCCGGGAAGGTCGTCCAAAAACAGCCGTTGTGCCAGAAAACATCGATGCCGTACATGAACTGATAATGCAAGACCGTCATGTAACGTACCTTCAGATAGAGGCATGCTTATGCATTTCTCCCACCAGCATACATTCGATATTGCATGAACACCTGGCCGTAAAAAAGGTTGTTCTCGTTGGATCCCGCACAATTTGACAATCGCTCAAAAAAAGGCTCGTGTGGATTGGTGTAAAGAAATGCTGAAAAAATACGATCGCGGTGCTTCAAAAGACGTTTATAAGATCGTCACAGGTGACGAATCATGGATCTATGGGTATGAGCCCGAAACAAAACAGCAATCGACCATGTGGGTCTTCCACGATGAGCCAAACCAAAAAAAAAAAAAAACCATTTTTGTTGATAAATATTCGTATTTTCATTATTAGGCCAGAAATATATATAGCAGCCTACGTAGAAATGTGCGAATATCCCAATCACATAGGATTTAGAGGTGGCTCACGGCGATTAAACTCCCTACAATCCTACAAAAATGTTTTATAATACTTTAGTTTAACCCTTAGCGGCTACCGGGGATAATTATTTACCCCACGCTCCGGAGAAGTGAAATTAGAGGTATTAAATGTTCGAAATCAATACAACAAACGACATTTGGCGGTAGTCGACAAGTGTAAGATGTGCCCTGGCTGGGGTAAATAACTACCCCACTCTGGCCGCTCCAGTTGTTTCATGACCATAATTCTATTGCGTGTTTTAATCGAATCGAGTTATTGTAGTGTGAATTAAGTAAATAGAGGTAAGTTTCTCATATTTAAATAAAATATATATATAATCCTAGTTTTGATGAAATGTAGTCGGTGAAATATGAATAGTTCATGAAATACATCTTGTGTACGTTCGTTGTAGGATAACACGTGCATGATATACATGTGTTTAAACATATACACATATATACATATATGATATATATTATTATCTATATATTATATATTGAAAAGTATTCGTGAATTTGTCATTTTATTCAGATGTACAACCTTCGGACGAGAAATAAACGGAACAATCAACTGGATTAAACTGAGGCAAGGGTGCCTGATTATGAAGTACAGTCTAATATGGACTCAGAGCAATAGATGTCGGATGGCAGTGACAGACATAGCAGTTGGTTCGATGAAGATGATTTAAAAGAAGCAGTTGAGAATGACCGGGCTTCAACCTCTCGTAGACGGAAAGCAGCTCAAGATCTACAAGAATCTTCTTCAAAATCTTCTCAGCGTGGTCGTCCTGCGACCAAATTATACGGTAAAAATAAATTTTTCATGGGAAACGAGACCAGTAGAACGAAGATCGGATCGCATAAAGGTGTCTGAGGAAAGAGCTGCGAATGGCTATCGAAAGCGTGCTCAAAATTGAGAATGAACCAGGCCTAGACCACCTGCACAAAGTTACCTTTGATCCGATTCGAAGATGCAGTCAATGTTGCAGGAAGAAAGACAAGAAAACGAGAAGTCTGTCTGCGACGATCATCGATTTACCCTATGTGCGGACTGCGTTGGTCCTTGATATAGGTATATTCAATTTGATATTTTTCACCGTTTTGACTTCGAATGTACATATATGTAGAAGCCAATAATATACAAAAAAAAATTAATTTTACGACTTGTCATTTTTTTCATTTTTTCCGACAGTAATTCTGTAAAGTAAAAATGGTTTTTGAAGAATCGGCAAATACTGTAATATTTTTATGATAGTGGCATATGTTGTGCATACCACCCTGAAACATTAGCCCTAAATATTGAAAAATGGCGGAGTTATGAATTTCTTCATGTAAAAAGGCCTTTTTTGGGAATTCTCACCTGTCTTAGCAGTTTTCACAGCACCATCTATGAATTAATTAATTTAGATCGTCATTAAATTTGAAAAATATCTATGGAACTTGCATAATTGAGTTTTTCCACGTAGGGTAAATAATTACCCCTGTCTGGCCGCTATGTGGCTAAACCAGAGAACTTATAATAACGAGAAGCAGAGAAGTTATTATAAGTTCTCTGCTTCTCGTTATTATAATGCTGCAACTACCCATCTCACGCAGAGAACTTATAATAACGAGAAGGTGCAATTCAGAGAACTTAAAATAACGAGAAGGTGCAATTGACTTTTGGTTCGATTCTCGATTGAAATTTCTACAGAGCTAAAAGAAATCTCGGAAGGGATTCACCACTCTGTTAAATTTGGGCTGTAAACTAACAGATTTGATGGTTTAACATAAGGAAAAACTCTTATTCACTACAAATTAAATAAAACCAATGGAAATAGAATAGAAATATAATGAAAACCAATGATTCATTAATTTTTTAATTGTATTTCCAACCGCATTTTTATGTTATTTAATAAAAAAATGTAAAAAAAAGTTTAATATTTCAGAATTTTTCTAAACATCTATTTTATAAATGATATTTTTTTATTTTTATGTTTATTACGTTATTCATTTTTTATTAAAATAAAAAAAAAATATAATAAATAAAAATATAAAATATAATAAATAAAAATAAAAAAATAAATTATTTTGAATAAGTGATTTGAACTTGCACCAGAAGCAAAAATACCAAAAATCCTTGTAGCTCTCGCGCGCTACCAACTGTGCAACAGCACTACTTAAAAAAGTTGTGGCATATGCTGCACTTATGCCGAATCAAAGAAATAGAACATTGGTTTTTCTTCTTCTTATTCAGAAGAAAATGTTCTCCCCGCGCGCACTTCGTCCACAATCAACTTCGCTGAATTGCACAGTGCGCGCGCGTGTAGGCGAACAATGCGTACATGATTTCAATAAGAAATGCTCATTATTTATGTTAATTAAAGGTGCAGTTTTGCCAAATTTTACTACATTTTGAATTTATTTGACATTACTAAACTCTTTTAGAATTAAATTCAAGTTATATTTATGAAAATCTTACGGTTTAAGGACACTTAGGGAATATTCATTTTTAAATTGTAATGCATTTGTTCGCGTTATCGACAGCATGTTTATGCGCAGCGAATACAGAAATTTATTCAACTTGTGATTTTTGTGACTGTGGCTTGTGGAAGAGCTGTGAGCGGGGAGAGGTATTGCTTGCGGCATACGCTTTGTTGACGATGCGAAGAATATTATTTGCAAGTTCAACTAGGCGGCATATATGTATGTATGTATGTTGTCATGGTAATGATGTGTGTTTACAAATGAAGATATAATACATATGTACACACAAAAATATGTATGTATGCATGTTTGCCGGTGGATAAAATATGCCAGATTTTTTGGTTGAATAATTCATAAAAGTTAATAAATAAATAGAATATTCAAGTCATAAAATAAATTGGAAAATACTATGAAATGAAATTAGGAAATTAAATAGCTATTTTATATGAAATATTTTTATAATTTTTTATTTTAATATTAATTAAATATTTTATATATATTAAACATATGTATGTATGTATGCATCTAAAAATGGGCATTTATATGTAATACCTAAAGCAAGCATACAGTCATTTAAAAGCAAATATCTTGAAATTTTTTCATTCATTCATAACCACAAGCCATTCATTCATACTATCAATCCCAAAAACAACTACATATGCGTAGCTCGTTTTACTTCTCTGCGCACTTCTCTATTCAAAAAGCTATTTGCTATAGGAAGAAGAAGCATAAGTGCAACAACAACAACTACCGCATACAAACCCCCTTCCCTTCTACTCTTCATCAACAAACAATTTTCTCAAGCGAAGTCAAATTTTGCTAAAAATCAGAAATTAATGTTCAACTCACGCCAAAGTGAAAACACATACATTTAAGCATTTTAATATGTAAAAAAAAAAAAAAACGCATACAATCTTAATAATGCGCATGCCCTTCCTTCTTTTACCCGGCCATCCACAAACGATTTCTTCGCGACGATGACAAAATTTACAAACATCAGAATTCAAGTTGGTCTAAGTTGAAGACACATACATTCAAAGCGACCAATGTGTAATCGAAAATTAATAACGTAATAAACATAAAAATAAAAAAAATCATTTATAAAATGTTTTTTATGTGGTGCTGTGGCATAGTTATTAGCGCGTGCGTATGTACATATGTACATATACATATGTATTTGTATTTTTGGTGTTTTGTTTCTCATTTATTTTATATTATTTTTAATTATAATTACATATTTATATAATAAATAAATAAATCTCTTGTAGATTTGTAAATAATGAATATAAAAATAAAAAAATATCATATATAAAATAGATGTTTAGAAAAATTCTGAAATATTAAACTTTTTTTTACATTTTTTTATTAAATAACATAAAAATGCGGTTGGAAATACAATTAAAAAATTAATGAATCATTGGTTTTCATTATATTTCTATTCTATTTCCATTGGTTTTATTTAATTTGTAGTGAATAAGAGTTTTTCCTTATGTTAAACCATCAAATATGTTAGTTTACAGCCCAAATTTAACAGAGTGGTGAATCCCTTCCGAGATTTCTTCTAGCTCTGTAGAAATTTCAATCGAGAATCGAACCAAAAGTCAATTGCACCTTCTCGTTATTATAAGTTCTCTGGTCAATTGCACCTTCTCGTTATTTTAAGTTCTCTGTTGCACCTTCTCGTTATTATAAGTTCTCTGGTAGCGCGCAAGTGCTACATGCAATTTTGGTATTTTTGCTTCTGGTGCAAGTTCAAATTATTATTATTATTATAAGTTCTCTGCTTCTCGTTATTTTAAGTTCTCTGCTTCTCGTTATTTTAAGTTCTCTGCTCTCTGCCCTCATTATAAGTTCTCTGGGCACTATTCAAGATAAGTATCTTTAACTTGCAATTTGAGTCATAAATTCCCCTTTATGCTAGTCCATTAAAGGTTTGTGACTTCGCTGTAACAAATTCTCTGCTTTATCGTATTATGAGTGGATAGAAGCATAGATGGCGCTTTAGTCATACCAGTTGTAACATTTACTATCACCACTAGATGGCACAAAAAAGGAAATTAATATGAAATGGTTCTTACTCGCGATGAGTACAAATTTTGTATTAAAACCTAATCTATTACATTTACCAACGGGTTAATCAGAGGAAAATTTTTCTAATGAAACGGAACTTATCATTATATCATAAATTTTCTGCTCATTAACGAAACGGAATGGTATGGTTGCGTTTTGTTAAAGATCTCTGCTTATTATGATGGATGTAATAGTGGTCTGTTTTCAAAAATATACAATTTGCAACTATAAACCTTAGAATTTTATTTTATCTATTTGTTTTTAAAACAATTAATTTTGCTTATACATTTCACGTGTGTGTAAGTTAATTGCTGTTCGTTTGTATCGCTAAAAGTCGAGAATGGCTAAACCTTGAGGTATTCGTGGAAGCTAGGAAAACATCCAGGGAGTGGACCAGGGACCAACGAGTCCGGAGAAATCGTATTTATAATTCGATTTATGTGAGATTTTTTCCAGGATCAGATAACCACATTTTTTGAATATTATTAGACTTATTTTTATGGTACAATTTGTTTGAAGTTTCGTATAAATGTATCTTTATGACTAGATAAATGTACATATATTATTTCCCGAACATTATGCTTGAAGTGGAGTACTTGAGTGGATTTTTATTCAGATCCGCATTAAGAATACATTATTTTCCGAAAGGGGATCACAGATCAACGTATCGATGGAAATATATACTGTGTTAATATACTCCGATTGCAGGTTCATTTGAGTCTGATGTGTTATTACTTCATAACACAGAAAGCCACAACCAGTGGTTGGGTCTTTTAAGTAATAATAAAAATTGAAGCTAATCAGAATATTAAAATGCATCTGAAAAAAGTAAGTTAATTACAATACCATAATTATAATTCTTATAAATGGGAAAAAATCTAAAAACGAAAACCTTCGGTTTCTTATTGGTATCTAATGCTCTAAGAAGAGCGGCAGCCCTATATCCATACTTGAAACACTCATTTACTCAACACGTTACACTCACTTTAGCAGCTTTCCTCTCTCTTCGGTTATATGTCAACAAAGCCAAAATACCACCAATAACAATTCCTACTCTTTTTACATGCAGTAGAGGCAGCGTCGAGGCAGCGCAGCGAAGCAGAACCACCAGCAGAAGCGGTAGCTCCCAATTTGAAAAAATTGTGATGTGATTTTTTTTTTGCTGCTAGCGACAGTCAAGTTTTTGCTTTGGCACTAAACGGACACGGGTTTTTGGGAGTAGGTGTGAATTGTGAAATCTCGTTATGTGTGTATGTTTGTAACAAACAAAAATTACAGCAACAAGAAGATTAAGTTGTAAATGAATACATTCTAACCGAAAGAAAAAAGTAAACTACGTTAGCATTTACAAAAAAGTAATATCTCATGTATGTAGTGCGCAATTTTGCACGTGTTTTTGCAACATACATACATATGTATGAAGTTGGAAAAAGGAAAAATTAAGAATTGATTTCTTATATTTTTTTTGTGGTAATGCAGTTGGCAATAAGCGCGGCCATTTTTTCTTTGCGTAGTTTTTTGTGACTACTTAAATGTGTGCGTGTTTTTTCGTCTTTCATACGACGTTCTGCCGAAAACAAAGAATGAATGTAGAAGGAAGAAAAGTAGACAAAAAATTGAATTGACGGAGGAGTGAGATAATAAAAAACTACTGTGTTTTCCCTCGCAATTAACTTGTATCTGTGCACACTGTAGGTGCTAAAAATAATGCAAAAGTGGAGTTTTGGAAATAAATACATATAAACATATGTATATGTACATACGTAAATATTACAACAGTATACAGTGGTAGCGTACTTTTTTGCAAACGCTTAACTAAAATTGTGAAAAAAATACTAAATATCGCAAAAAAAAAAAAGAAAAAGCTAACGATTGATTAATAAAAGGACTATCGTTTGCGTACAATTTTTATTAAAAAAGTGGAAAAAGCTTTATTTTAAAATTGTTAGGATTTTAAATACTGAAATGAGAACACCTTTACAAATGAGAATTTAATTGTGCGTGGTGTGCAATTTTTTATTGAGTAAGAGGTTGGTTTCTGCAAAGAAAAGAAAAGCTAGAATTGCTCACTAAAAACACACATGAATGAAATAATAACTTAAAGTATTATATTCGTATATGTGAGTTTCCAAGAAGCGCGCCAACACGTGCTTCCGGACACCAAGAGTTGTCACTACCAAAGTTGACACCGTTGCTGCGCTTTTTGCCCAATAATTCCTTTAGAAGGGAGATAATTTTTCGGTAAGTATTTATCACTTCAGCGCCTACAAATCCCCAAATTATACATATATATGTTGGTTTTTATTCTTATGTGTTATAAGTAAAATTTTCTTTAAAAACAAGAAAAAGATAACGACGAAATTTGATGGAAAATATAACTTACCGGTAATTTAGCATCAATTAGTGCAATTTGTGAATTTGTACATATATTCGGTTGGTAATTTAAATCATTTTAAAATGAACCACATTTCATTTTCACTGTTTTAGAATGCATCTAATAAACAAATACATACATACATATGCCAATTGGAAGAAAACTTTTTATTTTCTTATCTTGTCGAAATATGTAACTGATAGGTACATATGTATTTAGGTACACGTCAGTAAATGTACACTTTGTTCGAAGTCAAATTCCTTTGAAATCAAAAAAAAAAAAAAAAAATACAAATAAAAATTAAATGTTTTTGATATTAAAATTGCTTAGGTATGTACATACTTTATATGGTGCATTTGTAGTTGTTTTATATTAGCTGAAACAATTCTTAGCAATATCTGTTTCTTGTATCCGTCTAGTGCAACGGGTAGGGTAAATGTGCTGGTTACCGGGCATTTAACTTTTTTCAACTTCATAATAAATTTTCTTTCATGCTTTCATACTACTAAGTATGTCAAAACATTAAATTGCAACTCATGATCATTAATTCGTTCTAAATGACTAAAAGTAGCAACAATAATAATGATAATTTATTGATTCAAACAAAAAATAAGCACTTAACTTATGACGAGCCCCGGGTAATCACATCTGCCGATTGCGCTTTTGTAAGTGTTGCAAACATCCGTCTTCGTAGGAGTCTAAGTGTAGAGAAATAAGTCCTCGCAACTCCAGAGTGCATATCCTGCCCATATCTCAATAAGAATATATCAGTAAAGGCGTGATCTAATTATAATAAGAGAGACGAGTTTATTTCCACCTTATTCTGAGGTCTAAGAAGGGAGTATCTGCCTAGAGACCGTCGACAAAGATGAGAAATTGGTTTTAATGTCAACCTATAGTCAGGTTTCCAGAGAGGAAGTCTGCGCAAAGCTACGAAGTTTTCTTCAGATTCAAGGATTATTTACTCATTTTTAATTAGTTTGTAAATTGTACGAGAAAATTCATTTATTTAGTTGTATGATATTTAAGAAAATTACTTATTCAAATATTATTACATACATATGTATATTATATTCGTTTAAAATAAAATACATATATATATTTTTTTATGAAAATATAGTACAAACTAAAATGAAGTATGAAACAAAAGTACGTTCCATCGAGCAGGAGAGAGAGGGTTTTACAGAAGAGGACTCGTTAGGCCACATGAAGGTATAGAGGGGTCCCAGATCACCTAAAATATAGCCATATCGTTTATGGACAATCGCCTACCGCTGTAATATTACGGATATATGTATAATATAACGTTGTAACACAGTGTTAAATGGTTAAATTTTGTTTTTTTTTCTCTGTCAGACAATGAATTTCCGCCAGTTTTTTTATTATTTATTTGGATTAATTTAAAGTTAAGTATAACATATAGAATAATGAAACAATGGGTTGTCCGGACACTGGAGAGATATTTTATTCGATATATTTTCAGTTACCGGACACAATAAATTTAACCTACAGTGGAATTTATCAAAAAAAATATTTTTTTCCTATACCAAACACCTTTTTTACATTTCTATAAGTAATAACTTATAATTATTCATTTATTTAAATGACTCTCCTCTCACACTGACACGTACAAAATAACAGTTTCTTACATAAAACCAATAACAGTTCTCTTATTTAAAAAAAAAAATTCTGTCTGGTAACTAGGGGTTCTCCGGTCACTAGCACACTTACCCTACATACAGAGTTAAATTTCATTCATTGATCTTTAGAATTAATGCTGTTGTAGTTTTAGTTGGAAAAGCCCCGTAAAAACAACATATTATATTATAATACATACGCATGTATTTATGTACATATATACGTACCTTCTTACAATTCTTAGATAATTGAAAAAATATTAAAAAATGCAGAAAAGATTATAATTTTTTTTGCGTACCTACCTATGTAAATACATACATAAGTACCTTGTATATACTCATACATATGTATGTAATAGGTGTACATATATTCGCTAGATCCCTTCTGTTAATTGCTATCTCATATAAATTTTTACACGCGCCATGTCCATATTTATTTTCATAGTACATATGTATGTATGTAGATATGCATATGTGGTTTTGTTGGCTTTCCCTCTGCCCACTATCGCAACAACACAATCAAAAATGCTAATCAGTATAATACATACATAAATAAGATAGGTACATACATAGGTGTGTGTATTTCCAAAATTAGCAATTCGCAATATTTTATTACACACAACGAGAAACGTACATCGTTTCAAAATAAACACAAATTTATTTAAACTTACTACATACACATGTAGAGTGAAAAATATTAAAAACAAAAATTGAAGGAAAAAAAAACATCGTGCAAAGTTTAGCCGCGCACTTTCATTCATTTTGTCAATTGCCTTCTTTTTTATACACTTATGCTATTTCAACGCTTACAGTTCTCCGAGTGAAATCACTCATACATACATACGTGTATGTATGTACATACGTGCCAACCTTCCTTTCCACCGCCAACATTCGCCCATCATTCATCATTCAATTGCATGTCCGCCCATTGCGCTGCCATCGAATATTCCTCATTCGTATTTTTTCACTTTTCGTTCACACATTTTGTTTTGCATAATTTTATTCGCTCATTCAATTTTCTTCTAACCACTTTTATTTGTATTTTTTGCCTTTACCCTATGTTCTTTTTTTTCTACAACTTTTTTCTCCCAGCTTACACTAGTATAAATTTACATTTTCCTTTTTCGCACCTACTCGCCTTCCTCTGCTCTGCTCAGTGTAGTTTTTTATTGTTCATTTACTCGCTCTTTCGCCGTATCTCTCTCACAGTGGTTGTCCACTTGGCGCTCCCTCACAATGTGATGGCGAACACTCTGCCAAAGACACGAGAGCTCATGCGGCGCTGCTGCTTTCCTGCGCCTCGTGTTTTGTTTACACATGTGTTTGGAATTAAGCGCGCAATTCTGCTTTATTGACTGTTTTTTCATTGTTTGCCGTTTGTTTCTGTCCACTTCTTGGCGTCTCTGCTGGGGCGCAACAATGCAGTTAATAAGTCGTCGCTGCCGAAGCGTTCGTTCGACGCTACTTTATTTTTTGTGTGTATACCATTTTTTATGAGTTGTGTTTTTAGTGAAGTGTTGGTAGCGTGTTGTTGCTGGCTTCGTTTTTTCTGTTCTTTCGTATTTTTTCGGTACGTAGGAGGAAGAAATTAATGTACATATATGTATGCAGATACTTACTTCCATATATTGTAAGTGTATGTATGTATGTATTTTCTTTGGCACAGTGGTAATGATTTAATTTTATTGACGATTTGATGAATTTCATATTTTTTATTATGGTTATATAATTTTGTAAATTGATTTGTTAGTAAATCTGTGCAATAAACTCAACCTTAAAATTTGAGATATAATTAGCCACGTAGCCGCTGAAGGGATTTTCGGTTGAGCTCCTCCTTCATTTTGTGGTCTACGTCTAGAAATGAAGTTGACCTATTGTTCATTGTAAGCCGCCTACGAACCGCAGATTGATTTGGCATACATAAGTGCAGAATACAGACCGTTAAGGTAGAACAAAATGAATTTATGGTAATGGTCCGTTCTGATTTAAGGATTTTAATTATATACTTTTTTTTGGGGACAAACTTTTATTTTCGTAGATGGGTGGGGCGAAGAGGGAATTTTCGAAAATCATAAAACGGTATATCTCAAAACGTTGTAAACCCAATTTTATAAAGATGAGTAAAATGCATATTTAGAAGGTATTGAGATATGAACATAAAAAATGATATCAAGTTTTTAAAATTCGGTGAACAACTTTTCAAAATACAGCGTTTTATAATTTTCGAAAATTTTCGCACCGTTTCTCCCCTATCTGCGAAAATAAAAGTTTGCCAAAGAAAAAAAATTATATCATTAAAATCAGGAAAACAGGCCGGACCATACCCACTTTTTTATTTTGCTCTACCTAACGACCGGCCGGCCAATTGTTTTGTAAGTTGCCAGCAAAGTTTCTTTGTCTTTCTAACGGTCTGTAATCTGAACTTCTTCCCATATTTTGTTTCATAAAATCGACAAACATTTTGAATGAACTTTGCTGCGTCCTTTGAGACGGACTAGACGATCTTTGGAAACTAATGCTACCATATGCCGAAGACAATATTCCATCTTTATGGAAATTTCAGCCAGACAACGATCATATGCATCATCACGTGAAGTGAAATCATGGTCCCAAGATCGCAATGTGGACGTCCTTAGCTAAGTCAATACCTAGGTTCTAATACTATCGAGAGCTTAGAGGCATAACAGAAAGGTAAATTTCGAAGACCAAAATAAAACCCAGCTATGGGAAAATATTCAGAAGGTTTGGTATGACATTCCTGTTGAAACTTGTCCGGGTCGAGTATCGATAAGCAGGAGTTTAACCCGCTACAATATCCAGATCTAAGTTGCACCAGTAAAAGGCGGATCTCTTGAGCTCTTCGTATGCTATGGGTGGTGATTTAACTCTGAGAACGCCATTCACAGGAAGGGAGTCTTTGAAGGTGTTAACTTACTCCTGGTGAATGGGGTTCAGTGCCTGTCTGTACAAACACCAAGACACATACCAACAAATTAGAGGAGGAGCGGTTACAAAGCGCCAATTATAATAAAAATAATATCTATGTATATTACTATTTATTAGATATGGACATTTTATAGCGGTGTAATGAAGGAAGAAATACTAAGTTAATTAGATTACTGTACTAAAAATTAATATGTAGGTTACATATGCATTCTATCATTCATCAATTTTATTTTCGTCGTCGAATCCGTACATATTTATTGCTAAAATTACTTTACAATAATAGAAATAAAATGGACAATAAACACACTTACATACATACATACAGTGATGAACTAAAGTATTGGCACAGCAAGATAGTTCAACTTTAGATCATTTTATATTTGCGTAAACAAGGCAAATCATTCGCAGAAATTGGTGAAATGATGGACAGAAGCCGCTACACCATAAGAAGCATTGTGAAACGATTTGAGGGGGTTTCATCTTTACAAAACGCAACACGTACAGGCAGGCCTAAGACTTTAAATGGCCGCGGACGCTGCCAAATAGTAAGAAAGGTAAAAAGAAACCCAAGATTATCTTCCACACAAATCGCAGCGGAAGTTAGGGAAACGTTGGGAAAGGATATTCATCCGATAACGGTCCGGAGAGCATTGCATGAAGCTAACTTTTATTCTCGTGTAGCTAGACGCAAACCCCTAATTTCAAAAGTGAACCTAAAGGAAACGTTTAGCCTATGCTAAGGAATACCCAAGCAAATGTACTGCGACAATGTACTCTTCTCGGATGAAAGTAAGTTCAATATCTTTCAATCTGATGGCCGTCAAACTGTGTGAAGAAAACTAAACTCTGAACTTCAAAAAGAGAACCTTTCTGCGACTATAAAACATGGTGGTGGAGGAGCCATTGTATGGTGCTGCATGTCAGCTGCAGGTGTGGGCGAGCTGGAATGCATTGACGACATTATGGACAAAAAATATTATATGGAAATTTATAAGAGGAATGTCAAAAAAAGTGCCGAAAAATTTAAATTACCAGAGTCATTTACATTTCAACACGACAATGATCCGAAGCATACCGCTCATGATGTGCGTATGTGGCTTGCACACCACCTTAAACATACACTGCCGCATCGCTCCAATGGCCTGATCTAAACCCAATTGAACATTTGTGGCAAGAGCTGGATAGGCGCGTTAAAATGCGCTCAGTATCAACAAAAGAAGAGTTGAAGTTGGCACTGGTGGAGCAAGGGCAGAAAATTGGTCTCATCAAAGCAAAAGCGTTTGGAAGCTGTCATCAAACATAAAGGCTTCGCTACAAAATATTAATTTCGTTAATATTTTACCATTATATTATAATTTTTTTGTGTTTTTATGAAGTGTGCCAATACTTTTGTTTGGTGAAAATTAGTATTTTTTTCATTTATAATTAGTATTAGTTTAACATAAAAGATAATAAAATGAAGTGAAGTGAAAATATATGAAAATGTGTCCCTTTGTCTAGCATTTTTTTTTTTTTTTCCAAAATTAAAAATATTTTCATAAATGGTAAAAAAAAGGTGTTAAAGTTGAACTATCTTGCTGTACCAATACCTTAGTTCATCACTGTATTTAAGTATGCACATTTGAAACAGCCGAATAAGAAGAATGTAGACGTCGCGTTCAATAAGTATTGGTTGCAGTCAACCCTATGCTTGGTACGCGCGGGCTCTCATTCAAACAATTATAACTTTTTTTTATTGTTGCGATTTCTTTATTCATTCTCTGCTTCTATGATCACAATAATAAACGAAAACAATAAACAGAACTTTGCGGACGCCCAAGCCAATATAGAATGATAGTGGAAAGGAGGGGATAGCGGACAGCGGACAACCCGCCGATTTGGCATGCGACCAACGAACGAGAGCGATTGACCAGAAATTTTTTAGAGGGTTGGGTAAAGGCATGTCAGCAAAACATTTCACTGTCTAAAAATGCATATATCCACATATGTGCATATATATGTAATCACTTAATAAGTTTGTACTTTAAAGAGAAGCTAAAAATTAGGACCTTCTTTACCATAGATACGGTTTTTTCATTTTTATTGTTAGCAAATTTATAATATTCACAAACGACAACGCAGTCGATGTCAGCAGAAGCAGAGCTGCATGAGAGGTTCACTGCATACCGAGACATCCTCATATATGCAGAGAACGAACCGATTACGCTGATTACACATTGAGAGCCGTTTATTTTGCTTTCGGCAAAAAAAAGTACAGCAAACCACGCTCTTATTATCTTGGTTGTATTTATTTGTGTTTATTTTTTAACGTACTGAAATGTAAACTTTGTTTTATAAAAAGAATTACATTCTAAAATATACATATATATATATATATGTATAGAAATATATATATCAACATATCAAAATATGCTAAACAAATACGAATTCTAATATGTGATTAGGGAAGCAAATAAAACTTTCAATGGAAAATAAATTCTTAGCCAATCGCTTCAGCTAAGACAACTTCAAAGCAAAAAAGTGGTGAAAATAGTAGGTCACGCGTGCCGCGCACATGCAACAGTGTTTACTGAGTTTTTTTGCTAAAGTATTTTTTGTTGGCTCTTGCATCTTCGGTGAGAGCATTGTTCCTGCTTTCTCTCTTTAGATGCAGTGATGGGTAAATTTTTTTTAATTTACATTACATTAAATCTTTATATGAAATAATTAAAGGCTTTAAGATTTCTTGAGTCGCATCGCACCGGAACAAATATTTGCTAGTAAGAAATTATTAAAATATGTTTTTTTTTCTTGTAAACCAAAGCTTTTAACATTGGTTTAACAGCGTTGTTACTGTTTGGGGCTTTCATACATACATATGTACATATGTGAAAGGCATTATTTTACTTCTTACCCGTAAAAACAGTAGATATTTTATGTAAAGTAAAAAGTTCGTTCGGTTTGTTTTTTTAATGAAAATGGTTCCAAACAGTTTTCCGGCTTATCTTTAGTTCCTTAGCAATTAAATAAGTGCTCACGTGACGGTCTGTTTGTTTCCACTATTTCCATGATTTTATCGCAATTTTCGACGACAGGGCTCCCGACTCGTGGTGCATCTTTGACATCGAAATTACCGGAACGGAACCTAGCAAACCACTTTTGTGCTACACTTTCGTTTACAGTATCGGGCCCATTAACTAAATTAATTTTTTCAGCCGCTTTGGCTGCTTTTTCGCCTTGATCGAAGAAAAAATGTAAAATATAGCGAAATTTCTCTTTGTTGATGTCCATCTTTGACGAGCGCTCACAACGTACTGAGTCAATCAATGCGAATAAAAACGTTTTCAGTGCCGTATAGTATGATGCGACACGTAATACTAGTACTATGGACAATAACGTCATCTCTTAGATAAAAACCGAACGAAATTTTTACTTTACCTAATACTATACATGCACATATGTTTGTTTAAATTTTGATTTAAATTTGCAATTAGTTTGGGTGTAAAACATTAATACCAGAATTTGAAGAATTTAATATCCTTATATTACCAAATTTTTAAAGAAATTTATAATTTTCAACAACAAATTTCATAATTTATATATTGGAATATAAACTAAAAGCTAATCAAATATTAATGATTTATATAGCAATAAATAATTAATTATTTATTCAGTTTACACTTATTCGGAAAAAATTGTGCATTTTTCTTAGTTTATTTAAAATTCGTTTAAAAAGTCCACACCGGCAACCTTGTAAAACAATCAGCTGATACCGTTTTACGGGAAAATTTCGTGCATCATGGGCGGTAGAAGGGTAACCGTTAGGCATTAGGCTTAAGTCCGTATGCCCTTTGAACTGCCCATAGAAAATATAGTTATGTCTCAATTTCGCAGCATTTATTTCCTTTTGTGGAGTTAGAAATTCAAAATCAATGGTTTTATTCCAAATTACGGAACAGAAACTGTATGTTCGCCAATTCAAATGTACTAAAAAAATAAATATTTTTCTTCCAGAAGTGTACTAAATACGGAGATTTCATTTACTGTATATGTATTTAATTATATTTTTATTTGATTTTGTACAAGCAAAACTGTTCTGCTGTGTAATTTCTTCCAATTTTCACTTTCTTCTTTTTTGTAATCGTCTGGCGTGTGCTATTTGGTAAGTAATATTCCTTTTTGTCAAAAATGTTCAAAATTTACTAGACATTAAAGCTTCAGTTGTTGCGTGTCCATATTTGTTTAATTATTCAAAATTATCGCGGTCGATTTTTTTTTGCGATATTTCACAATAAAATGCGCTTCACTAAGGTCCAGAAAAAGTACAATAATTCCAGCACTGCTATGTAATGAGTACACACATATATGTACGCTCTCTCTGAGAGTGTTCGATTTTTTTGTAGTAGCAATTCTGCTGGCGCCGTCGTTTCACAGCTGTTGTGTTTTTGTCGCGTCTATAAATTTTTTGTTGCTATTTGCAGTTTTGAATTTGCACACACTACTCTATGCACATAATTCTTATTTTTTGCCAGTTTTGCGATATCGGCAACAACAATGTAGGCACGTGCATGTATGTGTATGTATGCACATAGTGTAGATGAGTTTTTTTTAATGTGCGCATGAATGCATACTGTGCTGTATGTGTGTGCAACTACGTTTTCGTTGTTGTTGTTATATTTTTTTTTATTGATTTTTTTTAATGTGGTTTGATGGCCGGTTTTGAATTTTGGTATTTTTCTGTTATACTCTTCGTTATAATATTTTGTTTTTTGCTTTATTGGTAGAATAGGAGAAATTCGCAATGAATTCAGCCTTTGTAAAAAATCATATATTTATGTATGTATGTATGGCAGCCGTGGTAGCCGAGTGGTGGTTTGCATTGCGTACTGACATTCGGAAGGCACGGTGTCATCATCATCCAAAAGTTATGGAAAATTAATTTAAATAAAAAATTAAGTTAAATTTTCTAATTGCGGGTCCTCGTAAAAAAACCATCAGCCCTTCGGAGGCGGCTTAGTATAAACTGTAGGTCCCTCCATTTGTTGGAAAAACTTCAAGACGCAAAACCACAAATTGGAGGAGGAGCTCGGCCGAAAAATCGCTTAAGCAGTTACAAAGCGCCAATTATATACATACATATATATACAGCTGTGTTCACAAAAATAGCAGTGCGAGAAATGCAATCAAGTAATGTTATTTTTTTTGAAGTTCCGTTACGATTATTCCAACGTCTACGCATTGTTTTTGTAGAATGGAATGTGTATAAGGAAGAAACGAAAAAATCCCATTCGATTTGCGAGATTTAAGCAAATGAACAACTCTTTTTGCTAGAAGCACCAGTCTTTGGCTGTTCATTAAAATAGCAGTGCGTATCTTGATAAGTCAAAAAAATTTTATCAAGACGTTTAATTGATAAAAAGTAAGTGGTTTTGTGTTAGCGACTATTATGAACATTAGAAAACACTAAAATAAATTTATATTTTTCAACTTAGTGGGCAGGGGCAAGCATTGTACTCCTGAAAAAAGAAATATTATAGTGCAACTAAGAAACCACGGAAAAACATAAAAAGACATCCAAGAAATATGTGGATGTTCTGCTAAAATGATTCATAATGCTTTAAACTTTAAAGATATGCCCGAAAATCGTGGTATCCGACGTAAAACCACGCCTCATAAGGAACGAACTATTGTGCGATATAACAGGGCGCAGCCTTTTGCATCGTCCAGCAAGATAAAAAATGACTTAAGCTTGAATGTTAGTGGCTTTACTATTCGGCGACGTCTTAAAGAACAAAATCTCAAAGCGTGCCATTCACGAAAAGGTCCACTGTTAGCCACCAGAAATGTCAAAGCACGTTTGGAGTTCGCCAAAAGTCACCTTAATTGGCCCATTACAAAGTTGCAAAATATTTTATGGAGTGACGAAAGTAAAATTGTGTTATTTGGTGGAAAGGGCTCCAGACAATATGTCAGACGTCCACCTAACACAGAGTACGGTCCTAGGTACACTTTGAAGATAGTTAAACACGGCAGATTGAGTATTATGGTATGGGCATGTTTTTCTTACAGTGGAGTGGGCCCTAAATTCATGATCGATGGGATCATGGATCGATCTGTATATGTTAACATATTAGAAAATGTTATGTTTCCTTATGCCGATTGGGAAATGCCACTAAAATGGACGTTTCAACAAGATAACGACCCCAAACATACAAGCAAACTGGTCAAAAGCTGGATGGCATCAAAGCGGATCGACCTTATGTCATGGCCTGCGCATTCTCCGGATTTAAATCCAATTGAAAACCTATGGGGAGATGTTAAACGATATGTTGCAAATGCAAATCCAACATCTCGATCACATCTTTGGGAGGCTGTTCAGAAATCATGGGAGCGGATCCCTGTCAAGCGCTGCCAGGACTTAGTGGATTCTATGCCTCGCAGATGCCAGGCCGTAATAAAAAATAATGGGTACACGACTAAGCACTAACCCAAGCAAACAAATTAAAATAGTTTTTTGGAGTTCAACAATTTTTTTTTCAACCAATTCCACTGTTTTCATTACTCACTGCTATTTTTGTGAACAGCAGTAAACAGCACTTTTTTGTTTAAATTAAAAATGTAAAAATGTATTTTTTGTTTAAAATAATCACAAAGTTAAAACAAAATTAAATTTGTGAACATTCATTTATTTTTTGATATATAAAATTAAGCTTAAAGTTGCAGCTCATGAGCACTGCTATTTTTATGAACACAGCTGTATGTATGCATGCATGGGTTGACGCTTTTGTTTATTTTTGTAGCTTAAATTTTATTAATGCCCATTTTTCCGACGTATTTTGGGTTTTTTTTTTTGTCCGATATTGCATTGTATGCATAAGTATCTCCCTACATCAGGAACTTTAGACCTTATCACTATATCAAAACTTCAGTTGTAGTCTATTTTGGTGCCAGCCGATGTTTTGTTTGTTTTCAAATCATATTTTTAGGTACTCTTTCCCATTGTTCAGTAAAATTTTTTGGTTTCACTTTTGTGATTGCTACATGTGTACATACGTACCCATTGATACTATTCGCTTCATTTTTTCACTTTTTTTATCGTATAATCATAAAGGTTCAGTCAGACACAGCAATTGGTCGATTTTAAATTGCATGGCAAAATGAATATTTCTAGAAATTGCAAATTTTTACAATCGTTTATCAAAAATTTTCTTTAACAATTAAAAGATTCTTTGATAGCACTTTCAAGAGAGATAGCGCGAGCAATTGGAAATTTAATTTCAGATTTCAAATTGCTGATAAATGAATGTAGTCACAGATGCAATTTGCATTTTCGCAATTATAGAGTTAACCACACGGCGAAATTGAATTTTTTTTTTAAAACAAAATGCGTTGAACGAAATAAAAATTGTCATGTCTGATAGCACCTTAAGTTGTATCAATTTTTTTCTAGCTTATTCTAGCACACGCGTTTTTTGTTTGTGTTTGCAACTATTCGCATATTGCCGTATACATATATGTAGATATGTATGTATGGATTTTTTTGTTTTATTTAAAAATGCAACAGTTGATTCATAAAAAATTGAGTAATTATCAAAGTTGCTCAACAAGTGACACGCAAAAAAATGAAAATTGTATGTACATATGTATGTACATTCATAAGTATGTATGCAGATACGTGAAAAAAAGCAAAGCAGTTGGCCAACAACAAGAGCAACAAAAATTAGTAACAGGTTAATTGCATTTAATTATCCGATTGTTGTTGTTTGTCAATTTGTTACAAAGTAGATACGGTTATTTAAATATAAAATGCATGTATTTACATACATATGTTGTATGTCATTGTTTTAAGCCCCATTTAATCTATATGTGCATATGTATGTATGTATATTCAAGGGAGGGTTTTATGCTTTTGTTGTTTTAGCCGCAAAAATATTCCCCAAAGTAGTTTTTGGGGAATGTTGCGGGAGTTGCGGTCCTTGGCCGGATATAACTCCTGGTGGTTTCGGTTTAAGGAGTCGAATGTCGCGGGAACTTTTGGATTTTAGTCGCCTCTTACGATAAGTATGCCTTACCGCGGGAAAATTCTTGAATCCCTTCCCCGCAGAGGGATGGTATTACCACCCCAAGTTAGAAGAGTTGACACTGCATATCTCTTGATTACAATGATTTGGTTGTGGAAGGCAAATAAGTCACCAAGTGATGGATGGAAATTATTTTTCATATTCATAATATTCATATGCAAGACAGATACATATTTCAGATCTTTCAATTAGTTTATTTATGACCTCATAAAAAAATCTTTGTACCCCTCAACTCTTCTTTCATTTGTAAAGAGGTATTAATCACCCGAGCTCTGGGTTGTAGGGTGGGTAATTCAAAATATCGAAGCCACACACAACGCGCGTGATTTGTGTCTGCTTTAGTTGAGCATCGGCAAAAACAATTTTTCTTCAAGGGTTTCCTTTGCTTGTTTATATATAATGTTTCATATTAAATGGCTTTCCTCGGATAGTTGGGAGTCAAAGAGGTGATCTGACATGAGGTCCAGGAAACGAGCTGTTTCGACGGATTCGGTTGATTGGCTTTCGGGGAATATTGCGGAAGTGACATTCCTTAGCCGTATAAAAACCTGGGTCGCTCCGGTATAAAGACCCGTCTGTCGCGGGAACTATTTGATTTTAGTCGCCTCTTACGACAGTCATGCCCTACCACTGGTAAAAATTCTTGAGCCCTTAACCCGCAGGGGTTGTCGGTACGCCGTCCTGTTCAGCGGTTGCTCAATGCAGTCTTTTAAGTCGAGTACTCCCTTTTTGATATGCCTGTGTGTTTATTTTTCCCCCCGGTGCTTCCTGCTAACGTTTTGATGATTTGGTTGCGGTTCTGGAGTTTTGCGACAATTGCAGTCGTATGCGAAGTGACTCACTGTTGCTTCGGATTGTTTTTAGTCGGAATTTTTACGCCATCTCCTTTCACATTGAGTTTGAGCCGATCCTCCTTCGTCCAGGTGAAGAGGGCAGATGAGGATTTAGCAGGTTGTAACTGTAATTATCTTGCTGTGAAGAAGTTGGAAAGATAGTCGATATATCAGTTCACTTCCGAAAATAAGTCAGCAATATCCTGGCCAGAAGCCAATATGTAACAATTATCGGCATATGAGATCATTGAAACTTCTTCTGGTGGAGGAGCTTCAAAATATAGAAGTTAAACAACAGTGGAGAGAGGGTACCAACCTGCGGACCCCTTGCAATGAGGAGTAATCAAAAACCGATAGTAGCAATGAATGATTGACGGTGTCAAAAGCTTTTGACGGATCCTGTGCTATCAGGACAGTTCTCGCGCAGGGTAGGTTTTGATTGAGCCATTGGCTATGTGGATATGTAGGAGTTTAACCTACTGCAAGATTCATACCTAAGTTGCCCCAGTATTACGTGGGTCTCTCGAGGCAGGTCAAGCTCCTCGTCTGCTATGGGTGCTGATTTAACTCCAAGTACGCCATTCACAGGAAAGGAGTCCTTGAAGGTGTTAACTGACTCCTGGTGAATACCTTATGACGGTCTGTACGGCGTCCTTTAAATCTAATGCTCCCTTACTGATGTGCCTGGGTGGAGGCTCAGCCTTTATAAGATGTCTGTTGGGGTGCACCCTGTGCTCCTTAACTTTTGCTCAGGCGACATCAGGTTTCTTAAGGAAAGTGTTTTGGCAAGCCTATAGGTTCTTCAACTGCGTCTCGTTCGTCCCCGGTGCCCAGATCGGTGCAGTATAGTTGACGACGCGCCGTTGTGATTATGAGTTGTTAACTGGTTTTCCCGGTTTTAGTAGCGAGGCAACCCTACCCATTTTCCACATGTCGGGTATTATTAGGGTGGTCTCGTCAAGCGTTATACATTGAGAAAATTGTTTAAAGGGTACATATCTACATATATATAACTACATACATACATGAAAAATATAAAGGTATAATTTTTAGCAGAATTAATTGTCACTTAGCCATAAATTGCTGAGTTGTTTAATCGACAATCAAAATGGGAGAATGTAAAGCACGTACAATTCGATGATTAGGCATATGTCATATGTATGTATGTTGTATGTACATATGTACATATATATAAGATAGTTTTTTTACTTCACACCTCGACAATATTGCAAAGCGCCAAGCCAATTGAACATTTCTATTTTTTCCACTTTCAGCTGACACAACAGGCAGACGAGTTGACGAAAATAATTGGCTGGCGCCAACAACCGAATTGAATAGTAAACTAAAAAAAAGAAACGCTGCATTTTTTACCTACCGCTTTCGCACATCTTATTCGTACAGTAACCGTTGCAAATAACGGCTGCGTATCGCACGCATTACACGCTTAAACGCGGCGTAGCTTATCGCCGCCAACAAAGAAATGGCCGAACTACCCGCGCCCACTAGTGATTACCTCCATCGTTCGATTGACCACCTGCGCTCCATGAACGAACGCAACGTTCTCTCCTCACTGAGCCATCATTTGACGCCGGTCGAGTTACGCAATGCGGCACAATTGGCAGCGCACGACTACAAGCCCTTCAATATCAATGAATTTCGTCAGAATGTTGAACGTTTAGATTATTCATTGAAGAACGGACTCATACAGCAGCAGCAGCAATTGCTTGCCGATCATCAACAACAGCAGCAGCAACAACAACAACAGCAACAACATCAACAACAGCAAGCGCATGAACAACAGCAACAGCAGCATCATCAGCAGCAGCAACAACAACAACAACAGGTTCAGCAACAGGCGGCACACCAACAACAACAACAGCAGCAGCAACAACAGCAACAGTTGCAATTAAAACAATCGTACAGTCCGCCAAATTCACCAGCCACACCCACTATGACCGAACAACCGGAACAAAAGGTAAGTGACAGAGAGAGTTAACCTACTCGAACCTAAGACATGGAGTGAAATGTCCCTTGTCTAACAAAGAACACTCTTCTCTTTCTTCCTCTGCTCTAAACCGGCTCGAGACTTTCAGTCCATGTGTTATAGAAAATATAGCTTAGTTAGGTTATCCGACTCTGAATATTTCTGAGTTGACGTTGGAACGAAAAAAGGTAAAATCCTTAAATGCATTTTCGCGAAATCTCGTTTTTTTATATTTAACAAACGCAGCAAGAGAAGACAATATATAGGAAAACAATTTCTGGATATTTAGTTAGGTTTTCATGTTATTGATTCAAAGAAACTTTTTCCTTAAAAGATCGATGATTTCGTTGGTTGTGTAGAGCCGTCTTGTTCCGGAAATAAAAAATCATTAAGCAAAGTCGAATGTCCCGCCGCACCGTAAACCGCACCAAACAGTTACACGTTGAGGATGGAGAAGCCTTTCAACAATATATCTTAGGTTTTCCGAGTCCCAGATGCCACAGTTTTGCTTATTGACGTATCCATCGAGGTGGAAATGGGTCTTATCAGTCAAGATGATTTTTTATAGATAATTTTAGTAATTTCAATGCGTCAAATATCAAAAAATTACAGCTTCAAAAGTGACATCTACCGGAATAGCGAGCTATTCAAATTAACACCTCTTATTGGAAACCCCTTTAAATGGAAGCTTTTCGGTTTTTTTTTCAGTTTAATTAAATTTTCTTTTTCATATTTCGTTTTATATATATATATATGTACATATGTAAGTAAACAATTTTCTCGTTCCCTCTTGACAAAAACGCTCCCTTACTGAAAAACCATAATGCTTCTTCGTGAAAAAAGGCATTTTTTTAAACAAATTTTTACAAAGTCGCTAAATACATTATTTTTTATGAAAACATTTGGTAGACATAATATACTCTTTTTTTATTCGGTTGATTCAATATTTTGACAACTGTTTAATTATTTATTTTTTCATATTGCGGAATCTGCGAATCGTACACACGTTAAAGTTAGTAGTTAATTGTGATTTAATTGTGCAGATAAATAAATTTTGTCAGCTCTTCACCGCCATGCTTTAATAGCTCTGCCGGTAGGCCGACATCTCCAGCCGCTTTGTTATTCTTTAAGCACGCAATCACGATTCGAACCTCGAGTAGTGTAACGTCTTTTCCATCGTCATCGATTGTTTGCTCCAGTCTTGCAACCTACCGTAAGACGCCTTTCTTTTCGTAGAATTTTCGAGCAATAAACCTGTCCCCAGCTTTTCTTCATGCTCCCGAATTTTGCCCTTTTTTTTCCTTTGGTTCGGTTCGGTCTTTGCTGCATAGCAGCGGGTGCTTATCTCTGCTGCTACAAGATAGTGGTCTGAGTCGATGTTGGGTCCTCGGAGTGTACGCACGTCAAGAACACTGGAGAGATGTCCTCCGTCTGTCACAACATGATCGATCTGGTTTGGGTTTATCGATCTGGAGACAAATAAGTTGGTTAATGAATTTTCTTGTGCTGGAATCGATTGCTAAAGAGAACCATATTTCGGGTTCCGGCGAAGTCGTCAAGCACAGCGTAGCAATGAGTACGCTACAGGCGCTTATTAAAGGTATACTTTGTCACATCATCCTTCTTTTCCATCGTGGCGTGGACGGAAGTCAACGTTGTGCTGAAAAATTTCGTTTTGATGCGGATTATTGTGTGTGTTGTGTGTCACCCACCGGAGTGAATGCGGCGGAGTCTCTCTCCCGTCACAAATCTGACACAAAATTCGCGCTCCTTTATATGTCAGCTGTAGTACATGTCACAAGAACCAACTCGATTTCGACCTTGTCCCATCCATCGCACTTCTAGGACGACGGTGATGTCGGCCTTTATTTTTATTAGGACATCATCCCTTTGTACTGCTTTCCAAAATACAACCATTTTTAAGGGTGTGTCAAAACTCCCTTGCCACTACTTATACAACCTTTAATTATTGAATCATGCATATGTATATGTATACATACGTGTACACCTGCTGTAAAAATAATAGCATCGCTAGTATACCTACTAGATTTTTAACAGGTAACAAAATCTTATTCATTCAAGGTTTTGCAATTTTATTCAAAATGTAAAACAATATGTATGCATAATGATAAAATGCAAACGAATCCCTTTTAAATTCAGATTAGTACCAACAATTCAATATTTTCAAAAATCTGAAAAAGTAATCTGTCAAAACAACAGCACTCTTGGCACTCTGTCAAAACAGCAGCACTGGTCATCTTGACCTAAAAGTAAAAATATTAAAATTGTATAAATAGCGTTTATTGTGGTTTTAATATGAGTAGCTATCCTTACGTATTGATTTTAATATTTTTTTTTTTTGTTGCGTTACTCTTGTTGGAAACAAGTGGTTTGCTGCGTCTTCCCATGGAATTTACCAAGTTCTGACACTTCTGTAATAAAATGGGATGCCAGTCCTGTTGCTCTGACTCCCAAAGATCATTACTGTTAGTCGGATACATTTTTTTTTTAAGATCAGCCCATAAAATTTCGTTGGGGTTTAAATCTGGGGACTGTTCAGGCCATTCCATCAAAAGGATTGTCTTATTTCATGACCCAAATCAGTGGCACATTTTCAGAAGTATAAGACAACGTTACTTCCTCGAGTATTTGAATGTATTCTGTAGCATCCATGATGATATTTATGCGGTGAATAGGCTCATCCCCATATCATGATACTGGAATCTCCACGTTTTACAGTCTTTGCGCTCAATTTTCTTTTATATTCAGAGTTTGGTGGTGTTCTAACATGGGATCGAGGACACTTTCTGCCAAATAAAACTCCTTTAGACTCATCTGTCCACAGAATACTACGCCACCTTGCTTGCAATAACAAAAGAGGCACTTTTGTTGGACTGTGGGCTTTTAGATTATACTCTCTAAGTCTGCTACATACTGTCTCAGTGCTTATCGGTAGTTCTGATTCCTGTTTTACTTCTGCAGTGATATGAACGCAGTACTATGCGACTGACCATTGTGGGTGCTGTTACTGTTTTTTCGTCCATATGTTTCGGCCTTAAATTGAAAAGTAATTGCATTTCGTATCATTTTATTTAAGCAAACAACAATATTAGAAACTTGGAAGTACATTTTCCCCTCCGAAATTAGTTTTATTTTATTAATTTTGCGAAACTAGAGTTACAAAATTCTTTAAAAAAATTATTGCTATTGGACCGTTTTAAATTGTTTTAAAAAAATATTTTTCAAAATTGTAACCTTTATTTTAATTTATATTACTAATGCTATTATTTTGACAGCTCCCACTGAATGAAATAATGCTTTTGAATGTGTTTTAAAATAAGCAACCGTTATTTCGACAAAAAAATTGTTACCTACTGAGAGAGTGTACTTCTAGTAACGTGACTGTAATGTTGTGGAGAAAACAATATGAGAGTTATTGCCACAGAATTGAATAGTGATATTAAATGCCTGAAGTGGTGCTATTATTTTGACAGCAACTGTGTGTATATGTATACATATACATATAAACAGCTTTGTCCTGAATGGCTGAAGGATCAACCAACAGCCTAAACCACGACTTACACGAAATTAGGTTCAGAGGTAGCTCTATGCCTGGATTCACATGAGAAACAGTTTTTATTCCGGGAAATGAACTTATGATTGATCGAAATCTTACGAAGTCATGGGCGAACCCTAGTACTAAATAAAATACAGAAATCTTACTTTTAACTTATTTTATTTTGAATGCCAAGAAGATGGATTTTTTCTGGTAGCACGCTTAATGTCAAATAGCTAAGAAGCCGGAATGAAACTACCTTTAAATTGAGTGAGATAACGGTAGCAACCAACAACAAATAGCAGGTTCTAAGTTAGTTGTTGTTGTTGTATCGGTTTACCAACCCCGCCTAAGAACAGGCTATTTAATCTAAATCATAGAGGTCATCTAACGGGAGGTCGAGGAAACGAGCTGTTTCGACGGGTTCGGAGAGAGGGGGGTTAGATGTGTTGGTTTTAGGGGCCATGTAAAGAGGTGATAGTGTGAGAACTCGCTACATGCGAGACATACGTTAGGCATGTCGGAGTAGAGTCTGGATAGGTAAGAGTTTAGCCTACTACAATATCCAGACCTAAGTTGCGCCAGTATTACGCGGGACTAAGTTATATGTTTGCTTACATATTAAAACTTTTAAATATGCATGTGTGTCTAATATTAGGACCTGTTAGGAGACATTGCAGAGCTAACATATCACTCGAATGTCTTCTCTCAAGGGTTAATGAAGTTTATTTGTGATCACGGGGAACTTTTTGAGGCACACATGTCTCCCTGATGCCAAGTAAGAGTAAAATTGGACAAAATACAGAAAGCCACAACAAGGTGTGGCTGAATTTGCTGGTAGTTTATATAAGTGCAATATTATTATAATAGGGTAATTACTTCAAAAATTAAAATATTATTCCATATACAGGGTGCTTCAAAAAAATGTATACACACTTTGAACTTCCATAGAAAATTTATTTACCGTTCTACAAAGTTAAATTTCAGGAAAATAGAAAGCTGAAAGTCCAATGTAAATGAAACATAAATAACAAATGTTAATACTGTTCAAATTGGTGACCTGCAGCATCAATACAATTCAGTACGAGTCACCACTGATTCTGTACATCGTATCAAAACGTCCAATGAGATTTCTATACACACTGCTTGAATCTCATTCCAAAGAATGTCTAGGTTACGTGGTTTACGTTTGTACACCTCATCTTTTACTGTGCCCCACAAGAAGAAATCCAGTGGAGTAAGGTCTGGAGAGCGTGCTGGAAACTCGATTGGCCCCCTGCGTCCTATCCACTCAGAATTGTATTGATGCTGCAGGTCACCAATTTGAACAGTATTAACATTTGTTATTTATGTTTCATTTACATTGGACTTTCAGCTTTCTATTTACCTGAAATTTAACTTTGTAGAACTAGAACGGTAAATAAATTTTCTATGGAAGTTCAAAGTTTATATACATTTTTTTGAAGCACCCTGTATAATAAAAAGCTCTCTAAATGTTCACTTATGCCATGAACTGTATTGATTGTGATATCGGAGTTTCGTTAAAGATGCAATTATTTAACTTGGTGTATCTTTTAATGCTTACAGTAAAATTTAATGACAATTTTTTCAAAATCTATGGTCCGCGTCTCTCGCTGCATGGGGTTTATTTCTTCCTTTTAGTTAAGTTACAAAATGATGAGCAAAGGTTGAAATGCTTCACAGAAACGTAAAGACTAAGGTGAAAATGCCATGAAGTTTTGTATAAAGAGCTACATTATTTCCCCTTCACAATAATTTATCATCGCAAAGAGCTTCTGATCTGTTCCCCATCTAGTTTACCTTTATAAGTATTCGTTTCTTTTTTTATTCTCGTTTTAGTACGATCCACATGCTGCCAATGTGGAACAACAACAACAACAACAACAACACACCGTAAGTCACAAACAACGCAATCAACAAGGATCCCCCGAAGGCCGCGACGTCAAGCCCTACAAATGTACACAATGCCCAAAAACGTTCGCCAATTCATCTTACCTATCACAGCACACTCGCATCCATTTAGGCATCAAACCGTACCGTTGCGAGATCTGCCAACGCAAATTCACACAGCTGTCGCATCTGCAACAACATATCCGCACCCATACCGGTGACAAGCCCTACAAATGCCGTCATGCCGGTTGCCCCAAAGCCTTTTCGCAACTCTCCAATCTGCAATCGCACTCACGCTGCCACCAAACGGACAAACCATTCAAATGTAACTCCTGCTATAAATGCTTCACCGACGAATTGACGCTTCTAGAGCACATACCCAAGCACAAAGACTCGAAACACTTGAAGACGCACATCTGCAACCTGTGCGGTAAGTCGTATACGCAGGAGACTTATCTGCAGAAGCATTTGCAAAAGCATGCCGAGAAGGCGGAGAAACAGCAGCAACGTCAGGCGAACTCAACAGCTAATGCGCAACACCATGTGCCCGCTGGCGGTATTGGCCTCAATTTACAGCGACAGGTGGTGATGAATGCCGCTGCCGCTGCAGCCACAAGCGATCCCAATTCGTATTGGGCGAAGGTTGGCGCTGATAGTGCTGTGAATGCCGCACAACTGGCTGAGGCTATACAGCAGCAACAACAACAAGCCGCTGCGGCCGCAGCAGCTGCAGCCGCGGCTGCACAACAACAGCAGCAACACGCACAAAATGGTTACAATTTTGCTGCGCTGCAACAGCACCAACAACAGCAGCAGCAGGAACTGTTGCAACATCATCAGCGATTGGTGAATGGTGGTGCGGGCAGCGGTGGCGATAGCGCTGGCAGTGGCAATACGCCCAACCATTCACATTCGCCCAACGAAGAGGGCGAGGACTTGGTGATGCGTCAAACGCCGCATCATCTCCAACAACAGCAGCAGCAGCAACAGCAACAACAACAGCACCAACATCAGCAGTCACACTCGCCAAATCCCCTTCTTATGGGCAATGCAGCAGCAGCGGCGGCGGCGGCTGCAGCCAACTATGATGTGAAAACGACCAGCGCCTTTACGCCAATCAACACGGCGCCACCGCATTTGAATGCACTAGCTGCACAACAACGTCCACCCGCCGCAGCAGCGTACCTGTATCAGCAAAATGCCGCAGCGGCAGCCGGTTTTCCAACACAACTCATATCTCTACATCAAATACGCAACTATGCGCATCAGCCGAGTGCAGCAGCAGCGGCCGGCCTCTTGGCGAGCGATCACTTGCTCGGTTTGACTGGTGTGACTGCGGGCGGTGCTGGCAAGGACAAGGGTCAATAGTACGCCGCACATCATGGCAGCGGCATTGGCAATAGTGATAGCGGGGGCGGGTATCGGTCGAAGAAAATGAAAAAGAGACACCGTGAACGCAGTTGAGTTGACTGCGGGACACAGGATGGCAGGAGGGCGCACAGCGAACTTAGTGCAGCGTTTGAGGATGCCAGGTCGAAGTACAAGCAACGTGCGCAGTACATGCAGAGCTACACTATCAATAACAATAACAGCAAAAGTAACAACAAAGAACAGCAACTCAGGTTATAAAGAAGATAAAGAAGAAGACAAAGCATTAAATATGAGAAAAGGTAGAGAGAAGTATTAGTCGGTAGTGCAATCCCAGCAAAGTAATAGGCCGTACATAATAACTGTAGATGGGTAAAGATGATATTCGCAAAGATATGCTGCTACAATTACAGAATACTACTTCCTCCACGCTGATTCTTGTACTTTCTGTTTTATGCATGCAAATAATACCACCTACAATGCGGATACATACATACATACATATGTATTTATGTAAGGAATCAGGCACCTGTATATTTTGCACTTAATCATCGCAGGTGCTTCTTAAATTCTACTTTACGTACATACATATGTATTCTTCCAATATGCTACATAGACGCACAAACAGAGCGTACATACATATAATTATTGCTTTGTTGCGCCTGCGCGCATTTACAGTATACAAATGCTATAACATATTGTAGCTCATAATTAATGTAATTACTCGTAGTTACCGTTTAGCATTTAGATAATCGTATTGTAGCTAAAAGTAGTTTGATAAGCCGAATTTACTTTATGCATCGTAAGTATCTTTTAAGGTTAGCTTGTAGAAGTGAAGAAGTGTATACACACGAGTACGTAGATATAATATGTATATGTATACTCGTATATGTATACATATGTGTATGCAATTTTATTTCATTGTATGTATTTAGTATTCTTAATGTATTTGTATACGATAATATTTTTTTAAACTCTCTAATTTTTAAATACAAAAATTTAATTTTATTTAAAAAATTAAATTTATCTAAAATTGTATAACTTATTAAGCTTTCTTTATGAAATGATTTGTGTATATACCCACATATATACTCGTTTTTATAGTAACGAATTTATCAATCTCAATAAAATTTCGATAGATTTTTATGAAAAGAATATGCTTTTTAGTATTTTTGTTCAAATATGATTGTAGACTATTCGGATCAGATTTTTATCTCACGAGGGCATCACAATACATTGAAAGCTGCAGTGGCAAATAAGGGTTCTTGAGAATTTCCTACAAATATGAAGACAGTTTTCGATTGAAATTTTTTGTTTAACGCGATATTTATCGTTACAGTGCAGGCTTGGTTTTTACCAACATGAAGTTACTTTGGCAGCGAACCTTTCATTCATTGTAAAAATGATTATTCAGTTTATGTTATGTTTGGTTAGATTTCGTTTGGTTTTCAATTTGGGGAAGCCTGAAAATCTTGAGAATTATGATTTTCTGATTGTGGTTTGCGCGAAAAAAGAGTAAAACAAAGAGTTTGTTGCTTTTAAAAGCCAATTAATTTTGCATGATTTTGACAGCCGTTACAATAAAGCAAAAACAAAATACACGGTAATTGTAAAGCGAATTTATAGAAGTTGTAACATCATATGATTGCTTGTTCTTCCTTCCATTTCGCCATATTACACAAACAAAGTACATGAGCAAAAGGTTTTGACATTTCGAACGCACGATTAGACAAATTTTGCGAGTTTCGTTTTTGACATTTCTATTCTATGATTAAACAAAAAATATATATGTATATGAAGTTTTTGTTTTTGTATTCTTGCCTTGTGTGAATTTGCTTTGGGTAAATGTATTTTTCTGCAACTCTCACCATTATGAATTGAAAAAGTGCTTTAAAAAGTTAAAATCTTTAAAAAATTTATTTTGTGAATTTTTGAAAGGAATATAAAAAAATACCGGCTGATACGTTGTGAAAAAGATTGGAAGGGAAATTTGTGCATACACGTACGTATATTTCACTATACTCAATGGAAAAAAATACAAAAGAAATAAAAATAATTAAAATACATCGTCTTTGTTGTACTAGTTCTCCTGATGGTCCTTGATAAATTTATTTTGGTTCTTATTATTATTTATCATATTAGTCTATCTTTTATACATATGTATATTCTTTTAAAAATCAAATTATTTTTATGTGAACTTTTGAGATTGAAGATCATTAAATCAAAAAGGGTCCGAAATGTAGAATTTTTTAGTCATAAATTTAGAGTTCATAGAATGTTGTTTGAAGAGCAGCTGTTGCTTTCAATATGTGTCGAAATCAGTTGATTCTTGAGAACTAAACCTTAAATGATTTTATCCACACTATTTTTGAATCTTCTACTTATCTTCGAAAACAGCAAAATCAAGTCAGTTTCATAACATAATTTCAAACAGATATTGATTTTCAATTCTGATAAATAAGCAGTTCACTGTCGGTTTCTGAATAATAAGTTTAAGTCGAGCTTAAACCGATTTAAATTTTTTATGTATAAATTAGAATAATGTTTAAAATTTCACATAATTTTTATTGGGTTTTCAAATCGCAAAAATTGTTGAAGATTATGTACTGGATGAAGATTATTGCTCAGCAAGACCAATTTAAATTGATAATTAAACATTTTCGACGGATTATCTTAAATTCCGTAACTAATGTGCACCAGAAAATTTTAATTTTAATAAAACTCATAATAATTTAATAAATAAAACATCTCTAATACTTTGAGAACATAACTTAATAAAGGCCATAGGACGGTACGAAGAATAAATCGAATTCGGAGGGTTAGCGAAATCATTATTTTGCAAAATGTTGTTATCAAAAGATAATTGCATCGGTGAGGAATAAGAGTTAGAGAGCATTTGAAACATGCAGCATCGAATTATTTTTTCGGCACCTTCATTTTCTGAAGGCCCTCTGGGTCCTATTTACTATACATATCGTACTGTGACCTTTGGAATCGTAGACTTTTCTGTAAAAATTTAAAGGCGTAATGGTATGAAACTAATTATAAAAGTTCCAGTTTTATACTATACAGTCTTTGATAAATATTGAACGACCATTCAATGAAATTGAATATACTTAAAAATAAATATAATTAAAAAATAGTTTTGTTATTGCTAAAATGCATAATAATCACTATAAGCAACTAACACATTTTACGAAAATGATCCGTAAGCATATTGATAATTACGCCTGAATATTGCACTGGTTAGTGGAATTTTTAAGTTAACGTTGTCTACTTCAAGAAATTTTAAATTTTTTGTTTCAAGATTCAAAAATTGCTTGCTTTTTTCCACGCAGGTTTTTTTTTTGTATTTGACTGCAGGTTTTGCTATATATAAATTTTAATTTTGACGTAAGTATCTATATATATATACATATATACATACTCGTATACATGCCTTTTCGGCATTTCTAAATAATGTCATATTTTTAATCTGCAAAATAGTTCTCAAAATCGTTTTATTTGAATACTTATCGTATACGACTTTTTATTTTTGTATCTTTTATGCAATAAATATTTTCTAAGAAAATAGTAATTTTAGATTCCCTTAAACAAACAGTTGAGAAATGTCAAGCACAAATAACATTTAATATACATAATTTAAAAGTGTATATTTGGTCATTTAAGCGTACAAAAATTAGCAATAAGCCTGCAGCAATGAGAAGAAATGCAGGCCATCCGTAAATTAGTATGAGTGAAAGCGTGAAAATGTAAAAATTAAAGAGTTAATATAAGGAAATAAAATCTGAAATTGTAAAACGAAACACATTAAAAGTGGAATATTTATTCAAGTACAGATTCTTCTGCAGGCTTTTTTTAATTCTTTTTCTTGAAATATTTATGTGATTGGTAAAACTTAGATGTAACGGCAAAAAATATTTATTTTCCTTAATTACAAGTCTAGATTTTTTTGTATTTATTAAATTGCTTTACATTTTATTGCAAATTAAAATGGAAGTGCTACTGTTTCAAATTTTGCAATAATAAAGAAAATACATTAATTCAAAAAAATTTAAATATTTTTTATAGAAAATATTGACCAACTTTTCATTTATTTGAATCACTTCTTCGGCCTCTGTACCATCGGAGAAAGCTGTTGAAAATTTCAATAACTGATTCTCTTAGCTTTTTACTGATTGCAGTAGGAATAATCGCATGGCTTGTGTTTCTATGTAACAGGCATGTAGCAATTCAATAACGGACTCGCTTATGAGCATGTTTATAAGGTTTTACTACCCTGCTGGTGTTTTTTTTTTCTTTTAAATAATAATTTATGCTAGGCAATGCTTTCTCACATAAAATAATTGAATATCTTGAATACTTCTGAAAATAACTTTTGTATTTATTTTGGAAAATAAAGAAATCTTTACCAAAGTTCTACTACTCATATAGTTTAACCTCTTATAATATTTTCAAGCAAATGTTAATGTTAATATAATGTAACCTCCTCAGTATTTATTGTATACAATAGTTTTACATTGATATTTTTAGTAATAATAAATGAAATCCCCTGTACGCGTATTTAGCGTTGGAACAAACATCAATATAAAGTAACGGTTGTTAACTTCAAAACTGGGTTTAAGACATATTTTCGATTGAAATTCAAAAATTATAAATTATTTTGAAATCAATTACACATGCTCTACTAGTGTAGTACAAAATTGTAAATACATTTATTCTTTAGTTTTATTTTTAAATTTATTAAAAATGAATGTAAAAGCAATATTTGCTAATTGCATAAAATGTAAATTTTCTTATAGATAAATGTGTAAACTTAAGTTTCATGCAGAAATTATTGATAACCACTTGAAATGCTACTCTGAAATGAACAGTTAAAGAGAAGTTACGTGTATTGTTTAAGAACTTTCATCAAATACATGTATGTATGTATGTACTTTTTATATTTTTATATACAGCTAATTTTAATTTATAATTCTATACTGAAACACAACTTTTTGTAAAATAAAATGCTACTTTTAATATTTTCTGTTTTGTTTTTTTTTTTTTGATATACCATAAAAGGTCTCAATTTCATGTGTCTGTCACCAACACTCATTATAATAATTTTAAATTAGCATTATTTCTTTTATTCATAGAGTGCTAATTGAAATTGTATCATTATAATTTTAAATATTATTACGTGTACATGGAAAAAGGTGTGGAAATAAAAAAAAAAACAAAACTAACAAAGAAAAAAATATATCCACGAAATACTAAAAACATTGAAATTGTAAACTGCAACTAATTGCATTACATAAAATTAGTGCTTAAATATGAAGAGAATATATTTGATTAAAAAATTTAACTGGTTTGATTTTGAACTTTTACACTTTGTATTTATTGGATTATCCACATTATCACACACCTCCTAATGGCTGGGACCCTACAATTTAACACCAGTAAGTAATGCAATTCAGTAACTTCTACCGAAGCGATTTGTCGGATCACAAACTAGCGAATTTTGATTGGTTGCACTAACGATTATGCGATTCTCCATGCAGTGTATGCATTAATTCGTGCGGTTTTTTTTTTCGAAAATTATTATGAAAAAATTGTCTTGATCAACTCCTAATTCTTTTGCAAGTTCTTCTTACGTCTGGCATGCATCTGCGTCGGGCAATATCTCCAATTCTTCGTCTTGAAATTTTTTTGCCGTTGTCGAAGTCGAAATTGTCACTTTTAAACCGTGCAAACCACTTTTGGCACGTTCGTTCGGCTAAAGCATGGTCACCATAAACGTACAGTAAAAAACGACGGCTTTCGGTAGCACCTTTCTTCATGTTAAAGTAATGGAAAGAACTCCCCGCAAAAACACTTTATCTGGTACAAATTTCGACATTTTCAAATGAATGAAACAAATTGTTGTTCACGCTAAAACAAATGTTGGATTTCCAGGCTGACGTTGTTATTGGTGTTGATGCTGGTCCCTAGATATGTGAAATTATCTACGGCCTGGAAGTTATGACTGTAACAGTGTCTTCAGAGAAAAGTCGCAAATACGATGACTGCTTGTTTGATGACAGAAGATATTACGTCTTGCCCTCATGCACTACCAGACCCATTCGCTTCGGTACTTTATTAAGTCTGGAGAAAGCAGAACTAACGGCATACGCACTTGTAAAAGAGTTTATCTTCTCCATTCAGCTCTGCAGCTAAAATATTCTCCGGCATGAAATTAAAGAAATCACACGATGTCTGAAACCTCATTTGCTATCGAACGGCTCGGAGAGTTCCTTCAGTTTACGCAGTCGTATAAGTTTTGCGAGGAGACCAAATTCCGGTATAGCGTCGTAGAGGCAGCTCCTTTTTGTGCCGTCGAAGGCTAATTTAAAATCGACGGAAAGGTGGTGTGTGTCGATCCTCGTTTCACGGGACTTTTCCAAGATTTGGCGCTTGGTGAATAACTGTTCAATGGTTGTCTTAACAGGTCTAGGTAGGTCCAATCGGTTTGTTGACGGTGGGCTTTAGTCTTTCACACAATATGCTTTAAAGAACCATATACATATGTGGTAATTGGCGCAGACTGTGGGATTGGCCTTTTTGTGGATCGGGCATGCTTTCATTCGACCATATTTTGTAAAGAAGGTGATGTATGCACCTGAACAGTTCTTCATCGCCGTATTTGCATTTAATAGTGCTAAAGCTGAAAAAACATTTTAAGAGTTATATTATTACCTGTTTCTCTGTATATATTGCATTTCTTCTGCCTTTTAGTTGGCTATCAAGTTGAGAAACGAATTATTCAAGTGGAAATGTTTTTGCACTTTACGCAGCATACATCTATCCAATAATGAAGGGTGTGATACCTCCTCATCTGGGGCTGAAACGTATGCCAAATACGTGTTTGTAATTTTATTTTAATTTGTATAGTACTTAACTTATCTACTTTACTTTAATTTAACCTTTGTCGATGGCGCTAACAACTTTTCGTCGTATGATGATACCTAAGTCCTGGTACTAATCTATTCGAAAAGATTTTTTTTTTAATCGTTTGATTGTCATGGAAAATACCTTTTCTACCATGGAATGCACTTGGGTTCCATCTCTCCGAAATAATCAAATTTATGGTTCGACTTATTTGAAATTTATCACAGGGTTAAGTATTTGCCTAAGTTACCATAGAGAACATTTTCCTTCCAGGAATTGAGTCTGGCATCAATCTATTTAAAAAAATCATATTTATAAAATAAATATGTGGAACATTAGTGAATGGCTTTTTGCCTATTCTAGTGATGAGATGGTTTGCCTGATATATGGAACCTAGATATATATTATTAGCTTTACTCTATATAATAATAGCTTTACCCTAGGAACTAGAGTTTCGATATTTTAAAAGAAATAATTTATATAATTAAATAACCAACTTAAAAATCAATTAATTATCTTATAATTGTAAGAACAAATATGAAACTCAATGCGAACGATGGCGTGGGTAAAGTCTAGTCGTACATAAATGTGGATGTAACTCAGTCCATTAGCATCACCGCAGGCAGCCCGTTTGCTTTTATGAGTTTGCACAGCAGGAACACCAATTTTTATGGATATACAATATTATCGATCTTTAAGTGACTATTGCAAATCTATGTACGAGTACAAGACCTTAGTATTATATTTGTGGTCTGATTACTTGGAACCTACACTTTTTCTGCGTTGTTGTAAGTAAAAAACCCTGGTTTTTACCAAAAATTTTGATTAATAAAAACAGGTATGCCACTTTGAATACTTCATCTGTTATAATAATCTTAAAATTTGATAGCATTCAAAATTTTGGTTACATTAAAAATTTAGAAGAACGGGGGATATCAAGGGTACACTAGGTAAGTAATTATAAAGATCTCAGTATATTTATTTAATTCAGATTTTTTACGTATAGAACATGATTTTTTGTTGCTCAATAATAATAATAATTGCGCCTGCCTTTTTATTATAAACTAATTACTTAACTCTTTATAACCTTTATCTAGCAAGATAGGATAAGGAGGTACGTGTATGCATCGCGTGTTTTTAATCAAAACCAATTGAATGAAAAAATAAAAGCCTTCGTAGCTTATTCAGAATACTTTAAATCCGATTCGAGATATTTTCATAGAGTTCATTGTCCTTCGTTTGAATGTGAAAGGCCCATAAATCGTTCTCTCTCGAAAACTCCTAGCGACGACTCATCGAATGTTGTCTTCATCTATTCTTTCGCATCATATACATAGTAGAACGGAAGTGGTAATGGGTGACTTGTACAATGCTATTACACAACGATAATAAAATATATCAGGTTATACTTGGAAAAGAAAAAGGCTTTAATAATGGTATACTCCCGATTTGTTTTTCTCTGCTCTCAAAGTCTCATCCGCAGGCAAGGTGAATCAAGTTTTACCTATGTGCAATAGCCTCTAGAGTAAAAGTACGTACTCGGGTCAATCTCACTGAAAATCCTTTGTACTGTGATTTGATCAGGTCTAGATTTGTAGGCTCCACGAAGAAAATTCACAAAATTAACAAATAAATTAGGTGGTAGCTATTTTCTGTATCTGAAAACTTTGTCTAATAATTATAAACATCGTAGCATGTTTTATAATATGTATTGTACATAGTCCGAATAAATGCATAAAGATTGGGTTATAGAAGACAATACTCATTTCTGTTGGTTCAATCTGATTTTGCGTGTTTGGTAGTTTATTTTTGAGAAATTAAAATATCTAGGTTTGAGACTTCAGCTAATCAAGCAGCAGCGGCTACGCTGGTTAGGTCATATTTTTTACCCTTAAACTTTGTTTTCGTTTTGGAAACAAGTAATAATCATTTGTGGCCAGGTCCGAACTGTAGAGTGAACGATATAAAATATTATTAACCTACGCTTATGCAGGGCAGCCCAGGCAACGCGGCTCTTGTGCACGGAGGCGTTGTCGTGGGAGAGCAGCATTCTTAGCAACCATTTTGCGTTAGTCATGCCAAAATGATCGTGCAGGATACTCCGATTTTAAACTTTTTGGGTAAGTTCTGGTCTTCAAGGGATTCCCTCTTTGCTTAAATAAACTGTGCCACTTGTACATAGTTTTCATTATTTTAACAAATTCGATATATTGAGGTCCGTTCTAACATTAAGGTTGCACTGTATATACATATACATATGTTTTTATACATACATATATTCAAAAAATATATTTGCTAAAGTAATTAATTTCGCCCAAAAATGGGCAATTTCGTTAATGAAATAAAATAAATTACAGATATATATGTACATATGTATATAGGTATATGTACATACATACTTTCAAATTTGCATGTGTACCAACGAATCCAAAAAAAAATCTATACATACATGTTTATAAATATGTGTGTATATAGGTAATATAAATTTATACACTCTTAGTTAGATACATAGATGTATGTACATACATATATACATACTTATATAAATAACCGAAACTGAATAAAGATGAAAAACAAGTTTTTACTTGACAATCTAACAGAAATTAATCAATGTCGGATTTGTTAGGAGAATTAAATTACTACAAAATGATGTTAAAAGAGAACTATACTAAATAAAATTCAAAATTATTTGGTAGAAGCGAAGAAGAAAGTTAATAGAATGGCGATAAAATTTGTATGTCTTTGTATGCACCTTAATATAAAAATATTTAAGGAAAGTCTTCCATATATAAAGTTAACATTACGAAGTCGTCTCTTATAGGAACCAAGGTCCAGTTATCAGTACAGAAAATTTAAACCTCCTAGATGTAAAAAATCATATAAAGCAATACTTCCTCTCGAAACAACGCCTCGAATGGAACCTAACTAATAATTGGTACAAAAGTATAAATTACACAAAGATCCATCTAATGGACTTCTTACATAAATCAAAAAAAATCCCTTCACGACTCGACGTTATCAAATTCGAGCGCCTTAGACTAGGACACACCAAATTAACACATGGGCATCTTATGAATAACTCAACCCCTCTATACTGTACTTGCAGCGCAAATATCATAGTCACAGTTAACCACCTTCTAATTAACTGCCCACTATATGCCACCCATAGAGAACGAATTTTTACTAACACAAACCCAACTTCTTACCTCTCAATTCCCTCAGCCGAATCAATCCTTTTAATAACGAACTTTCTCAAAAGAACGAATCTCTTTCATAAGATTTAAACAAAAAGAATCTAAACTTGAAATGTAAATATGTAAATAAGTATTGAGCTATAGCTATAGCTCCCAAGCAAATAGCTTATAAGATTTATGTTGTAAGCTATATCTTATATAAATATAAATAAAAATAAATAATCATATTTAGCCTGGGATCGAATCAGCGTAAAAAAAATAGTGTTCACAATACGCGTGTTGCTTATTTTATGCTGTAATTTCTATATTTTTGATGATTTTTTCTTCTAATTTAAAATTTTTATTCAAAATTGTTTATGGTATTTGATTATATTTTGAATTCGTAATTTAATTCAAGGATTGCAGAGAAAATTTAAAAGTATTTGTCAAAGAATTTTCATGGAAAGAGTTTCAATTTAGCATATTTTGGTCAGAAGAGGTAAGTTAAAATTAAAATATTTTAATATAATGCAGAACTCGGTAGATAAATTTGGCACTATTTTTTTATAACCGCTCATACTTTATGGATCTGTAGTATTTTGAGTAAAAAAAAAGGTTATAATCCAAAGAATTTAATAGTTTTTCCAAAAAAGTCGATTCCTTATAAGAAGTTTGATCACTTATATTTTTTTAACTCAAAAAAGCTCAAAAAATATATTAACAGGAGATTAAATGCATTAATATTTATGAGTTACGTCCAAAAATGGACTCAATTTTTTCACAAATGTCTTTTTTTATAGACATTTTTGCACATACGAGGTGTGATCAGAAAATATCCGTTATTTTCAAATTTCGTGAGTTATTGAACGCATGTTCGATTTTCGCTTTTCTTCTGTTATATTGGTACACATGTCTGTTATACCTTCTGCTCAAATATAAACGATCGATGCTCAATAAAACAAAAACGGTTAATTATTCTTCAATATTTATTTTATCCCCTTCATAGTAGTCACCATTAGAGGCGATACACATATGCCACCTTTTTTTCCAATCTTCATAACACTTCTGGTAGGCCTCTTTAGGTATGGCTTTCAGTTCCTTCTTCGAATTCTCTTTTATGACTTCAATCGACTGAAAATGCTTTCCACGAAGCGGCAATTTGAGTTTAGGGAAAAGAAAAAAGTCACACGGTGCCATGTCGGGTGAATACGGTGCTTGCGGAACAATATTTACGTTGTTTTTGGTCAAATAATCGCGTACAAGACGAGACGTATGAGCTGGCGCATTATCATGATGTAGAAACCATGACTTGTTGTCTCACAAATCCTTCCTTTTGAGACGAATATTCTCACGCAAACGCTTCAAAACGAATAAATAATATTCAGCATTAACGGATTGACCTTCTGGAAGGAATTCCGAGTGCACAACTCCTTGGCTATCAAAGAAAACAGTGAGCATAACTTTGATTTTCGATCGACTTTGACGTGGTTTTTTCGGTTTCGGCTCATTTGGAAGGCGCCATTCAGATGATTGCTGGGCTGTTTCAACGTCGTATTCATAGACCCAAGTCTCGTCACCAGTTATGATGTGCTGGTTGTCCGTATCACTCATTGTGAGCATTTCCTTGGCGACAGTTTTGCGTTCCTTTTTTTTGAAGAAAATTCAACAATTTTGGAACAAGTCGAGCAGACACACGTCTCATGCCCAAAACATCGTGAATAATGCTATGAGCGGATCCATTTGATATGTTGAACTCACTAGCTATCTCTTTTTCAGTCACACGACGATTTTCCAACACAATTTTCTTTACTTTTTCGACGTTTTCTTCGTTTATTGACGTTGCTGGACGACGATCATGGGGCAAGTTCTCCAGCGATGTACGGCCGTCCTTGAACGACTTATACCAATCAAAAATACGTGCACGTGATAGGCAAGACTCCCTTCTGCAACATTTTCATTGCGTCCCTCGCACTTATTCCATTGGAATAACAAAATTTCAAACAAACTCTTTGTTCAACGTTAATTTCCATAGTAAAAAAAAACTATGTGACAGATTGCGCTCAAATTTGACATGTAAACATATAACAGTCATGCCAACCTAAGCAAAAAAAAAGTATGGCCATATGTCTTGTCCTTGTCGAGTTATGGATAAAGTCTCCGTTTATATTTGAGCGGAAGGTATACTTGTATGTTGGCAATCGTCGAATCACTATCAGAGAGGTTGCTGATGATGTTGGCATATCGTTCGGCAAGTGGAATTTGTGGAAAAAACAATCATGGATTTTGCACCATGATAACGAACCAGCTTACACATCGATGTTTGTGCGTGAGTTTTTGGCTAAAAACAAAACTGTTATCATGCCTCAACCACCGTATTCACCGGACTTGGCCGCCGCTGACTGTTTCCTCTTCCCAAAACTGAAGACCCATGAAAGGAAAGCGTTTTGCTACGATTGAGGAGATAAAAGAAAAATCGAAACAAGAGCTATTGGCGATACCAAAATGAGCTGCATGAAATCTTCGAGAGAATCGAATGTTTCGTTTTCACTGAAAAGCTAGGATATTGTTCTGAGGCACTGAGTGGTTGAGTGTTCGAACCCTGGCCTAACCAACTTCTAAAATAAAAATTTATTTGTATACCTTTTCTCAACATGAAGTCGTACATTGGTCCGAAGTATGTAAGTAACTGCCCGAAGGGGAAGGCTTGTATATTGGTCCGAAGTATGTAAATAGCTACCAGAAGGGGAAGAGGTAGACCCACCAAAATGTAAACTGATATGATCAGAATGACGAGCTGTGTTGATTTAGTCTGTTAGTTTTTGAGATATTTGAATGTGTGTGTATTTTTGTAACGTATAACATACACTCCTCATACAAGAAATTCTCAAGCTCTTCATACGCACGCATTTCGACCTCTTTCCTTTTTTGTCTGCGCATGCGTCTTGCTTCCCTTTTCAATTCTCGATATCTATCCCATCTCGTACGTGGCTCGGCAGACCTAATCGTACCAGCTGTTTTTGCGACCTTTACGAAATCCAATAGTTTCGTTTGCAACTGTACGTAGGGAGCTTGAAATGCCGTCCCACTGTTCCCTTATACCGAGTTGCTGATGAGTGATGTGAAAAAAACCGCGAGATTCATAAGCAAAGTTATAAATTTTTTAAATATTTTGACCGCCAATCCAAAAAACTTTCTATTGTAGATAAGAAACAAACAATGCTAAAGGAGAACACTTCATTCCCACTCATAGTCGACAAGCAATGTATGTATTCGGTTTGTGGCTACGGATGGAAAACTTGGTTTTAGTTGAAAGTATCGTGATGGTGATGGTCTTAAGCGCGGGGCGGAAATCACAATCAGCTAAAGCATATACATATAAATATTTATGTACATACGATATAAATAATATCTACAAGCATGTGCGGATCTGTACACCCCGGCTTGTTCCACAATCATACACACATTTCAACAATTAATCCCCAACAGCGCCAACAAACGACAAAGTTTCTAAGCACATTTTTGTAAGCGCGGAATGAATACAAGCGTAAGCGGTTTGGTAGCGGCGACGCTGCCGAATCAACAAACCGAAAAAAAAATATAATAATAATATAATATTAACGAAAAAATTAACAAAAAAGCAACACGCCAACAGTAATGAATAAAAAAGCGAATGACTTGAAGCTGGAGACGTCATCGTAAAGACCTTGAGAATTTAAATTCGCGGGCTCGCGTGTGCGATCCGCTTGTTCGTAGAAGAAGGGGAAAGCTATACGCAACGTGGTGTTGTAGCGACGCTTTGAGTTTTTGAAGAGTGCGACTTCAAGTACATACACATACCGAGGTATTATTGTGAGTACTTAATGGTGTTTGGCATTAATCTTATGGAGAACTCGACAATCGCGCCAAAGTCGTACATATACAATATATGTATAATATTTATATATAAATATGTGTATTGCAATTACATCCAAAATACATAAAGAATATTATAATGTACATTGTAGCCCAAATATATGTATGTACATCAACCCGCATACATACTCACATTCACAAGCAGTATTATTTGTTCACCCTAATGAAGCTATTAAAATCAAGTGTATTTTGTTTTTTTTTGTTTTTTTTTCGTGTTTAACACTAAACACCATTATGACTTAAACAATGCCAAAAAACATTTTATCATCAAAGAAACATATTATATGTACTTATGTACATATATACCCACACATGTACATGTATGTGTATGTTTTGCGAATATTAAAAACTAACTCACCGAATAGCTTTGAGCTGGAAAATTAATAAAATATGAATTATGAATTATAAAATCAAAAATTTTGTTTTAATTTCAAAAGGAACATACACGCACTTATAAACTATTGCTCAGGATCAAAAATTCACTTAAACCACATGTTAGTGCTTATTTTGCTGTGGTCAATAAATTCGGTCACTTGTTCCATGTTGTATTCTGAAAATATTCCAAATAAAAATACATCAAATGTAAAAATTGTTGTTATTGTAATTATTATGTTTTCAAAACCACTGTTACAGGTGGTGCACCCTGTATGTAAATATTATATGTATATGTGCTATGGTTTTTAAATAACGCGTATATGCATAATGGCGCACCATTACCAGCCGACAAATTTGATCATCAAATTCCGACATATAATCTAAAAAGTAATTCTGTTTTCAATTCCTTCAGATACGTTCTTCCATTAAAATCAATCTTAGAAAACTACATTTTTGTACCTATGGAAACCACTAACTCTTCGTAAATCCCATTAAAAATTGGTATTATCGCCCACATCTTCTTAAAGTTTTGACAAAATTTCGGAGAGTAATGCAAGCCTGCTTGCGAACTTATACGTTAGGGATTATTCATGATTCTAACCGTTTCAGTACCCCTCGCTCTCTTTATGTAGCACAACGTGGCCTCTCTTGTGAATCCTTTTTTTCGATTGATTTAAAAAAAAAAAAACAAATTATTTATTTTAGCTGAATAAATTTGTATAATAAGAAATTTTCTAATATAATAAATCAAAAATCATTTATTAACTACAATATATTCTTTTTCTTTACTGGTGTAGACACAGCTTATGCGATTATAGCCGAGATAACAACATTGAGCCATTTCTTCTTTTCGATGTTCGGCGCGAATTGGAAATATCAAGTACAACCAGCTCCTTCTCTACCCGTTCTTTCGAATGGAGTGGAGGTCTTCATCTTCCTCTGCTGGGAGTATTCTTATCGCTTCCTTATTCAGTCCGATAATCAGTAACTGGCATTAAGCGTTCTAAAAATTGTACTTTTCAGCAATCCATAATCTTGACATCTTAGAGCGCTCAGTAGCCAAGAGATTTTCTTACGAAATGTTATCGTCGCTGCATAGTATCTGTTGCAATTTTCATTTACTTATAAGGAGTGAGAGTTTTTCCCATATTTAAAGAATACTATCGCTTCAGCATCTTCATTGGACTTTTTTCATGTCCTGCACAGGTCAGCTTTTTTCTAAAGTTGGAATTTCTGTGTCACTTTATTTTTACAGAAATGTGAATTAATCCCATACCTGTTTCTTGGTATAAATTCATTTATGAATATAAGTTTTCCTATAGGTTTGTTGAATAAGAAATGAAGTCACTACTCTATTTTCTCGACAAAAATAAAAACGTAATTACTACTTTGACCTTCACATCAGAGATTATCATTAATACACATATCAACAACTATGCAGATACCGACGCTTTTTGCAGACAATCTATACTGATTTCCATATTGCCAACCTTCCTATACATCAAACATTACACTTGCACTTACTCAAGTTTAGCACTTACTTTAAATTTTCAATCGAAGTGTAGTAATTGCGTTCATTAAAAGAGGAACAATGATCGCCCAGCAACAAGCTGATAGCAGGATGTGACCGTGTCCACCGCGATATTACAGAAAAGTAATCCAATACACCAAATGGCCTACAATATTTTTTGAAGAGATAGCGGCTTCTAAGATCTGCTAAAGTTCTGCCCTCCATTTTGTAGCAATTTATCAAGAGACTCCACAGACTGTTGCTTAACCCTTTCGATGCTCGAAAGTGGATTTGAATGAAAAGTTCAATGGTTTTCTTAGCTTTCGTTGTCCTGGATCCATTTTGTAACTAAAGAAATCCTGTATTACCTGAGGATCTTAACCTTGCGATCTCCACTGCTCACTTGGGATCGCTTCGGTATCTTTACTTCAATTCAGGATTCCAATTTTTTTTAGCTAACTTTTCAGAAATTAGTTTGTTTATATTTTTCTCATTGTGGTCATGGGTTTTTTGATGGAGGAGTACCTCTCCGCCTATCTTTGTCGCTTCTACTAGGTTACCCTCAAAATAGACTTAGAACTGAATTATTTGAGCTTTCGCCCTTTCCACCGCTTTCATTGCGTTCTGAGACAGCGTGTCTATATAAACCACGTCATATTTCTTAATGATTTTACAGCCTTTTGCAGGGTTTCATCCCTTCGTACTTAGGAAACAGAATGCCATAACCACCGGTTCAGAGCGGAAAGGTTCAAGTCAAGATTGGATCAGCTCACCATACTTAATTTGTACCCCATAAAAGTGAAGTTCACAGGGGTTGATATTGAGAGGTAAGATGGCATAATCTCCATGAATCACCCGTCAAGGTGCACTTCACTACCCTTAAAGACTTCAATAAAACTACTATATCCTAATAAAGTCGAGTTTTGCAGATCTATATCATCATTACACTTAATCAGTGAAATGGAATGAATTTATTCTCGTATGCGTTCGGTTTCTTAAATAAAATTTTGTATATGTACGAGGGGATTAACAAAAATTTGGCCAGTTGGTGACTTTAAATTTGTTTTTGTTAAATCTAAAAATACCGAATACTTTGCAATCGGGTAAAATGGAGACGAGAAACCGCAAGATAGCTGGAGATAGATCAGGCGAAATTCCACCACCAACGCCAACAGAAATTCGCTTTAACATTATCTTCGGGTTTCGGTGTAATTTACAGCCAATACAAATATTCAGTGAATGTCAAATTGCATATGGAACGATTGCACCGTCTTTAAAGACTTTCTAAGTGCTTCCAAAGATTCCAGACCGGACATTTTTCCGTAGAGGACGAGCCCCGAGAATGTCGACCAAAATCTTCCGCTGATGACGTCACTGTATCTTTGGTGAAATCCAAAATTGATGAAGACCCACGATTGACCCAACAAATGATTGCTAATGAATTGGGCTTGAATACCATGGCTGTATCGCGAATATTAAGTAATCATCTGGAATATACGAAGAAACCCGCTCGATGGGTACCACGAAATTTAAATGAAGCCCAAAATGAGGATCGAGTGAATTTTGCTCAATTTTTCCTAAACAAATTCGAAAGTGTTCAGTCTAGTAACTTTAGTAAAGTCGTTACTGGTGACGAATCTTGGTTCTATAAGTACGATCCAGAAATCAAACAGCAGTCCATGATGTGGAGCCCAACAGGAGCAAGCCTACACGTAAAATCTAAGCAACAAAATTCAGCAGCAAAAGTAATGATGTCAATTTACTTCACCCGATCTAAAATCGTAGCTGTCAGACGGTAATTGCAAAAGAGAAAGAAAGAAGATGTGTGGCGCTATTTTTTACATCATGACAATGCGGCTCTCACACTGCTGAAACAACGAGTAATTAATTGAGATCTCTGGGATCGAAGAAATACGTCCAGCACCAGATTCCCCGGATATAGCACCTTGTGAATTCTGGTTATTTCCAAAAATAAAAAAAAAAAATTTGAAAGTATCAACGAAGATATAATTAATGCGGTTAATGTTGAACTTGATCAGCTTAAAAAGCAAGATTTTGAAGACTGCTTTCAGAAGTGGATATATAGGCTTGAGAAATGCATTGAAATTAATGGCGATTATGTAGAAAATATAAAAAGAGACAAAGATTAGGAATAAACACAAAAATAAATTTTTTTCTGGTCAACCTACCGAACTTTCGTTAATCCCCTCGTATATATGAGGGCATATTTATTCGACTCCAAAATTAAGAATATGATCAGAGCAGGTTAAACCAGTTAAAAAGTTATAAATGAATTATGAGAGAACTTTTACTATCAGGTATCTACATACAACTGCGATTGAAATAATAGAAGTGATAAATACTAAAACATAAATGTGACAATATATGGAATCACAAGCATAATTTTTCACAATATTGCCAAATACCGTTACTTTTAGAGTGTTCAAAATAACTACGATGCAATTTCTTCTCCAGAACTAACGTCACATTTTTTAAATTAAGCAATAAGCAGCGAAAATATTAGCAGTTAACATTAAGTTAAAGCGTTCCACTAAAAGACTTTTCAAGAAAATAATTTTATTAGAAGTAAGTCGAAGAAAAATAAAGGAAAATTAATAGACGATAACTGATCTTTTACTTTTAGTGAGACGACGAAAATATTGTTCGCACGAAAAGCATGAATTAATCAAAACTTGCAAAGATACACGTATTCAAAAAATGATCGGCTATTCAGCTAAAATGATTTCTAATGCGTAGAAATTTACGAACGAAAAGGAAACTTGCCGAAGAAGTTCTTTGGTACGTCATAATAACTGAGAAACTGAGGACAGAGTTAAGAATAGAAGGAAGTGTAGAAACTATTAGTCGAAGGTTGAAGGTTGTATGCTATTAATCCACGAAATGTGCCGTTAGAGAAAAAGTGTCCCATTATTCACAAATTAAACTTCGCGCAAGGACATTCGGAATGATCCACTGAAAAGTGGCGGAATATACCTTGGTCTGAAGAAAGTAAAATTATTATATTTGGTGGAAAGGATACAAGACAATTAGCTAGTTAGACTAAAACTCAACACTGAATACAACCTCCGAAACACTTTAAATATCGTTAAGCGGATCGAGTATAATGATTTTGAGTTGCCTAACATATTACGGTGTAGGCTCCATTTATCGCGAAACTAGCATAAAGTATAATCGAAAATATATCGATGTATTGGATACAGTGATGTTGCCTTATGGCAGAGAAGAGATACCAATAAGGTCGGTCTTCCAGCAAGACAACGACCCGAAACATACTAGCAATTGTGGGAGAAATTGAACAAACAGATTGTCATGCGAAGCCGACCAACAACAACGATCTTTGGCGCATGGTTGAACGAGCATGTTCTGCCATTCCAGTTGAAAATTTTCATAATCTGTTAGATGCATCGTCGTTTAGTGTGGTTATGGCCAAAAAAGGATTCTCCACAAAATACTAACTGCATCTAAGGTTTAATAATTATCATTCACTTACTTTATTTTAGTAAGGTTTTGAGTTTTCTTGATCAAAATGCTATTATAAAGCGCCAATTATATATATTATATATTATATATTATATATTATATATTATATATTATATATTATATATTATATATTATATATTATATATTATATATTATATATTATATATTATATATTATATATTATATGTTATATATTATATATTATATATTATATATTATATATTATATATTATATATTATATATAATATATAATATATATTATACATATTCTGAAATAAATGAAGTTAATTTTGAAATCCATAGATATTGTTTGGAGAACCGTTTCTATTTTTTATTACTTAGCACTGCTATTATTTTGACCGCAATTGTAATACATACATATGTACTTATATTGAACCGGGTGAACGTACACGTAATATACACATATGTATGTAGGTATGTACCTATATTTCACATGCGCGTGCTATTTTAGTTTATTTGTGTACAAAAAAAAAATAAAAATTTTGAAACGTTAAAAAGTGCTTAACATATGAAAAGTGTATGTCTGTATGTCTGTATCTTTGTATATATTCATTATAAATATTATATTATGTTAATGTTATATACATATGTTCATAAAATTATAAATATGGATTTGCCAATATAAGAATGATAATCAATATAATATGTCTTTTTAATTTGTTATTTAAATTATTATTTGTAAGCAATCTTTGGAAAATTGATTTTGTTTTCTCTTTTTCTTTCAATTTATTTAAGAAACTGATCGATAACCTTCCCAATTCAGCTAGGATCAATAACAAATTAATTAAATTTAAATTGCGATAGATACTTTCAGTTTAGTATTTGACATCGAATGCTTGAATTTTTTTTGGGAAAATGTAATATACGAGGGCATTAACAAAAGTTCCGTCAGTTGGTGACTTTCAATTTGTTTTTGTTAAATCTAAATTACCAAATCCTTTGAAATTAATTTATTCTTCTACTTCTAGTCTTAATGAATTGGGCTTGAACGCCATGGCTGTATCACGAATATTAAGTAATCATCTGCTCGATGGGTACAACGAATTTTAAATGAGGCCGAAAAAGAGGATCGAGTGAATTTTGCTCAATTTTTCCTAAACAAATTCGAAAATGATCAGTCTAGCAACTTTAGTAAAGTCGTTACTGGTGACGAATCTTGGTTCTATAAGTACGATCCAGAAACCAAACAGCAGTCCATGATATGGAGCCCAACAGGAGCAATCCTACACGTAAAATCTAAGCAACAAAAATCAGCAGCAAAAGTAATGAGGTCAGTTTACTTCACCCGATCTAAAATCGTAGCTGCTATTCCACTGAAAAAGGGTCAGACGGTAATTGCAAAATGGTACACCGAAGAGTGCTTACCAAAAGTTTTCAAAAATTTGTTGGACAAGAGGAAGAAAGAGAATTTGTGGCGCTTCTTTTTACATCATGACAATGCGCTGATAAGCTTAAAAAGCAAGATTTTGAAGACTGTTTTCAGAAGTAGATCCACTTAAGGCTTAAGAAATGCACTGAAATCAGTGGCGATTATGTAGAGAAGATATAAGAGGACAAAGATTACGAATAAATACATAAAGAATTTTTTTTTTGTTTTTTTTTCTGGTAAACTTACGTAACATTTGTTAACCCCCTCGTATGTGCACTTATCATGTTAATCAGATCGGTATAGATTTTGAGTTGAGTTGAGTTGAGATCATCGCTTCTTCTTTCTTCTGTGATGACATCGATAGAAGAACTCAACTACTCCAAATTATATATTGTACAGAAACCAAATGGTTTCCGAAGACCATACCGTAATCCTACGTAGCACTTTGACCTTTGACTTGGGCTTTAAAATCATTTCAACTCTATATGGTAAATCTCCGGGATTGCCTGGATATTTCCCGCTGAATTATAGTCGGCGGAGGACGTTTTGTCCCCACTACTATGCGAATTCCACTAAGCCTGCTTACGCCAAGGATATATGCCCAATGCATGAACCAAGCTTGAGGCGATATTCATTCCAAAAAGGGGCAAGACCATCAACGTAAATCTAAAAGACTTTCGGCCTTTTGAAAGGCTGCTTGACGTCTATATTCCCCAAAGACTAATCCATAGCCTTTCAGGGAAGCAACACATCTACTCTAAAGGAAAATCCGTCGACAGTGCACTCCATGACATAGTTGCACGCATCGAAAAAGAACTGGCTGTAAAAGAATAGACGCTTGGCAGGAGCCTTTTAGAAAATTCTTCCAGTGACCATAATAGAAGCTCTTCAAGAAATCGATACCACAAGAGGTACCCCTCAAGGTGAGTCTTATTTCCACTGCTATGGTGTCTCACAATTAACACGCTGATTCGACAATTAGATAGCATAAGCTAAAAGACATGGAAATCACTCTCTATACTGAAGTCAAATATCTCGGGATAATCTTAGATAGCAAGCTCAACTAGGGCCGAAACACGGTAGAAAGCTCGAGGAAAGCTATAACAGCACTCTACGCCTACAAAGCGGCCATTAACAAAGGATGGGGCTTAAAGGAATGAATGGGAAAATGAAAATGCTCAGAGTGGTGTAGCCATCTTCACGGATGGCTCTAAACTCCATGAAAGAGTAGGCTATGGAATTCACTCTCAAACGCTCTCAATCAATTTTATTTTGAGACTACCAGACTACTTGAATGTTTTCCAAGCAGAACTTATTGCAATCACAGAAGCCGCATAATGGTTGCTGAGATCTCTGGCTACAAACCGATGAATCAGTTAGCTAAGCTGCCACCAGATCTCTTCAACGTAATTACACCATACCAAAAGTGGCACTGAAATACAGAAGAACTTTAGACAAACTCTCAACCATATACAATACAGTCGTGGTCTGGGTCCCCGGACATAGGGACAACACATGCACCTGTATGGCAGATGAGCTAGCGAGAGAAGGCACCACTCTAACTACAAAAAAGTCTACGCATGTCGTGGGTGTACCCTTGTCTACGGCAAAACTCAGACTAAAGTAGGCTTGCACAAAAATAGCCAAAACCAAGCGGCTTAGTGAAGGAACGAACCAAGTGGGCTGTGTTGAACGTTAAAAGATCATGGGATCTAATCCGTCTAGACTAGTATACTAACGGGACACTGTTTATATGTACATACTCAAAACAAAAATAAAATATCGTTTAATGTTTATAAAATTTATAAATATGAAAAAAAAATCGAACAAAATAAATTATATGTAAACGTGCTACTCTCGTCTCGTCTTCGTATGTGTTCATAAAATACACACGTACTTATGTGGGTTTGTACAATATGTTTGAGTGGCTAAAAAAGTGGCGGCGAGAAATACATTTATTGCCAATAAAGAGAGACATAAACATAAATTTATGACTTTTATTTGTGTTTCCTTCACATGGAGCGATATCTATGCTGTCGTTGTTTTTGTTACATGTTGTCGATTTTTTTAATCGCACCCACAGAAAAGTAGAAATTCAATTGTGATCAATTAATAAAAGAGATCGTAAAGGGGCTTCCCTTCGTTGGCTCAAGTGTGTTATCCAAGCAAAAAAACATTCCACACCTAACCACACTTCCTTTGATTCTCGCAGCCTTTGTGTGCCATTCTTCAAATTTTTTGCAATTTTTCTAATTTTTATTGTACAGCACAAACAACAAACCCAGGTTAACCAGCTTAAAAGGCAATAAAAATTGACAAGTTAAAGATTTACAAGATCAGTGCCGCTGCAAAAAACGAGATGAAAGAAAAGGATTGCTAAAAAATAAGGCTGAGATTGTCTATTGTCGTCATTGTGTTTATTGTTGGAAATTGTCAACAGTTGCAGGAGAGCATATGAACTCACCAATCAAATCCAAAGTGTGCGAATATAACATAGGTAAAGTAGTTGTTGAATGAGCAGGATCCGCAAACAGATATACCAATTTTACAATTTCGCATTGTGTACAACGAAACAAAGCGTATAAAGGGCGAAACAATCGATCATTTGTGAAAATTGTGCAAAATTACAATAGAAATAGCGCAAAGCAAAGGAGTAAATAGGCAAACAGGGAAAGAAAAAAAACGAACGCGCATGCGTCTTGCCAAACCAAACGCAATGTTTGCCAATTTTTTAATTGATAAATGATTTGATTTTGCGGCCGCACTCAGAGGAGGGAGCGCACACCGAAGACAAGCAGCAGCGCGGATCATCGATCATCGAACTTGAAGGTTGTCTCCTCGCTTGCCTACCAACATACGCTCGCACATCATCTTTCGTTTCTCTGACGACCTTTAAGCTGAATAATGTCTTCTGTCACACAATAGTCCCATACGCTAACAAACTCCACAAACTCATTGATTAGCATATTTAAGATTGGTGATCGTGTGCAGCAATGTGGAAATCGGTTTGCCCTAAGAGATTAGCAGCACTGCAACAGCTGCTGTTATTTAGTTGCTCGTCTGCTCGTCTTTCTGCTCATTCTACTGTGTTTGTAGTGTCATTCCTGCCCGCAGGCGCACTTTCTTCTAAGAAAGTAAGCCGAGCTCTTTCCCTTGGCATATATGGTATGTCTGTATATTTGTATGTATGTATGTAAATAGCATTTCAAATTTACCTGGCACATTTTGTACATTATTCAAAAAAAATCTTTGCCTCGTCAGCGTACCCTCATCATCGTATGGGTGCTGAAATCATCACGTTCATCCACCCTGCACGTAACCCTGGCCAAGACGGTGTTTGCTGTTGTTTGTTGCATCTTCCACTCATTACGTACTACTCGTCCTATTCTGCATTGTGTCTCGTTGTGTTATCTGACTACACCACCAAATGGGATTCCTTGGTTTGGCTTTGTCATGCAAACTATGAGAAAAAATTCGGTTACGAAACACACAAGAGTATTTCAATGTTTCATTAGTGACGGCGAATAAACAAACTTTTGCTCTCTAGCATCCACATGCATATACCCGGACAGTGATGATCTTTGGACTTACTTGGTTTTTCAATAACTGCCACATAAATAATTTTCACAATAAAACGAAATACAAACATAAATCAGAGACAATCAGTAATTAATAAAATACTGACTATAGTTTGACGAGAGTCGTACTCGGAAGGGTTGTGTCAAGGAGCGGTAACCAAGTATCGATATTAGCTTAGAGCACTGAGGATGACGAAAGGAGTTGTGGTATAGTAGAATTGGTCGGATGTACTTTAAAACAAAATGTGCGAATTTCGATATGAACCTCTGCGAAGTCCTCTAATAAGTTGTTTCACATCGTGATAATTTTTGTTTATTTTCGACGATTTAAGAGTTTCAATAGATTAAATGAGAAGAGAGTACTCATTTCGGCTAAGAATTGTGATGGGAAAAGTCGACGAAACAATAGTGCAACCTGTGGATACGCACCTTTCACCAAAGTCACAAAACCATCGGATTTCAACATGTCTGTTATAAAAGCTGCTACAAGTAGTGATGCAATGCGATTATCACCCGAAAAGAACGATATTTTCAGCAATTTTTTTTTTAAAGGAAAGGATATAATAATAATGTACTATATTAAGCTTCAAAAAATAATTTCTAGTATAAAAAAATATACGCATTACAATTTTCCAATGTTGTGATGAGATTTCTGAAGCGGCTGCAATCTGAACTCGTGAAACGGTGCAGGTGATGAAAGTCGTGCGATGCATCTGAAACAGTCGAACCAATTTTTTTTTTTTAATTTCTATGTGTGTCTCTTCTATATGGACTAAAAAAATACAGAAGAAGTTCGAAAATTCCAAATTTATTCGAAGTTTAAAAAAAAAATTCATTTCAAGTTTCAAAGAATACTTATGTCCAAATAGAAGATAATTCAATACTAAAGCTAGATTAATTAGATTTTCTTCGTTCGGATATACATATGTATGTATATATATTCTTTTTGCTCTATCTTCTAAAATATGTCGAATCGGTCACTGAAATTTTGAAGATATATTCTTGGATAGTTTCAGAATAGATTTAAGAAAATAAGCATTTTTTGAACCCTATAAACCAGACTACTGCCTTAATCGAAGAAACATTACGCATGAGTGCAGGTCGGACTTAAGCAGAATACTATTGGGTGATGAGAAAGAAATTTAATATTAATTTTTTTCGGGTAAAGGGTAACTAACAGTATTATTCGAAACCGTCGCTCAGATGTGAGAAAGATTATTTGTGATGAAGAAGAAGAAGTCTGGAGAATGGATCCAGTAGCACACTACTTATGCAAATACATACATTTTGACTAAATTTATCTCATTTTTTCCAATGTTTGTATCCAAAGAAAACTCCAAGAGAAATCAAGAAGAGGCAGACCGCACAACCTTTTAAGGCATTTCAAAGTGAGGTAACCCATAACCTGAACACACTCTTATATTATAATTTTGATGACCACACTTGCCTCCATACAAGAAATGTCGAACCACAATACAGAAATTGGTTGGGAAAATGGGACAATGTTGGGGCCAGTTAGTGATGTGAAGAATAAAACGCGTACACATTGCTCAAGAAACACTGAAAATGTTGCTGCTATACCCAAAGTTCTTAAGAGAATCCAGTTTTGTTCATTCCTCGTCTTTCTTTGGAATTGGGCATTCCGCGATTGTCATTATACCATATTTTCTATAAAGACTTGTGTCTTAAGGCTTGTAAAGTTCAGTTCACACAAGAAGTCAAGCCGGCCGATCATCAACAACGTTGTTTTTTTGCTGATTGGATCCTTGAAGTTTCATCGAAAATCATTTTGACTGATAAAACCCATTTCCACCTCGATGCCGACGTCAATAAGCAAAACTGTCGCATTTGGATCACGGAAAACGCAACATTTTTTGTTGAAAAGCTTCTCCATCCTCAACGTGTAACTATTTGGAGCGGCTGGGTCCTTGAACCTTACTTTTTCGAAAATTAGCAACATTTACGGTGAATGGATTGCGCTACCGAGAGATGTTTAATGATTTTTTATGGCCGGATTTGGATGGTATTGATCTCAATAAGACAGAGCTACGTGCCATACAAGCAACGAAACCATCGGTTTTTTAAGGGAAAAGTTTCCGGACCGAATATCGAAACAACACCTCCTATTGGAAAACCCTATACAAACGTGATCTGGTCTGGACCTGGATGGAATAATGTTTTTCGAATCATATGAACTACGTTTACTCTATACATTTTGAAACCTATAAAAAGTTCTTCAGATCTCCTATGTATCTCTTTCCTTTATATACTAATTTTTTGTGTATTCATTTTTAAGACGAGTGATTTTTTTCCAATCTCATCAGAGACCTTGAAATATTCAATTGTATGGTCGGCGCAAACAAAATGTTAATAACATATTGTGTTGCTATCACCTCCAAACAATTTAGCATTTTCATGAAAATTATTTTTATTAAAAGTTTTGAAAATTATGCAAATTGCCTGGGAATATTCTCAACAGACACTATCGATCTGCATATGAAAGGATCAGGCGTGCATTTGTGAATATGTGTGCGCTTAAATGTAAGTTTTAATAGATTTTGGGGTTTATAAACTGCGCAAAGCAACAAAAGAGTCATGCAACTGAATGATGATCCTTACGAAGATGCTGTTACTGCCGATGATGATGATGGAATGTGTGAGTTGTCTACCACCTCAAAGATGGGATGCGAAGAAAGCAGATGAGAAATGCAAATGAGAAAGTCAGAGCTAAGGATGTTGGTAGGTAAGGTAAGTAATTTAGGGTGGTAAGTGTGAGTCGATATTCACTTTCAGGATAATCAGCTACGTTTAGGGGTTGTAAGTGAAGGAAAAACGTACGCTTGATATGTGTATTGACTCAGCTCAAAGCAGGGCGTACGTATGATTTGAAGATTGTTTTTGTGCCGTATTGTTTTTGAGCGCTCATTGGGTGTTGCTGTAAAGGCGCCTCGGCAGTAAACTCTTTTCTTCTCGCTGATCCTCTTTATTCAAACCTACATAGATTCTTTATTGATCTTCAGTCGATTACTTACTTGCAAATTCTGTAAGGCCTTGGATGGGTGTCTTAACAAAGGCCATAATGGCAATTGTTTGGTATTGTATTGGCGAAAAATATGATATAATATTTAGCACGAATGCCGTTATGTGGCATGAATGTGTGGCTTTGATCATAACGTTGCAATAAGAGAATCTAAAAAAACAAAACTACAAACATACGTGTATACATATGTATTAGCATAATCGTAATTAGCATTATGGTGCGAGGTTTGGCGTTACGGGCGCCGCTAAGCCGATATTGAATATTCTATTCGATTGATCGGATATTCAAATTAAATGGGAGGTGTGTGTACATTATTTTCCTTGTGAAGATCCCAATCGATATGATTGCACAATATATGTATATGCAAATTTTTGGTTATGTTTTCAGCGCCTTTACGCTTTCTTTTTACCGCTTACAAAGGATATAGAAAATATCCCTTTTTGCCCAAGTGATAGTAACACTTCCGCGCATTTCTTTCCACAAATTTTTGCACTACAGCTTTCTTTCTTTATTAAAAAATTATAACACTCTGTGAATTGCATTGTTTGCTTTTTTGTATTTTCTGTTTTACTTTGTGTTTGCGTTTGTTTTGTCTAATAAGGCGATTTATTGTGAAATTTGATGCGATTTCCTATCGGTGGTTTTCTGTATTGTGTTGCAGCGTTTGCCATTTTCGATTTGCCATTTATGCCCTTTGTGCCACTATCTGTATAATTGTCATTTCTGCTATTTATCGTCGTTTTGTTAGCAGGATTACCCTTTGTGCATTTCGCATTTCGCATTTCCTCAATTCACTCCAATAAATGATTTAATGTTTTTTTAACGCTATTGTTAATATTGTTCAGCAGCTTTGTTGTTCTTTTCATATATTATATTATTCTTTCATTTACATTAAATTTTTCGCCACTTACTTTTTGGCATTCACTTCATTTCATTTATTTTTTATTCATTATTTTTGCTATAGTTGTAGTTGCTTGAGTTTTAGCAGCAGCATACAGTAGTGGTTTTGTTGTTCCGCAGTTTTTATATTATTTGCATATTTTTATTCATTTATTTATATTTCAGTTTTTATTTATAGTTTGTACTTTTTTTTTGTTTAATATCTTTTTGGCTTTTGTTTGAGTTTCTCTGTGATTACCATTTAAATTGATTTGTAATTGATACTTAACAGTTTATTGGCATTTTTTATGGATCCATAAATTGACATACATGAAAATTTACAATTAACATAAAAAAGTGTTAACGAGCGAATGGCCAAGCCAGAAATGGGTGTGCAAAAATTGACAACATAAATGGTAGAAAGGCAATTTCAATATTGAAATGAAATCTAGAAAAATAAAAATAAACCATATATATAAACAAATAAATTGGCAGTGGACATTTGTATGCACTTCCCTTAACGGCTCTCCAAGTAATAAATGTGCTCATATTGTGTGTCCATAAATATGTATGGTATACTCGAATACGATTAGATATGGAGGAACATAAATAAGATTAAAAATATTAATAAAAAAAGTCGTAAGCAACATAAATTATGATTCGTATTAAAAAAAATTATATATTCAGGTTTTAATATTCAAAATATAGATTCCGGTACTCTGAAAATTTGCAATGTATGTATTTAATTATGTATGTTTGCGTAAAATATATCTATATACATATGTATATAAAAGGCTTTGTCCTGAATGACTGACAGATCAACCCACACGACATATGCCTTCGATAAGAAAGGATTTTCCGAGAAGTACACCTTAGAACGATATATTTGAACAAATCGAATTTATTTTTAGTAGTAGCTTTCGACCTAAATTACCATAGGGAACACATTTCCTTCTGGGCAGTGGCCCAGGATCTGATATATTCGAAACATTTTTATTTATCGTTTGATTTAAATTAAATAGTACAGATGTAGCCTTCGGCCTAAAATGCCATTGAGAACAGTAACGATATCAATTCCTCAGTAGAAGGAAATGAACAAGAAAAAATGAACAAGAACATATTAATTACAATATACCCTCAAGTATCTGTTTTTCTGTGCTTCTGGTTTTACAGACAAGACTTTTCTGTCCGGAATTGCTGCCACGATTTGGAGCAGTTACTGTATTGCTGACCGGGGATCCGGCAGACTTCAGCAGTAGTCTGAAGGGAACGCGTGAAGCGATCTCATTTATGGCCTGAGCCTTTCTATAACTTTTGGATGATGATTGTACCGGGATTTGAATCCGAGCCCTCCGAATGTCAGTACGCAAAGCTAACCACTCGGCTTCCACGGCCGCCTGTATATAATATAATATTTCGAAGATTGTTTTGATGACATTGTTTATTTGTAGATATGAAAATTTCATGCCGTTAAATGATTTCTTAATGGACCAAAGCCTAATTTGTGAGCAAATCGGGGTATGGGGATATGCATGAATTTAGGCGTTTTTTAAACGCATCTGAATCCCAAATCTTAAAAACTGATCGTATATATGCCATAGTAGTCCGATCTAGCTGGCTTCGAAAAATGCTTGTTTAAATGTACCAGTGCTAAGTGAACCAAACCTGGTTGAAATATCTAAAAAAACTGAGGGACTAGTTTGCGTACCAACAGATGTACAGACTCAATTCGTCAATTAGATTGCATGGGTATAAATTTTGATGGATCCATCTCTTCTTCTGGAACTTACATACTTCGGACCAAAGTTAATATACCATTTCATATACATGAAAAGTATGAAAACATTAAAGATATTGATCTGGTGTAGCTACAACTCATTTCAAAATTTAGAAAGGAAATGATATAGGATTACTCAATAAACCCGACTCCACACAATTATGACAAATGTAACGAAATCGCGAAAGGACAAAGGGAAAATTAGTTAACATGAAAATATTTTTTATACTATTAATATTTTAGCATATGGTAAAATAACTCAGTTTCATCCTCGTCGTAAATCCTCGTCCTTGCAGAAAATTACCAAGAGTCATATTTACTAATGTTTTTATTGTTTGCCGCTCATGGAACACGTGCAGTAACTGCGTAACGTGGCTTGTTCATATGTAAATTCCTTGACCTTGCTTGGTTGCACCTTGTCTAGCAAGTTCATCTCCCTTACGGTTTAACTCTATCGGCGATGATCAGGAAGCCTGAAGGAGAGTTCCATAAGAAGGTTTTCTGAGAAGACACCTCCGTCTACTCTCCCCTCAGGTTTTGATCCGCTCTTGTATATTTTCAGGCTATCACCTATCGTGTTCTGAAGTAATTATCAGTTAACATAATTGGACCCATGAATGAGTGGCTCATTGATTTCACTCTCTAAGACGAAGCGTAATAGGTGTGTAATTAATAAAAACATAAAAGCAAATGAAAGGAAAAATATACCAAAAAACTCTTCTCGAAATGCAATTATTTTTTACAACAGACGGTTGGTAACAATTTTACAGAAAAAGGAAGTGCGGGCGGGAGCGATGGGCGTGCGTTCGATCAAAAAATCCAACACTTGCTTTCTCCTGCAACTCCTACGGCGGTTCCGCATCTCACTACATCGCAGTTGAATAATATCCTAAGTAAAAGTGGATATGAGAAGATGCAGGAATTCTTTTATCTTTTCCTACCAACAAAGCAACAAATCAATGCTGCTGTTGTTACAAGTTGTACTGGCACACATTGGCCCAGATCGACGTCAGCAACAACAATAACAATTTCAAAGTTGAAAATAACAACTTAAAAATGTACATGCTCGTACATATATATGTACATGGAGCAGGAATATTCCCACGTTTCAATATAAAAAATTGCTTGCAGTATAGCAAACCGCAGTCGCGTAGGCGCACAGAGACAATGTGCGGAACAGAGGCAGACACAGAGATCGGAGGGTTGGATACCAGATTTCTACATAATCAGAAATACATATGTACGTATATTATTGTATAAATCGAACGCAGTACTTGCTGTTGCGACAGCGGAGGAGAAGATTGCGCAGACGTAGCCACTCCGTGTGCATAGAGTACGCTTGTGTACATCAACGTTAATACCCACGTACTTAGTATTTGTGTGTGTGTATGTACGATCTGTTTGATGGCATCTGTGTAAGACGAATTGTGTACCTGTTTATTCACTTTACCATACCTATGGGCATGCTTGATACGATTGTGTACTCATATATATGTACATACGAGTATATTTGTGTTTGCGTACTTTGGGTTTTATTATTTACGTACTTTTTTGTTGCTCGTGAAGCAGCTTCACGAAACAGGTTCTAGCCACTTGTGACTCAAGACTCTTATCTGAATTTATTCAATTTCATTCCTCTGCACTCTTCAGTTCAGTCTTCAGTTCTTCAGTTGCTAAAATTTTTGTTGTTTTCTCTAATCTCAACAGCAGCTGAGGAGAGAAATTTCTTATAATTCCTTTTATTGAAATCTACTGTGCATTGGTTTGCGCAAACATACATACGTATATAGGTAAGTGTAAATACTCGTATACATACCTTTGGTCTACTAACGGTTGTTGGTTAGAATATAAAGGAATCTAGTTCAATACATAGGACCACTGATATAATTAAACAGATGTTTGGACGAACGATAACAAAACGCAAATAAATCTTGCAAAATGTACGGCTTCATGACTTTTTTGTAAAAATGTATATAAGGACTAAACTTGAAAGGAATTTCCGGTTTTATTTTCTGTCTTGTAAATATTGCTGTGACGTAGGTCTACTGAGTTTCGAACCAGAACAACTACACTTGGTATGGAAATTGCTTCTGGTTTTTGTTGTTGTTTGTGTTGGTATAGTTGCCAAAGTAGTTTTGGAAGAATGTTGGGTGAGTAACAATTCTTGGCCGGATAAAAATCCGGGTTGTTTAGGTGTAAATAGCCGACTGTCGGGGGACTTTTGGACTTAAGTCGTCTCTTATGACAGACATGCCATCCCGCAAGGCATGTCTGTCATAAGAGACGACTTAAGTTCTTTTTCTTTCTTGAAGCCCTACCCGGTTGGTTGGCATCCATTCTAAAATTGATCATGGAAATACTGCAGATATATAGTAATATAGTATATAATTGGCGCTTTGTAATTGCCGCTTTCGGCCGAGCTCTAACAAAGGGAGGGACCTACACTAAGCCGCCTCCGAACGGCTGATAGTTTTTTGTGAGAAGTCTTTATTTCATATCAGAAATACACTCGGAGAGGTTGACATCCCTGCCGATGGGTGCTGCAATTAGAAAATTTAACTTGATTTTTTATTTAAATTACTTTTCTAGAACTTTTGGATGTACTAGGATTTGACCCCTGTAGTGCAATTCTATAACATTTATCCACACGATTTGTCGGATCGCAAACTTGCGAATTTTGTCGCTTGCGCTAACGATTATGCGATTCTCTAACTCAGCTTTTACGATAATCGACAACGGATATTTATATTTTATTAAAATGAAGGAAAGGTGGCACCACTGCTTAACAAAACGTCAAAATATGCGAAAAGCACAAAGAGGAATGACAAAAACAGATAAATTCGTTATAGCAATTGTTTTAATTAAATAAATAGCAATGCATTACAAAGTTTATCAAATCAAAAACATGTTGGTTTGGACTTTCGTGTCGCGCTCTTGAGTACTTAGCATTTGCTGCCAAAATCTTGAGATAAATATCTCATATCCATGTACAAATATCATGAACTTTGTTACCACAATAGTAATTGAAATAAAATTTACTGACACCATTTGCACGTTGATAGAATGGTATCCATGAAGGTTGACATAGGCATCTTCATGATTTCTGGACTCGTGATGGACACATGAGTGCAATCGGTAGCCCCAATAATGCCAACAAATGAAGACGATGATGACGAAAAAATTTCCTTTGTAGCTATCCGCTCTATTTGCGTAATGGGAAATCTAACCTTCGCAGGAAACATTGAACAGTTGACGCTTCTGTCACGCGATGAATACAATGGTTTACTGACGACTGACTCATATATACTCCCCATTGCTCTCCGACGGGACGTTGGTAGCATCCAGTTGCAAAGGATCGCATTGGGGTTAAAACCATTGAAATTGAATCAGGTCAATACTCCTTTACACGACCCACAATTCTCAATTCAGTGAAAGGTGGTATATCTGAACTTTAAGATTGTGTGTAAATAAAAAATATATATTTATTATAATATAATAATAATAATAATTGGCGCTTTGTAACCGCTGAAGCGATTTTCGGCCGAGCTCCTCCTCCAATTTGTGGTTTTGCGTCTTGATGTTTTTCCAACAAATGGAGGGACCTACAGTTTATACTAAGCCGCCTCCGAACGGCTGACGGTTTTTTGACGAGGAGCTTTATTTCATGTCCGAAATACACTCGGAGGGATGGACATTCCCTGCCGAGGGGCGACCGCAATTAGAAAATTTAATTTAATTTTTTATTTAAATTAATTTTCCATAACTTTTGGATGTTGGTGGCACCGGGATATGAACCCGAGTCTTCCGAATGGCAGGACGCAATGCTAACCACTCGGCTACCGCGGCCGCATATTTATTATAATATATAATATATATTTTTTATTTATCTCTGGAGATCTCTGGAAGAAAGATATGTATACATGCAGTTAAATAATTAATACTTCGTATTCTACTTCGTTTAGGGTATACCTATACTCGTAGGCCTGTAAATGTGAAGTACAGGATTAATGATGAATGATTATGCTGCTCTTGGCTTACAGTTTTTTTCATTTCTCTCAACCTTCCTTCTTATTTCAATCGCTTGTAGTGTGACTACTTTTTATGCAGGTACGTTTTCACAGATTCCTACTTTCCATTTCTGTGTCCATTACTTATCCCTCTCTCTCTCTTTCCGAGTGCACACTTTTTCATTATGTCACTCGGCTAATTTTACTTTGTCATCACATAAGAGAAATTCCTGTTTCTCATGTTCCTTTTGGCCTAATATTTGGATCAAGAAAAGCAAACAGCGAAATGAGTTCGTGAACCACAAATGTTTGGTCATTGGCCGCTGCTGTAAAGTGCACTTGTTTCTGGTTCTTTTTTCTCTTCTATATCTCACTACTTACGATTTATTCTACACTTTTGTTAGCTGCTAACGAACTTTTGTTGTTGTACAATAGTAGCACATTGCTTTTGCTTTCAAGTATTCCTTTGCGAATTCGCGTAACATCTGCTACTCAATTTATTTCATTCAGAGTTGGACAATCTGGCGGATGAGCGCAAGAGATTGATGTGCGGATATAGGCGTTTAAGCAGCGACAGCAAGGGAAAAGGAGGCACCACAGCAACAGCAGCAACAACATATGTCCGCCACGCATGCGCAATGCGCAGGTACATACCTAAAGGAGATGAATGAAAAACGGATAGTTGTTTGTATGGAATTTACACACTTTTTATGTTAACAGCTTGCGAGTATTATGCAATGAGTATTTTCCCGTAAAAAAGTGTAAATATTCTCAAAAAAAAAATGATAAAACGATATGATGTAGAAATCTTCAGTTCAAACTTTTTTTTATTTAAAATTTCAATGTTTAGACTGAAACGGAGTCTTCACTTGATGTATTTCATTCGGGCACGCAGGTATTTTTATCATCAGATTATTTAGATGTCTCAGGATATGCTGCGGCTATAATCGTAAGCGGTGCAAACGTCAATAAAGAAGAAGAAAAGTAGAAGTCGTCATTATAGTTTCTAGGCTTGCGCAAAATCATGGGTGTTACGAAAGTTACTTCACCTCTTTTTCCACTAGAGCATACCAAATGTTTCTGGCATACAATATTAGGAATCTAGGAATCTCCTGATAAGATGTTTAGCGATCGTCGTTATGGTTTCTAGGTTCGTCAAATCATGGTGTTACGAACATTACTGCATCTACCTATTTTTCCGCTGGACGTTAACCGTAAGCCTTCCACACGTTTTTTGCATATAATATGAGGAACCCATTGCTTGTCTCCATTAAACATTGCTATTTTAAGGTATTGACGAATAGCAGTTTCTTCAAAGTCTGATAGAGGTTCTCGATATTTGCAAATATCGGAATTAAGCACGCAATATCTTTTTGACTACATCATTTCGAAAACAGCAACTAAATATATTTTTGTGTCTAAATGGAAATAGTAAATAAGGAAAGTTAGCTATAACTCAAAGGAAAAAAGTTTGAGAGAAAAATTGTTACTTTATTCAAAAAAACGCGATTTTTGTGGGATAGAAGCAAAATAAAATCTTAAGAAACTTATTTCTTTTTATTAACCAGTGTAATCATTTTTTACAATCCCTGGAATACACATCTTTTTGTTTTTGTTGGAGGGAATGCAGATGGAAATGTGATATAAATGAATATGCGATAATATCGGTCCATTTTATTTTTTTCAAGATGAATTGGAATAGGCCATTCATCACTGTGAGCAATAGAGAGTGACTTTCCGATGAGGTAACTACTTGAGTACTTTTATGTAAATGTATTTTCTTATGAATAAGAATGAGTATCTTATAAAATTAATATAAAAAAATTGAATTTAGAGTAAAATAAAGTTATTGTTAGAAGGCTGCAAGCAAGGAAAATTTTGTAATAATTTCATTGAATACATTTTTTTTCATCTAAAAGATCTTTAACTCTTTAAATGGTTCTTGGCTAGTTTGTTAATTATATTGTACAACATTTGGACACCATGAATATGAGAATTAGACGAAGCACAGCTGTTAGGTCAATTTGTCATTTTGCGCAAGTATCCGTGAGCACCGGTGGCTCATGTGGAATTTAATAGTTGCTCAAAGAGCAAGAGCAATTGTGAGTAAAGTACAATAGTTATTACGGCTATTATTGCTTTTACTATCAGAAGAAGAACATATACAGCTATGGACATATAAATGGCACAGTTTTGGTATTTTTCTCGAGTTTACTCTTCGCATTAAGTAATAACAAAAGCTCAAGTTGAAATTCATTGATAAAACAACAACAATAGGGGAAATGTGGAAAAGGTGGTGAAAATATGCTAGACACATAAATAACACAACCAAGAAAAAGAGGCAAAAATCAAGTATTTTGTACTGCAGCCTTTATTTTCATTGATTTCTTCACATCTGCTACTTATGCTTTCCACGAGTCTTGAACACTTGACTTTAGGTGTGACATACCAAGCATCCAGGCCGATGGGAGAATTATCGATTTTTTACGATTTTTCTTTGTGATTTCAATCTTCTTCTTTCCATAGGTTTTAAATAGGATTTAAGTCACAACAGTGGGCTGGTCAATCTAAAACATTTGTCTTTTCCATATTCAACTAATAAATATCTTGGGATGATGAACAAGACTCTGGCATCTAGTCCCATCCTGTTGATTTCAATCATAGGCTCTAGCGAAAGTCAACCGCTTCCCAAAGTTCTTTTTTGTCAGAAGTGGGTTTTTCCTGGAATTGCGCTGACGTTTCTGTTAGAGGAAAATGCGCATGTAAAAAAATTTATGTTAACAATTAAATAACAAGTGCGTTGAGTTTAAATAAATTTGCAATGAGCAACAGAAAACATGCTCTTTTAGAATTCAATTGATTTTTCATACAGTTAAATTTTCACATAAAAACAACTGCTCAACAACTGGAATTCGAAATGCAGCCATTCTTTATATCATTCCTTCCTTCTCTAATGCCTTAATATGAAAGAAATATTCCTGGGTTTTCATTTTCATAATTTTACATGGCTCACGCAAGCCTGATTTTGATTTCGAAATCAAAAATTCAAAGATGAAAGGAATGAGTTGCGTTTATTCTGATAATTTTGTAATTGTTTCATGATGTTCAAAAAAAAAAACTTATGAGGGGACTTCAAATTGATTTGGTCCATTTTTTGCACTCAAAAAACTGATTTTTATTGAAAAAATATATATTTTTTTCCCATCCCTCTGACAATTTTTGAATTCTATCTCTAAAAAATGTGTCCTCTCTGTTCTAGATCCAATCATTGGACCACTCTTCGATTTCTTCAAAAGATACATTCGGTGATTTCCAAAATCGTTATGCATCCATTGAAAATGCTAGTAGTCGGAATAAGCGAGGTTTGCAGAATACGACGGGTGAGATAAGACCTGCTCTTTCAACGTTTCGAATTAGTTTTTGACCGTACGCCCACGTATGGCCGAGCGTTGTCATGTTGTAAAATCACCTTATCATGCCTTTCGGTCGTCTCTGGCCGTTTTTCTCCCGATTCACAGCTTGTCGCCTGATTGGCGCGGAACTTAATCCAGTAAAACCTCCAATTACTCATCTTTAAACTGAAAATGAAAGCTGAAAATAGAAAGCTGGATGTGAAATGCTCACCAGGAACATTTCGGAAAGTAGAAATTGGTAAGCACTTTAGATATTGACTACAGTGCTGCCATCGCAGAGTAGGTTGCTGGTCATGAGACCTTCGACGAAATAGTATTTTCCCAAGCAAATCCAGGAGTTGCAGAAAAGAAATTGCTTTGAACCGCAATGCAAGTTGTTTCCACTCAACGACGGTGCTACCTAAAAATGACAATGGCCCATAGGAGTGGAAAAATATATTTAGCTGAAAGCGCCGGTGAAGTACAAAATTATCCATTGCCGTTGCTGGAGTCAGAGATTTATCCGCTCCAGTATTACTAAATGGCATATATGAAATATTAATTACAATTATGTAATTATGTAAATGTAAATCATATTTATTGATATATTTGGTTGTTTTTTCCTTTTTAATTAGTTTCTTTTACATTTATTTATATGCGCCAAAAGCGACCATATGTTTCTATATCATATGTTTTCGAGATGGATAATTCTTACAAGCTAAAATTTTTCCCTCACAAAATTAGAGTCTCTTTTGCAGTGAACTGTCACTTTACTCTCTCAAATTTTGGTTGCTGGCTAATATTTAAGGGTAAACGAACGCCATTTGACAACAATTTTGGATAGTTTGTAATAGTTATTCAAAATTAATAGTAATAATTATGAAAATAAAAATATTTTAAACCGGTTAAGCGATTTTTAGCCGTGCTTTTCTTCCGATTCAAAGGTGTACCTTTATTTTTTTTATGCAAATGGCATTAGTACTCACTTGACTATTGAAAGGTGGGTCCAATTTTTATCCGATTTCACAAATATTCGTATAATACTTAATTTTTTTATACACTTTACACATATATCCAGATCACAAGAGTAGTTATTGCTGAGTGATACTATTCTAAAATTGGAAAGAAATTGGCAACGCCCTTCAGGCTTACATAACTTTTCAACCTTCATATAATGAAGAATATACATTCGATCCCACGCGTTTTGTCTAGTCCCAAACATCTGTGTCCAATACACTTGAAGAGCTTATCATAATAAGAGCTTGAATAATATCAAAAGCACAAATTAATCAAATTGCCTCCACCATCTACTTCATCATATCTCCAGAATTTTCAACGGCTCTCTCTTTTCCTTTTTAATAAAAAATATTCTTGTATGTATATTATCCTTATGCCTTCTTACTATTCTTTAGACAGCTGGGAAATTTTCTTCCCAGAAGTACAGTTAAATACGAAAGCATTCCTAAAAATTTAAATTAATTTTACTGTCCCTGCCATTGTTCAAATGAAATAAAAAACTAATAGATCAATATTTATTTTTATTCATTTTTTACTTACGAAACAACGAAAGCAAGCTGCTTGAGTAAAGTGAAAAAGCAGTTAGATAACCGTAAAGGAGTTGAGTGCACAATAATGAAAGGATGCTAAGAAAATACAATTAATCAAATGAGTATGTAAAATGCATAATAAGGTAAGGCAGAGGCCGATTTGTATGTAGAAGTGTGTACGCAGTTGATAATCAATGGAAGACAAAAAATAAATAGCAAGAAAAAGGTCAATCAATAAGTGAAAAATCAATAGAGCAAAAAAAAAACAAAAAAAAAAGAAAGAAAGAAAGTGGCAGTAAATGATGGTTAAAAATGTGAGGGTATCTTTTTAAAGACAACATGCCAAAGGACAAACAGACGCATCCCTTTTTACACCGTATTGATAATGTTAGAAATGCATTTAAAGAAAGTAGAAAATAAGTTATTGGATAAATTCAAAAAAAAAATTTGCATAAATGAGAGAGCGAGAAATATAATATGCATAAGACATAATCCGGTCAAAAACATATGTGGATCTAGGTCTGAATTAAAAGAGACGCGATCCTTCGAAATTCCGGTAAGTACAAACTGTTTTGTACTGCTTTCTAGATTGTCGGGCTCACAGATAATAATTTGTTAATACTTTCATTCTTAATATTTTGTACTTTATACCAAAAACAGTAAGTATATAATATTTCTATTGGCTGCCCTTATTTTTTATTTCGGTATATCTCTTTTTGATTGGCTGTTTTTTGGCATGAGCATTCCTCTTGCCACACAAATTTATTATATATATGTATATATAAATATTTTTTTTTAATATACATAAATATGTAAATTATGTATCGCTATGCTCATGCTTTTATGACGCGATCAAATATGCAAATCATATTATATTTGTCCCACAAAAGGATGCCAGTGTGTAAGCGTGTACAATTTGGCCCGACGCGCGATCCAACCCTTGGTGCGTGTCGGCACTTCCTCGTGCACGCCAGTAAATATAATATATAAAATATAGGTATGCAAATTACAGCTGAGGATTCATCGCGCATTGTCCTGTTCGTCGCCCAATGCTGCGCCCAGTTTTAATCATCGCGCTGCTGTATCCTACTCCTTGCTCCTTGCGCATCGCCAAAGGCATTTATGTACGTATTGTTCAACCCCTTCTCTTGGGTGATGTGTTTGGCTTGATGTACTGTTGGCTCGCTATTGTTCTGCACTGACAACACATCCATTTGCTTCCTGCCTTGAATTCTTAATTTCTTACGTTGAATTCTTGCATAGAAATGAGGCAAAAAATCCGGATTTTTTGCTTCGCCTGTCTTCTCTCGGTATGTAAATTTGCTTTCAGACAAAAGGATTTGTTCACCTCTCCGGTGTCTTATGTATATAGGTACATATTTGATGTACGATCTACTACTAAGGAGCAGCAATTGCAGCTTTAGGTGATCGTCGTCACCCTGAATAATCTGTGTGTGCGAGTGTGTGTGTGTGTGCTGTGGGGTAATGAATGTAGTCTCATCGTGTATCGTGAGAAAAAAATATCATCTTAGGATGCATCGCGAAGAAAAAAGGATAAAACTGGATGCGCGTAGCGAAATATTCAAATGAAGTTGTGCGCTGGAAACGTTGCATATTTTTAGGTATTTTTTATGGAAAAGCCATCAGGATGCGCGTAAGTTAGAAGCCGTGATTTTTTTCTCACACTAGCGCGTATTTGATTAATGCATTTCGGCCCAAATTTTTTTTGTGTAGTTTTTTTTTTATTTTGACGGATGTCTCCTGCGTGTGTGACCTTTTTTACATTCAACGCGCTTTTTTTAATGACATCCTGTGATTTTTTTCGTTTTTTCGTATTAAATTTAAATTATACATTTTTTGCTTTAACTCTTCTTTTCACTTTTTTATTGCCATTTCGGGTGCTTTTCTATAATAGTTGATTGTCCTTGTTAGGCCGGTTTTTTGTAACTGTCGGTTTTTTCATAGCATCCTGTCGCTTTTTTCACTCTTCTATTGCTTTAATCTATTTATTTTTGAACGCTCTCCGATGTTTCCCGCGTGTTTGGAAAAAAATTACTAAAATTGTGTGACAATCATCATTTTTTGCATATCTTTCATTGAAGTTCTTTTTTACAAACTCGTTTTCCATTTTTTTTTTTTGACTCATTTTGTTTTTATTATGCGTGTCCTTTTTGTTTTTGAATAAGTATTTTTTATACGTAATTTATGCCTTTGTAATTTTTTCAGTATTCCACTTATTTGTATTTTCTAGTTGATTTTAAATTGCGTTGTTCGTTTATCGTTAGTGTTTCCATGAGTCGTACAAATTGTTGCGCTTTTCCTAAAAAGTAAATTGTTTTCTATAAAAAATTATTCCGTAGTACACGTGAATTCGTCCTTATTTTTTTACCTTGTAAGCTGCCAATTACAGAAAGTGTGCTACTTTATTTATGCAGTTGATCTTTTGGGAAAATTGTTAATTTGTTCCGTGTCATGAAATTAATTTTACATTGTATAAAAGGACTTTAGGGCAGGAATAAAAAAACAAGATGATGTTCTAAATGTAAATGTATTATAGTTTATCAAACAAATTTAATTCAATTTTAAGTTTTTATTTAGAAAAAGCCCTTAGTCATTTTAAAATTGGTTAGATAGGCCAATTTTGTTTTGTTAGACGAGTTTACTGTCAGACCTTTTGGCATACTTAGGATGAAATATAAATTTCAATAAAATGGTCATGATACAAAAATTTTAAAGGTAGTTTCACTTCTGGTGACAGAAATATGATGTTGCTTTTGTGAATAACCTGAATAACTGATGGATCAACCTACAGTCTAAGCCACTGATCAGACAGACCTCACATTTGGAGGTAGGTTCAGAGGTAGCTCTTTGTCGAGTTTCCCATGGATATTACTTTTTCTTCCGTAAAGTGAACTTGGTATCGATCTATTCATACAAATCGTACTTATGGATCGAATTGGTTAATATTTGGAACATACATACATACTACATATGTATGTAGATAGCTTTTTCCCTAGGTCAATATATAGAAACAATTCTTTCCGAGTTGTGGTGATTGAGCTGTTTGAAAAATTCGGGGATTTGGTTAAAATAAACTTAACAAAAAATCTTACTAGAACAACTATAAATTCTAGGCGTACTCTAGTACTAAATAAAATGCAGAAATCTAATTTTTTTCATTCATTTGAAATTTATTTTATTTTGAAATATGACTTTGCATATTTTTCAATTTATTGTTGTGGCGTATAATTCTATTCTTGTCCTGAATGAGAGACCAAAAAACGCACAGCTCATCAAATCTCCAAAACAACCTTACCTTATGTTAATTCTGTGCACTTCCGAAAAGGTTATGGAATGGAGCACTGCATTGGTTACTCCTTCAAATTCAATAGAGTTAAGGTCAAACTCTTGAGACAACACAAGTAATTTTGAGAGAAAGCTGCTTCTCGAGAGTAAGCCCACAGACTAGCCTGTTGATTCTAGCACCCGAAGAAAAAAATAGAATATTATTTGCAAAGATATACTGCGATAAATGTATATTTATTTACTTTACAACTTTTCACGATCTTCGTTTTAATAAAGTATATAGAAATCTATTTTATATTCATGTTTATATATTCTTTAAATCTTTACACTATAAAAAAGTTTGTTCCATTTTAACATAATAATTTAGGTTTTGTGACAAAATAAATTATCAACAATTACAAACTCATTAAAATACTTTAATTACATTTTTTTATTTAGTTTCAATTTGGATTCGATCCAAAAGAGATGAATATCTAAAAAACGCTTCTGGTTATGATGCTTCCACCAGCGGATACTACATCGAATACTTTCAAACCTGGAGTACTTTCAAACTTGTAGAGTTAGATTTTTGTTCATCAAGAGCGAACTTTGCAATTGTAAAGTAGCATCTGTTGGCAAGAGATGTTCTGCGTTGGATCGCAAGGCTGACATTAGTATTGGTGTTTATGACAGATAGACGTAATTGTCTATGACCTCGAAATTATGACTTTCAACCGTGCCGTAAGAACCGAGTCGCGATTGGCGTAGAGGCAGCTCTTTACTCTACTTAGAACACAATTTTAAAATCGATAAAATGGTGAAGTGTATTGATTTTTTTTTCCGAAAATGTTCGCATGGTGAATATCTGCTCAATGGTGGATTTAGCAGGTTTAAAGTCACACTGATAAGGTCCAAATAGGTGTAGTCTTTCACATAATACCCCAGATAGTATCTCATTTTCGATTTCTGCAAAGATGCTGATGCGCATACCTTGTCAGCATTTCACCGTGATATTTGAATAACTGTGCCGGTAAGCCAGCAGCTCCAGCCGTTTTGCTGTCATGTAAGCGGGCAATTGCTATTCGAACTTCGTCATAGTCGGATAATGAAACCATCATCTCCAGTTGTTGCATTTTTGCCGTCATTCATTCCCTTCACATAGCAAATATGCGCTAAAAATCACCCACGAGATTACCATCTTGGTTTCTCCAGGAGTATGCTCCGGTCTTGAAACCTTCTGCGAGTCTCCAAATCTTTTCAGATAATTTTCGGACCATACCCTTGTCGGTCAGCTTCTCAAGCTCTTCATACTTAAGAAAAAAGTTGATATCGTGGTATTAAAACATAGTCATATAATCTACCACAACTGCATAACAATATGTATATGCTTATTATTATTTATTTATATTATTTGAAAAATTAACTTAAATTTGTATTTAAATTAATTTTCGATAATTTTTGTATGTTGGTCGGACCAGGATTTGAAGCCTGGCCTCCGAAAGGCAGTACGCAATGCAAATCAGTCGGATATTGCAGCCGCTTATCTTCTACACATATGTATGTATGCGTAGTAAATATTTAAATTTCATATCAACAGGTTAACCCATTTACGAAACATTTCTTTATATTTGAGTATTGAGATACACATAATACGAGGATAATATTTTTGAGTACAATTAATAAATAAAACGTCGATAAGGCACATAATTAATAAATATATAAAAATGCAAAATTTAAAATATCAACACCGTCATGTATACCTACTGAACACGCCCCCTTCGCGATATAAAATTTAAGTAATTAAAAATCATTTGTGTGCGATTTATAATCAATATGTTAAATTAATTCACTTAATTACTTGGCTTTAGTGTTGTTTTTGTAGCTGATGTCTTAGCTGCTTCTTTGAATGTTGATCATGCTCACGAGCTCAACTTAAGTTCACAGCGTCAAATTATTCTCCGCTTCAGCAACCGGCATTTAAGTGTAAGCGTGTGTCGATTTTTATAATTTAATAAATTTTATTATTACTGTTTTTGCTTTCTACCGCTAAACGTGCCAACAACAAGAAAAAAATACTTCATTATGTTAAATAAATTATATAAAGGTATATCTTGAGTTTTAACATTTTTCCCAAATATTTACATATACATATTTATATTAAAAGTATATAAAGTATTATATATATATAATATACACATACATATGTATCTAAATACCTGTATTTTAATTTAAAGACACGTAATCGCATGTTTTTATACGAGAAATGATTAATTATCTAAATTTTGGTGGTGAAATTAAAATTCAATTTTTACTTTGAGTCAGATTTCTTTATTTATTTTTATTGATATCTCTTTTTACTTTTTTTTTGTTGTTTTTATAACAATTGTTACCAACCCAATTCTTCCTCCACGTAAATAAATATTAGTCCCGATGACTTTTAATGGGGCTGACAAAAACGTGCGCTTGAGCCATCCGCACAAATCTTCAAATTATATTACGTAATCGTTATATTGTATAATAGGCTCTTGTTAAATATAAAGAGGTGATCTAGCAACTGATGCCGAGAGTATATGGAATTTATGGAGGGAAAACATCTCCACACTGCTGATTGGTGGTGAAAGTGTAACACAAGTCGAACATGCTGAGCCCGATTCCCCAATCCACAAAAAGGGCGATCCCACAGTCTGCGCTAATTACCTTCAAGAATATGATTGAACCTTATCGTTGTGGCTTTAGACCTGGTAAATTCACCATGCGGTGCCTATACGCCGCTCTGTCTGATTTCAGTATCCCCGCAAAACTTATATAGTTATGTCAACTGATGTTGAGAAACACCAAAAGCTCCATCAGGATCGGGAAGAACCTCTCCGAGCCGTTCGATACCAAACCTGGTTTCAGACAAGGTGATTTCTTAACGTGTGTCTTCTTTAATTTATTACCTACTTACTTTACTGGCGTAGACACCGCTTACGTGATTTTAGCCGATTCAACAGCATTGCGCCATTCGCTTCTTCTTTTTGCTGTGTGGCGCCAATTGGAAATACCAAGTACAGCCAGGTCCTTCTCTATCTGGTCCTTCCAACGGAGTGGAGGTCTTCCTCTTCCTCTGCTTCCACCGGCGGGTACTGCATCGAAAACTTTTAAAGCTCCATCCAGCCACATGGCCTAGCTCAACGTTCCATCGTCTGCGATATTCGCCGTTGCCAACTCGAATAGGACCATAAATCGTACTCAAAACTTTTCTCTCGACTTAGTCCAAAGTAGCACCTGTTGGCAAGAGTGATTCTGCGCTGGATTTCAAGGCTGACATTATTATTGGTGTTGGTGCTGGTTCCTAGATAGACGAAATTATCTACGACCTCGAAGTTATGACTGTCAACAGTGACGTGGGAGCCAAGTCGCGAATGGGATGACTGTTTGTGTTATGACAGGAGATATTTCGTCTTGCCCTAATTCACTACCAGACCCATTCGCATCGCTTCTTTATCAAGTCTGAAGAAAGCAAAACTCACGGCGCGGTTGTTGAGGCGAATAATGTCGATATAATCGGCGTACGCCAGCAGCTGTACACTCTTATAGGAGATTGTACCTTCTCTATTCAGCTCTGCTGCTCGTATTATTTTCTCCAGCATTAAATTAAAGAAGTCCACACGATAAAGAGTCACCTTGTCTGAAACCTCGTTTGGTATCGAACGGCTCGGAGAGGTCCTTCCCGATCCTGACGGAGCCTTTAATGTTGCTTAACGTCAGTTTACATAGTCTTATAAGTTTTGCGGGGATACCAAATTCAGACATAGCGGCGTAAAGGCAGCTCCTATTCGTGCTGTCGAAAGCGGCTTTAAAAAGAGGTGGTGGGTGTCGATTGTCTTTTCACGGGTCTTTTCCAAGATTTGGGGCATGGTGAATATCTGGTCAATGGTTGACTTACCAGGTCTAAAGCCACACTAATAAGGTCCAATCAGTTTTTTGACGGTGGGCTTTAGTCTTTCACACAATACGCTCGACAGGACCTTATATATTAAGGAGGCTTATCCCACGATAATTAGCGTAGACTTTGGGGTCCCCTTTTTTATGGATTGGGCAGAGCACACTTAAATTCCAATTTTTTGTCAACAAACAGTTGCTATTCTAACTTCTTCATCGTCAGGTAGTGGAACGTCTTTTCCATCGTTGTCGATTGGGGTTTCGGGTTCACTATCTCCGGTTACTCCGTTTTCACTACTATTCAGCAGGCTGGAGAAGTGTTCCCTCCATAAATTTAATATGCTCTGGGTATCGGTGGCTAGATCACCTCTTTATGTCCTACAGGAGTCTGCTCCGGTCTTGAAACCTTCTGTAAGTCGTCGTATCTTCAAATAGAATTTTCGAGCATTACCCTTGTCGGCCAGCTTCTCAAGCTCCTCGTACTCGCGCATCTCGGCCTCTTACTTTTTTTTTGTCTGCAGACGCGTCTTGCTTCCATCTTCAGTTCGCGGTATCTATCCCACCCCGCACGTATAGTGGTCGATCGCAAGGTTGCGAGGTAGGCAGTCTGTTTTCTCTCCACTGCGACACGGCAGTCTTCACCGTACCAGCTGGTTTTGCGACCTTTACGAAATCCAATAGTTTCATTTGCAGCTGTACGTAGGGAGCTTAAAATGTCGCCCCACAGTTCACGTATACCGAGTTGCTGATGAGTGCTCTCAGAGAGCAGGAGTGTAAGTCCAGTCGAAAATCGTTCGGCAGTTTGTTGTGATTGCAGTTTTTCGACGACGAACTTTCCTTGTGTTTGTTGACGGGCGTTCTACAGATACCATATTTCGGGCCCCAAAGCACGATTTTCACATCGTGTCGGGGGCAGCGCTCATAAGTATGCTCTAGGCGCTCATAAAAGGCATCTCTGGCCAAATTGTCCTTCTCTTCCGTCGGGGCGTGGGCGCAAATCAACGATATATTAAAAAATTCTGCTTTGATGTGAATTGTGGCGAGACGCTCATCCACCGGGGTGAATGCCAGTACTCGACGACGGAGTCTCTCTCGTACCACAAATCCGACACCGAATTTGCGCTCCTTTATATGGCCGCTGCGAGTAAGTTTAAAGATTTTACACATTTATATAGCGAGCCGCTTGCTTCAAGACCGACGCCCGCTCGCAGCCGCATCTCTGGTGAACAGACGCTGCAATTAGACATCAGCGGACCCTTAAGCCGAATAAGTCGGAGTGGCTCCACTGAAGCTTCCTCTCTTATTAGCCGTGACCCAAGGCTCCACACGGGTTGGTTACGTGTCTTGCACAAGCTAAAGAGCTGAATAGAGAAGGTACAATCTTCTATAAAAGTGTCCAGCTGGCGTACGCCGTTAATATTCTGCTTTCTCCAAGACGAAATATCTCCTGTCATCAAACTAACAGTCATCGTATTTGCAACTCTGCCCCCAGTCTGATCTTTGTTGTTGAGATGATTTTTCTTTTCCATTACCTACTCAGTCCAAAATAGCACCTGTTGGCAGGAGTAATTATACGTTGGGTTCCTAGATACACGAAATTACTACAGCTTCTAAGTTTTGACTGCCAACAGTGATGTGGAAGTCAAGACGTTAGGACGCCTTGCTTCATTAACGAGTCGGGAGAAACCAGAAATAACGGCACGGTTGTTGAGGCCGATGATGCCAATATTATTCAACTGAATCCTACACTAATTAGTACAGATTACAAAAGTGATATACAATACGTTTTTTACTGGGGGGATCCGCGAACTGCTTACTTTAGGTTACTATAATTTATTTTCCATACTTATATTAATAGATGTTGGTTTAATCTTGATCGAGCTTAGATCTCTATGAATGGTAGTTCTCGGATGATGCCTTTTATAAAGTCTTCACTGAGTAGTGTCATTTTAAATCATAAAGAGGGGGGCGCTTCTTTAAAAACCTTTGTCGTGAATGGGATGCTCGATTCCTCATTTCAGTTTGATTGTTGGCTTGATACCCACTGCTAGTCCATGGAAAAATGTGTTACGGTGCAAAATACAGCACACCGTCCGCCACTCAACTCCTCATGTTGCGTTCTACAAAGCGCACCATCAAGCACAAGCACCATTCCTACAGTGAATCGCATGTTCTGCTCATTTAGTAAAACCAGTTCCAATTTTTCAAAATTTGGCAATGTTATTTAATTTTGCGCGAGAGTTGCGCTTTATTATAGTTATTATTATTGCATACTTACTTTAGCTATTTTTGCTTTTGTAAGCAAAATCCCAGCGCTTAAACCGTCAAAGCAATTAATTTGCGAATAAAATATACATGAATACCCGTATGTAAACTTTCATATGTTTATATCCCCCAAATTTTGTGATTATTTTATTGTTATATCTACTTGTTTTGTACAATGTTTGTTAGAATCCAAAGAAGTTGTCTTAAACACATAGAATATGAAAGTATCTGCTGTGCATGACATGAAAAACATGCAGTTATGCGGATAAGTCTACACTAGATATTTCAATGAGATTCAGCGTATTTTATTGCTCGCGATCAATCCATTTCTTAAAACCCTTTACTTCAGTTGTATTAACTAAATGAGTTTAAATGAAGAGTTTACAACTTCTCAAGATGATTACTAAGAGGATCACACTGCGAAAATTGTCCTTAAATTTTTCTATTCTTTGATTGGCATGGGCACTGCTTACGTAATTATAGCAGAGACTACAATAACGCCTCGTTCGGAGTCAACTGGGACGTAAAGTAAAGCCAGATATTTATCCGCGTCTCTTTTCAGTTTGAACTGGTCGGGTACAGTGCTGCTGCTGGATTGTTATCGCCATGTGAATGACAACATCTAGTTTAATTCGCTGAACTACTCGAATGCCAATGTCGTCGAATATCTCGTATAGCTCATCGTGCAATCGTCAGCGGTATTTGGCATGCCACGTCGGATATCGTCATCGTCCACCCTTCTGGGTTTTGTTCGCCGATAGAAGACTCTATTTTTCGATTGTCTACTTGCCGATAGCCGAGTGGTTATCATTGCGTACTGACATTCGGAAGGCTCGGGTTCAAATCCTGGTACCATCAACATCCAAAAGTTATGGAAAATTAATTTAAATAAAAAATTAAGTTGAATTTTCTAATTGAGGTGGCCCCTTGCCGAGTGTATTTCGGACATGAAATAAAGGCTCCTCATAAAAAACCATCAGCCGTTCGGAAGCAGCTTAGTATAAACTGTAGTTCCTTCCATTTGTTGGAAAAAACATCAAGACGCAAAAAACCACAAATCGACCGAAAAATCGCTTCAGCGGTTACAAAGTGGCAATTATATATTATACTTGTTATTAAGTGAGATTTGTCGTTGGGTCCGACATTATTTGTGGTTCAAAGTTATGACTGTCAACAGTAAAGTGTGAGCTAAGACTCGAGTGCGCTGACTGTTTGTTTTATGACAGGATGAAGTTTCGTCTTGTCATCACTCACTACCTGACCCATTGGCCTCACTTCTTTAGTCTGGAGAAAGCAGAACTAATAGTGTGCTGTTAAAGATCGATGATGTCAATATCATCGCCATACGCCAGCGTAATGTTTTATATCTAAAATTTTTAATTATTCGTAATTTTGCTTTATTTGATTTATTATATTTCATAAATTAACAAGTGAATGATGGGTAATTTGAATTCTGCATTCGAATTCACAACAGCTGTTACCGTATTTAGCTAAGGAATACTGGCTACAGACTTTACTATAGCGATGGATAATATTTATTATTACTATTACTCGCTAAATTCGCATGCCATTCATTTTTGAATTTTGCTAACAGTAGAGAGTTATATCAATTTAATTCAAGTTCTCTAACCATTCGTTATCAATTTCCGTATTAACAAAAAAAATGATATCAACTTATTTTGTTTCCTTTTAGTACATAATAATCCCAAAATGCAAGAAAATTAAAAATAGAATAAATCTGGTAGGTTTTACACCCCGCTAAAAAATTAAACGATATATCATACAAAGTTCACTAAGGTAGTAAAAATCTTAGTATATTTGTTTAAGGCCACTGTAGATGCTTCAAATAGTTAATTTTTTATTGGCTAAAAATATTCTTCGAACCTTCTAGAATAAGGAACAAAAGGTCTTATACGTGTCCGACATTGATTTCATTGAAATTTTTTCGTGTGCCTCAAAACTTTAAATGAATTTTTCTCCAAACACGTTTTTTGAAGTTGGCTCGCAGCACCGCTCAAACAATTCTCAATATTTTCAATTGCCATTTTCTTACACCTTTAAAATATTATTTCAAAGAAAATGACGTACGGGATTTTCGATAACCTAATTTAAACAATAGTCATAAGCAATTACTTTCCGTTTTTTTGGTCGAGTGCTTTCACAAAAATCAATATTTTTTAAAATCCGTACGCTCTAGCTATTGTCTTGTAGATAAACAAAACAATTTTTATTTTGCTGCACACAGGGTGAAAGTGTGTTGCAAGCCGCAGAGCACCTAGAAGAAAAATCACTTTCAGAAATGTTCATAGTTCCGCCATTTTAAAATATTTTAAAAATGAAACTAATAAGATATTAAAACATCATTGCCTTTTTTCCACATTAAAAAATTCTTGAAAAATGGTGTTTTTTGGCGCTTACATTGGCCTTACCCCTTAAACACACACACAAAAAATTGTTCTATAATACTTACAAATGCATGAAATTAAATAACTTTAATTCAAAATTCATTAAATTACATTATAAAGAATACTGAATTATTTGTTGTGACATTACGTATAGATTATATTTATATAATATGTATATTACTTTAATTTTTTGTGATAATTTAAGAATCAATTGTTCTCTTTTCGAATGCATAAATGTATATGTATTGCACTTGGTGCACATAATATTATATATGTTCGTCTAATGCATCGTTTGTCTTCATACTTCGTTTGAATTGTTTTGCCGTTATGCACAGGAAAAAGATTAACCCGATCTTTGGACAATTAATTTCTTTTGCGATCGTGCTTCATATCTGATAACAAAATAGTAGCAAATATATATAAATAACATAAATTTGTATTCCGATAAATGTCGTATAAAGAATAAATTGACGTACTGCTCAATCCTACGTGAGAATTCGATATAGATATTGGACGTCCCCTCTTGCGAATACTTGCAGCTTTCTCAAATAGAGTGAGCCTGTTTGCAACTTTCATCCAAAAATTATGAATGAATAATAACCAAGACTGTTAAGTATGATATACGTGTATGTATTATGTGCATTGATTGATTTTGATTTTTTATTTAAATCAGTTTGAACGGTAGAAGTTATAGCTGCTATTTCGGAAATCACCACGTTTCTTCATCAGATTTCTTTTTCCCGAACCGGCACCCTTGTCGAATTGGATCCGAACTTGGGATGCCCACAGCACGAGCCAATGGTTATCCCATTAAAGGAAAAAGTCAAAAACAGCAACAAGTGAAAGCAACACACATGTAGCTTGAAGAGAGAGAGTTCGGAACCAGTTCGATAAGCGTGTCTTTAAAAAAAAGTCTGATGAGGAAACGTGGTGGTTTCCGAAATACCGTCCAAATTGTAGTTGTAATTTTTTCACTATTCCAAAAAATGTATGTTCTGAAACAGCTCCATTCAACTAAATCGGAATCTATGAGGTGAGTGTATTCTTTAAAACAAAAAACTCAAATTTTTCAGCCAATCTTAGAATATGAGATATAGGTATAAGTCATTCTTTTCAACTTTTTGTTTAATTGGCTGTAGACGATTAAAATATTCCCAATAAGCGCCAGTGATATTAGGGTATATTTTGAAAACATATCATATACAGCAGTGTTCGAAACAATAGCAGTGGCATACAAGTAGGATTTGTATCGAAGAATAGACTAAACAATTATAACTAATTGCGGTCCAATATTTTGTTTAGTTTTGAAAGGAAATACGGTCGTAAACTACTCGACAAATCTCTAAACAAGCAATAAATATTTCGAAGTTGTTAGCGCCATCGGCAAACGATTGATATTTTATTAAGGTTAAAGTAAAGTAAAGTAAATCGGTAAAGTACCTAAGCTATATAAAAATAAAAATAAAATAATAAACAAAAATGACTTTTGAGTATTTGGCATACGTTTCATTGGATAGACGTATGCTTCGTAAAGTGGAAGAACCTTTCCACTTGAATGCAACTAAATTTCAAAATTTTTGTAGATAAAAGCCAGATTTATGTAGTTGAAGAATTCGCCAATCAACTTAAAGGCAGAAGAATATCTGCAATATCTACGGAGAAACTTTTAAGTGCTTTCAGTTTTAGCACTATTCAAATGCTCAAAGGTTCTAACCACCTTGCAATGCTTCGCAACTAGATGCCATCAACGTCCCGTTGGAAAGCATTGAAGAATATCTATGAGTCAGTCAGTAACAGAAGATTAGGTTTTCCATTCCCCAAAAGAAATGTTTGCTTCATCATCATCATCATGTGTTGGAAGCACTATTGGCGCTATCGACTGCAGTCATGTGTCAATCATGAGCCCCAGACATCATGAAGAAGCCTATATCAACCACCATGAATTCCTTTCCATCAACTGGCAAATGGTAAGAATACTTTTTTCCCAATTGTTAGTATATACGTATTAACACAGTTCATTATATTTGTGCATAGATATGTGATTCCTATCTTAAGATTTTGGTGGTAAACGCTAAGTACTCAAAAGCGCTGCACGATTTTTATACAGGGTCCGCCACGTAACTTTTTTTTTCCGAAAACAGTGCGCACGAGATCGATCGTAACGTTCGCTGTGTGGCACGGAGCGCCGTCTTGCTGTAACCAAATGTTGTCCAAGTCCTCCTCTTCGATTTCCGGGAAGAACCAATCCGTTAACATGGCGCGGTAGCGTTCGACATTGTCCGTAACGGCGGCTCCTGCCGCATTTTCGAAGAAAAATGGGCCAATGATGCCACCGGCCCAAAATCCGCATCAAACAGTAACCCTCTGAGGATGCACTGGCTTCTCTTCGATCACGTGCGGGTTTTCCGTCCCCCAAATACGACAATTTTGTTTATTGACGTGGCCGCCAAGATGGAAATGAGCTTCGTCGGAAAAGATGATTTTTTGGTACAATTCCGGGTCTTCGGCCAAGCGCTCATCTGCCCGTTTCTCAATCGTATACACAACCATTTTCGTTCAGCGGAAGGATAAAACTAACTTTCTGTCAAATCAAATGTAACATCAGTGTTACCACACTCAAAATAACCCCTAGTTCAATAAGAAAAATGTTAGATGGCGGACCCTGTATTTGGGGCTCCTCTGCAGTGTGCAGAGTCATGCAGCGTAGTTTTAAAAGTGGAAACCACAACATGGTTTTGATTTGGTAAACTTTGTAAGCCATTGCACTTCATTTAATAAAATTAATTGCTATCACGATTTTTTTTTTGCGTTTGTCATTCCTCTTTGTGCTTTTCGCAAATTTTGACAATTTATTAAGCTTTCTTCCATTATAATAAAAAAGAAATGCCCCTTGTCGATTACCGTTATAAATGAGTTGGAAAATCGCATAATCGCTAGTGCAATTCTCATAAGAGTAGCAACCTTTTGGCACCTCCGGGAAACATATCTAGGGTCAAAAGAAATATATGTTGGCATTTATACATCCTGTCCATTTTTCAATTGGTTTTAAGTGTAAAAATATCAATACATACATAAATTTTCATAAAAGACTGCTATTATTTCGAACTCAGAGCGAGGTTTTTAATTATGGGCCTACTCATGCTCATACAAAGTTATAAATTAGTCATATTGTTTATGTACTCGTATGTTTATATGTATGTATGTACATACATATATGTATGCACTTTTGTATATTAATTTTTTTACTTTTATTTTCTTATTTTATACACACAAACATGCATACATATATGTATGTATATGTACATACACATATTAAACAAATATATTCTCCGGTTGTTTGCAGAAGTTTTTACACTCATTTATGAGTTTTGTTTTTTTCGCGAGGGTCAAGGTCAGTCAAACGAAATTTAGAACTTAGAAGAGACATAGCAAATAATGATTGGCGAATAGTGAGTTTGTTTATTTGTGTAGGTATATATGTACACGTATGGTATGTATGTAGATATATGTACGAGTATGTGCGTTTCGGTGAATGTGAAGAAAAACGATTGCACACGCTTTGTCTATTTTGCATTTTAAAAAGTTATTACACACATACTAATTTACACTCAAGTGTACATATACCAGGTGTGTTTGTTGAAGGTTGCCGGTTTTACTAGTAGATGTCGCTAGCAATATGTATAAATTTCTATGATATTGACATTAACCTACAAAAATACGCAAGTCACATTTACCTCAGTGAATATGTCGAGTTTCGTTCCAAGTAAATCGCATTTGCGGCATTCGTTGCTTTTCTTATTTCATCAAAAGAAAAAAGCAGCTGGTAGAAACTTATGGTGAACATGCTCCATGCTACCGACAACAAATGATCAATTTGAATCATGCGTTGATCGATCGAAAAACGGTCGGAATGGGCCCGAAGACATGGCAAAGTTATCTTGCAACGTGACAACGCGCCGTCTCATATCGCTAAAATGGTGAAAGTCACACTAAAAACACTTAATTGGGAAATATTATCGCACCCGCCGTACTCTCCAGATCTCGCCCCGTCCGACTATCACCTTTTCGCATCGATGGGACACTCCCTTGCAGAGCAGTGCTTCGAAAAATGGCTCGTCGAATGGTTTGCCTCGAAAGAGAAAAAGTTTTTTTGGAATGGTATCCATAATTTGCCTGAGAGATAAGCGAAATGTGTAGAAATCAATGGTCAATACTTTGAATAAAAAAATTTTGAGATTCCTCTGAAAATTAAGTGTTTTCTTTATCGAAAAAACCGGCAAATTTCAACTAACGCACCTGGTATATCTATGATTCGACATGTTTACATACATATTTACTTACATTTTGCTTAATTCGACTGTGATTTGACGGCAGATTGTAGAATGAATGATGGTTTTTAAAATTGTATAAAGTATATATGTTTGTATATATGTGTATATATATTTATTATTAAACTGGTTTTTAAATTCTTTGTTAATTAAAACTTGAAACAATCAGAGAAATTAAGAAACATTTTACAAAAACCTTCGATAGCATCAGCCACTCGAACCTGTTTGAAGATATTCCGCACCTGGATCTTGTAGATTGGAGTGTTAACCTCAAATTGTGGTTGATCCTGCGGGTTAGGGGTTCAAGAATTTACCCGCGGTAAGGCATGGCTGTCGTAAGAGGCGACTAAAATCCAATCGGGTCTTTATACCGGAAGGACTGCTGCTCCCGCAAAATTTCCCAAAAAGTACTGAGTGAGAAGAACATCGCTGCCGTTCTAGGAAGCGAAGCAAATGGGGTTGATAGTGAAACTGAGCCTCGTTAAAAAGCTCCCTTGTATACTAAGCTTGGAGCCCGCCGTGTAAAATAAAAAATTTCAAATGGTACCCAATTCCGGCATAAAAGACGTCACCAAGTCACATTCCTGTCTCCAGTTTTGTGATTTGTTTCCAGTGTTATACTCGTAGATGTTCGCACGCTCCGAGGTCCAAATATCTTCTCCGATCACTGTCTTGTTGCAGCCAAAATACTTATCCGCCTCTGTGCACTGTTAGAGCTCAATAATCTGCAATCGTTACGCAGAGCCATAAATAATTCGATATAAGGAAAGTATTTCGAGCTCTCTACGTACAGCAGCCAGCGAAACTATTTCTTTTCGACAAGGTTAAAAGAAAAGCTAGAATGATGAGGATTGTTATACTCGAAGCGCAGTGGAAAAAATTCCGAGAGTTTAAGAGGCCGAAATGCGGGAGTGTGAAGAGCTTGAGAACCAGACCGATCGGAGTAATACTTCAAATTTCAATGAGAAAATGCGACGATTTAGTGAAGGCGACTTTATTTAGGAATCTAGGAGTACATGGAAGGAATACTTCTGTTGTTGCTGTTGTAACCGCAAAAATATTCCCCAAAGTTGTTTTTGGGGAAAGTTGTTGAAGTGACAGCCCTTGGCTGGATAAAAATCCGGTTCGTTCCGGTATAAAGACCCGGCTGTCGCGGGAACTATTAGACTTTATTCGCCTCTTACGACAGCCATGCCTTACCGCAGATAAATTCTTGAACCCCTCACCCGCAGGGGATAGGGAACACTTCTCCGATCTACAGGATGGCAGTGAAGGCGTAATACCCGGAGATGATGAGCACGATCATCCCAATCGATGATGATGGAAAATGTGTTCCAATATGGGATCATGAAGAAGTTCAAATAGCGATTGCCCGATCGAAGAATAGCAAAGTGACGGGAGCCGATGGCTTACCGGCAAAGCTATTCAAAATGAGGTCAAAGAGCTGACAAGATGCATGCATCAGCTTCTTTGCAAAAAATGCTCGGTTGAAGGAATGCCCGACGATTTGAAACTAAATGTGCTCTGTCCAATCCGTGGGATAAGCTCCTCATACCGCTCATCCTCGTGGTTTTATCGAGCGTATTGTATTGTGTGATATTAAAGCCCACCTTAACAAATGATTTGACCTTACTCAGTGTGGCTTTAGTCTTGGTAATCACACCCTTGATCAGATATTCACTATGCATTGAAGCTCGGAAAAGATTAAAGAGAAAAGAATTGATAGTCTCCACCTATTTTTCGATTTCAATGCTGATTCTACGCCGATATGTCTGAATTAGAATCCACGCAAAGCTTATACAGCTGAGCAATCTGATGCTGAGCATCACCAAAAGATAGGTTAGGATCAGGAATAATCTCTCCGAGTCGTCCAATAATAAACGGGGCTTCAGTCAACGGAGTCAAATAGTACATTTCTCTGTGAACGAACAAAAATCACAATTTATATGTCCAACATAACGGATTTTCTGCTATAGGAGGCAGTAGCAAACTCGAATTCCGCTGAAGCAGATTTTGATATAGACCAGTATACAATGGTTATCTATATGAACTTAGAAAGATTGCTTGCACTATTATTGTGAACCCGGCAATAATCACTTAAGTCTAGATATGCCAATTAAGAAGCATAAGAACCTCAATGAACTTTAGAACGTCTACTAATGGACATGCCATAAACAACAAGAAATATTTATAGTAGTAAGCAAATCTTATTCGATTTGGTCAAGCAATATAACTTTTGTTTTTAGTATAAAATTGTGTTTCGTTTAGTTAACGTAATTAGTTTAATGTTCTATTTTAAGTTTGTATATTATATGCCAAAGTAATTTGGTAGAATAAATATATCCAGATTTCAGCAGCGATATGTAAACGTTTATTGAAAAGTAAATAATGTATAAAGCTTTTTTATTTATTTTGTAATTAGATTAAAATGCTTTCCCTCACAAATGTTTACATTTTAATTGTAACATTTTCTTTAATAATTTTGCATAAAAGTTTGTATAGAAATTGTCTTCCAAAACAGCGTAAAACCAAAAGGAAGGTAGTCGCAAAATAATATGTATAAATTAATGTTTTTTCTTCCGCCTGCCTGTTTTTCCTGTTGAGGTGCCTGCTTCTGGTTCAGGCATTACCACAGTACCGCTCACTATTTCTTCCTTCAGTTCTGAGTCAGCAATTTTGCTTTGTGCCTGCATATAGAACATAATATCGCGAAGTTGTTCCTTGACATCATTCAGTTCAGCTTCACGCGCGTCCTTGTATTCTTTGTATTGTTTCTCGAGTGCTGTATATTTCGTCTGCCAAGAGCTGTGATTACTTTGTAAGGTCTTTGAGAATTCACGTTCCTCTGCTAACTGCTTGTGTATATCTTTCAATCTGTAGTTGAAAAAAAAAGTTTGCATTACTATTTTTTTAACTAAATATATATATATGTATATATCTATTTATATATATTTACTTTGTAGCATTTTGCATTAATTTGCGTTCTAAACTTTGTTTCTCCTTAGAAAGTGTCTGCACTTTTAATTCCAAATCGTTAACCTTCTTGTTATCATTATCAGCGCCCGCTTTAAAGTCACGCCATTCCATTTCCAAACGATCTAAACGATCCTCGTAGTATTTTCGCTGAGTGTCCAATTGCGAAGTGAGTAAATATGTGAACTCTAGTTGCATTGAATCGATTTTCTCCTCCCCTTCATCATTAGCCGTAGCGACAAGTTTACCATCAGTCTTATTTTGAAAGAGTCGATGCACAAAGTTGTCACCTGCATAATCCCAAACACTCGATGTACCCAATTGCATTGCAAAAGTGTGATTAGTGGCACGATAATGGGCTGCAGCATGTCCGCCTTGGTAGCGACCACAACCGACATGACCGCAAATTAGGCAAATCCATAGGGAATCGGTGCCTTCACACTCCATACAAACCGAGTTCTCAAGTAATTCCGGAGTCTGTACGTGACGGCAAACGGGGCATGTAGAGTCACCCCATTTGGTAAGGCAGTTGGCGTGAAATGTGTGATTACAGAGTATTGTCAGTACTCCATCTACACTCTCATCCATGCGCTCTAAGCAAACTTTTGTGATAAAATAATTTTGAGGTTTGTAATAAATACTTTTTTGGATAATATATGTATATATATGTATACAGTACCTGGACAATTCGGCAACTCAGTATGTCCAACTGGTGGCACGCCATCGCCGCCACGTTCTATTTCTGATACCCAAACTGCATGGCAGAGAGAGTCTGGCTCAAGTAAATTATAGGCAGCGCCATTGTAGGATTTATAGAACTCCAAGGCCCCCATATTTGAACGAAATCTATAAATATTAGGAATTGAAAACTAATACTCTTATTGATGTACAACTCTCACATACTCCAAAATAACCATAAACTGATTGGGGCTACCATCGCGAACAATGCGTATATGACGAATCTCAGATTGACATGGTGCTACAAAGCCCATCAAATCGTGACAGCTCACACTGGCGGGTACAGCAAGTAAGCATAACATTTCAGATGGCCCTTCCTTTAGTTCCTTCCGCTCACTAACATTTTATTCGAATTCGTTTTAAATAAAACTGAATTAATTCCAAATACTCACTTCTTTTTGTACAGGTGTATAATGCCATTCGTGACTTCGGGGTTACCAGAAAAGAAACCAATTTCTTTCGGAAATTCTGGTGCACATTGTCCTTCTTCAAGAGGTGTAGCTTCTCGTGAGCCACTAGCAGTTGAACGCAAGTTCTTTTTACGATCTTCACTCATTTCATGCGCTGTTTCCACTTCACCACCAGCAAGTTCTTTTTCCCGTACTGATGTTCCAGCTGCGCCTTGCAGCTCTGCTTCACTTGCCCACAAGCGGTTTGTGTAGGTTTGAATTACTATTTCACTGGACTGTCTTAGACCACGATCCCTCTCCCGTTCCTTTAACACACGGGGATTTGTAGGATGCTCTGCAGAAGTGGCACCAGGTTCTGCAAAGATATACATATAAACAATGTAATCTATATAATTTCAAGGAAACTACGCACCAAAATCCTCACTTAACTGTGGGTCAATTTCGATCTTAATGACGCACAACGATACCTGATTTGGCATTTGTTGTTATTGTTATAAAAATTTTACAGTTTTTATATACTTCCTTTGTCCTTAATCATTAAAGTCTTATGTACTTAGCGCAGCGAGTGTAACTCTGTCTGCCCACCAGCTTATTTTCTTTCACTTTGCTTTGCGATACTTTCACAAAATCACAATTTTCAGCATATGCATTTCTTTATTTTAACTATGGTAAAAGCTTTTCAATTTGGTCTATGAGAATGTTTTTACAATTACACCATGTAAAATTGGTTTTTTCTCGCTTTTGTTTACAAGAAATTTTACGGATCAGCGGATGAAAACAGAACAAATAATTTGGCAATTTGGAATACGTCAAATTTTACCCTATGCAACGTCAGTGTTGCACACCCCAGGGATAATAATGTCTTATTTTATTTCCGTTAGATGTCGCGCAGCAGAACTTGTTTTATTCTCATTTCCGCTCAACATTCGTTTCCTGTTAATTTTCAGAGTGCAAATGAATGATTGAATAACAACTTTTGTTTCTTGCTGCCACAAATCCATTGTATCTTTGCGCTTACATAAAATAGACAGTGAAATTCGTAAAAACAAGTTGTAGGAACAACATGGGAGCGGAAGCTCTGTTTAACCACCAAATATACTGGCCAAGGCGTCATCTACCGACAATTCGCTTTAAATAATGTAAGACTTTGTAAAGAATGTTAGACATTAGATTGCAACTATTAGTTTTTATCTTCTAAAAATCTATATATGTACATGCATATATAAAATCTATCAAAAACAACCAACATTTTCCTTTGTTTAGTTATTGTAATTTGAAAGTGTGACGACAGTAAACCAGCAGCTGATAACTGGAACCATGCCGTTATTCGCGCCATCTGTGATCTGTGGGCAGTCTTCTAGATATTTAACAAAATATACACGTATAATGTTGTTGGTACAAAAACTCAACGATTCTTGCGTTTAAAGATGACAAAGGTCATTCATATGTTATAAAATATCAAATTTTGGGTAAAGACAATACAAAAATTATTTTAATAACTGTTTTAACGATAACATTTCCAAATGTTTCAACCGAATCGATTGAATTTTTTTTTGATTAACCTGAAATTTATTGTTACGATGTCAGAATCAGAAAACAATATCAATGAAGAAAACAACAACACCAGCTTTGTGTGGATCCATAATTGGAAATTTTATCTAATTTTTTTTATAATATTTTTCCGCACACAGAGTTCTCAAACTCTACATATTAAGTTTTTAAATTTTTTTTAGCTCAGTTCGATGAATTGATGGACAGTAACAATTGTTACCAATTTTTATTGAACCGTATTCGATGAGACAAAAGGCCAGATGCAGGTGAGAGCAGACTCCTATAGCATGGGGTAAGTTAGGTCTGGATGATTTTGACTAGCTAGCATCTTTCTAAGTGGAGTTGGTAAACGTCTACCATAACAACAGACAAAAAGCCAGTAAAATTTCCACCGGGAGAGCACAATTTTGACATTCCGTTACTGTCTAATTCTAATAACAAATAAAATTTCAAGTGAAACTAAACAAAATACCTTGGTAGCTTAAAGCGAAAGATGGTTTAGTTCGGCGAGATGGATTTTAGAGAAAGAAAATTTAAAATTAAAACTCTTATAAAATTTTATTTCTACATTTTCCAAATGCCCTGGGGAATCAAAACAAAAAAGAATTTATATATTAATTGAAAAAAATTGTAGAAAAAATCGAAAAACTAATTATTGCTTAAAATTGGAGACATCCTTGACCAAAACCAAGAAATGCTAATTAAAAATATAAGTGTATGTAAAACTCAACTTTAAAAAAAGTGTAAGATCAGAGATTAATAGAAGAGGTTACCGTATGGGCCGACGATAGGCCCATAAGAGAATTTATAACGCTGCACCAAAGTAAAGCTGCCAATGTGGTTACAGTGAAGGAGTAAATTCATAAGTTCGAGAATGCTTTCCGATCAAAAAAAAAATCGTAATTTTCAACAATAAAGATGCCGTTAGACGTAGCATTTAATTAACTGCAAATTGAAATTGCTTATCAAAATGACAAATTTTGAAATTTAATTTCATACCATAAAAAGTTTCATGAAAATTGAATTTCAATTTCTGGAAATAAGCTTATTTTAAATAATCAACATTAATATTCAAATCCCAGTCCAGCACGAGCAATTGGAAATTTTGATTACAGAAATCGAAATGTCGATTAATGAGTGCAGTCACACACTGCAAATTTTTTTACTATATATATTTGTAATTGGTGCATTGTAACCGCTGAAGCGGATTTCGGCCGAGCTCCTCCTTCAATTTGTGGTTTTTCGTCTTGATGTTTTTACAACAAAATGGAGGGACCTAAAATTTATACTAAGCCGTTTCTGAACGACTAATGGTTCTTTTATGAGGAGCTTTTATTTCGTGTCAGAAATACACTCGGAGGCGTTGACATTCCTTGCCGAGGGCGACCGCAATTAGAAAATTTAACTTAATTTTTATTTACCTTAATTTTCTATAAATTTTAGATGTTGGTCGCACCAGGATTTGAGCCCGAGCCTTCCGAATGGCAGTATGCAATGCTAACAACTCGGCTACTGCAGCCGCAATTATATGAATTGCATGTCGAAATTGTTATTATTATAATATGAATATGAGAACAATAATTTAACATCTTTACCCACTTAGGCCCGTTTTCACAATGTCCGGTTAAGCACTTAATCAGAACTTAATCGGAAGGTAGCAAAAAATTCGTTTTCACAATGTCCGGTTAAGGCGCATCTGTCAATTAAGTTGCGGTTAACTTAACGCCAACATCGAGTGGCGATTAGCTCTTAACCAGAAGATAATTTGACAGCTGCAAATTGTAAAATAATAAAGGAAATAGTATTCCGACAGTGGTTTTAAAATAAGTTTTATTATGGAAAATTTGGAACGCACTGCCTATCTGGCCGCGTTGATGCAGAGGCGTATTTATAGGAAAAGAACGTGCCGTACACAAATAAATTTTTTTGAGAAATATGATGAAGAAGTTTTTATTCGTAGATTTCGTCTTTCCAAAAATAGTGCAAAATACGTTTTGGAAAAAAATAGAAAATAAAATTAGAAGCCGCACTGAAAGGTTTGTGCATAAATAAATATTGTTTGTTTGGAGTAATTAAATATTTTTGATAATTTATTTGATTTTGCAGGAATCAAGCACTTAGGCCAGCGGAAATGTTGCTTTTGACATTGCGCTTCTATGCATCAGGAAGTTTTTTGATTTGTGTTGCTGATTTCTGCGAAGTAAGCGTGGCGACTGCAAGCCGGGTGGTGAATAAAGTTTCTATTGCTATAGCGGCACTTTCACAATCATTCATCAGAATGCCACAAACAAGCAGAGAAATAGAGAACGCAATGCGCACATTTCACCGAATAGCGAAATTTCCAAAGGTGGTGGGGTGTATAGATTGCACTCATGTCAGAATCCAACTACCTGGAGGAGAAAATGCCGAAATTTTTCGAAACAGAAAAGGGTACTTGTAAAATGGAAATAATGGAATTTGTATGCAAGTGACCTGGTTCTGGACATGACAGCATTATTTTTAATTATAGCTGTCTGAATCACCGGTTCGAGCAAAACGTATTTCGGGACTTTTTTAATTGGGTGGCAGTAGTTATGGAGTCAGCAACTACATGATGTGTTTTTTACATCCCAATCATCGCTCTGAACGTTTTTACAATAAATCTGAGATCCGTACTCGAAATTGCATATCGAGGAGCTATGGATTGAGAGTTTCGCTTAGCACAACTATGAACATCATTGTTGCCTGTAGAGTATTGCACAATTTTGCTATCCAGAATGACTCTAACTTGGACGAGGTTGAACTTCAAGTAGCATCCGTTGATGCCGACGAAAACATAGCTGAGATGCAAGGAAACCATATACATACATATATTATATAAATTTTATACATGTAATTTAAAACCTTTTTCCAAATAAAAATATATGAAATAAATTTTATTAAATTACATTTTGTTCCATAACCAAAAATTAAACTTAAAAAAATAAAAGAGAACACGGAAGATCTTAAAAATTACTCAACCAAAGCGTGAAGAAAAATGTAAGCAGATAGAAGCTGTCATGCAGTTTTGATGTATTCACAACGCAAATTTTTGTGAATTTACCTTAAAATATTCACAATGATCAAACTAACCAGAAGTTAAGTAACCAGAACTTGGTGAAAACGAAAGTGTCACATCAGCCTATCTGACGGTTAGCTATCCTCCGGTTAAAATTAAATTAATCGGACATTGTGAAAACGGGCCTTAGCTCATGCCACTATTCGTCATTGCCGCTCTATGCTATGACAAATATAACGGTTATCCTCTGTTAACGGCATGAACGCCAGTCGCTTTCCTATCTCTGTAGCCAACGCTGTTGTTGAAGTACTCGTCCTTCCATCGTCTCTGTCGGCTTCGTGTTTATCGTCGGCACATTGTTTTTGTACACAAATTGCCTTTTATGGGTTGCCCTTGTGTAGATGACGCTGTTGCCGCTACTGCTGTTGTTGTGCCTACAAATACACATGTATATGTTTGACAACATTTTCCTTCTATAAACTTGTTTTACATTCCTTTAACTTGTTTTATCATAGCGTTTCACATATTCACATATGTAGTTGTTTGTTGGATACCAATACATGTCCACTTCGGTTCTGTACAGCTTGACTGTCGCGATAACAGAGCTACCATAAGCAGTAAGCAAAACTGATGCCTTTCAGTGGCCTTATACAGTGCCAACTTCGAGCTGTACTGGCAGTAACAGTTGGTGCGGCATTGTTTTTGGATGATGTTGTGTGGTTTGCGGATGACGCACGGATGTGTTGCGCGCAATGACGAAGTCTAGTACGAGTACTAACCAGTGTTAATGTTTTGAAGGAAGGAACGTGTGAAGGACGAAATTTGATGTTACAATTTGTTGCGTTTGTAACGGTATTGTTGTAGTTGTGTCTTCCATTACGAGTTCGCTGTTTTACAAGAGTGGTGATATAGGTTTTTGGCGAGTCGCGTATCAGCCGTTAGTGAATACCAATGTACAAACGTACTACCTACACTCATATTTATATTAGTAATTACATACATATACAATATATGTATGCTTGTATGTATAGGTATAACAGTGTGTGAAGTTCTTGTAGGGAATGAGTGATTTGTGTAGTAAATTTATACTGTGTCCGATTTCCAGCAGCGACCTTTTGCAAAAACAAAATTAAAAAAAAAAATGAAACAAAAAGAAAAAGGCATAAATAAATACAGCAGTGAAATACAAAAACAAATACCGTACACTCTGTAGGATTTCCATTTGTGTGTTTTCTTTTCTCTTTTCGCATTTAATTAGCTTGGCAGCAAAAACAATTTAACAATAACAAAAGCAAAGCTAAATGAAAACAACAAGTAAATGTAAGCAAAGACAGACAGACAGACAGACGGACAACAAGTAAATTGTCAGTCGTTTATGCAATAACAACAACATCCCTATACAATCTGTCGAACTCAGGGGAATGCGACAGGACGCGAGAGAAGGTAAATAAACGGCAGCACTCAATTTACAAATCTGCTTTGAGTTATATCGTATTTTTGTTTTTACTCTGCTGTTTTATTTTTACGAAATGCAAACAATTTAAACGCAAACTTCATTAATTAGTTAATTAACTAATTACAAAAGAAAATTAGAAATTCACACAGCAGCAAATGCAAACAAGCAACCGGGTGAACGAGAGAGCGAGAAAGCTAACATTGAGCCAATGAGAGTAAGTTGGGTGAGCGAAATGGAAAGCGGAAGGTGAAACAACGACAGAAACAAATGAAGTAAGCCAGCCCGCGCCAAATTACAAGAAGCACGTAATGAATGAGCGGTGGAAGTGCAGTGCGACGTCTGTAGGTGAAAGGTGAAGGAAACAGGTGAAGTAAACGAAAGAGGAGAAAGTGGGGGCGAGTGAAAAAGATTAAAGCTGTAAAGAATGGCAAGGCAGATGGCTGTAAGTGAAACAAGTAGAAACAGAAAACTCATGAAATGGAGGGCAATGTAGTAGATGGTTTGGTGGGAAGTTCGTGGCAGATGAACTGAGTAGAAAAAGGTGAAGAAAGTGTGCATAAAGAGTAACACACTTATCTACATAGACATATGTATATGTATGTATGTATATTAGAGTGCCTAATATTTTTTGAAATCAAGAATTTGTTAGCTTTATTTCATGAAATTGTTTACATTTAAAAAATATTCACCAAATTTTAAGCCCATTAATCAGTTATAGCATTAAGTTGAAAATATAAAAATTTTTTAATAGCTTAAGCGTCAATGACTCTACAAGGGACGCTTGAATTATTTAGGGTTCAATCTTTGGTCAGACTAACATACAAAGTTATAAAATATTAATCCTTCCGTGCGTGGTTTTGACATGAAAATAGTAACATTTCATAAGAATCCATCATTCCGTGAGAGGTGGCTGGAACTTTTAGTGCCATCCATTTGTAGTAAGCTTCAAGCGGCCGCATTAGTTAAGTAGTTAGCATTACGTAGTGCCATTCGGAAGGCCAGGGTTCGAGTCCTGGTATGACCAACAAACAAAGAAATAAGTTAGTTTTCTGGTTGCGATCGCCACCCGGCGGGTAATGTCAAACACTTCGAGTGTATTTCTGGCATGAAAGTAAGCCTCTCATAAAAAAAAAAACATCAGCCGCTCGAAGGTTGGAAAAACCTCAATATAGGTATATACATATAATTATAATTATTCATATATATGTATGGTATATATCTTAACGCTAAATAGCTATATGTGCTTAACTAATTATGCTATTATGTTAGGTCGGGTGTAGTTTAATAGTTAAGGTGTAATGGGATGTAGTCAAGCTTTTGAGTATGCAATCATAGTTGCAGGGCTACCTGAGCAACCCTTGGACAAGATGCGGTAACCGACCCGTGTGGAGCCTTGGTCACGGCCAAAGGAGAAGGAGTTTACCATATATGGAGCCACTCTTATTCCGTTTAATTGGCTCGTCTGTTCACCAGAGGTGCTATATAAATGTGTAAAAACTTTAAACTTACTCGCCTAGTGAGGTTATCAGCGTGGCTTTAAATATAGTAAATCAACCATTGACCAGATATTCACCACGAGCCAAATCTTGGAAAAGATCCAGTAAAGAAGAAGAAGATTTAAACTATAGTTACTTATTATAAGGTGTAAAAGAACAAAACTTATGATCGACAGTGTTATTTTCGAAAGCTTTGTTTGATTTAAATTAAATAAAGAAGGAATAATCAAATATTTAAATTCAATCCAAAATGGAAGGAATTAAAACATTTTTAATAGAATAAAGTTGTGGCTCGGCCTTACTTCTGGAGATATGCCATTAGTGAAACATAAAAATTAATTTAACGATCTTCTTAATTTTCTTCCCTCCAAACAAAAATTCGTATGCAATTTGACTATTTTGAAATTATCGATAACAGATTTTAGATCAGCTTTGAATTAATGAAAATTAGTCGTATTCAAATAAAAACAATATTATCGCATTTTCACCGATTTCCTTATTCTTTTACACATCATTGAAAACCTAATTCGAAAATTTGAACATTCAACGAGAATTTCGATATTGTTGTGAAGCCAATAAGAGGTATATAGGAAATACTAGCAAATGCAAATATAAAATTTAAAAATTCGTTTTGAAAAAAGTTGTTTACGATTTTTTTTTCAAATTCACCCATTTGGGTTCTTATAGGCATTAGAAGGCAATGTACAGTTTTGATTCAAATTAAATGCGAAATGCCGAAAGAAAAACTCTGCAGAGAGACTTGAGTGAGTTTTGTTCTACGCACAAAACTAGTCAAACTGTGAAGAAAACAAAGCCCTCTTTTCCAACAAACAATTTATCAGGTAGAAGGCGAAAAACTACATACCCAGCAGAGGTCTAATAATACAAACGTACACCGTGTAAATGTGTCTACACAATCAACTATAAGCATACATATGCACGTGTTTACGCCAGCGTATAAACGCAGGAAGCGATCGGAAGGAAGCAAGACACTGCGGCGTATACGTAACGCCAGCAACGAGTACGAAAATGCGAAAGAGAAAATAACATTCGGGAGTTTATTGTAAAAATGTGCACCGTTGTAGTAGACGAAGTAATAGAAATTTTCTTTGTTGAAGATGGTGGGTGGCAAGCTATTATGTGGTTGCATGTTATTGTTGCGCTTAGCTTCGCTTGCCGGCTTGTACATCTAACCAAAAAACAGTATGAGCACAAAGTGATTGCATAGTAGCTGATAAATATTTAAAATGTTAGTCAATGTAATATCGATGGCTGGCAATGGCAATAAGTACAGAGAGAATAAGTTTAACGAGTTTATGTGTATGTGTGTGCATGTCGTAAAATTAAGAAAATAAAGGAAAAGAAAATAGAAAACGATTTAAAGTAAAAAAAAAGTTCAAGTAGCAGATAAAAGAGCGCCAAAATCATCGCACAAAATGAGAAAAGTTGTGGGGCAAGCAAATAATAGAAAACGAAAACGCAGTTACATGTAATGAAAAAAAATGAGCGCAAAAGTAATCAAAAATTTTGAATTGCAATCCTGTTGAAGTATTGTTGAGTCAATAAGGCTATTCTTCTTTATGTGAACATATATATTTGTAGGACTAGATTGGATATTGAGCGGCTTCTGAAAAGGATATTGTGAGTATTGGCAGAATTTTTTGAAGTTTAAAAAATAGAATTTTAGGCAATTCTACGAGGCGAGGGGTGCTGCACAAAATTAAAAACTAACTCATTTACATAAATAATAAATTTATCAAACTTATTTTGAAAAAAAGTAGGTTAAGAAATATTAAGTAATATATATTTATATATGTACATACGAGTATATTATATAGTAGAATTGCGAGCTTCCTCTAACTTGTGGTATGCAACCTGATGTTTCCCGACAAATTTGGTGGCCCATGACCTTCCGCATTGTTAATATCTCACTCGTGGCTTTTGAAATATATTCGGTTCCACTTTTGCTTGCATTGACAAAACACCTTTCGATATATAGTTAGGTGTATGACGATAATATAGTATCCCACCAGTATACCCACTCCTTTTGTTCAAACAGAAAATCTACAGAATTTAGAATTAAACTTTTCGTTCATCTAATATATGTATATACAAAATATATGTATAATTTGCGATTTGTAACCAATGTAAGCTAATTATTGACATTTTTTATTAAAGCAGTCTCCGACTGATACTCACCGCGACTGGACGTATTTTCAGACTGTGTTTTTTTCCGTGCTTGATCAGCTCTCTGCTTCTTACTGAACACTATTCTTGTGTTCGTGACTTTAAACTTCAAACCATACACGATTATTTTCTTTGTGACTGCTTGCAGAAAGTCCCCAAACCAAACGCAAAAAGACAATATATAAGCCTCTAATATTTCCTGAATTACCAAAAACTAAACAGGAAAATCCAAAATTCATTACTATATCAACAATTGATTCAACTAAACCATTATCAAAGTACTCATGTTTTGCAGTTCATAAAGCATTGGAAGCGGTAAGCAAAGAAATAGTTTCCATTTCCGAGCTACGTGGTGGTGCTATTTGCTGTTGCTTTGCTAGTGAAAATCCCAACCGTTGCAAAAAAATTCTTAGCTGCGAAGCGATTGAATGGAATATGCGAAGTAGAGGTAAAGTTTCATGATAATCTGAACTTTTCCAAAGGTACAATATATGCACCATGCAGCAACGATGTCCCTGAAAAAGAAATTATAGAAAATTTGAGAAATCAAGGAGTAGTTGGAGTGTACAACTTTAAAAAAAAAACGTAAATAACATTCCGGAGTACAACTTCCCACATTTGACATGTATAAATTACCCAAATCCCATGAGATGTAAATCATGTCAACTTTTAGGGCACACCATTAAGAGGTGCAATAACAGAGCTACTTGTACCAATTGTAATTTCCCTCCCCACGGCTCAGAACAATGTTTACGCATTTTATGCGCAAATTGTGCCGGTGAGCAATCATCATTTTCGAACACAAAACCAAGGTACATTCAAACAAAACAAATTCTCAAAAACAAAACTGAGAACAGATGTTCGATACGAGAAGCTATCAAATTACACAAAGCACAAGTGCCAATTCCTCTTCGTTTTACAATCAAATGACACTACACAAAACAACAACACCCAACCTCTCTCTTATAGTTCTCTAAACTCCACCTTCCAGAGCATTCTTAGCTCCACTAATAACTGCACAAATCAAGCAACTAATCTCTCCCATCAATTTATTAGCGAACTACAATCTCACCATACTTCAAGCGCTTCTCTCAGCAAATCACAAACCAACTCAATAACAACTCAAGAGTACGGTCTACAAGATGATGATCAAATTATGCCAACCTCAGACGACGAAGAAATGTAATCAATTTATCTTTATCCTTTGATTCGTATCTTTACTGAATGTTTAACATAACAACAGCTACACCGAACTTGAAATTCTCATTAATGAAATCTCCCCACACTTCATTGCTTTAGAAGAAGCTCACAAGATGGTTCTGTACCAAATAAATATGTAAGATATTTACCACAAAATACAACAAACAAACAATGTAACGCTGCCTTAGTAAAAAAAGGACATTCCACATAAATACCTGCCAGGCCATTCAAATATCGCTTCGTTAGCAATTCAGGTATCTATAGGATTTAAAGTTACGATTATTTGTCTGTATATACCCCCTCAACAAAGATGTACGCTTGCTGAGCTTAGACATATTTTAATGTCAGTACCCAAAATCGTAATCCTGGTCGGAGATTTAAACACGTGATCCTCATTATGGGGCTCCACATTAACCAACCAAAGCGACTTGGTACTGGAAGATTTAATTCTTACTGAGAACTTAACCATATTGAACGATGGTTCTCCAACGCATTTTTCGACCCATAATTCCTTCACCCACTTCGATCTACCTATTTGCTCTACCAGTATCGCTTCAAAAGCAAATAGCCGAACACTCGACAGCTTATGTGGCAGTGACCATTACCCAATAGCCACAGAACTAGCCACGCCATCCTTTGAAAAGCTCTTTCCAAAGCAAAACGAATGAACATCGAAAAACTTACCACAGAAATAAATCCTTGTTTATTAAAATGCTCACAGGTTCATGTTCCCAAAACCATATAAATTCAATTAACAGCCCTACTGGGCCAGTATCTGACCCCAAGGCGGTTGCCGAACTTTTTGCCTCCACTTGGTCTAGATATTCTAGCTACTCAAACTTTACTTCAGCTTTTATAGCAAAGAAAAATGAAACATTAAGTTGCACTTACAATCAGCCAAACTCCCCAGCTAAAATAATAGAATCAGAAATCACGTATCCAGAATTCGAAAGTACAATCTCTTCACAATCTGGAAAAACTCCCGGCCACGATAGAATTTCGTAAGATATGATAAAAAACTTTCCTTGTGAGCTTAAATCAAGATTAATCAATGTGCACAATAATATTTTAACTACCGGAATTTGTCCTCAAAGGTGGAAAAACGCAACAGTTGCACCCATACCAAAGTCCACTAACCCATCATCATAAACTTTAGATTATAGACCGATTTCGCTTATATGCTGGATGAGTAAGTTATTCGAAAAAATTATCTCGAAGCGCATTATGTGGTGTATTTCCAAACATCTTTTAATTAGTCCTCATCAGCTCTCCTTTAAGGAAGGGCAAGGAACTTCCGACGCTCTCCTATTTTTTGAAAATTTTGTATCATACGGTTTATCATCCTGCAACCATATATCTACGCTCAGTCTGGACTTTGAAAAGGCTTTGGATCGTGTCGGAGCTCACATATCTCTACGACAATTAGAAAAATGGAAATTCGATAATAAAATATACCATTTTATCAAGTTATTTCTCAACAATCGAAAATTCAAAGTAAATGTAAATAACGCGTTTTCTAATTTACATAACCAACGGAGTGGAATCCCACAAGGATCTCCCCATTCTGTTACGTTATTTGCTATTGCTTTCGGAGAAATTAACCACATAATTTCCAAACATAAAAATATTTCACACATTATCTATGCGGATGAAGTCTTACTCTATTCTAAAATAAGTAATTTAAACACTGTTAAAAATAAATTTCTAAACATACTAACCGACATATCGAAATGGTCAATTTTCTCAGGAGCAAATCTTTCACTTAAAAAATGTAAATACTTTCATATATGCCGTAAACAAAAATGTACCGATTTACATCTAGTTCATAATAATATCAACATTGTAAACGTTCCTAGCTTACGTTTTCTTGGAATCATTTTTGACAAAAGCTTTACATTTAAGGAACACTGCATAAGCCTAAACAAAAGCCTAGCTGTCAGGTTAAATATTATTAAATACTTATCTTCTAAGCATAAACTATGGTTTACCAATATACGGACATTGTGCTGCCGTTCGAAGGAGCATTCGGGCATTTCCAACATCCCCGATTCAATGAATATTGGTGGAGGCTGGAATGCCTACCTTATACGTATAGGAGAGAATAGAATACACCACCATGAGGCTTACGCCAAAAGTCAGTCTTCCTCTGCAGAAATATTATTCTGCACGAAGCTAACACAACAATGTGGAACGCTAACAAAATACCAAGCCAACGCTATGTTCGAATGTCACCAGCACAAAATAGTCTGTAAATAAAAATGAGTTAAACATGATAGCATCGGCACTCAAGTAATAAGAGTGTTTTGTGCTACAGACGCAACATATTTATGTACGAACATGTTTTTCGACCCGCTGAATCAGAATTTTCAGTTAGTTTTGGCCGTACATCTCTCAGTATTGAGTAAATTGCAGAAAGCATTGAAAGCAAATAAATTGTAAGTTTCGATACTAAAAATAATTTTTTGAATCTGAAACAAGCATAATTTTCATATATTTCAATCCGTTGAATACTAGTCTCGCTCATACTTAGACCATAATCAGTTTAGTTGCGTATACGCAGTGTTGTACTAAATATTATATTTTATAAAACAATTTTCTTTTAAATTCGTTTTGGGCGAGATTTTCTTATAAATAGTAACTTGATATTATTCCACAATTTCAATATTTTTTCGAATGGGTAATGATTTCCAACAACTTTTTTATTAGCTTTTAGCTATTTCTACCGATAGAAGAACACGTTAATAACACCTTTTTCTGCAACGCTGTTTAAGACGTTACTCTGACAGTGTATCGCACTTGGGTGTTAGCGCGCTGCCTTCAATGTCTTCATAAGTACGAAGGAAATATCAAGAAAAGCATAAGAACGACAGATTTTAGATGTCAGTCAACTAAAAAGTACTTGTTTGAATTTTAAGAAGATACATAGATGACGAATAATAAAATTCAGAGAGCCAATATTGTGGTACATCTGAACCTGAAACCTTGATGTATGGGCCATTTCATGTGGTGCGCCCCGAAAAACATCCAGAAGATTTCAAGTAGCATTGAAAAATTGGTTTCTTACATGGTCCAGATTAGCTGAATGATGGTAAATATTTGTAAATAAGCGATAAATAGAATACAAGTTTTCTAGGCGCAGCACTAAGGAATTGAAAATTGAGTTAATTTTAAATAATTATCATAATGCGTGTATTAAAGAACCAAAAAAACAATAATAATAAGTCAGCAAATAAGAAGGCAACCGAAAAACATGAGAATACGGTATCACTTTTTCAAAAGTAATATAAAATAGCTAATTACCGTCGCCCCTCGGCAGTGAATGTCCTGACAAGAACTAAATGCCTTCATGAAAATCAATCGGCCATTCGGACCGATAATAAACTGTAGGTCAAGATGAAAATCATAAATTGGAGGAGGAGCTCGGCCAAAAATCACTTCAGTGGCTACAAAGCCCCAATAATATACAATATCTACACGAGTATACATAAGAAGAATGTCGTGTTGGTTACAGTATTTATAACTCAGGAACGACTGGGCCAATGGACGTTTGTTTACAAGTATTGTGACACATGGAAGTTTATAAGAGAAATATCAGGATTGTGCTGCCTTAGTAGAAAAGTGCAATTGCCATTATTGATTCCGCCACCTCAGCCATTGCAATCATTGCTTCGTGGTGAGACACCCGAATCGCGACATTTTCTAGCAAATACTCAAAAATACAAGGACTGTTTCCAAATGACCTCATTTGGAGCAGACATTATCGAAGAATGAGGATTTAAACCATTCGAGGTATTTATTTTTTTATTTCGATATTTACACACAACGAAGGTGAGGAATCTCATATCGAGGAACTGGCTAATCTAAAACGATATGCACTTTTGGTTAAAACGACTTCAATTTCCGATCCATCTTGCATTCCCCATAACCATTCACAAATCGTAAGACCTTTGTGGTCCGAATATAGAAAATCAATTTTTTCGCATTTTGAGTTATATGCGGCATCTTCACAGGTCGGAGTACCATCTGAGTTATTTGTTCTTGTGCCTGAAATGTATGGAGATGAAAAATGTCGTCTATCACAACGTGCTTCACTGAACAGTGAATAGCCAGTAAAGAATCATTGATTTTTGACTTGATTTTTTTTAATTATATATATTATCCTAATAATAAATCGAAAATCTGCTCATTTATTGCCTCTAAAGTGGAAAAAAGTTCGCCGGATCAGCTAGTATTATATAATGTAAGATCTTAGGCACATAAATATACAGGCAAATTATCATTTTAAATCCACTCTTGTACGTAATCGCTCCAAACAACTCAACCATGGTCGCTAGGATTAGAGGTACGCCATTTGATACTGTCATTTTTAGCGTAATTTTCTACTCAAAAATATTCGTCAACAAGAAAATTTCTAGTACCGTAATCAGTAGCAGAGTTCCCATCAGTCTTATATGAAATAATGACTTTTCTCATAAACGAAATATTGTACAAAAGGCAACCGAATTCAGCGAAAAAAGCATAAATAAAAACATCAAATCAAAATACATATCTCTAATGTAAAAATACCCCTAAGTGCGCCAATAAAACCCCAAACCAATAAGTGAGACATAAGCTATAAAAATTGGCAAAAAGAAATGATAAAAGCAACCAAAACGACCAAGACAAAATGACATTAAAAAGAAATCGGAGGAGGCGAAGTCAGGGAGATGAATAAGCTGCCAGGAATCTGAAGTAATGCGAAGGAAACCAGACCACCGTTATTGATGTTGCGATATTGAAAATTACACACTTGGTAGGTAAACAAGCAGGCAGTCGTCCTATAACAAAGCGGTTGCCATGAGGTAACATTCGAATATCATAAAAAATACACTCATATATACGTATAAAAATATACTTACAACAACATTAAGTTGTGGTGGCAGTTAAATACAACAACTGTAATAACAAACATAAGTGATGGTGTGGTAGGAAAATTACTATCCCTGCAGTACTGCTGGTAGCCAATTGATCCAAAATCTGTAGCGATTTCCTTGGAAATGATTCTACTGTTTACTTAGCTGTTCCTCGGTGATGCATAATATCCATAGTACTGTCTACCGGTAATGTATAATTTCGCCTGTTAAATGACAATTGTGGGAATCTACTATTGTTTTTTTCTTGTTAAAAATTATTTTTCACTTACATTCCCTTTAAACTCTAAATATTTTCATTTTTTGTATATGCTTTGCTCTTAGTTGGTACAAAGGTGTATAGCAAAACTTTCATATCTCAGATTCCATTTCAATTAATATTGAGAGTTCTGGTTCAAGGAAAGGCCAACTAAGAAAGGCCATACAACTCCAGAAAAAACGCGTCTAGAAGCAAATGTGCTCGATCAGAGCAAAGGAGATATCTACTCCTTCCAATCACGCCGATATGTTCATTAAATAGCTTTGAAATAAATAAGAACATATGTGTTTATGTATTTGCAATCATGAAATATTAGAGTGATTTGGTATTATAGAAGGGGATTTGGCACCATAGAAGTGATTCATTACTCAGTACTATAGAAACTCTAGAACTAGCGAAAGGTAATGTAGTAGGGGGACTATTTACCCCCTCGTAGAACATGTACATGTAAAATTTTACAGTTAAATGTACTGAGAGTAGATTGAGCGGTAGCTATCTACCATCACTAGTAACTAACGAATTCGTTAGTCACTTTCCCTGCAGGGATATTTCATATACATACATATACGAGTACATATACACATACTGATATACGAGTATAGATAGTTGCAAATCATTGTGACTGAAAAAATATATTCATGATATTTGATCTCAGTCCGAAGGTCACTGGATTCATTCCGAATCAGTGTGAATTTAAAATTTAAATTTTGTTAACATTTCTTCCTTTAAATTTCTACCATTAAAATGAGTTTGTATCTTGCAAAGCTAATGCAACTGGAAATTTCCGGCGACCGATAGTCAAAATTTGAAGGAAAAGTTCGGCCTTTAACCTTTCGAATAAACTACATTTATGTACACGTATAATACATACACATACACATTCATACAAACATAGGTATACATAAACACAAGCACATCGAGTGAGCGAATAATGTACCATGAGAGGGCAATAAAAATATGCAAAACTGGTCGTCGGTAAGGAATCGAGACGACGAAGTGCTACAATGGCTCAAGCGGCCTCATACGGTGGCACCTGCAGCAAATGTATACCGCAATTTATCGCTGCATTTTCTTACCGTTTTTATTGGGCGCCATAACAGATTGGACGTGGAAGGCTGGGCGAAGCAAGCGTGTTGAGGTTAACTAGGCGACACAATTGATTTTTCGTCGGCTCAAACAAATTGACGCAAAAATGTATGTATTTAGGTAAATTTATTTGTATTATACTCGGTAGGAAAATTACTGAAAAGTGCGACATGGTAAAATTTGCTTTAATTTTCAAAGTAAAGTAAATATTAGCGGATGCACTAGCCGATTGGTTAGCATTGCAACATCCAAAATGATTGAGAATTAATTAATCTAATGGCGGTCGCCCTTCGACAGGGAATTTCAAGCCCTCCGTGTGTATTTACGCCGTTCGGCGGCGGCTTAGCATAAATTGTAGGTCCCTATATTCATTAGAAACCATCAAGACACATACAAACCGCCAAGTAGGTAATTACATATGGTATATAAAGTATTTGATTGATTTGTGCTTGCAGCAAGTGTAAGTTTAACAGATTTCGCTGTTTGCCTAAGATTAAAAGAGAAGAATTACCCAGCGAGGAAAAGCTAACTAGTATGCAAAAATTCTAGTTAAATACTAGTATTTTGAAGTTGAAATCATACCAGTTGGTTATTTGTGTCGCAGTTTAACAGTAACTGAAGTATTAATCATTTCCACCACCTGCCATTCAAATTTTGTTGTTTTTTGTATGCTTAATAAGTTCTACAAACCACAGACTTTCGTTGCTCTCTACATCATAATAATATGATGAGGTTAAGAGGTTATTACTGTGAGGCGTCAGGTTCGCTGTTCGATTCACGCAGCAAGCAAACTCCTTTATTTTTTATTTTATTTTATTTTTTGGTGAAGTAGAAATTGAACATGCCTAAGTAAACTAGTATACAACTAGTACTAGTACGAAGGATATACGGACAAGTGCCAGCTCGTAGGACATACCAGTGGAGAAATAGTTGGAAGATGAACTAGCTAATGCAAAACTGTATACCAGTTGGATTCTAGTTAACAACTAGTATTTTTCCCTGCAGGGTACTGTCTTTTTCCAGTTGTAATATATTATAATCTACAAATTTTAATTCGTTTCCTTTTTTTAGTGAAATTTATTATATATATATATATACTTCAATATAAAATATGTAGTATAAACAAGCTAATAAGATATGTGAAAATGTCACCGCGACAGTTCCCATCTTATCATCTGCGACTTTCAACGTATATAATAAAGGGTGGTTAAATTTTCAAGGGCCGATGTTGATTTTGAATAAAACACAAACTATTTAGGAAATTATTGAAATTTTATTTTATTATGATATATTGGTATTACTCAATTATGTATGTAACAAAATATCGGCCAAATGAGCGCCGCGACCTCGGCGGCACACCTCCATACGATGGTCCAAATTTTCGATGACGCTGAGGCATAATGGAGTTTCTATGCCGTTAATGTGCCGAATTATCTCATCCTTTAGCTCTTGAATTGTTGCTGGCTTATCGACGTACACCTTTTCTTTCAAATAACCCCAGAGAAAAAAGTCCAATGGTGTCAAATCACATGATCTTGGGGGCCAATTGACATCGCCATTACGTGAGATAACACGGCCATTGAATTTGTTGCGCAAAAGAGCCATTGTTTCGTTAGCTGTGTGGCAAGTGGCACCGTCCTGCTGAAACCACATATCGTCCACATCCATATCTTCCAATTGTGGCCATAAAAAATTCGTTATCATCTCACGATAGCGAACACCATTCACAGTAACTGCCTGACCGGCCTCATTTTGGAAAAAATACGGCCCTATGATGCCGCCAGCCCCTAAACCGCGCCAAACAGTCACTCTTTGTGGGTGCATTGGTTTTTCGACAATCACTCTTGGATTCTCATTCGCCCAAATGCGGCAATTCTGTTTATTGACGAATCCACTGAGGTGAAAATGTGCCTCATCACTGAAGATGATTTTCTTCGAAAATTTTCATAATAAGTCTGGATAACTTTAACACGTTGTTGGATTGTGTATCTCTCCATGGTTCAAATTGAGTAAGTCTGAAATAGAGAAATGTCAAATTAAATTCGGAAAAAAACTTGGCGTTTAGGTGTGGTTCACATTCAACATCGGCCCTTACAATTTAACCACCCTTTATCAAAGTAAGTCGTCGGGCACATTTTTATAAAAACCTGGGCCAACTGCAATCTCCTAATGTCTGTGTTTAATAGCTTATGATATACCTACATGTTTGGGAAAGACACGACCTTTAGGTAATCCCAATCTTATCATATGTTTTGAATATATTTAATGAAAAGCCCAGAACTTTCTTTGTCATTGAACTAGGCCAGGTTGAAGTAATCGAAAAAATTTGAAGAGACAACCACGTCTTAAATTAAATCGGAATTTGCACATCTGCACAGGCAGCCGTCAACTGTAAGAGCAATGGTTAGGACCTTACACTTCTCTAGTGTATTCTCATTGGAGATTGAGATATATTATATTTTCTCACCTCGGGGTAAATTTCTACATAAATATATATGTATATTACAAGCACAAGAGATTAACTACGCTGTAACATCATGCTCCTTCCAATATACTATACACTATGAATATATGAACATATGTACGTATATGCGCAAATAAATTTGCATATATCTACACAAACACACACATACACAAACTAATATGTATGTATGCATATTATTTCTGCTAGCTTTCACCACCCTCAATTGTGTTTGCGAAGGCTAAGCTTTAGCAGAGACCAAAATGAACTGACAAATGACTCTTAACTGCATATCGTGGCTAATCAGGCACCAGACGCTACCGACGATAAATACCTATGCACATACATACATACATATGTACTTACAGTGATGAACTAAAGTATTGGCACAGGAAGATAGTTTAACTTTAACACATTTTTTGACCACTTATGTAAACATTTTTAATTCCGAAAAAAAAATGCTACACAGAGGGACAAACTTTCAACTATTTTCATTTCAATTCTCTTGATTATCTTTTATGTTACATTAATACTAATTATAAATTAAAAAAGTACTAATTTTCACCAAACAAAAGTATTGGCACACTTAGCACTGGGATATTTTGCTTAAATTTGATTGATCTAGCAACTTTTTTTCAAAAGTCCCGTTATGCCTATATAAGCAATTGCTTTTTTTTTTAAAAAATCAAATCGCAAACATCATAGTGCCTTCAATTATAGTAGACTTCGCGTAATTTTCAGAAAAATTAGTGGCAAAAAAGTGAAACTAACGTATCTCAGCGGAAAATAATTTTATATTTGCATAAACAGGGCAAATCATGCGCAGGAATTGGTGAAATAATGGAAAGAATCCGCTACACCATAAGAAGCTTTGTGAAACGATTTGAGGGAGTTTCATCTTTACAAAACGCAACACGTACAGGGAGGCCTGAAGCTTTAAATAGCCGAGAACGCTGCCAAATGGTAAGAAAGGTAAAAAGAAATCCAAGATTATCTTTCACACAAGTCCCAGCGGAAGTTAAGGAAACGTTGGGAAAGGATATTCATCCGATAACGGTCCAGAGAGCATTGCATGAAGCTAACTTTCATTCTTGTGTAGCTAATTTCAAAAGTGAACCAAAAGAAACATTTATCCTATGCCAAGGCGCACCTAAGAAAACCAATTGACTTTTGGGACAATATACTCTTCTCGGATGAAAGTAAATTCAGTATCCTTCAATTTGATGGCCGTCAAACTGTGTGGAGAAAACCTAACACTGAACTTCAAAAAGAGAACTTTTCTGCGACTATAAAACACGGTGGTGGAGGGATCATTGTATGGGACCTCTGCAAGTGTGAGCGAGCTGGAATTCATTGACGGCATTATGGACAAAAAATACTATAGGAAATTTTTAAGAGGAATGTCAAAAAAGTGCCGAAAATCTTAAATTGCCAGAGTCATTTACATTTCAGCACGACAATGTGCCAATGCTTTTGTTTGGTGAAAATTAGAACTTTCCTCATTTATAATTAGTATTAATTTAACATTAAAGGTAATAAAATGAATTGAAGTGAAAATAGTTGAAAGTTTGCCCCTCTGTCTAGCATTTTTTTTTTTTCAAAATTAAAAATATTTTCATAAGTGGTAAAAAAAGGTGTTAAAGTTGAACTATCTTGCTGTGCCAATAATTTAGTTCATCACTGTAGGTATATACAAAAATATGTAGGAACGTACAAACAATCTACTCACACCATAGCAGCGACATATCAGTTAAGTAATCTAGGCTGCGGAGGAAGCCTGCCAACTTGTCGCTTCGTGAGTTGACGTGGAAAATTTCGTACTTCAAACCGGCCGCCTGTCAGCACGGCAGTTCGTACTACATTTTTATTTTGTAATTTAAGTAAAAGCAGAAAACAAAATGTGGCACAAAAGTTTACAGTTCTGAACATGGAAGGGAAGTTTAAGGCTGCGTCATACTGATTAACCGTATTTATTTAAAATTAAAATATATTTAAAATTCTATTTTCCACAATAATAATTTATTTATTAATTTGAAGTAAATTTCTATTTTGCTTTTGAAAATGTGGTGCAGTTTTAAAGTTGTTTGATTTACTTTTCAAATTAAATTTTTGTTTACCCAACAAATTTTTTTATTTTAAAATGTAAATGACCAAAATATAAACTATTATATTCAATTTTTCATTGTTTCTTATTGCGGCAGCCCCTAACGGTTTAACCCTGTGGTTTAATTTTTAGTTAAAGTGTCTAATGAAATATTTGAAAATTTGTTTTTGGAATATTTGCGTTGGCCATGAAGGATTAAATTGTTGATTGGATGTCAAGAGAGATGATTAATTACAAGAAATATCAACAAATTCAAGAATATTTATGTTGACTTCATGATATCGTTTATTTAGGTCAAGCAGTAATATATATTCATACGAGTACATACATACATATGTATTGTAGAAATATGCAAGAAATGTAATATAAATGAATATGAAAAGTTCGTAATTTTCAATTATTGCTTCTTTCTTAGAAATATAATTCAAAATTTTTTGATCATGTTGGCTTTGAAAAATATGTCAAATTGTATTGCATATGAATTAGAATTTCTCATTCATTATTTTGTGCAGCCAAGTACAGTGGGTAAGAAATGCGTGAGATAATTGTTAAACTTTCTTTAAATAATCCGGAACATATGGTAGCTTTAAGTGAATTGCAAGGAATACTAAAGTTAGCCGAAGAAGTTTAAAGAGAATCTTAGCGTAGATCGAAAACAAGGTACGGACAGAAAAAAGGCTGCGATGAACAAAGAAAGGTTAAGAAGGTGATGGCCATGTTAAAGGGAAATCCTAACCATTCGGGACGGAAATCCGCTCAGTTAGAGCATTGTGCTGATTCATTTGTGCGGAGAGTGAAATCAGAAGCGGGACTAAAGACATATAAAGTGCAGAAAGTACCGAATCGAAACACTCAGAAGAACTGCGAAACAAAGACACAAATTTAGTTGTTGCCCAAAGGATGACGAAGCTTACGCCCTTTCCGACTTTTCTCAGCTGCCCGGCCAAGCATTTTATGTAGCTGATGCTAGAGGAAACGTCCAAAAAAAAATTTAAAACTCAAAGGAAGGCAAAGTTTCCAAAAAAAAAATTTCAGTTTGGCAAGCTATCAGCACTTATGGTAAAAGCAGCTAAAATTGCGTCACTACTGGTATAATTAGTAGTGACATTTACGTGAAAGAATACTTGCAAAAGAGACTAAAGTCATTTTTAACCAGCCATCATGCCTGATCTTGCATCATGCCATTGCAGCAAGGGGACTCTTAAGTGGTAACGTTCGTTCCAAAAAACCAAATCCACCTAACTGTCCTATGCTTCGGCAAATAGAAAGATCAAAAAGGCAACAAAAGGAACTTGCAAGGACTTAAAAGACTTTCGGCGCAACTGATGGACAGCGAGTAAAAAGATCACAGAAAGTACCATGATCGCATTAATAAGAGGTGTTTCAGAAACAGAAAAAAATTTGTAAACCAAAATGAATAATTTTTTTAAATTAATATTTTTTTGTTTGAATTATATTTATGTTAATAAACTTTCCGAGTGTATTTATGACATGAAATAAAAGCTGCTCATAAAAAGCCATCAGCCGTTCGGAAGCGGCTTAGTATAAACGGTAGGTCCCTCCAAATTGGAGGAGGAGCTCGGCCGAAAATCACTTAAGCAGTTACAATGGAAATCACTTAAGCGGTTACAAGGAGCCAATTATATATTTCTATTGTTATTATTATTTCATCGGATTAAAACTTAAGAGTACTTAATAAACTAGATTAAGAGTATAATTTGTAGTAAATATGTATGAGTATTTGGATTAATTTCTTGAAATAAATATATTTTATTTTATTAACACAATGTCTCTTCTGAGGATTATCGTTGATGATGATGATGTCTTTGGCAACTGCGCTGCTTTGGATTTCTGTACGCTGGGCATAAATATTAACAACTTTGGTGGGAAGATTGTTAACTTCCTTGTAAGAGTCCACCTCAGTCATTCTCGTTTCAATAGCGGTTAGAGATATCTCATTTCTCTCTATGCTACCAGGTTGCCAGTAGACCCTTTTATAAATACATTTTTAATTATACTTTCTTTTATTTTTTTTTTCAAAATAAATGAGTGCTGAAATCGTAATTAATTATTTATTATAATATGGTTAATGTATACTTAATGGGCGTTTTTATTAGAACAAATAAAACATGAGATTTGTTTTGACGATTATGAATTATGAATTTGTTTAATAGTATTTCGTCGCTGCAAACAACGTCGGTAACTTGTGACTACATATCCCGAGTGCTACGACTTTCCCTTACATTCCTTCCGTAATATGGCTAGTTGGGATATAACTCACAAATTTTATACATGGCCTTCTCTTCAGAACACTGCAGTCAACTCTTCAATGATGGAGTTTCTCTACTCATCCTGTTTCAATCCAGCTGACGTGACCAGTGCTGCCATTTCAGCTCTTTTCTAGTTAGATTTAGCTGATTTTCGCTGTTTAGCTAGAATAATTAAAATTTGACTTTGCCTTTTTCATTAGTTTTTTTCAAGAAAAATGTTTTGCTGTTTTAGATTGGTTTAGATAAGGAAAATATTTAATTTTTTGATCATGATCATTAAGAATTTAACGTCGAATATTTAGCTCCCCAGTTTTCTGTGCACGCTCAAAATACTTCAATATTTTTTACATTGAAAAATTGCTGAAATGGATTTTAGATTGTCTCCCTAATCTAAATACTTTATTGATCACCTATTTTTACAAAACCAATTCCTAATGTAGTAAATTATATTCGCATCTAAAGTGTCTTCGATGTTGGTCTGAATATGGTATAAAACACTTCTTGAGTTCTTTAATTGAAAGAACAAAAACATGCTAGTAAAAACTGTGCTTATCGGATACTTCAGGACCTACATTTATTTCCAAAAACGTTGTCACCTAATATGAATGATATACGAAATTTCTACTTTACTGTGTTTTTAAAAGCAAAACCCACATTGAATTCTTTGCTTTGCACTTTTGGTTTCTTTTTTTTTAATTTTTCCTTTCCAATTTTTTTTTTAATTAATTGCGTTATAAATATATAGGTAGTGTGTATACTAGACATATGACTTTTCAACATTTTGAAAAAAAAAAGAAAATATATATAATGTAATGAACTTTTGAACTTAATTCTGTTTAGATTTTATTTTTGATTTGAATTTATAAAATTCTTAAACTTTGAAATTGTTCCTTTCCTTTTGAACTTTATCTTTTGTGGCTGATGAGACTCTCTTAAAAGTCAATTGAGAGTTCGCCCATGGATAAATAAGCTGTCGTAGTTTTTTCAGTAAACGAATAAAATGTAAATAACCTATTAACTAAGTAGTATTAAAATTGAAAGAGAGATGTGACTTTATGATAGGTATGTACATATATACATACTCGCAAGACATAAAAGACCTGTTCGGTAACCTGATGGGCAGTAAAAATTGTTACTGATTTTTACTGAACCACTTTCGGTGAGGCCAAAAGCGAGTAAAATTTATAATTAGAGAGGGATATTTTGCCATTTAGCTTGGAGGGGATATTGCGAATTCTTGCTGGATAAATTTCAGTTAGTAAAAATTAATAAGCAGAAAAATATATGTTTTGTGATCATATGGTTGAATTTTTGTCACCAAAAAAAAAAAAAGAAAAACTTAGATATAATAAAATAATATTATATTAATACTCTAATATTAATGATGTATTAACAAAATAAGTGATTAAATATAAATTCGTTAAATTTATTTGAATAATATGAACGATTCAATTAAATTGTTAAACGAAAATATGTTGGCAGTAGAATAAAATCATCCCCGCACACTACACCCTTTTTGAATATAATTCGATTTCATTCCAAAAGAATTGAAGAAATTCCATAATGTACCACAGTTAACATTTTTAGCTAAACGATAAAAGACTTCCGAACTTATTTTCATATTACAATCATATTTCCTACATATCTAAGCGACAAATTATTGCAAAGCAAGTTTTACAGAAGTCTTCGTATTTTCAGAGGACTAGCGGAAGTACGCATATTGATGATCGGTGATGAAATCTCAATAAATTTCTTTCTTTGAAGCGTAAAATATCTTATTTGGATTAATTTTCTAATACAAACTAATTTTACTTTATTGACAGAATGTCTCTTCTGAGAATTATCGTTGATAAATTTCTTTCTTTGTAGCATAAAATATCTTACTCTCTCAATTTCGATTCTTACTGATATTTCTCACCAAACAAAGCTATGTACAATTTCGTAAATGCCTCTTCAAAGAATACCAAATTTAAATTACTCGCATTTGAACTTATTCCTAAGAATATATTTTTCAAAATGAAATATCATTTCTCCTAAAAGTATATTAAATTCCAAGTTTTGTGGCCATAAAAGCCACAATTTCCCATTCTCCATATCGCTGCATATCCTCAGCTCAAACGACTTAAAATAAAATTTCCAAGCACATATTTTAGTTAAAAGTTACGTGCAAGCTTCTTCAAGTCAAGTGGGGAGACAAACAAACAGAGCAACACACTGACAGTAGGTGTGACAGGTGGTCAGCCAACTCAGACAACTGAACACAAAGGTAACTAAGCCAACATTGAAAGTGTTCTGTTCTCAAAATATCATGGAAGACGGAATGCCAGCATTTCATATTCCTAACATTTATATTAGTCATAATTTTATACACGTGCAAGTGCGCCAGTCAACTGCGGTTTTTATAGTCCGTCTGCATGCTCGTCGTATATACGCAGAAGGACTGTCTGTATATTCGTAGTTTGTATTTCTGTGCGTGTTTATCTGTCAACCCATGTGTAATTTAAACGCTACTCACCGGCGTCGTCGCTCTACTTAACACAGGCATTGCATCGCCATCTGCTATGTTTGGCTTTGCTGGCTTGTTGGGCTTAGATGGCTTAGCGTACTTTGGAGTCAAGTAGTCCATTATTGCTCCATTTAAGCTCGTAGCTTTACGCACAAAATTAACATTTGTATAAATGCACATTTTTAAAACTAAAAAAAAGCGAGTGGCTTTAGCTGTATATATATATGGTATGTACATATAAACTAAGCTTGTATAGTTTTTAAATTTTTATTATTTTATAGTTTTCGGGATCTCGTTTGGACAAATAGTGGAATCTCCGGATTTGAATAATCTTTTGAAAAAATTATATTATAAAATTTTAATTACGTAAATAATTATAATAATGTACAACTAGGAAGCGAAGGATATGGGTCTAGTAGTGAACGAAGGCAAGACGAAATATCGTCTGTCATCAAACAAACATTCAACACAATGTGGAGAGTCATAACTTTGAAGTCGGGGAAAACATTACAATAAGAGGAACATCATTAAAATCCGCCTTGAAATCCATTGCAGACGCACTAGTGCCAACAAGTGCTACTATGGACTGAGCACGTAACTGAAAAGTAAAGTCCTCTCTCGACGAACAAAGAGCAATCTGCACAAGTGGCTCTTAATTATCGTCCTGCCATATGGTGCGGAGATCTGGGCGATGCCAGCATTTGATGAGTCGGCGCTAAAAAAAGAAGGGAAGGTTTTGCGGAAGATGCAGGTTTCTTTCCACATGGATATTCATTGAAAAAAGTTAATTTCTTTTTGTGTGCACACAGTGGTACACGTATTTTTTTAAATTTTTTCGAAGTTATTCATTTTTTTAACTGAGGAAATCTAGCAAAAATTATTATGAAGCCTTCCTGTTCAGATAATTCATAGTGATTCTATTTGTTTGTCTCTGAGTATTTTAATTTTTTTTGCGCGAAGCCTTGGAGGATTCGATCTTATATGCAGACATATAGTTGTGAACAAACCCTGGTTTCATTTCCATGGTATATTCTATGGTTATCCTAGTTTATTTTGTAAAAAAAAGTTGCGCCAATAAGGCGCACTTTCCCAATATACGCATTTCTTATTGCGAACTGCCTAGTCAAATATACATGAATTTTTCAAGGCAGAACAAAAACAAATTCAGCAATTGCAAATTAAACGAAAGAGTTCGTATAGAAATACAATATCTCGATAAATCGTTTCTACTTTATGGAAATAAATATTTGGAAGTTAAACACAATTTAATTTTATACATGATTGATAGAATAGTATGCAACGCATAAACAGAAACAACATCTAAAAAAAAATGTTATTAACTATGTGGAGATAACTCGAAAATTTTTAATAAAATTGATGTCATGATGAAGAGAGATGTAAAAACGTAAAATTTACAATTTGGTCTTTCGATATTTCCTGGGTGGATTAGGTTCTTAGAATGTCTGCTCCACTTATCGTATAAATTTTACATTAAAAAGTCAAACAGTAAGCACGCATTCAAAAAAAAAAAAAAAAAAAAATTTAAAGATCAAATTGGTCTGAATGTTGACCAAACTAAAACTGGCTTTGGGAATTCTACCTCCAGGCATTTTTTTCAAAATCCCAAGATGTCAGCAGTAATTACTAAAGTTGATATAAATTTGATAAAAAAGATCCATACAATACTGGCAGTTGTTTCTAGTGGGCGCGATATTGACGAACAAAAGTTTCGTGAATACGAACCTTAAATAACTAAAAATTGTTGAAAACCGATGTTAACCATATTTTTGTTGTTTTATGATATAAAACAAAAAAACATTATTTTTTTACTTCTTTATGATTAATTAACTAAAAAAAATAATTTTGCGTAACTAGAAGACTTTTGGTAATTACATTATGTGTGCCTTAAATTGAAAACTGTATTTACCATAATTAGAATTATCCGATTTATGTCAAATATGCACCATTTTTGTCGATAATTTTATGCTTCTCTCATAGAAACCCTTGTCTCTATTGTGACAACCGATTTTACAGGCATCTCTTGTGGCCAGATCTTTTCCGGTCAAATTATTCGATATAGACAAGAACAGATGGTAATCACAAGACTCCTAACGCCGCCATATTACGAAGTCCGAACTATGACAACCTCCTAACCAAGCTTTAAGAGCTTCTCTCGCTCCTGTTGGCCATAGATGGGCGCTTCTGTGCGAGATCTTTTCCGAATTTGGCTGTAGGGATCAGCAGCTCACAGAGTATGATGCCTTGCCAATCCCATCAAACACACAACAAAATCTTCCTGGCCGTCCATCCTGGCTTGGAGACCATTTGTGTCGACTCACTGCCCTTCGACCATGACTACTTTCGTTCGACGTTTCTGTAAGTCATCTACTTTTCATCACCAGTCATCACCAGTTTTTGTTACAATTCAACAGCTATTGCGAAATTTTATCTCGTTAACTCTTTTGACACTCATACAAAGAGCTTTTTTGTGTATCCAGCCTTCCACAAGTGGTTCCAAGCTGTTTTTCGTGCAATCTTTAGCTACTGGGCAATCGAAAGAGTGCTTGTATTCTTTTTTTTTGTTAATTTTTTATTTATTTATTTTTTATATAAGCTAGACGGTTTCAACACAAAAAATACCAGTAAAAATCCCGAAAATTCTCACTTATCATCTCCTATAAATACCGCATTCAAACATTTGCGAAACTTTATACATATATGTATGAAAGTAAATAAGAACCGTGAAAAAATTGTTTTTTAATGCATATTAATGAGACACATGAGAAAATGACAACTGAGCAAAGTATAATGTAAATGACGGAAATAGCTAGAAACAAACATATATAAAAAATAGTCGCAAAACACAGTAGAATGACATAAAATTCTTAAATCAAGAACATTATTCCATTAAGTTTTTCTTCATACGATTTCGAACATCAGGGCGTATGAGTAATATTACGTATATTGAGCTTCATTTTGGGAGAAATCATTGCCAGTGGTGAAATTTTAATTCTTTTAAGGCTAGAGCTTGATATTACGAACTATTCCTCTTACAAACTAATACAAAGACAATCGACTATAAATTTCCCAGAAATGTCACAAACGTTGAAAATAAACCCGCTTATGCAATTTTTTTATAATTTTCTGAATTTTTTATAAGCAATCATCAGCATTAACAAATATATTGCTACGCTTTCATTAAGTCAATGGAATGATATTAAAAAATATGTATTGCTGTTGTTGTGAAGAAGAAGAAATTCTGTCCTTTCTCATTTTAAGCCAACAAAAATCGTTTGCAATGGGCATAAATCTTGTCAGTCCCATGGGAGTTTTCGTTACTGATTTGTTTTCTTAAGTTGAAAGGAGGATATATGTATGTAGGTATGCCCACACACATGTACATATATATACGTGTATATACGTGTAGATAAGTCCATATGTACATTTTGTAGGCATATATGTATGTATGTATGTCAGCACAGTTGTGGGCGTCCGAGAGGAAGTTGATATGCAAATGAAGAGCTGCTTGAACTGAGGTTACGTGCACAACAAATACATACATATATACGCACATGCACCCAAATCCATATCCATATACACAAATGTGCTTAAGTAGTAGGAAACATACAGTTTTCATATACACGTGTATAATATCCACACATATGTATGTATGTATGTATAAAGCGAGCTATGTGTTGTTTATTACATATATACCTTGTAAATTGCATGATTGTATGCCAGTGCGTATGCGTAAAACATAATTAAAGCAACAAATAAATAGCCATAAATAAAAAAGAACATGAGCGTTACAGGACGTAAGTAAAAGAGGAATAAAATAGGAAAAAGGAAGTATGCTTATAACTACATGCGTGGATATAGGTATATGCCTATAAGTGGGTATTTATGTAAATGAAATGGTGAAGGGAGATGGAAAATGGAAACGTAGATGAATATTGTGTAGAATGATTCACAAAATGTATACAAAAATGTATATTAAAATTATTTACATATATTTATTTATTTATATACATATGTATATAGGTATTAGTATATATATATAAGTATATATATATTAGTAAAAGATTATACAAATAGGCAAATGTTTTCATTTTTAGTGACACCCAAAGAAGCAATAATGACAGTGGAATATGATATTAAAAAGAAAGGCGGAATGGAGCGCAGGTGGAAACATTAACAAAATATTTATATTTTTCACGCGTATGTAAGTAACTTCTTTTTCTGTATTGACACCCCATGCGCGATTATAGCCGAGTTAACAACTGCGAGCCATTCGGTTATTCTCTTCGCATGTACAGCCAGATCCTTACCAACCTAATCATTCCAGCGGGCGGACACTCGAAAACTTTCAAAGCGGGTACATTTTTATCCATGCGAACCAATGTCACCTTATAGCTCGTACAGCTCATCGTTCTATCGGTTAGGTTATGCGCTGTTCTCAACTCGAAGAGCAGCAGATGTTGTCAACGTCTATTCTTCCACACTTATAGAGTTTGGTGTTTGACCGTAGAGAGAGGACTTTACTTTTCAATTGCCAAAAACTTTTGTTCAAAAAATAGAATAGCTTCACTAAACAATTGCAAAGACTAGCCGTGACGCGTACCTCTTTTACAACTTCTCACAAAATTCGCTACTTCACTATATTCCATTGTTTTTGCACATTTTTTCCCTCTCGTTTCTGTAAAAAAATTTGGAGATATTAAGCAGTTATCAAAATATATACTTTTCATTTTTACCAGAAACGAAAAGCTGTCGTTAATGTTAAATCGCTGACAGATAATGTTAAACACTGAAAATTATGAGTGTTGTTAAATCATATACCGCAGCCGCTTTAAAAGTGTTGTTAACGATTTCATTTTGTTGAGTAAATTTTTTTTAAGCTTATACACGAAAAAATAAACGACTAACATTTTTCATATTCATTTTTTGTTGTTTTATATTTTTTTTTGTATTTTCAATGAATTTCGTACATTTTTAGCTAATTTTTAACTTTACATGAAAATTAAAGCGCCATCTAGCGGAGAAAAAATAAATTCTATACATAATTATCTTTTCAAAATTGGATAAAGCATTAAAATGGCTTCACCCATGCTGTTTTTATAGAACTTTTTATAATAGCATTACATTGGAAGTGAACCTCCACAGTCCTTCATTCAATTCAATTTATTCTAAACTGCCTTCGAACGGCTGCTGGATTTTTAAGCGGAGCTCTTATATTAATGTTAGAAATACACTCGGAGAGCGTGACATTACACATTTCTCACAAAATTTATTTTAGTTGGGACCATCTATTGTCATCTTGACGAGAAATTTGAAAGCCGTTTCGTCCATTTCAATGGACTGGTAATCCCGGTAGGTAGAGAAAACATTTGCTCCCCTCCACCGCCAACACCTGCACGGGTATCTTAGAGTTGAGCTTTTTCCTGCGGAGGTTTAGTCGTCACCCAGCTCCGATTTGGACGGTAAATGATAGCAAGTAAGCTCTATCATTCAGGACTCCAAGAAAAAAAGGGAATCCTGGTCGATACCCAACATGATGCCATCACCTTTCAGTGTGCCGCCGCGGTGAAATAGCTGTTCTTGCTTGTCGAACATCTTCAGTATATTAAAGCTCTGTAAAAGATATGTATCTTCAGAAGCTTGCAGACATTTTCGAATTTTTCCCATAGTTGCGAAAGAATCTCTACCATACCGACGTATTCAACAAATATCCCCTTTGGGAATCGAGCAGTATCGATCTGAAAATGTCTGTAGATGACGTCAAAATGATGTCCATGACCGTCACTAAACACTGCCTCCAGCAAGGTGAACTGCTCTGGTGACACGCTCCGTCCGCGAGGATATGTCGATATTCCCCAAATTGGAAGGGAAATACACAGGAAACATAATTGCAAAGTGCAAGCTGAGTCTCAAAGAAAAACTTGACCCGTGAAATTTGAATCTGGACTAGAAAAGTCGTAATAAAACCCGTTTCCTTCTATTTTGTAAGCAACGTTTTAATCTACTGTAAAACCCAATGGAGTATTCGATTGGCCAGAGCTGAAGTACAAGGCTCTGTCCCAGGTGTTCTCCAAGCTAACCGTACTTACGATTACGGTAGAGCAGAGACATGCTCATCTCATAATCATTTTTGGATTGTGGTAGTAAAATAAGCATTCAAGTTTTTAGCTATGTACATATCTAAATATGTATGTACATATATGTATTTTCCGACACATGATTTCCAAACCGAATTACGCTAACATTCTCCATCACTCGTTGCTTATCCCTCAAACTTGTTATCGCCTTATCATGAAATTATTGTAGTAATAATGCTCCATCGGGTCGAGATGAGCACGTGAATGGCCTCATTCTTAACTACACAGTTATTTGCAGACATGCTTGTTAGCATACTCGTTGTATTCGCCCACATCTCGCAAATGAATGCTTTCGCACGCACGATGCCACTTCACCTGATTGACACTTTCAGTTAACTTTTTGCCGCCTGTGTATCTTTCTGCTTCCTCAGTTTTGAAATGAGCTGCTGATGCTTTTTTTCCGTTTCGGCGCCCTACGCTTTGTCTTTATCTCTCATCGTCGGCTTTAGCTTTGTCTCGTCTTTTCCATCTCATATTCATTTAGAAGTTGTCAAGAAATGCGAATAATTCTTCTTCTTCTTCTGCTTCTACACCTCTGCTCCTTTTCTACGTTTTCTTCAGCGTTTCACAAGCGAAGTTTCCTGCCAACAAGGAAATAGCACAACAACAATCAAAGTTAGTAGGTAAAGTATTTTTATGCACAAAAGTTTACATTGTTCACCTTCATCTGAATGTTCTACTGAAATTTTCACATACATACATATACATATACTCGTACATTTATACGAGTAAACCTCACTCACATTCTTGATTTTATTTCTGTATATGAAATCACTTTAAGTTGCTTGGGACATTAAAGCAAAAGTTAATTTTAGTCTCAGTTTCTAATTTTGAAAATTTCTTTTCTTTTTTCAAGAGTTTTATGTATTTATTAAATTGTCTGACAAAAGTTGTAATATAAAGCGCTTGAATATAGCAAAATGCATAGCATGAAAAAAAAATTGCAAATAACGAAAGGACAAAAATGTCGCATATTATATTTTTAGTGTCTCCAGATTTTAATGATTTTGCAGTGTTATTTTAGCAAAGTACACATACTAATTCTTGAAGCTTAATAGCAGAAGGCTATCAACTTAGTTTTATAGTCATGTAATCTTATTATTAACAGACTTGTGGTAATATTATCATATCGGTGTAGTAAAAAGAAATGCATTATTTTTCTAATAGTTGGCGTTATTTATCTGTATCTCGCGTTGTATAAGTCCGATCGGGTGTGCTAAATGGCGTTAGAAAGAGGATATCTCACACTAAAAAACCTTTCCTGGCAGTTTTGTGATTGATTGATTCAGTTCTGTTTGAGCGTGCGTCGAAGAGAAAATACGGTATATTTTATAGTTTTTCTTCGATAAGGTCGAAAACTTAAGCCAGGTGGCTGAAAGTGTGAATAGCTTTCATGATCCTGATACTGTTACAGTCAATCACGCACAATTTCAGTTTAATTCCGGTAATTTTTATGTAAAAGATGCTTCACGGAGTTGAAGGCCAATTGTCGAAAATGTCGATAAAATCATGGACATTGCCGAGTCCGACCGTAATGTAAGCAGTGCTTCGATAGCCTAAGAGCTAAAGATTGCACAAAAAACCGTTTGGAACCATTTGAATAAGGCTGGATATGAAAAGTAAAAATTAAAGCCCTCAATTTCATGCAAAAATAATGTATTTCTTTTTACTACACTTAATATTTATATGATAAAATTCCAGCAATTTTTACAACTTTTGTAGTCGATAAAGTCTTTCAAAGTACTTTCGAACAAAAGAACTGAAGCTTTGTTCAAATTTAACGAACTTTATGCGAATTAAAAACTACAACTGTAATAAAAATTGAACGATACACGCTCAACAAGACAATGAAATTATTAAAATTCACTATGAAAATGTTGAAAAACTAAAACAATTTTCGGTCGTCGTGAAGCACCTTAATGGATCGCTTTGCAGAAATTGGTGGAGAAAATGGAGCTGTTGTTACAACTTAGTAATGTGAAGAAAAAAGCACGTGCACGTCGCTCAAGAACAATTGAGAATATTGCTGTCCATACCTCGTCTTTCTTTGGAATTGGGTATTCCACTAACGGTTTTACAACACCGTATTTGCATAAAGGCTTGGATCCTAAGACTTATAGACGTCGTATCGTCGTAAATTTTATTGAAAAATCATCTTGACAGATGACGCCCTTTTCCACCTCGATGGCAAAACTGTCGCATCCAGGTCTCGAAAATCCAAGATTTATTGACTCCATCCTCAACGTATAGCTCTCTCTTACTTCCTACATCTGGTAGAAGCGCGAGCGAGGGACACGCCTGTCACAGACTGGTGACCGAAAACCAGTGAAAATGCGGACTGCCTTGAACCCGAGACCGAACGCCGAAAGTCACGGTTACACTTGCTTCTTACATTAAATAGCTACAGATTGACTCATCAGCTGCTATAAATTATATGAAAAAACGAGAAGGAAAATACTTAATTATTTAAAGCTCTAAGCAAGTGAAATCAATGCCGGTGAAATGAGAACTAAAATCGTTGCACAAATATCTAAAAGAGTAGTGCATTTCAAAGTTTGTTCTGCAAGAACATAGGGAGCCTAAAATGTCTAAATGATCTGCAAAGGATGATAAAGATAAACTCCCTAAATAGGAATGGGATGCTGATAACACCTCTTATCAATTTAGTTAAAAATATAACTTCAAGTATCTTTTAATGACTGTGGAGCGTAGGCAGTCTAATGAACCGTAAACGACTTTTGTAGGGAGGGAGATTCTTATTTGCATCCCAGTTTAAATTTCTTAACTCTTTGTTACAATTGATAGTGCTGACTCCATACAACCGTGCCATATTCCAAAATGGGCCTAACAAGTGAGGTAAAGAGTAATTTGGTAATGTATGAGTCATTAAACTCTTTAGCCCAACGTTTAATGAAAGATAAAACGTCTTGTGCTTTACTGTCACAAGAACTTATATGATTTCTAAAAATTACGACACCTACCATAAATCAATGAAGTCAGTAACTTGTTCAACATTGTGATTATGTATCATATAGGTAAAAGATCTGGGGAAACACATATATTTACAACTAGTTAAATTTAGGGAACTATAGTTCGCATGAAACCACCTAAGTTAATTATTTAGGTCATGTTACAAAAGTTCTCTATCTTCAATAGGACGAACTGATTTAAAGAGCTTTACATCATCTGCGTATATGAGTTTTTTGGAATGAAGAAACATAAAAGCAGTCATGGTCAACATACATGTTTGACCATATTCAGATCAGTTACATTCGCTTTTCTTCAGATTTTAGGTAGAAGTGCTAGCTAGGGGAGAGTGTCCACGACTGGTTCATTTTCGTTCATATATAGATGTATAAATTTAATAAATAAGCTTTACAACGGCTGAAGCGATGTAAACCACACTGCTGTGTGACTGCAAAATTTGTGTTAAATAATTTTGCGTTGTCAACTCTCTTTTCGGAGAGTCTAATAAACTTCTTTCATGCTGCATGCGTTTTCAAAGCTTTCTCGTAACGCTCATTTGATCTGAAATTGTTTAAGACCGGTGTTATTAAACTGAACTAAATTCCTGTGACAACAGTAGTAACAAATAGCAAAAACTGTGAAATACAACAACTTAAACTTCTCTTCTTAGAATAATTTAAGACCAACAGTTGCACAAGAAGAACCGTTTCCGCTAACTTTCAAACGTTGTTGGGCTCTCTTTTCATATTAACAATGGTTTCTACTTGCAGTTGTTGTTGTTGTTATCTCGTTGTCGTAAGGCTCTTTCCTGTTGTGCGATGTCCTTTTAATATGCTAAAGCCCTTTTTACTCCCTTTTACTTGTCTTTCGTTGCATAGTCCTCTTTGTTTGCCATCTCGTTGTTGACTTTTTGCTCTTTTAACTCGTTTGCATCACCTGTCACAGTCATTGTCGCCAGCATAGACAATCAACCAAGCGACTAAACAACTTGTTAGCAAGCAACCTCTAACAACTCAGCTACCGAGCCGCCCTCTCACCACCCTCTCACCGCATTCTACAATCGTCTGCTTGCGTAAATGGCTAGTCAACTTAGTTACTATGTATTTATTCGTATGCAAAATAACAGCAACAACAAATGTACTACACACTAACATTATTCCATACATGCTAGATTTGTTGAGTGACCCATTGGGATAATTTATGCAAAAGGGAATTTAAAACGCCTTTTTGTGCTGTGTGTTTTAAGATTTAAGGATGGCAATGACCTTTGACTTCGAGGGATATATTAGAATTTATCTTCTTCATTCTTCGTTCTTCATACCACTCTCTCCTGGATCATTTTGGTTAGGCCCTTTTGCCAAGTAATAAGTGATCCGCAAGTGAGTTTTTTTATATGAGCTCGGTATTTAAATGTTTTCTTTTTTCTTAATTACCGATCAAAAAAAGTCTCCAGCAAAAAGTCTTCGATCAATTCGAGCTGAATCATGGTCTCGTATAAAGTTATTTCAAATCAGTTTCCTTTACACTCATGATAAAAATAAAAGTAGTATTCAATACGCGAAACCATGGAGAGGTCCATGGGTTCAAACCTTAGAGAAACCAAAAATCAGAGAAAATTACTTAAAAAAAATTAAAATCAAATTTTATAGTTGTAGAACGTCAACCCAGAGTATACACGTATGTTTGCCTTCAAATGAAAATTAAACTTCACATCAATACGTACAATAAAATTTTTTTAAATAAATTTTTAAACTCGGTCATATACTCGTACCATGTATGTACAGAATGTAAATTAGGTGTAACCGGCTAACGGTTTTACGTAACGGTACAAAATAATTGAGATCGATTTGGATATAAAACCGTTTTAGTCATGTTTGTCGGTCCGCCCATCTATCCGTCAATCCGTGTACTCGATATTTCAAGTAGGTGCAGCTTTCATATAACGGTAATTTAGAAAGTACAGTACTGGCACTAATAATTCCCATAGTCTAATAAGAGCACGATTTCAATCCGGCAACAACTACGGCTTTGCCCTTATAAAGAACTTTTACTGTCCCTCGTCGCCTGACTCAAGATCGAATATTTAACACATTAATCAACAGAATCAAACTTAGTGGTAATAAAACTACCACCCACATAACAAACCATACACACCATTTTTGACCATTCTTTGGACGGAGAATCCAATATTATAGAAAAAAAAATATTAACATGGGTCCACAAACAAGCCTGCATCCCACATACATAATAAGAGTTCAGTTCTATAAGAGTCAGATCTTATCCATACTGGCACAACTATTGATTACTCGATTATAGCCGCCATTAATTTCTTCTTTTCTTTCTGTTCGGTGCCAATTGGAAATATCAAGTACAGCCAGGTCTTTCTCGAGTATTCTCGTATTTTCATTCATCCTTAACACATGACTTACTCAGCGCAGCCGCTGTTTCTTGATTTGCTGAACTATTTCAATGTCGCCGTAAATCTCGTACAGCTCATTGTTCTCGATCATGACGGAGCTTTTGATGTTGCTTAGCGTCAGTTTACATAGCCCTATAATAAAAAGTAAAATTAATTCTCTAAAATTGTTTTTTGCAGCTACTACAACTATTAACGTTTGTTATTTTATAGTGAGGTTTGTTTGTATGAATTGAATATTTTGTTATACAACAAAGAAAAATGGTAGAAGTGACAGCTGTTTCGGAGATCACCACATCTTCTCATCAGACTTCTTATGGCAGGGATCGAACCAACGGATCCTGACTTAACATTATCTTTAAAATTTTATCGCAATAATTTCCGAAGCTCTGGAAACCGAAATTTCGTCTCAGCGTAGTGAGGACCGTTGAGTTGAATTATTTATTCCATCGTGGATCAATCTTTATCGAGGTCGTAGATCAATCCAAGAAGAATTTCCTGAAGGTAGTCCAAAATCAGTATTGTTCTGGGAAGTCATAGTCAATCATTATGTGGACCAACCTATAGTCAATATTGTATGCAAAAAACAATACTAATTTGATTGTGTACATTTGACAGTAAAAAAAAAAACATTTGTTCACGTTGGATACCACAAAATTTCTTAATCGCTCAAAAAAAAAATAGGCTCGTGTCGATTGGTCGGAGAAAAACTGTTAAAACAAATCGATGGCGCTGCTTCGAAATATGTCTGTCAGCGGTCGAATGTTTAAAAATGAGTTGAAACCAACAAAAGTTGTTTGCGCACGAAGCGTCTCACAGGCAAATCGTTGCCTGTTTTTTCCCAACTCTTTCACTAGAAGAACGCAGATCAGTGAATTCTGGGTGGTACTCAACTATACCTTTGTCAGTTGTCTTTCAAGGAATCAGGAAAATCAACCGCCGAATGCGCATCACTCTTCATCAGATATTGACTGAAACAATTGCATTTTTTGAGCACTCAAAACATCGATTTGATAAGTGATCCACCATATGCTCCGGATTTGGCACCCAATGACTAATATTGACTCCCATACGTAAAAAGTAAACTGATAGGACAACGTTTTTTGACACTTGAAAATGCGGTTGATAAGTTCAGAACGCATGTTTTGGACATAAAGGTGTGTAGATCTTAATAGAGAAAATCTTGAAAAACAATCAACCAATTTTCGACAACTTTTATTTGTTTTTGTTCTCTTATCCTGAAATATAAAAGGCAACTATCGGATGTACGTATATTGTATATTTATATAAATATTGTATGATTGGCCCATATAACTAATGAAATGATTTACGGCCGATCTCATAGTCCAATTTGTCGTTTGATGGATGAATCAAATCGATCCACTGTTTTTTATAATCCGCCTCCATATAACAGACTTTTATATGGAAAAAAACTCTGTTCTAATCTCACTTGAGGTGAGTTTTTGAAGTAAATTTAATGCAAACATATTGCAAATGGTACAATTTTTGGTTTAATCGCGTGTCCCGCTCCGGCAATAAATAATTTTTCCAAGAGGTGGCAATATGACGTCGATTGATGTTTAAGCCCAACTATTTTTATAATAATATTTGTTTAAAACTTGTTCCTAAAAAACTAATTGAATAAATCAGTTAAAAGTCGAAGTTCCCACTGGGTGACCAATGAAAATGACGTTTCGCTAACCACTACAAATGTATATGCTTGTCTATAGCCACCTTTCTGGCGGACCATCACCTGTCACGTTTCGAGAATGTGCGTGAGGTTTGCGTCGGCGAGCTGCTTGTCGACTATAAAAGGCAAAGTGTGTCGATGAGTGTAACTGCATGTGAGAGAATACACTTTCACTTTCGTGCGAAGTTACATTTCCATGTGAGTACACCGCTACCAACGAGACGTCCAAGCGAAACTTGTTTCTCGAAATGAACATAAAAAATTGCAAAAGCAAAAGAAGCGAAAATTAATGGCAACGACCGTTGCTGTTTGATTACAGCAATGCCAGCAAAGGTGATTTCAACTACAACTTTTGCAAGGAAAAAAGCGAAAGGCGGAGCAAGTGCAAGCCTCTCAAATACAATACATATGGTACATATGGGCGTGTGTGTATGAGCATATGTACGAACTTTTAGTTATGTACATATGTAAATTAACTAATAATAAAATAAAAAACTGTAGTTTGTAGCACAATAACAATAACAACAGAACATTGGTAGATTAATATTTATTAAAGGCAAAATATTTAAGCTCTAGCTTTTGTTTTACATTAGTGGTACATGCAGACATATGTACATAAAAGCTTAGTAAGGGAGTTTGAATGCCTCCATACATTTTGCTGCCATTTTTAATATTTATTATACATACTTGCCTTTTTAATACTTATTGTTCTTAAATAAAATTGAATTAAATTTACTTAAGTTTAACTAGCAAAGTTACACCTTATCGGATAGTTATAATTCTTACTTTTTGATTTTTATCTTCTGGCTCAGAAGTAATTACTAAAACTTTATGATAACCCTGGAAGTACTGCTTATCTAAGGAGAAGTCTGCAGATATTTTTTAACACTATGTATTCGTTTTACTTGCTCCTTATATGGAGGCATTCATTAATCATGTGGTTAAGTAGGCTAACGTGACCTTGCTTGTAACCTTCTCCGCTCTACTTGTTTTAACATGGGTTTGCTTCACACTTTTGTTCATCTTTAGTACATATTTATTAAAATTGTTTGATTTATTATTTTTAAATGAATAATATAATAAATTACCATAAATTTGCATAGTAAGTTATTTTCTGATACATCAAACGACTTAATAAATATTTAGCAACAGTTAATAAATGATTTATTAAATACAATGTAATATTTAGGTTTCATTTACCGGGGTGTTAGTTGAAGTGTGCCGATTTTACTAGTAGATTTAGCTAGCATATGTATGTAATTTTTTTCTATTGACATTAACCTAAAAAAATACACAAGTCACATTCCGCCAAAATAATAGCGTCATATTTGTTTTCCTCAGTGAATATGTCGAGTTTCGTTCCAAGTAAATCGCATTTGCAGCATTCGTTGCTTTTCTTATTTCATTAAAAGAAAAAACCAGCTAAAGCTCCCCGGTCGCTGGTAGAAACTTATGGGGAGCATGCTCCAGTGATTAAAACATGTGAGACATGGTTTCGTCAATTTAAAAGTGGAGATTTCGATTTGACAGACAATGAACATCCTGGTGCAGCGAAAAAGTTCGAAGACGAGGAATTGCATGTTGATCCAACACAATCGCAACAAAAAGTTCGCAGAAATACTACATGTGACTCGAGGAGCCATTTGCCAACGTTTAAAAGCCATGGGAAAGATCCAGAAGTATGGAAAATAGGTGCCACACTAGCTGAACGATAGACAAATGGAAAATCGAAAAACCGTTTGTGAAATGTTGCTTCAACGATTCGAAAGGAAATCTTTTCTGCATCGAATTGTCACGGGGGACGAAAAATGGATTTATTTTGAGAACCCGAAGCGAAAAAAATCATAGCTTTCCCCTGGTGAAGCTGGCCCATCGACTGCAAGGCCAAATCGCTTTGGCCGTAAGACAATGCTCTGTGTTTGGTGTGGTGTACTATGAGTTGTTAAAACCTGGTGAAACGGTGAACACGAATCGCTACCGACAACAAATGATCAATTTGAATCAGGCGTTGATCGAAAAACGGTCGGAATAGGCCCGAAGACATGGCAAAGTTATCTTGCAACATGACAATGCGCCGTCTCATACCGCTAAACTGGTGAAAGACACATTATAAACACTTAATTGGAAAATATTATCGCACCCGCCGTACTCTCCAGACCTCGCCCCGTCCGACTATCACCTTTTCGCATCGATGGGACACTCCCTTGCAGAGCAGTGCTTCGCTAATTTTGAAGAAGTCGAAGTACAGCTGCAAGCGAAACTATAGGCGATCCCACAGTCTGCACCAATTACCGTGGAATAAGACTTCTAATGTCGCATATAAGATCCTATCAAGCGTTTTATGTGAAAGACTAAACCATTGACATTGAGAATCGATTTTAAAGCCGCCTTCGACAGCACGAATATGAGCTGCCTTTACACCGCTATGTCTGAATTTGGTATCCCCGCAAAACTTATACGGCTAAATAAACTGACGTTAGGATCGGAAAGAACCTGTCCGGGCCGTTCTATACCAAACGAGGTTTCAGACAAGGTGACTCTTTATCGTATCGTGTGACTTTTTTAACTTATTGATGGAGAAAATAATACGAGCAGCAGAGCTGAATAGAGAAGGTACAATCTACTATAATTTTGTACAGCTGCTGGCGTACGCCGATGATATCAATATTATTGGCCTCAACAACCTCGCCGTGAGTTCTGCTTTCTCCAGACTTGATAAAGAAGCGAAGCGAATGGGTCTGGTAGTAAATGAGGGCAAGACGAAATATCTCCTGTCATCAAACAAACAATCATCGCATTTGCGACTCGGCTCCCACGCCACTGTCATAACTTCGAGGTCGTAGATAATTTCGTCTATCTAGGGACCAACAATAACATCAACAACAATGCCAGCCTGGAAATCTAACGCAGAATCACTCTTGCCAACAGTTGCTACTTTGGACTGGGTAGGCAATTGAAAAGTAAAGTCCTCTCTCGGCGAACGAAAACCAAACTCTACAAGTCGCTCATCGTTCCCGTCCTGCTATATGGTATGGAAGCATGGACGATGACAACATCTGATGAGTCGGCGTTAGGAGTTTTCGAGAGAAAAGTTTTGCTAACGATTTATGGTCCATTGCATATTGGCAACGGCGAATACCGCAGACGATGGAACGATGAGCTATACGAGCTATACGATGATATTGACAAAGTTCAGCGAATGAAGAGGATGAAAGCACTCCAGCTTCGAAAGTATTTGATGCGGTACCCGCTGGTGGAAGCAGAGGAAGAGGAAGACCTCCACTCCATTAGAAGGATCAAGTGGAGAGTGACCTGGGTTCACTTGGCATTTCCAACTGGCGCCAGGCAGCGAAAAGAAGAGAAGTATGGCGCTCTTATATATCGGCTATAATCGCGTAAGCGATGCCAACGCCAATAAAGAAGAAGAGGAAGACTCGGCGTCGTCGGTGTTTTTCACTGGGTCCCTTTCGAATGATTTTATGAATATTTCATTTACGAGGTGTGACATTTAAGTAATGAGACTGATTTTATTTTTGCGGGGTTTGTGGTGAGCCTGCGACTTTGAAATTCCCTTTCCCTTCTCCTTTCCTCTCCCCGGATATATTTGCCATCGCTCTAGCTTGTATAGTTCGCCTGCTGTGTCGTGTTGAGTGAACGTGTGCTCGTGGTGCTCGTCACGAAATGGGATAAACGAAATCAAGAGCAACGCGTCGCAATAAAACTTTGCGTCAAATTGGTCGAAACAGCTTCAAAAAGTACGCTAAAATTGGAAAAGTGCATGGTGATATTGCTCTTAGTCGTGCCCTGGTGTTCCGATAGCATAAAGAGTTTAAGGAGGGGCGTGAAAGCGTGGAAGACGAGGAGCGGAGCGCGAGACCAGTCGAGGTGCGGACTGACACGTATGCGCAGCATGTGCGCGCTCTAATCCGTGAAGATCGACGTTTAACAGTTCGAATGTTGGCGTCGGAACTGAGTATGAACCGTGAAACAGTCAGAGAAGTTTTAACCGACGATGTTGGCATAAGAAATGTTACGAAGCTTGGAAAATGCGCTCGAATCGTTGGATAGCAAAGTTGTAGAATAATTTTGAAATATACGGTTTTTCTGGAATCAGTCTCATTACTTAATTGTCCCACCTCGTATGATTGAGGCTTACTCATTTTTTGATATGAAGATTGTATGCTCGCATAAGCATTCTTCGGGCTTATTGTGAATGTTAATTATACTTAGGTAAATGTTGAAAAAAATGTTCTTAATTATAAATTAATTAATTATATTGATATTCAGTTCCGGGTAATCACCATTTCTTATTTTCAGCAATAGCTGTTACAGCTGTCCGGCATAAACGTCTCCCCTTAGATAGACTCTCAAGTTTTTGGTGAGGCTCAGTTTTTTTCACTGAAGGTCATAAATGAGATCACTTCACGCATGTTAACTTAATTTCGTCCGCTTGCGTTACCTTCGGCACCATTTGTAAAGTCTGGAAGCTACATCTGTACTAAATTTTATGTAAATCAAACAATGAATAAAAATGTTTCCAACAGATCAGCCCCAAGTCCACTTTCCGGAAGAAAAAGTTTCCCATGGTAATTTGGGCTCAAAGCTATTACTGTACCGAACTGTACTGTAAAACAAACGAATTAAAAACATATTCGACAAAAAAGACAAAGTCTTTTATATAGGTATATAGATTTGTTTCATTTAAAGAAAACCGCGTAGCTTTGCTCTTAACTCTTCCAGTCGGTTATGTGGCTGGCGTGGAATTTTACTAACCCCTCCCACCGGAACGTCCCGGATTTTTATCCGACCAAGGACTGTCATTCCCACCGTTACAACAACAACAGTAACACCTCCCTCCTTTTAGCAAAGCTACGTAGTTTTTTGAGGAGAGAATCTTTAACGTACTAAGAACATTACGATCAACGTAGATATATATATGGTATAACATCAAGACGCAAAACCACAAATTTGAGGAGGAGCTCGGCCGAAAATTGCGTCAGCGGTTACAAAGCGCCAATTATATATATATATATATATATATATTTTATAATATATATTTTCGGCCGAGCTCCTCCTCAAATTTGTGGTTTTGCGTCTTGATGTTTTTTTCCAACAAATGGGGGGACCTACAGTTTATACTAAGCCGCCTCCGAACGGCTGATGGTTTTTTTTACGAGGGGCCTTTATTTCATGTCCGAAATACACTCGGAGGTGTGGACATTCCCTGCCGTGAGGCGACCGCAATTAGAAAATTTAACTTAATTTTTTATTTAAATTAATTTTCCATAACTTTTGGCGCCGGGAATTGAACCCGAGGCTTCCGAATGTCAGTACGCAAGGCTAAATACTTGGCTACCGCGGCCTCATCAACGTACATAGGTATAGTTTGTTTTATTTGTCCAACAAAAAAATTCAGTAGTACCCCTCATGATAGATTTTTGAAGGTTGTTCTATAAATTTTGAAAACAGTCCGTTTCATAACTCATTGCTAAGCATTCATAATTTTCTTTTAAGATTTAAGAGAAAGGAATAGCCTTTTCCATTTATGCATTGCTTTGGTGACCAAAGCTAAAAAGAATTTTCGAGAAACAAAATTTTTGATTTAAATGTTGACCATTTTTCCATCTTTTGATCAGTTGGAAAATTCCAAATCCGATAAGCCTTGGTTTTTAAAAACGAAAAACTGGTGCTACTGAAGTGGAAAGTTCTGCTATTAAAATCGTTCTGAAGAAACAATTGGTAATCTTTTGGTACTTAGTTGAAGAGGTTATCATGATAAAAAGATGGTTTCAAGCTATGGACATTTTTTAATCGATTTTCCTTCAATTTTGAATGGTGACAATATCATTGAAATACACCACAAGAAAATCCAAATCTTCTTTCGGAGAATATTGCTTTGGTTGTAGATTTAAGGACAAATTTTTCATATTCATTTATTGTTTTGAGAATAAATTTTCCTAAGCGATCTATTTATCATCGTCCAATATAATTATTATTTCTTTTTAAAAGGGTTATTTTGGTAACGATTCAAATTCTTGAGAAACTCAAACTTGTTTATTTACGTAAACCATTTGTAGTCAGCGCAAATAAGTGGTTGAATTCGATATACCGAACTTTTCTGGTATATCTCTACAAATCATATCTATTAAGACTTCCACAAAAAGTATTTTCAGATATTTATGATACGCAATGGAGTACGGTGAGAGTACATTAATTGTAGTCCGGAAGTACATTTTCTCTAGGTTATTAAATATTGGATATTATGAAATTTTGATAATCTTAAATTAAATACGTGTATGTTGTAAAATTTCTCACACGCTCAAACCTTAGAATGCGAGTGTCCCGCTCCTCTCAAGAAAATGTGGCGTATACGTCATGGTGTACACAAATATGTAAAAATATGCACTTTCATACATTCATATGTCTGTAAATTCACATGTGCACATGTATTTAAACTTTAAGAATCCTTGTGTGTAGGTGTACATTCGTATGTGTGTGTGTGTGTGTGTATGTATACTTGTACACTTTTGAAATTCTACACTCACGTTTGCCACTTGGCATTTGAAGTGTTCCAAAGTGGCGAAGTTGCACTTTTTATTTGTTGTTGGTGTTTTTTTTAATATTTTTTGCCTTGATTTTGCTTATGTTGTTGTTGTTGCTGTGGCATTTGCTACAATTCTCCGCTTTACAGTGTTACGTACTCTTGCTTGTTGTTGTTGTGTGCAAAGGCACTTTAGCCAGCACTTACTTTTTATACAGCGTACGAGTGTGTATGTATGTACAAGTATATAGTATTGTACCTATATATGTACGAGTATGTGTGCGTATGAGTGGATGGGTGTGTAGGTGTGGTGTGTTTGTACTTTTGATTTTTGTTAGTTACTGTTTTGCCACTTAGTATGCAATGCCCGATAGGCCCAGCTATGCTGATTGGAATGCGAACGTTTGGCATTTGCAAATTCTCAACAGACGCGTACACATTCCAATATTTGCAGCTATGTACAGTGGCATCATAGTGATTCTACCCACTGAACATAAATTTTACTCTTGTCTAAGCGGTAGATGGAAATTAGTCTTTTGTTAAAGTCTCAGCAACTGTGTAGAGGCGCTAGCGTTTTACGAAACAATCTTCGTCCATGCTATATATATTATAAAACGTGCTTCGCTGGGCAAAGATCCCTTCAAGTAATAAGCAGTGATTTTGATAATAATTCTTATCTAAAAGTTGGTAGTTTACTTCTTCTGTGAAAGGAACGGTTTATGCCCCTTACTAAAATCAATTATCAGATGAAAAAATATCTAAAAAAAAAATATCTTGCTTCCCAAGGTGTCACTAAGGCGTACAAATACCTTGAAAGACTAATAATGAAACGGTTCCTAGCGGAGTAGTTTAACTCAATTTCGATTTCTACCGGCTGCCTGAAACCATAAAAATTTCTTGGCACAAAGAACGATTAAGAGAGTACTTCCCCAACCCAACGCGATGCAAAAAATGACAACGCATGGGTCACACAATCAAACATTGTCGAAACAATCCCACGTGTGAAGTGTGTAACCTCCCCCCACATCCAAGTGCAGATTGCAATCGCATCAGTTGTGCAAATTGTGATGCTGACCACGCCACTAACTTCAACAAATGCCCTAGATTCCTTCAACAAAAAGAAATATTAAAAATCAAAACACAACGCAAATTGTACCATCAAGCAAGCTAAAGAAATTTATTCTTCACAACTACCTAAACAATCTTCGCCCTCTTTCTTCGCTGCACTACTGCTAGCAGGGACAACATTCTATCTTTATCTAAAAACATCCCAAAACAAACAACTTCATCCCCTCCTTTACAAAAAAAATATATCAAAAAACAATATCATCGAACCAACTCAGCAAATTGCAACTCTTTCCTCCCCCTTCCATTCAATCTTTCCTCAACACTCTCGCAACAGCGAAAGCATCAATTGCAAGCGACACACTGCCCATGGATTACACTGCCCCTTCTGACCCTTCTCCCAAAGTTCCACCTATCTCAAATCTCACTGAACAGCTTTTTCAAAAAAACAATTACTTTGATACCCCTCTATCAACTTCTTTCGATCAGTCTTTAGACATACCAACCAGCAATTCTTCGAATCTTCGAAATAATTAATTTTCAATACGAGATGATATCTCTAACACAATGGAATATAAATGGTTATAATAACAATTACATTCACCTTGAAATTCTAATAAAAAAAATTTTATCTTTCTCTCATTTTGTGAAATGAAACTCATATTCCACACAATGTTTTCCCTCATTTCATCAATTTTCAATTTTCTTCACATCACATCCAATATTCAGAGAGTCGCTATCCTCGTTAAGAGAAGCATTCGCCACATCACTGCTCCTATCCCAAACTCCATCATCTCCTCCCTAGCCAACAAAATCTCGGTTATATGTGTTTATTCCCCTCCGATTTCCTAAATCTTCTATCCTTTAGCTCTTATCCATTTGCATTATTTGGCGACTTTAACGCGTGGAGCCCTCTATGGGGCTCTATGGGGCTCCCCGAAGCATTGAAGACGCCATCCTAATCTCAAAATGTATCATCCTCAACAACGGTTCTCCTACACACTTTTCCACTCATTCCACTTTCATCTTTCCTCCAAAACTTCCTATTGTTGTATCGATGACCTGTGCCTTAGCGACCACATCCCTATCCTCTCTAGCATGTCCTCCCCTAGCCCCGCCTCCCACTTCAAAGCCAGAGTTCGCTTCAAAACTGCCCAAGCCGACTGGAACCGATTCAACCAAATTTGTGTAGCCCAATCTAAACTCTTCCCCATCTCCTCTAACGTAAACCAAGAATCCTAACGCATACAAAAAATTATCCGTATAGCTACAAACAATTCCATTTCCCAATCCTCTTCCAAACCAGGCAAATTGGCATCACGTTGGTGGAACAGTGAACTCAGTGCACTAAGGCAACAACAACAGCTTTCATAGTACGAATTCAAACGTAACCGTCTAGTCACCAGTTTAGTAAAATATAAAAAGCTGAACCTCTTTTCCGCCGTAAAGCCAAATCTGCAAAGATTCTCTTCTTTCAAAAGTTCACTAGCGAAATTAATCCCAATTCTAGTACTAAAAAAGTCTGACATAAGAAGGCTAACGGGCTTACCCTCTTTTTCCCAAATTTCCTTCCACAAATCCTCCCACGGCAATCTACTATATCCCCGTGATATAGCCTCAAAATTCGCCATTCACTTCTCCAATGTTTCCTCTAACTCTAATTTCCCCCAGCACCTTTAACACCCCCTATCAACCGCCCTCCAACTTGTACCCATCGGCCAATTACTTAAATTCCGAAATATCCACCCCTGAAATCCTCCCTCCCTTGGTAAGGGCAATACCTCTGGAGTCGATGAAATATCATACCCCATCATTAAGCATCTCCCTCCCACCCTACTATCCCGCCTAACCAACCACAATAACAACATTTACAACACTGGCAACTGTCCTACCCAATGGAAGACTAGCGCTATAGTTCCCATCTTAAAACCTGGCAAGCCATCCGGGGCTACCATCCAATATTCCTTCTACCTTGTCTAAGCAAATTAATGGAGAAAATCATAACCACAAGACTCTCCTGGTATGTCCAATACTACAAACTTATTCACCCCAACCAATTCGCATTCGTTTGCATATCGATCATGTCGTGTCTGATCCATTATCCCACAAAAATCATGTTACAATACTATCCCTTGATTTTTTAAAAGCCCTTGATAGAAACGGAAGCCACGTCATTTTTAGGGAACTAAGCAAATGGAAAGTTGGCTCAAAAATTTACAAATTCATCAAATCATTCCTCTCCAAACGTAAAATTACTGTCCTAATATGTAAAGCCCGTTCCGATATACTTCCCCTTGATAATGACACCCCTCAAGGGTTCCACCTCTCCGCCATTCTTTTTACAATTGCATTTAACGAAATAAGATCTATTTTAGCCGCTTTCCCTCGCATTAACCATCAAACCTCATGTTATTCTCAAAATCTTCAGATTTAACGGTAGTCATGGCTTGCTTAACTGAAATATTAGCCTTGTTATTTAATTGATCCAAGTCCTCATGCACGACAATTTCTCCCACTAAATCTAAGCCACTACATATTTGTAAAAATCATCACTGTAACACACCTACTCTTAACTTTAAAAATGTGAATTTAGTTTGTACAGATAGTTTTAAGTTTCTAAGATTAATTCTAGACTCTAAGTACTCCTTTAAGCCACACTGTAAGTACATAAAAAAACAAACTATTTGTGAACTTAAACATTATCAAATATCTATAGAGTAAACGCTCACTCATCGGTCCGGCTATACTGGTAAACCTCACAAAGTCTATCATCCCATCTCTATTAACCTTACTACTCTGCAGATCGCCGCTCTTTTCTATCGGAATCTAGACTACCTTCTTTAAAGGACAGTGTGGAAAACTGCCTATGTAAACTTTATCCAAAACTTATTATCGGTCCCAACATTGTCTTGAAACAGGATTTTCTATCAGCCTTATCTAAAAAACGTTCGCCAAAGGTACCATCACCTATTTACAAATGCGCCTTATTTGCGAAAGACAATGCACTACCCCAAAAAATCGATTTACCTTGTCGAGTCAAACACCCACCGTAGAGAGTAAAAGAATCCTAGTTTCTCACCTACCTAGTGGAACTACGCCCAGTTGCGTGTACAAAGCCCGCGTCCCTGAAGCAACTACCCCTTCAAACCAGCTGTCTAGAAGCTTCTTTTCACGGATGGATCCAAAGCATCTTACACCTCCTTCGCCGCAGTCAGAGAAGATAAACAACCTATTTCCTATGGGCTGCTATTTCCATGTTGCTCAATATTAACAGCTGAAGCTACAGCAATTATCAAAGCTGTTGAATACTCACATCAAAATATAGGAAAATACATATTCTGTACTGACAGTCTTTCATGCTTCATTAACGCAAGTCATAAGTGGAATTAGAGACGAATTACTATCCTTCCCTAAGAAACTGAAATTAATGTGGACTCCCAGCCACACAGACATCAGTGGAAACATGGCTGCGGACGCAACCACACCATCACCTCTCCATACTTTACAAGAGGCGACATATACCGACTAATCAAACATAAAAGAAGCACAATATTATCTCCCGACAGGGTAAATTATAATCATCATTACTCAAGGACTACCCCAAGTCGCGTCAAGCCAGATTTTCCGTCAACCTTGTTGACCAATTTAATTACCAATTTACACCTATTGAGCGGCAGCCGCCAACATCAATGTCCCTTCTGCGCTGCGTACCATAGCTTATATAATAAGTTTTTGTTATGTAAGCTTTAGTAAATAAATAAATAAAAATAAAAATTTTTATTATGCTTTGTTTGTTACTAACTTTGCTTTGTTTGTGATCCTTAAAAGTGAAATTGGCTCCACATGTATTTCGCATACACTGTACTCGTATGTGTGTGTTAGTCAAATTAAAAAAAAACTGAATATTAATAAAATTATTATTTTACGTTATGGAAAAACGTACGATTAAAAGAGCGACGTTAAATATTTTTTCCGTACAATTTAGTGAAATACTAGAAATTGTCATTTATGGTAAATATCTCGCGCTGAATATTTTTAACACTTTTTTTGTTATGTTGGTAGCACTGTCAACCAGTTTGTTTGCAGCAGCTGTTGAAATCAGTCGATCTCACTTCCCTCTACGAATTTTCTTTTACGGCCTCAATCGAGTCGAAACGGGTTCCACGGAGTGGTAACTTGAGTATTGGAAACAAAAAAAGTCGCATATCAACATAAATGTTTCCGGAAATTGTAGACCCACAATTATAGCCGTTTACGACGGATGCTTTCGCGAAAACGCCTCAAAACGCTCAAATAACACTCTTTATTGACAGTCTGTCCCGTTGGTACAAATTCAAGATGAACTAATCCGCGAATATGGAAAAAACAATTTCCGGAAATTTCTGGATCCTCCCTCCACCAACATAAAATAATCAACAAGAAATGAAATAGAAGAAATACAAGTTGTTGGAAATGTTTCTGCGCTCGAAATGAAAAATGCTGTTTTTGCTACGGAATATATTTTTCCATTCAATATAATCTCTCTTAACTTCAATACACTTATTCCAATGATCCTCCAAACACTTTTTGCCTTCCCTATAATGACTTCCCGGATGCAAAATACCCGTCTACAGCTGTAATAGCTTCTTCATTTGAAGAAAAAAGTCCGATCGGGTTACACTAGAAGGCGTTAGAAAGATGACATTTCGTACTAAAACCACTTTCCTGACAGTTTTGTGATTGGTTAATTCAGTTTTGTTTGAGTGTGCATCAAAGATGGACACTAGCAAAGAGATAATATGCGATATTTTACAGTTTTCCTTCAATAGGGGTGAAAACGTAAGACATGCGGCTGCAAATATGAATAGTGTTTGTGGTCCTGATATTGTTACAGTCAATCATGATTAAAATTCGGCTTAATTCTGGTAACTTTGATGTAAAAGTTGCTTCACGAAGTGGAAAGACATTGTCGAGTCCGACCTTCATGTTAGCACTGTTTCGATAGCCCAAGAGCTAAAGATTACACAAAAAACCGTTTGGAACCATTTGAATAAGGCTGGATACGAAAAGAGAAAATTAAACCATTCAATTTTATGCAAAAATAATGGGTTTCTTTTTACTACACCTAATTCGTTGATTTCGTCATTGCTAAAATACCTTCATGAGCTGATGTATTGCCTTGATGAAAAATTAGTTTTTTGTGCTGCAAACCAGATTTTTCCTCACAAATTTTTTCATTTATCTATTGTATTACAAAGGGCTGCAATAATTTTTAGAGTTGATTGTTTTACCTTTCTGCAAATAATTAATTAAGGAAATTCCTTTGCATCACTGTAGCAGTGGTGAAGTCCAAATTGACGAAGACCCACGATTGACACCAAAAATGATTGCTAATGAATTGGGCTTGAATGCCATGGCTATAACGTGAATATTAAGTTTCGAAAATGGTCAATCTAACGACTTTAGAAACGTGTACTGGAAAAGGTTCAGAAATGGTACACCGAAAAGTGCTCACCAAAACTTTTCAAATATTTGTTGGAAAACAGGAAGAAACAGGACTTGCGGCGCTACTTTTTACATCATGACAACGCGCCATCCCACACTGCTAAAATTACGAGTAATTTTATTGCAATCTCTGAGATGTCCAGCACCATATTCCCCTGATATAGCACCTTGTGATTTCTGGTTATTTCCATCGATTACATTAAAAAAAAAAGTTAAAAGGAGAGTTCTTTAATAGCAACGCGTAGATAATTAATAATGATAAGCTTAAAAAGCAAGATTTTGAAGACTGTTTTCAGACATGGATCTATAGGCTTAAGAAATGCATTGAAAAGAAAAAGAATTTTATTGGATTTTTTTCTGGTCAACTTACCGAACGTATATCTATATTCGTCGTGCAAGCTGTACCCTATAATTGGATTCTCTGCATCCATATCAGCTTATTGTTGCATTATATAGGTGGACTTTGTTGTTAGGCTAAGTCCAGACTGCTTGTTTAGGCAGATTTGTCTAAGTGTGAATCGTCTGCATAGCAGCACTTTTCTGAAAAGTTTGGATAGGCAAGGCAACAAGGTGATTGGTTGACGACGGCACGGTTGTATCTTTACTTGGTTTTGCTATCATAATTATCTACAACTTTTTCCTTTTTTTTGGGATAATATCCTACCTTTAATGTGGCACTGAAATGTTTTGCAAGTAAAACGAGTGCAACGCTTGGCAATTCTTTTAGCATTTTTATTGAGATATGATCGTATCCAGGAGAATTTTTTGGATTTAAGACAGTAATAATATTTTTCAGTTCAGACAGAGATGCTCCACTAGTAACAGTGTATCCTGGAGCAGCATTTTTCAGTGACAAATATCCAGTGTTTGGTTGAAATACCGTACTGAGGTACTCTGCAAAAAAAGTCGCGTTTTCTTCATCTGTTCGGGCCCTTTATCCATTACACAGTCTCAGCGATGCCTCAATATTTGCTGGCATTAATAAAATACATTTTCGCAAACTTGTTTGATGTTATTTCTTAAAGAGAATATCTATAAAGACGCTGAATTTAACTTAGTTTTTTATTTTAATTAATTTTCTATAAATTTGGATTTTCTTCAGTTCAGGACAGGAATCCAGGACCTTCTGCACTGCTAACCACTCGGCTTTTGCATCGCTCAGTGCAAAGCTATAATAGGATCTAATTTTAGCCCAAGTCCTCTCTTTACCACTTACTACTACCAATCCCACCATATTTGTTATCACAATGTTAGTTGATGGCAAAAGCAAATTCACACTCCTTCATTGCCGCTCATGTTGCGCTCTATCTGGCAGTACCGTTATGTACAATCGACACTTAGCTACACTTCATCTGCTCTTACAGAAACAATTGTTGATGCTTTTGGTGTTGCATTTGCAACTACAGTTAGAGCCAACCTTTTGAACTTCGCTGCCAATGCACACTTCAGCCGTTCTCTGCTTTCCATGCTTCCTTCATTCCTTTTCGCTCTTATTTACATTTACTGGCAATGGTAATTTGTTTTTGCCTGCTCTTTTTGTTTTTTTTTTTTTTGTTATTCCGCAGCGAAGAGCAGTTGGTGTTATTTGATGCTATTATGCTGTTTGGCTTTGTTGTTGTTTGGTTATTTTGTTCATTGCACCACCGCACTTACCGTTCACTTATGCATTAATAATTATGAGAATTACTCGCAGCTATTTTAGCGTATTTGCTCGATTGTTATTGTTGCACTTGTTTATTTGTTTGTTTGCCTTTCTCTTTGCGTTTCTTTTTTCTTACCTCTTTAGTTATTGTTATTTTGCATTGGGCTAACGGTGGTGTGGCTTCTGTAAATCTTGTTATTGCCTCCCTGCGTATGTAAATTTCCAACAATTGTTGTTGTTGTTGTTGTTTTTTTTTAGTTGATGCATACTGCTGTGGCATGGGAATTGTTGCAAATGCGGTCATGCGGTCTGTCCGTTGGTCAGTTCAGAGTACACCTTCATACAAATATACGAGTATGTATGCACGTAGCTAATTTGCTCACAACAAACACCTACGTAAAGTACAGCTGTGGCCAATAAAAAGTTTTTAGAAAGCAAAGGAAAAGTCCATTTCCAAAAGAGTTTTAAGAAAAAATGATTGGTTATCAGCGCGTAGTAGTACGAGTAGCTCGAAGCTGACCCAAAACTTGTGTACTACTTGGGCGCTTAAAAACTTTTTTAATTCAAATTCTATTATCACAAGACTGTTTGCGTTCGAATGATATTATTCAGAGGTGTTCTAAAAACCGACACTGAATTGCTTGTTTATCGGAATGGAAAGTCAATATCTGTTTGAAATCGTGTTATAAAATCGACTTGATTTTGCTTTTTTTCGAAATCAACAAAACCGATTTTCGAATCGGCTGGAAAGAAACTTGTGCTAAAGGACCCATCAGTTCAATTCAACTTTTGTATTGACTTTAACACATTTGTGATTTTGAATTAAAAATAAAATGACTTCAGCCGCGATAGCATTTTTGATATTAGAAGGACTTGGAGAAACCAGAGAGAAAATGAAGCGCAACATTTTAGGGGTTTAGAGCAATAAGCTGGACTGGAGAGACTACCTTTACATTTGCTGATACAAAATTTTGTTCGTATGTAGATTCATAGACCAATGTCGTCTTAACAAAGAAGCCTTTGTAAATTTCATTGAAGACAAGTTAGACTGGTTGTCTATCCTACTTGTGCTCCAACTTGCTGCGACACTGCCGTTTTTGGCGGAAGGCTCCTATCAACGGTCTATGAGCAATGACTCAATATCTCCTCAGCGTGATCTACAGTCTCGGTGGTTATAACAGAAGTGCTGAAAAGCGCAGAACACCAAGTATCGTATTCCAAGCGTTACTGGTTGCATCGATGAAACTCATATAAGAATGTTGAAACTGCCCATTGATGAGCATTTATTTTTTAACCGCAGTTTCATGTTCATGACTTACATTTTTATTAAATTTCCACTTGCAAGCCAGTTAGCACACAATTTTGTCAACCATTAACTGCTCGGTTTAGTTCTGACACTTAAACCGATACATAAGTTCCCGTAGCACACAAAATCGATACAAATTCTGTTTCGAAAATCAAACCGACATGCAAGTCCATAATCCGAATGTGTAACACCTTAAGCAGAATTTTCTCGGTTCCAATTCTCATTCTCACAACAATCTGATTACTTTCAAAAATAAATAAAAGTTGTATAGGAAAAGTGCTGTGGAAAACTGAAAAGTGTTATTTATTCAAATTAATTAAAATAAATTATGAAGTTAAATTTAAATCGATTACAAAACATTGGAACTTATGGATAAATTTATAATACGATTGTATATTGTATATGACCATAAATCAACTGTGGACATACATACCTACATCTACGCAACCATGCACGTGGGCTTACGAGTAAACAAATGTGTGCTACCAGCAACAGGAAACACACACATCGGCATCCGAAAAGCAAATACCACAAGCAATGACTTAACGTATAGCGATGGCTCGAACTTGGTTTTACTGTGGCGAATAGCCGATTGGAAGCTCATTTGAAAAACTGTTATATCCAAACGATAAATTCTCGCTCAACGACATTTAGTGGAACAAAGAAGCCCAATAATAAAAAAATGATAATTATATCGTGCTTTTTTATACACTTAAGTTTACAGTACCTTAGATTTTTTACACAAAAATTTAATCATACTCGTATGCACAATGTCCATACATACATACATATAAGCGCTTATAACACACGATATTGATTCTGTGAAATCTGTGATTCTTCGCAGAAACTACGATTTTTTCGAATTTCCAATGTCCATTTCCCCGAGTAGTAAAGTTTTCCATATACTAACCTTGCCAAAGAACCACCTACATATTCTCTACATATTAAACAACACAGGACGAATCGATCCCAGGCCCACTTCACGAAAGCAAAAGTGCTCCCGCTGTTGATTTAGGTTAGAAGTTATCTCTGTACAAAATTGTGTGTAAATTAAGCGATAAATCCAATTTTTTTCCCAAGGATAATTTAGGCAAGGGGCTATCGAATTTCATGAAAATCGAACAAATTTAGAATCAAATGAATTTCTTTTTGAATAGATCTATTCCAGGTCTACTTGCCGTAAAGTTCTTTCTTATCGGGTGTATATGTCATACGCAGAATATACTCTTCAAGTTTCAGATCTCTACTACCAGTGATTTAGGCTGTGGGTTGATCCGTCAGTCATTCAAGACAAGGCCTTCTCGATGATTGGAAACTAAGTGTGCTCTACCCAATCCATAAAAAAGAGGATCCCACAGTCTGTGCCAATTATCGTGGGATAAGTCTCCTTAATACCGCCTATGGTATAAGGTCCTGTCGAGCGTATTGTGTGAAAGACTAAAGCCCACTGTCAACAAACTGATTGGACCTTATCAGTGTGACTTTAGACCTGGTAAGTCAACCATTGACCAGATATTCACCATGCGCCAAATCTTGGAAAATACCCGTGTAAAGAGAATCGACACACACCACCTTTTCGTCGATTTTAAAGTAGCCTTGCACATATTGACATAGTTCAGCGAATGAAGAGACAGCGGCCACGCTGGCTAGGTCATGTCGTATGATTGCATAAAAGCACTCCAGTTTTGAAAGTATTCGTTGTAGTACCTGCTGGTGGAGGCAAAGGCAGAGGAAGATCTCCACTCCGTTGGAAGGATCAAGTGGAAAATGACCTGGGTTCACTTGACAGCCAAACAGCCAATAAAGAAGAAGAAGAAGAAGAATATAATTTCGTCAATATAGAGACTAGCATAGCTTTGAAATCCAACGTGTGTTTTGGGACTACGAAGACAATTAAAAATTAAAGTCCTCTCGAAGAAGAACAAGTCAGTCCTTCGTCCTACTTAAGGCTGCATCGTAATGATAAATTTCACGTTAATCGGAAAATTTCTATCGTTTCGGATGAAACATTGGGAAATATAATATTAACGTTAAAACAGTTATCAAACTAAATTCCTTTTCGCTTTTACCCGAAACGAAACGCTGTCGTTTCTGTTAATATTAAATCATTAGCAGATAATGTTAAAATTGAAGTATGCTGTTAAATCATAGCAATCAACCATTTTAAAACTAACGTTAACGATTTCATTTAGTTTTGATAACATAACGCCGAAACGAAATGATTTTATTTTGTTGAGTAATTTTTCTTGTTAGCGGAACGGAATGATATCGTTGCGTTTGTTGAACATCTCTGGTCCTACTATACGATGTGGAGGATTGAATGATGAAAACATCATCATCGAAATCGAAAAACTTCATCATGTATCCCCATCCAAATGACTTATCAGAAACGAGAATTATCATTTTATTTAATTATCAAACGAAATACTCTAAATTGATATAAATACCATAAAAACTTCGGCATGGCCGAAGACAGCTCTTCCCTCTAGTTTTGTGTAATACAATATAAGATTTTAACTAAAAAATATACATACACGTATATTCTTTATTTTGCCACACAATTTTTATAAATGTTCTTGCGGCCATACTATTAATATTTATTATAAGTATTAAGTAAACTAAAGGCCTGGTTTGTTTGTGTGAATTGAACATTTTGTTATAGGTACAACAAAGAAAAATGGTAGAAAAGTGTTTGTTTTCTAACAGATAATTGTATAAACAAAGATTTCCTTCGTTCTTTTACAGTTCGACAAACAGTAGCGCGGTTAGCGCACGATTAAAACCTTTTGTAAACCAAGTCGTATACGGAAAAAGGAAAGTGCATAAAAACAACTATACAACGATAATAAACCAGCAAAGAACTCTACAACAAATCAACCAAAACGCAAACAACATGAAAAGCAAAAATAAAAATAAAACCAAAAGTAAAACAGTAGAAGAAACGAAAGCTGACCAAAACAGCAATCGAAAGACAAAAGCCGAAAGTGCACAAGTAAAACCTAAAAACTGAAACAAAAAAGTGAAAATAAAGTCCAACTCAAAGTTATTTTAAATCAAGTCGGGTTCATGCTAAGCCAAAAGCAATGAACGAAGTTGAAAAACAAGAGAGCAATAAAATTGCAAGTGCATAAATGGCAAACATAAGCTCGCGGACGCCGCAGTAGGATGAGAGGTAAGTGCACGGTGTGTTATAACGGGGGGCAACGCACAGTGCACGAGCTAAAGCTGAGCGTTGAGAGGTGGATTTAAGTATCTACTAAGGGGTTATGTTAACTTACTTTCAAAAGTAGTGCGGAGCAGCAGACACAATAAACTGGTTCTACAAGCGGCTGGACAAGTTGTAGTATAGCGGCAGAAAACCAGAAACCAAGACACGTTAGAAATAACAAAACCAACGCCTGCTGTAATCACAATATTCAAACGCCACTTTAATATTACAGAAAACCGAAAACAACAACAACAATATGAAGGACCGCTGAAAAACAACATGAATTACAAGAAATATATGTAGGTAAACACATGACGAGAGGCAAAAAAAATACCAAAAACAAAATCAAAGAGTTACACAAGCAGATGCAACAACAACAGCAACATTAACGGCAGCAGCGAAAACAACACGAGTTAAACCAGCAGCAACAGCCGCAACAAACAAGAAATAACCACAAACGACTGAATGGCAGCGCAAGCAACAATCTCAAGCGCCATTGAGGCCACAAAAAACCCACGCACCCAAAAGTCAGTCAGTAAGTCATCGGGCGAGTTAGCGTGCGGGCGCGTATAGATGTCGCGGCGCATAACTTACGTACATACATATGAATACGTGCGAGTAGGTCCGTTAGTCAGTCGTGGTAAGCAGCAGAGTAAGTGACGTGTATAGAAGCAACAACAACAACATCGACCGTCCACTAGACACAATTATAAAATACTTTTACAACATTTAGTTATGTGTTTTAAGGCATTGAAAGTGAATTACGGCATACAGTTTCGCTGTTACTGTTGTTGTCGTTGTTGAAGCAGATGGCAAGGGCCGCTCTAGCTCCCGGCTGCTGATAAGTGTATATTTAAATGTTAAGAACAACATAAATACAAAGTACTCGTACATAATAGCGGACAAGTTGCTTGGCATTTTGTATGGCAGAAGCAGCAGCAGAAGCAGCGGCAGCAACAACGACAATTGTTTATGTGAAATATTTATGGTGAGGGGAGAGTTTCGAGTGAAGCAGTTAAAGTGTTTCAATAGTGCACACTTAAGAGGAAGTGATAGCAACAACAATAATAACAACAACAACAGCAATGTGCATAATAATAATAATAATAATGCGACAAAATAAAAACCAAAATGTATTCAATTTGGTAGAAAAGCAACAACTTCGAAAGCTAGTAAATGTGTTTAAAGTGCAGTTATTAAAGAAGTGTATGAAAAGTTTGGCAATAATGAACGAGAGCGTCTGCTAAGAGGTTCATAATAATTACACAACGCCCACACATTAAGTGGAACTGAAGCGTAGCTTAATAATTCTGCAACTAAAAGTGGGTAGAAGAAAAAGTGTAATATTTATGAGAATAATATTTTTTTAAGACCGTTGAATCTCAACAAATTTTCATTTACGAAAGTACAAAGTTATATTTTGGCTTGGTTGAAATAACAAAAGTCCACGAATATGAAATTTGTAACCACATAGGTATGTATATGTATGCGATTGGACTGTGACTATAGGAAGTACTTAAAACCTGTAGTGGTATCGTTTCTCCTTGTTTAAGATAACTATTCGTCAACTAAACATAAACAATAATAAAGTTAATATTTTTTACGATAAATGACATTCGGTTCCGGAACAAGACTGATTGTATAGACGATTTTAAACTTCTTTGGAGCCAACAATCGGCTGAAATCGGCTGTACATATAATTTGCTGTCCTGAGCACATTTACTTTATACGCATATCCTTCGTTTTCATTAGTATATATATATTTCTCGCTTCCTTTAATAAGCTCGGATCTTTGTTAGATAGTCTTCCCCATAGTTTCTGTATCAGAACTAATACCATTAAGTGCCCAAAGTTTCTTTAACAGTAAGCTTTTTGTTGTTTGGGATATATGTAATGATGCCCTGCAGCGAAACCTCAAAGTGTTCGAAAAACTCCAGTTTACTACCAAAATTTTCTAAGTGAAATTTAACTCGTTGAGTTGAGCTGAGTTGGTGCGGCTGCTGGTCATTACCAGCGCACTTAGGCCAATAGGCTCATGTGATATTGCTGTGAGGCTCCTAACTTCACCTTCTCAAATGTTCAAAACATTTCATGTGTTTTATAAAATAAAGAGATTTCCGATTTTCGGGAAAAAGCCGAAGAAGTGTTTCTCGAGGAACTTGTGTCGCATCGATGTCAAGGTTAGACAGTGACAGAGGTAGTGTTCAATAGACTCCTTCTCTTCTTTGTCCCTATAGCCACGGTAAAATCGTTAGAGTGGTAGCCCATTATTTCCCCGTAAAGCCTGTTCTGTCGTTATGCTCAGTCTAGAAGGATAAGATGTTTTGACTTTTTCGTGTCCAATCTTGGTCATATTACACGTGATCTCATTCAGTCGGCTTTTTTGGCAAAGGCCAGTTTAATCCTAGACACGTTTTTTGTGGTGGACAAAGATAAACCTACACCGTGTGCCCTCGCTAGTTCGTCTGCCTTGCAATTGCTTGAGATGTCACTATGTCCAGGTTCCCAGACCACGGCAGTGTTGCATTTTATTGAGATTTTGTTCAGAATGTTTCTAGATTTTATGGCCAATTTTGATGTGGTACTAATACATTGTAAAGTTTTGATAGCACCTTGACTGTCGAGATATATCGTAACTGATTGTCTTGTTGTTGTAGATTTGACCAGCCACTCGGCGGCTTCCATGATTGGAAAGAGTTCTGCTTGAAAGACGGTGCGGTAGTCTGGTAGTATCATGCTCATATTTATTGAAAGCATCGGGGAGTTGATTTCAGATCTCACTTTTTTCGAGCCTTGAGCCGTCTGTAAAGATAGCTATGGCTCCCTGTTTTGAACTCTCTTGGAGAATTTAACTGATTACAAACTGATATGAAATTAAAAAAAAGAACAAATAATGCTTCACCTAGCTGAGTTCGAAGTCTAAACAATATTGAAAACAAGAAATAAAAGGTGTCCTTGGACAAGTCGAAGTCTTTACATAAAGTGCTCTTTTTTTAGGTAATTTAATGTTATGGCCAAGAACTTAGCTTTATTATATTCTAAAAATGATTCCGAGCCGCGGCGGGCTTGAATAAATTCTATCCGAGAAGCCCTCGCCCACGCTAAATATTCTCTTCCAAGACGTCAATCGGCTCGAGCTTATCTGCGTAAACAAGCGACTTCACAAAACCATACAAATAATAGAAGCCCACAGGCCCACGATGCGAGTTAATGCACTCTCTAAAAGTTACCTCCAATGAATTGATTGATTCGTTGGCTATATGGCACATTAACATCCTCTTTTCACGCACGAAAAAGGCATAAATCATGGCTCTAAAACATTCCCCATTGACTATAATATTGGGAAAATCTGGATCGGTGGCAATCTCGTTTTGAGACCATTCATTCAGCGTGAATGAGGGTTGTTCCGGAGTAAGTCTGTTCATTATAAAATGGCCAAACTGAGTAACAGCTGTCAAAAAGACCAACAAGTGTTGCCTCATTGAAAACGACAAGTCTCAAAAATCACCCTGTGCCATGGCAATATCAAATTTATGGTAGTTCAGTTTAGGAATAAATACTAATTCTCATATCTGAAAAATTTATTGGAAGGCTATAGGATGGAATTTTCCGATTCCAATGATTTTTGGAGCCAATTTTTTTTATATATGTACATAAGTATACTTCTGTTGAATACTGAATTTCACGTTTTTAGATACTATTGACTATTGACGGATTGAAAACCTCGTATCGGAAATATTGGTTGAATTAAAGATATATGATATAGACTTCCGCCTTCGAACATATTCAAAATCAATATTTATTTTTACAAATTTCGTGCAGTTAGATGATCTCTTTACGGAGTTCTGACCCAAATCTTAATCGGTCCCCCGATTTTGATCGTTTTCAGTGGCAATGCTTATTTGTACAATACATACGTCTGTACCATAGAATACCATACCACCGCTTTTAGATGCTTTTCTATCCAAAGCAAAGACCAAAATCTAAAAGCTGAAAATTCGATCGTTTTCTAATATTGTTATTCTGATATTCAAAAAAATATTTCCCTTAAGGAGTAAATCCACTCTAGGATTGTGGAAAACGCAATTCTTGTTTTTTTGCTCACAGGGTACCTTTGGGTCCCAGAAATGATTTCCAATTGATTTAAAGTGAAAAAAATATTTGAAATAGATGAACTTTTTATTTTGCTGCAGTCCCTCAGAGCGTGCGCTTAGTAAAACGAAAAATTTAAACGCGTTTTTCTCAAAGTGCGTATTTTTTAGTCAAAAATAAATCTTTTAAAAAACAGTGTACCGCTTTCAGAAAAGTTAGTTAAAAAATACATCCGTACGTGCTTCGAAAAACCATAGTTTGTAGATCATACAACTTTTTACTTTTCTGTTCTAGGTCTCATCCTTTAGAATAAATTGGTCCTTCCGTGGACGCCTTTCAAAAAGACATGGATTAAATAATGGACTTTGTCACTGCCATTTTGTAACAAAATAATAATTAAAGAATATATTTTTATACTTCAATATATTGTATTTAAGTTCAATAAAATGGTTAAATAGAAATTCTATTCCTTTTCCCATATTCCTACAATAAATTCAAAAAAATGAGTCTATTTTTCAACCTCTAGAGGGACTTTGCCCCTCTAAAGATCGTTGGTTTCGTCACTTCTGTGAAACCTAGCGCCATCTTGTTGAAAGTAAACGATTAACGTAAGTTAATCATTTCTCGATATCGCCACCCATTCATTTTGGAACATGTAAGGTCCAAAACAATTACACGCTGGGGGTGAAGAGGATTTTTAACAAAAAATCTTTTAATGAGTTGTTGAAGTGTGCATTGTTCCATTTTTATTACTGACGTAGTCTTTACCTGTAAAATGTCAAAAAAGATAGCTTCAAAAGTGACAACCACCGGACGAGCAGGCTATCCAAAATAAGATTTCTTATTGGAGAACTCTTTATATGCTATAGTCGTCCGATCTGGCCAGTTTCGACTGTGTGCCAAGTGTTGTTGAAATACGATTATCTTATAAACTCAGAGAGTAGCTTGCAAGCAAACAAATCAAACAAACGGACATGGCTGAATCAACACAACTCGTCACCCTGACTCGATCGGTATAAATTTTGGCCGATCTATCTTTTCTCCTTTGCGGCCGTAGTAGCCGAGTGGAGTCCTGGTTCTACCAACATCCAGAAGTTATAGAAAATTAAATTAAATAAAGAAGTAAATTAACTTTTTTAATTGTGGTCGCCCCTCCGAGTGTATTCCTGACAAGAAATAAATGCTCCTCATAAAAAACCATCATCCGCTTCAGCGGTTACAAAGTTTAGTATACTAGCTTCGAAATAGTTTTTACCAGTTCAGTATTCAGTACAGTCAACTAATATTCAAGATATTTCCCTCGTTTTTGGTGTAATGGCAAATATTAAACAACTGTTTATTCTTCTAAAAGAAAAACTTACATTGGCTCCATCATTGTACACTGACCTTAACCACCCCCCGAAAAGCTAAAGTTTACTCGTCGCTGGAAAGTATACATACATAGGTACATATTTATGAGGTATAAATAGGAAATCAATAAATTCTTTTTAGTCTCTTTCTCTAAGTAACTAATAAATTACATTCATAACTTAAAACAAAGCAAGTCAAAAATTAAAAAGAATGAAAACCAATCACAAACAAAGTAAAATAAAGTTTTTCTCTGACATTGTGTAAGGCACAAAGTGAAAAGAGCTAAACGGTATAGACAAACAAAGACCAACAACACAAAACGTCATAAAAATCAAAATAAGTACTGTTATAAGTGAGGTCAAATAACCGTATAGTAAAATACTGCACAAATACATATGTACACACTTTCAAAAAACAACCAGAAAGGCATATAGCAGAAAACAAAGATTTTTATATCATTGTGACAAACACAACAATTTTTTTTTGTTTTGTCCAGAACAGGCGGCTCTACAAAGGCATCTTATTTTTAGTTTAACTTCCGCTTTGGTGAATTTTTGGCTTACTTTGATTTTCTTTCCGCCATAAATGATATTTCTCACAATGGAAAAAATTCTATTTTAAGGCTTACGTAGAACAACAAAAAAAATTCATCGAAATTTAATCAAAAAATGTGGCAGTGTTGGAAAGCAACTACAAAATAGTCAACGTTCAACATCCCACTGTGACAGTGACAGCTTTGTCAGAAACTTTGCTAAAGTGTGGCTGTACAACAACCACAACGCTATTGTGATGCTAAAAATTAATTTGAAAGAAAAAAAAACAATAAAAAACAATGTGCTAACAGTGTTACAGCTGGACTGTAGACCTTCTACAGAAAAAAATATTGCTCCAATAAAATAATTAAAAAATCTATACAATTGCGCAAACAGCAACAACTACGTTACATATACGTGTATATAGCTAACCATCAAGCAAACGGCTCGGTTAGACACTTCCAACCAACAACCACAACAACACCAGAAACGCATTGACCATGTCACCACTTGTCAGCAAAATCAGCAAGACTTTCCGCTGGCTGCGCTGGTCCACCATTTGTGCCATTCTCTTCTATATGTTCTTCATCGGCCTAATATTGCACAGTACTACGTACAAATTACAGCACACACTCAAATCGGGAGTGGGGCGAGGCGCTGGGGGTGGTGGTGGTGATAGCGGCACGACATCTCAGGCTGACGTGCTACTACATAAAGCACTACAAAAACAACAAACACAAGATTACCCGCACAAATATCCAGTAGAGGCGGAAAGTGAAGAAAATCTACAACAACAACATAAAGAACAAAAGAAATTAGCAAAAGAAGTGTTGCTGCGAAACCGGCAAACGGTTGGGATAGTGAAAAAGGTAGCAGTTTCAGCGAGCGAGGAGCAGTCGAGCGCAGCAAACGGAAATAATGTGCTGAATACACCACCGGAAGTTCTGTTGGCCACAACATTCCAACAACAAAATGCGCTGCGGCGTTCCAGAAGCGAAGAAGAACGAGAAAAGCGAATAGGCAGCGAGAAAAGTGTGACGTCGTCGGGTGTTAATACCATTGTGGCTAAAGGTGCAGTGGTGGATGGCATCAGTAAGCGGCGAGGCGGCAAATCTAGCGAACCGGAAACTGTTATTTTAGCAGCGAGCTCCGTCAACGAGAAGCAAATTCTCGAGAAGGCATTCAAACGGTAAGTACAATACATAAATTTATTTGTGCATATATATGTTTGTATATTTATACGTATCAAAAAAATCTAACAAAGGACGTAAGGTACGAGTGGCAATATTCTGTTTTAAATATTTTATATTCCTTTCGTAAATTGGTATAATAAATTGTATCTTACCGATATGGTCGCCATTATACATATACAACTTCACGAAAGCATCTGTTAGATTCCTCAGATATATAGGATTTATTTATCAGATATAAGAATAATTATAGAATTATTTATTGTTTGCCGTGCCAGATGATCCATAGTAGTTACCTTTTGATCTACCAAAAAATATAGAGCAGAAAATGGTGCTCTAAGTTGTTCTATTCCTCTGCTAAAGCCGGCTGATAAAAAAATGTTTGAATTAGAGCAATATTGCGTAGGTGAATATTTTTGCATCCAAAAATTAATGGTCTCACGGCGTGAAAGGTATAAATTCTTCGGTATATTCATATATTCAAATACATCTTCTCTTTCTTCTTGTTTGTTTTAGTTCGTATATTCGTTGCATTATGAGCTTGTAGCAAGGTACTTCCTTCGTCTTTCGTCCTTTAATGGTAATTAAATACCATCATAAATGCGAATGAATAATTACTAAATCCAAACAAATTGTTGTTTGCACAATTTTTGTGGTCTTAAACAAACACTAATGAGTTATTACTCAGCAGCATGGGACCCTTCACAGTAGTAACAGTGTCATGATAATAAGTTTGTGAAATGTGCAACTCTGTTCCATAGTTTAACCTTAAATTTACCTCGAATTTAACGCCAAAAATGCATCACATATATAATATATAATTGACGCTTTGTAACCGCTGAAGCGATTTTCGGCCGAGCTCCTCCTCATATTTGTGGTTTTACGTCTTGATGTTTTTTTTCCAACAAATGGAGGTACCTACAGTTTATACTAAGCCGCCTCCGAGCGGCTGATGGTTTTTTAACGAGGAGCCTTAATTTCATGTCCGAAATACACTCGGAGGAGTGGACATGCCCTGCCGAGGGGCGACCGCAATTAGAAAATTTTACTTAATTTTTTATTTAAATTAATTTTCCATAATTTTTGGATGTTGATGGCACCGGGATTTGAACCCGAGCCTTCCGAATGTCAGTACGCAATGCTAACCATATATAGAAAAATAATTTAAAATAAAAAAAAATTAAGTTATATTTTATAATTGCGGTCGCCCCTCGGCAGGGAATGTCAACTCCACCGAGAGTATTTATGACATGAAATAAAAGCTCCTCATAGAAAACCATCGAGCTAACAGATCTCCAATTTGGTTGTCTTCGTTGGCCGACTTCAAAGCGGCAAAAATATGGTGATTTCACTTGCACTTTGGTAAACGAAAACGGACCAGTGAAATTCAGCACATGTCCGTATAAAAGGCTTTGCCCTGAATGACTAAGGGTGTGGGTTGAACTGATCGTGGAGACCTGTATGGTAACTTGGAGGGTGTGTTCTGCTTATGACACATGCATCCCATAAAAAAAGGATTTTCCGAGAAGTGAGTCCCAGATCGATCTAATCGAAAAAATCGAGTTTATTTTTGAATCGTTTGCTTTACAATGAATTTGATATGCAGGTAACTTATTACCTAGACATGTAAAACAATTTCCCTTCCGGGAAGTGGACCTGAGTTCACAAACTTATATTTATTTTTTGATTTACATAAGAATCGATAGAGTGGTAGTTAAGACCCAAATTGCCATTGTCAACACTTTTTCTTCCGGGAAGTAGATTTGGGACCGATTTATTCAAAAATAGTAAAATTTGGTACACAAAATCTTTTTTTTTTCGGGAAGTGGCCCTGGAGCCGATTCGATGACTCGGTTTTGCTAAATATGTGGAACATAAGTATAATATGTAGATGGCCCTTTGTAAGATCAATGTGTGAAGTTCTCACAGAAAAAATCGTATTCATAGTTCGATTTGCTTAATATCTGGAACTTAGATAGCTCTTTGTATAGACTAGTTTGGGAAAAGCTTTTATTTCTTATATTTCAACATAGTAGTTTAAAAGTTATAATAAAAGAAACAACATAAAAACCTAATTATACACAATTTATTTATTTACTGGATCTGCTTTAATATAAGCCTAACAGTAAGTGTACAAATCTTAAAAACTAAATTACAAACATGATAGCTCGAGTAATGTAACTCTGAGCCCTTTTCAATCTACGGCGCTCTCCTTAGAAGGCGGGAACATCTCTTTGCTGCAGGCGGGAATTTCTTGTTGGGTTGCATAAAGCATTAGCTAGCGGGTTTGGATGATTTCTCAGCTTTGTGAAGTACTCCGTCCTGCTTCTTTCAATTTCAGGCTTAACCAGTAAAGTACCAAGGTCTTTATGAATGTTTACGTTACGAACGTACCATGGTGCGCCCGTTAGTGCTCTTAAAATTTTGAACTGGAACCTCTGTATTTTATCAATGTTAGTTGCACAGGTCATACCGCACAGTTGAATACCATACATCCAAATTGGTTTTAATACTGCGTTGTAAATAAGGACTTTGTAGTCTAGTTTTTAAACTAGCTGCTTTTAATTTCATGTGTAGTATTTTTGCCTCTATGTGTCTCTTCCAAGTGAGACGTCTATCTAAGTGTATACCGAGATATGTAAAATCATTTACTTGGGGAATGTTTATACCATTTAAGCGAATTGCAGGACATGATTGTGGTCTTAAAGTAAATGTAACGTGTTTACACTTTTGTTCATTTTAATTCTCCAGTTTTCTAGCCATTCTTCGATGAGAAGTAAATGATCACTAATCGTTTTTGCTGCTCTTTTAGGGTATTTATCCCGGCATAAAGCAGCTGTGTCATCCGCAAAGGTAGATGTCTGCACTTTTCGGTTTAATGGGATGTCTGCCGTGTATATAATATATAAAATAGACCCAAGGACGCTACCCTGCGGAACATCAGCGTTTACCGGATACTCCTCACTGATAAATTCAGATTGTTTAATTGTAAATTGTCTGTTAGTCAGATATGACTTAAGTATCATATAAAATTGAACAGGCAGAGCTTTATGTATTTTGTACAGTAAACCTTTATGCCAGACTTTGTCGAACGCTTGTGCTACGTCAAGAAAGATTACACAGCAATACTCCTTGAGCTCGAATGCCTTCCTGATTTTATTAGTTATTCGGTTAACTTGTTCAATAGTACTAAGCTTTTCACGAAAGCCGAATTGGTGATCTGGTATCACATTATTACGGTAAAGAAAATGAGATATTTTTGAAAGCAGAATTTTTTCAAATAATTTGGAAAGACTGGGTTGTAGGCTTATTGGTCTGTAAGAAGGCGCCTGTGTATGGTCTTTGCCTGGTTTGGCTATCATTAATATCTGCGACTTTTTCCACGCGTTTGGAAAGTAATTTAGTTTTAGAATGGCATTAAAGAGTTCAGAGAGCAATGCTTGTGCAACTCTTGATAGCTCTATTAGCATTTTTGATGTAATAAGGTCGTGGCCTGGAGATTTCTTTGGATTCAGTTTTTGTATCGCGTTTACCACTTCTAAGCTTGATATTTTAATTGCCACCTAATTTTTCTGGCCGTTAACAACAACTTCCGGCAAAATAAAATTATTAGTTGCGTCATTTGGCTGGAATACATTACTTAAATGCTTTGCAAAGCAATTTGCCTTTTCTTCGTTACTACGTGTCCAGTTACCATTTGGGTCCCTGTTTGGCATATTCACTTCTATTGGAGTCTTAAATTTTTTTTGTGCTTTCCAGAGCGAGTATTTTTTGGCAGAATTTAGCGCTAGTGCCTTGGCATTGTGATCTTCTGCTTGTTTCAGTGCACTTTTCAGCTTCCTCTCTGATACTTTTAACCGTAACTTTGCTGCTGGAGAGCGATATTCTTGCCATTCTCATCTTATTAGAACCCTTAGAATTTCATGCGATGATTTCGCACGTAATCTCTAGTATGGAATATTATGTCCAATTAATAATATGGTTAAGTTTAACAGAAATAACTTTTACAGTCACAAGTTAAACAAATATCATCAAATTTACCTCTTTGGAGTTATTTTGTAGATTTTTTGTTCTTTTAATCATTCCGGTGAAGGCCTCAGAGAATCGACTAACAGAGACTATCAACCATTGCTGCTGACTATTTGCCATTGTAGCATAGTTTCAATTTGCAATATCCATATGATACTTTTCAACGAATTCATCTCATATGTCATCGAGATTTTTAGGAAAAAATCTACATGCGAGTTGAAAAAATTAACTTTGAGTAGAAGTGACATCCTCAAGCATAAAGAAAAGATCCTTTTGAATATATTTGTTTTTATCTACATCTATGTACGATTTGCACTTTTTTTCTGTTATGTTGGTACACAGGTCTGTTATATAGGTATGTTGGCAATATCAGCCATTTTGGATTGTCAGTTTGTTTTTGACAGATAAAACGGTTAGTCGAGTTTTGGTGTGCTCTTTGGTTTTTTACTATTCGAAAAAATGTATCAAAGAAACTGTATTAAGTTTTGTGTAAAAAATGAAAGAAAATACGCAAGGACATTTGAAATGTTGACTGTGGCGTTTGGCGTGTCTACAATGAGCAGATCACAAGTTTAATTGTCAATGCTCGTCCTGGTCGCCCGAGCACGTCAACAACCGATGAAAACATTGAAGCAGTGAAGAAAATGATTTTGGATAATCGTCGAATCACTATCAGAGAGGTTGCTGATTATGTTGGCATATCGTTCGGCTCATGACAAGCAATTTTTACGTATGTTTTAGGCATGAAACGTCCGGCAGCGAAAATTGTTCCAAAAAAAAACAATAATAGATTTAGTACCATGATAACGCACCAGCTCCCACATCGATGCTTGTGCGTGAGTTTTTGGCCAAAAATAAAACCGTTATAATGGCTCAACCACCGTATTCACCGGACTTGGCCCCCGCTGACTTTTTCCTCTTCCCAAACTGAACACACCGATGTAAGTAAAACGTTTTTGTTCGGACTTTTTAGTACGTATAGATGGTTTACGTGAAGTTTTCACAAAATCAGTCCAGCGGTTCTTTATTTATCATATTTTTTGTAACAAATAAATTCAATAAACGTTCAATGTTAACAGTACAACCATTTTGTGTCAAATTGAAGCTTTTTTTAAGATGGAGATTGTGCTGTCAATATTGAAAAAAGTTTCAGTGGCATAAGATTATCAGGAAGATTCTTCTTCTCCCCGGGAAGTGGACCAGTGTCAATGGTAAAACCAAAAATGTTGTATTCCCACAAGTATGGAGTAAATAAATTTATGATAAAAAGATTTCCCATGACTAATTTGTCATACATTCAATGAGTATGTGCGGCAGCTATACAGGTTACAGCTAGTATTCGTATAATAATTATGACACACTTCTATAAAAGCTACACAATCTCTTTTTCCTGCATTGCCCTTCGAATTAAAAACTTCATCCGTCTCGAATCTGTGAGTTCTTCAATTTCACATCAGAAATTCCAATGAATTTTGTTTTGAGATATTGAAAGCCTACACTTTACTTGCATATAATTTTTTACTAAGTTTTTCGTGAGATAGATAGGTATATGATATAACATGGCCATAGGAAAGGATATGAGAAACACTTTCAACTCAGGAGCTAATCTTTTTTTTTGACTAAGAAATTACTTTGCAATGTTTGCTCTTCGTCTGTTCGCATCGGCCGAAAATCGCTTCAGCGGTTACAAATCGCCAATTATATACTCGTATATACATACATATATATATTTTAGTTTTTCAAATAATACCTCCACATTTTTATAATTTTCCTACAACTTTGTTGCATGTGTAGCGGGCATTCACGAGAATTCGTTGTTGTTGGGATAAAACGTCTATAAGCTTCTTTACGAGGAAAATAAAAATTCTATTTTCATATACTTTATTTTTATAGAGCTCTGTAACAAAGATTTTTCTTCTTCTTCTAATTGAAATGAATAATTCAACAGTAAGAACAAAACAAGAACTAAGAAGGCTAATCATATTGATAGAAAAGAAAAGGTCCAGGCAGCAAAACCTTGTAAGAGGGACCGAAATTTGGAATCGGAAGCGTGTTTCAATAAACGTTTCCTTCTTTCTAGTTTCATTAAGGCTTTTTCTTCCAGTGAATTGTTGAACCAGACCATCTGCAATACCTATTTTCAAAAATTATATTTCAACATCCACTTTTAAGTTTATTTTTTTGGAATAAATTATCAACAAATTATATTTCATCTCACTTTTTTAGTCGATACTATCGTTTTTCTTCAATCTTAATTTAATTTATTGTATGTAAACCGAAATTTATGACTATTCGCAATAGAGTCGAATGGCGAAAGCGAAATTCCCACTTGTTGGATTGTTGTTTTCGTTTTCGATGACCGTTGATGGTGCGCGAAATTATGTTTGTTCCAACAAATGAAGAGACCAATTTCTTCTTGGTCGCCTACGAACGACTAATGAATTTTTATAAAAAGGTTTTTTGCATTTCTGAAATACACTCGGAGAAATAGAATGTCCTTGCCGAGGGACGACCGCCTTGTATAAGTAGTATAGAATAAAATTGGTAAAAATAAATAAAAAAAATCAATAAAATAATATCTGTGAACATTTTCATTATCTCATTCCTTTAACAATAAAAAGGATCGACTTTTTCATGAGCCTTTTTTCCCGCGAACACTTAGTCTTCACAATTCGCTTTTTAATCGCCACCTCAAGTACCGAAATACATAAAATAGATGCTTTCAAATGCAAGTAAAAAATATAAACCACTTTTGTTGAGGGCTAAAAATCGCTGAGGACGAGTTGAAATCGATGAACGCAAATTCCCTTGAATCGCGCCTTTTTTTGTGGGTTTCAATGTGTATGTGAGTGTTAATATTCCCGCTTGTTATTGGTTTTTCTCTATTACATTCTGCGGTTGCACAGTACAGCAGCACGCCACACGAACTCCCAAAGCACAAACACACTGAGGGAACACACAAACTGACAGTATTTAGATAGCTATGCAAATAGTACCCCCTCCACCCCTACTGGGCGGGAGGAGTGGAAAGCTGTAATTTTGTGATGCAATTTTTCACAGCGGGTGTGAGCGCATAATTATTATGTCGTTTTTGCACTTAGAACCGCACTCACCCACACATACACACATATACACATTTATTTGTATGTATGTGCGCGCACAAAATGCGATTATGAAAATAGATATGTACGTGTGCATGTACATGGCTGCTGCACAAAAATGTGTGAAAGCAGAAAGTGAATGAGCTTAAATCTATGAATATGTGCGTGTTGCGGCGTTTTTGCTGATATTTTAATCTGCACTTTTTGGCGTACACGGCGTATGAGTGCCCGCATTCCGACTTATCAAGCGTACAAACATACGAAAATAGATATGTATTACGAGTATTATTTGCGCGCCACAACCGCATTTTTTAACATTTCTAGTATTTTAGTGTTTTTTTTTTAATACGTACCGTTATTTACTCCGCGCGACATCTGCAGCCGCGCTGGGCATTTAAATGCTAAAAGGAATTAAAATTTAATATGTTTCACAAGAGCCGCAAGCGAGTGAATTGTAATTCTGCCACACAAAAGCGATATTAAAAATATTTAATACACAGTAATGAAAATATGTAGAAGCAGGCGAGCATTGTTTGTAATTTTCTATGTGCCATATAGCATGCGCCGCGTGCAGTCAAGCGTTCAAATTGCGGTATACAAATTTCAGGCAAAAAGCCTTTACATGCCTACTTTCATTAGAAGGTGATTGCAATTTCAGTGAAAACTAGTTCAAGGTTGATCGTCGAAAATGGCTTCGGTACTTTTTTATGAAAATCATTGCTTGCTGTTTATAGTTGACTGATTTCTGTTAAAACAAAAAAATTTTTGGTAAGCCAGAAAACTAAAAAAAATTTATAATGGCAGCTCAAAACCAGAGAATGGTTGGTCCCCCGCAGAATCTAAATATACTTATGCGAACATTTTGCTCAATTTAATAAATTGGTTTTATTTCCGTAAGGTTGGATGTGAGGACACCGTGAAAAATGTGACGTCTCAATCGGGGAATGCTGAACACTCACAAAGGTAATGCTCATCTTCTGTGCTTGTTCTGCACTCAGCCGATTGCACTTTACCTATCTGGTGTGAAGATGAGGGGTATATGTATACCCGTTATTACACTCATAAGTACTCTTTTGTGTAATGCTGTTCTGCATACATGTATACATCAGTTGGATGACTATTTGTTTGTCAGCGCGTATGAGCAACATTTTTTTCGTTAATGTTGATTGCTCTAAAAATTTGCTTATTTATTAAGTCAATGAAAATTATTCGTGCACAACATTTATTTATGCACATTCAAATCACAAGTAAAATTAATTATTTGCAACGTGGCGAATCTTGCAACTGCTAAGAAAATGCCTTTAAAATTGATGCTTTCTTTGTCCACTTTTCATTCATCAGTTATAAGTACGCGACTCAGAAAATCCTTATGTTTATGCCAACAGTATCCATAGATTTCCCCAATTCCCAAACCAAATTTGTATAGTTCTACGGCAGTTAGCAAAAATTGGAAATTGTAAGGTTATGAAGCTTCTCGGCTCAATTACTTCCGGCCAATCTAAGGCCTCTGGATGCTTCAAGCTAATCAAAAAAAAAAAAACAAAATATCAGAATGGCACGATTTTTATATCGGGGCGAAACCTCATATCAGCACTTTAGTTGGTCATAGAAAGTATCTGTGGCCTTTCTCATTCGTCGGGGCGTGGGTCAAATTAGCGATATCTTGAAGAACTTCGCTTAGATACGTTCATCCGGCGAGGTGAATGCTAATACTTGGCGGCAGAGTCTCTCTCTCTTACCATAAATCCAACATTAAATTTAACCACTGTAGTAGATTTCACAAAGACTTACCTTTTTCCGTCCCTTCCCGTTCATCAACTAACATTACATGGAAACAAAGTATATAAAATATTAAATATTTGATTACCTTTGCTAAAAGAGGATTTGCTTATCCTCATTACAGCTGTACCACTCAAAGTAAGTAAGTAAGTATATGTCTATATACTGAATGCATGGCCACATAAATATAGAAATGTTTTGGTGTGCATTTTTTATCTTTATGCTTTATTTATCTTTGTTTTCGATCTGTTCTGCATTGCGGTATTTAAAATGCAAATTCACAACTTTTTACGCGCTCAAAAAGTGCCCTAAGCACTTGGGGTTCAGTAAAGCAATGATTTTTTTTTTTTTGTTTATTGTACTGTACACGTACATATGTATATAGTAACAAATTAACGGTCAAGATAACTGGAAAAAAACTAATGAAATGTTGAAATTTTATACAATTTAGTGTTATTAACCGATTTGTTGTGGAAGAGTTATATCAAAAGAGTTCAGTCGGTACTAATTAGGAATATGAATATATACATATATTTATATATACCTATTATATTATATAATTCTCGCTAATACGCTGAAGCTATTTTCGGCCCAGCTCAAGGTCATAAATTGGAGGGATTAGGTTAAGCTGGCTGACACATTGGGTCTCACATAGACCAAATACATCCATTGTGTTGCCAGGCACACTACATGCAACCAAGCTGTATTGCTACACTTCTATTGTGTCTCCAATGTGAAGAACATTGATGTTCTTTACGCGAACTTAAGTAGTCGTTCTAGCCTCTTGACCATTGCCGACTGAGAATACTGTAGCTTTTCTGCGCCAAGTATACGTAGCCTTTGTCATCCGAATGCCTGGACATTCATAGATTACGTGCTCCACTGTCTCCATACATTCCTTGCCATTGCTTCATTTGTTATCTGCAGTCAGACCTATATTAAACACACGAGACGCCAGAAGGCAATTAATAGTCCTATCAACAGCCTGGAGTCCGGCCTCTTTACAGATAGTACAAACTTTGTATTATATGTTTTACACATAGTCTTCGCAATTCTTTGGTCCTTAGCTCGCTCTCAGACTCTGTTCGCCTGACGAAGTAGTATATATTTAGACCCCGTTCAAAATTCTGCTGGGTTATAACGAATTAGGTACAAAGGAAAAGAAATATTTACTGTAAAGTTGGATAATCTTAAAAGATTTGCGGTTGAATAAATGTTTGTATACATATATTTATGTATCCCTGCATCGCAGCATGTCTGTTTATAGAAATTATTGTAGTAGAAATTCAGTTGGACGAAGTTTCTCAAAGATGGCGAGCAGAGCAGAGCTTTAAGTAGTGGAAGTTAAAAAGTTTTAAATGGTATTTTGCGTTAATTGAATAGAAAACTTGCCATTTCCCAAAAAAAATGTATTAGCGCTCCAATTATATATGTGTGTGTGTGTGTGATGCATACAAAAACTTTATTTTTTACAAATTTAAGAATAAAAGTAAAATATTTTTTAGTTCACTCTTCAAAATAACGCTCTGTACAAGCGCGTTTCTTCATTGCATTCAAATTTCTCACCCTTCTTTTGCGATTTACTAATAACTTTCATATCCATAACTACTCTATACGTAAGGGTGAACCAATTTTCATCCATGGTACTGTGGCATAAGATCGCAAGAATGAAATTTTAAAGAAATACTGCACCTACAATAGTACCGTTTATTTAATTTTGACAATCAGATGATGTTTTGCTTTCGTCACACTACGGAATCATTTTTATTTCTGTATTGTAATCAATTTTTTGCTCCAATTTGTGTTATGTGTCTTGATTGTATTTTTTTTTTCAACAAATGGAGGGACCTACAGTTTATACTAAGTTACCTCAGAATGGCTGATGGCTTTTTTTGAAGAGCGTTTATTTTAAAGGAGAGGTTGACATTCTCTGTCCAGGTGCGACCGCAATAGGTAAAAGAAAGAAGAGCTGTTGGCCGAAGTACTTATACCTTTCATGACCAAATTAAATCATCAAATTTTATGGTATTTCACTTTAAAATTAAAATTTAATTCTCTCATTAGAACAGATAGGTTGTATGGTGTTATATCGTATAGTCCTCCAAATTTAAAGTTTACCAAAACGACGACAACATGCTAGCCTTTATTCGCAGTAATATAACTTCGTTTTTAGATTCCTATACATTGAAGGTTCTTTATGTTTCTCTTTTAAGAACAAGGATTTAGCTTCTTTCATACCGATACCTTCGAATGAATTGCAATGCCTGTAGAGTCGCAATAGACGTTTAAGACTTTTTATTTTGATTTTGGTTTTCAAAATCTAACTACGCCATGTGCCGTCTATTAAGTAGAACCTTAAGGGGATTATACAGCATTAGTCGGTCGGAATGGTCTGGCTGACTTTTTCGATTTTAATTTAAAAAAAAATATACATTTCTAATAGATCTATCGACTTGAAATTTATTGACTCTTCCTAAAATTTTAATAACTATCTATCTGCGAAAAAATCAAGACAAGGATAATTATAAAGATATAAACTTTTATATACTTCGAACGGTCGGAATGGTCTAGCTAGACCTAGCACTGAATTAGATGCATTAATTAGTATTCTATTTGCATTCGGTGTTACATACGTGTATAATAATATGGTTAAAGGAGACCAATTATGGCACATAAATGGGCTACCAATATTTCATGCAGCAATGTCATTTTAAAGATTTCGTGCATTCAAGGATTTATTCGTGTCGATGACTGATAAGGCTGTACCAATAACTGAAATATGGAATTTTCAAAATCAAAAACATTGGTTGTCTGAAATATTAAAAATCGGATGAGTAATACTCGTATGTACATTATCAACAATTTTTGTACTCGTTCAGCGTTTGAGACTTTTCTCAGCAAGCCTAAAACCGTAAGAAACCAGCTCTTTTTTAACACGCTTTTATTAGCTTCACTTGTATGTATGTCTGTCTGTCAGTTTGCTACTCTCCTTTTGACTAATTCATTTCAACTTGGCGACATGCAGTATCTTTGAAATACTGAATGCACTCTACATATCACCCTGTTTCTTGGAGTATTTTGTTAATTGCAACACCACGATGTATGCAACCATTCGCATTTTAAATATTTCGTATTGGAATCGCGTCACAGCTAAATGATTCTTTTACTGAAAACTGTTATTTTAACATCTGGAAGAAATATAAAAAAAAAAATAAAATAATTATAGTTTAAAAAAACACGCTTTTAAAGAATATTAAACTAAAAAGTTGAAAATAATTTTCGAAATAAACTTAAGACAATAGTATATAAAAGATACTTGTATAATTGAGAGAAAAGTGTGGGGCGCTCGATATAGGTATGAAAATTATGGCACAAAGCGCCCCACGCTTTTCTCTCAACTATACAATTACTTTTTATATAATCGAAGAGGTTGACATTTCATGCGGAGAACGATTAACATTACAAAAATTAATTTTCCATTATTTTTTTTTTATAATTTTACATGTTAATGTGGCCAGATTTCGATCCGTTGACCCACATTCCTCTCCTCGGAAATTACAATATCAGAAGTTACAATTTCAATAAATATTAGAGGATAACCTACAAATTTTCTAAATAAATAAACCCTAGAAAGTTTGAAAAGAAAGATCAACAAATCTCCAAAAGTGTTCAACGAATTGACTTGAAATTTTGGCAGATTGTTTCTATGGTTCATGGAACGGTTTATACAAAAAAAACAGGGCTGACCTATTCGAAAAAATTGTATGATACCCAGAGGTTTTAAGTAAATAAAATTATGATATCTTTTGTTATGTTTTTGTGCAAATAGTTCCTGGGGATGAAGAATTTTATAGCACCCATTACCATTTCGTTTATGCCATGTGTATTGCTAGCCCTATAGCATTGTGGTTTTTGTCACTTCCTAAATATCACTTGTCGTCTTATAGCCTTTTTGTAGACCCTTACTTCCGTCCTTATTTGTTTTCCTCTAGAGGTCTTCGGCTAGTCTCTTAGTTTTATTGAAGAATTTCCTATATTACCTTAATGTCCAAGTCTCGATTTAGAGCTTCCAGGTATGTATAGTATATGTTAGTATGATTCCTTCTTGAGAATGTTTAGACGGGGGATAGATCTATAACTATTTCTAGCTTTTAATACTACATAGTGTCAGATCTATGACTCTTTCACGGTTCTTGTTTATAAAACGTTATACTCTCTATTACATATTATTAACTTAATTGATAAAAGATAATGGAAAAGTGGCATACTCCTTGCGTTGATGTATGTCCTTCCTTATTGTATGTTTTCGGAATTTGGTATATTGACACATTTTGAAATAATGAAGTACTATTGAATATATGATATTTCTAGTATTTTCTGAATTAAACTTAATGTTTGCCTGATATTTTTATATTGTTGTTCACTTTGATAAATCGATGAAAGCATTTCCCAAATACTTTCACTTGCCTCCACATTGCCTTTCCAGGTTTGTAGTTCCATGCTAGTTTTTCGAAAGGAATTCCATATTCTTATCGAAGTGTGAGAGATAAGCTTTCTTCGTCATGAATTTTTATAACTTTGGTTCGTTATTTGTAAGTAGAAAAAGAAGTTTAAATTTGTATATCGAGGTCCTAAAGTGCATAAATTTATAAATTTCTTCATTTTCTTAAAAGGAGGAAAAAATATCATTCACTGTTCCTACCATCGGCATCAGCAAAATTTAATCTGAAACTTTTTAACTATATTTTTCCTAACGAATCTATTTTCGCAAACAGTTCTCAATTACTCTATCTTTATATTTCTCTCTTTTAGTGCCGATCGTGATGGTAATTCAGAGCTGACAATACAAGAACTTGCCGTGTACATTAATCAAAAAATCATTGAACACATTGAAGAGGCGATACAGAATAATCCACGTGAATTTCAACGTGTCGACAAATCACCAGCTGATGGTTTAATAACCTGGGAGGAATATCATACTTTCTTTCTGAAAGAACATGGCATGACTGATGCGGATATTGATGAACACAATGAGATCAAACACACGGCGTTAAATAGAAAAGCTCGCGAAGATATGATGCGCGACAAGGCACGTTGGTCAGAAGCGGCACGTACCGATCTTTTCAGTCTGACGATCGATGAATACCTTTCATTTCGTCATCCCGAATCGAGCATATCCAATTTACTCGAATTAGTAGATGATCTATTGCGGCAATTTGATCAGGATGGCGATGATCAGTTAACAATTGAGGAGTTTTCCGAAGTGAATGTAGATGATGATGATGATTTGCGCCGAAAGTCGCTCATCTCACAGACAGTGGTGGAGAGGAGGGAGGAGTTTAAGCGGATTATTGATAAGAATAATGATGGCAAAGCAGATAGAGAAGAGCTATTGAATTATGTTAATCCGAAGACACCGCGATATGCTCTACAAGAGGCGGCTACTCTGTTTAGTTTAAGTGATGAGAATAAGGATGGACGTTTAAGGCTGAATGAGGTAAGTGTGAATAAGAAAAGAAAATTTAAACTCTATTAATTTATATGCACTCATAACGATCTTTTTCGCTTTCAGTTAACGGAGAATGCAGAGATATTCTTAACATCAAAAATGATCGACACAGCAAATAGTTTTCATACGGAATTCTAATAATGTAAATTTATATACACACATAGTATATGTAACTTCAAATGAGCTGTCTAATTTTTGGAAATATGATACTCAATATTTTAAAATCATGTAAAATTATATAAAAGACTAGAAAGTGGCATTGCGTAATTAATTGAGAACTGTTTACTATGACTTACAAAATTTTGTATTTTGATTCAAATAATAATGTACTTTCTGCAATAGATGACTTTTGGAACACGCATTTAAACTAGAAACTCTCAAATTAATTTAATTTTTTTATTATTAACATTCAATAAGTAGCGCAGTCGTAGTCGTAGCTAAAATGTGACATCGATGCCCAAGTCAATGGAGATTTACAGAAGTCAATTTGTAGAGAAATATACACTTTATAATAAACAATGCACTATAATAGAAAAAATGCCAAGATATGCTGGAAATTTATTATGCTCAATCATTTGTAAGATATAGTTTTGTTAAATAATCCACTTGCAAATTAAATATGAAAAACTTAGCAATTTTGAAATCATAATGATTTTTGAAGAAGAATATTTTTAAAATTAATAATAATTGAAAGAGGTCTTCAGTGGAGAAAACATTATGCGAGTATGTGGTGTTATCAGTGATATTATAATTTAAGTAATTATTTTTATACAAAATCGGTATAAACATCTACAATATAATTTTGAAATAAAAACTTTGTTTTTGTTTTATACTCATTTACATATGTATGTACAATCATATGTACATACTTATTAAGTTTCGAAAATACTCGGAATTAGAGAACTACTTCAAAAAATGTAGGAATTAATTTTAAATAAATATTTGTTATTGAAATTTCATCAAGCAATTCATATTATTTTACTTTCACCAACCGATCATTCAAATTGGACATACATATGGTACATATGTATTTATAACTGTAGACAACTTATTTTGCAGAAACAACATAAAACGACGCAGAAAACCTTCTGAATAGCTGTAAATTAAACATAAAATTTAAACTTTAAGGAAGCGATACAACCCGAGTCATTCCTATTGGTTGCATTACTTTATTACTCCCACTGGAAACTGATTGAGCTAGGTTGAATCTGACATACATACATACGTGTATATGTTTGGTTAATATAAAAGGGTAAATTCTCGCAAGGATGGGGTCATGTGTAGAAGTTCACGCAAGTGAGGAAAGTTTTTCGCTGCCATTCACCTGGGAGTGGCCAGGAACGATTTCCCTTAGTAGACAACAAACATCCGTTTGGAGGCGAGCTAAAGGGAGCAGGACCCACCACATGAAAAGCAAAATCCAATGAAAATTCAAAATATGCCACGTATGAGAGAACACTCTATTGATGATGACCCCCGCAAATGTTTTAAGGATTACGATTTTAGGGCATGCACCTGGAATGTCCGGTCACTTAATTGGGAAGGTGCCGCTGCCAAGCTGGTTGATGCTTTCATAAATTAAAGGATGACATCACCGCCATCCAAGAAATCCGATAGATGGGACAAGGACGGAAGAAGGTGGCTCCTTGTGAAATTTACAACAGTACCCATATAAAGGAGCGCAAATTTGTTGTCGGATTTGTGGTGGGAGAGAGACTCCGTCGTCGAGTACTGGCATTCACCCCGATGGATGAGCGTCTCGCCAAAGTACGAATCATAGCGAAATTTTTTCTACATATCGTTGATTTGTGCCTACGCCCCGACGGTAGAAGGAGGTTGGCTTGACCAAAGATGCCTTTTATGAGCGCCTGGAGCATACTTACGAGCGCTGCCCCCGACACGATGTGAAACTCGTGCTTGGCGATTTCAATGACAGGGTTGACAAAGAAGGTATCTTTGGTACGACTGTTGGAAAATTTAGCCTTCACAAAGAAATATCCATTAATGAGTTGAGGCTGAACGGCATCGTCGGGGTCTGAAATATGGTTGTCTGTAGTACTAGATTCCATCACAAAAAATGCATCAAGCAACTTGGCTGTCCCCTGAAAACACAAAACTAGACCGATCATGTTATGATAGACGGAAGATAGGTCTCCAGTGTCCTTAACATGAATATACTCCGAGGACCCAACATCTACTCGGACCATTATACAGACTTTCTACCTCGTAACGTTGGATCTAGATCAGTGAGCTAGTGACGGATGCCAAGAGTACACTTAATTTGTGGAGGGAAAACTTCTCCAGTCTGCTGAATGGCAGGGAAAATGAAACGCCTGGAGATGATGAACCCGAAACTCTAATTGATGACGCTGGAAAAGTTGTTTCTTTACCCGACTATGAGGTAGTCCAAATAGCTATCGCCCGCTAAAAAGCAACAAAACGGGGGAAACCGATGGATTACTGGCCGAGCTATTTAAATACGGCGGTAAAGAACTAATCAGGTGCATGCATCAGCTTCTTTGCAAAATATGGTCGGATGAAAGCATGCCAGACGATTGGAATCTAATTGTGCCCTGCTAATCCACAAAAATGGTGATCCCATAGTCTGCGCCAATTACCGTGGGATAAGCCTCCTTAATATCGACTATAAGGTCCTGTCGAGCGTATTTTGTGGAAAAAAAAGCCCACCACCAGTGGGCTTTAGACTTGGTAAATTAATCATTGACCATATATTCACCATACGCCAAATATTTGAAAATACCCGAGAAAAGAGGATCGACAAACATCACCTCTTCATCGATTTTAAAGCAGCCTTCGACAGCACGAAAATGAGCTGCTTCTATGCCACTGTCTGAATTTTGTATCCCCGCAAAACTTATACGGTTATGTAAACTGACGATAAGTAACACTGAAAGCTCCGTCAGGATTGGGAAGGACCTCTCCGAGCCGTTCGATACCAAACGAGGTTTCAGACAGAGTGATTCATTATCGTGTCACTTATTTAACTTATTGCTGGTGAAAATAATACGAGCTGCAGAGCACAATAGAGAAGGTACAATCTTCTATAAGAGTGTACAGCTGCTGGCGTACGCCGATGATATCAATATTATTGGCCTCAACAACCGCGCCGTGAGTTCTGCTTTCTCCAGACTGGATAAAGAAGCGAAGCGAATGGGTCTGGTAGTGAATGAGGGCAAGACGAAATATCTCCTGTCATCAAACAAACAGTCATCGCATTCGCGACTCGGCTCCCACGCCACTGTTGACAGTCATAACTTTGAAGTCTATCTTGGAACCGGCATTAACACCAACAACAATGTCAGCCTGGAAATCCAACGCAAAATCACTCTTACCAACAGGTGCTACTTTTCACCATCTGCCATTCAGCAGCTGAAGAATTGTTCCCTCCAAAAATTCAGTAAACTCTGGGCATCAGCCACTAGATCACTTACCATATCTGTGTCTTACAAATATTTGAGGCAGAATTAATTAGCTCAGGGTCCGCTAGGGCAACTTTGTTTTCAGTAAGTTGTTTTATGTCATTTGTTTTAATTTAAATAATATATTCATCTTCTGCTTGATGTAGCTGATAAAAAAGAGTAAAAGAAATTCACGTACTGCCAAACCCTTTAAAATTAATTCTGTTATTATTTTTAGCACAACATACCTTAAATTATTGGTTATAAAACCTATAGAATTTTAAAATTAAATTAAATTTCTACGTAATTATTAATAATAATAAACATGTTTATAAAAGAACACTTGGCTAACAAGTTAACCCTCCAAAACGGTTGAGTTAAATATTTAACGGTTTTATTACGGATTATTACTCGTCATAAAAAGCTTATCCCGGAAAGATAAATTGACTACCTGCAAGTGGCCCTTATAAGTTAATGTTAGCTGTTGGTGGTTTTTTGGTTTGTTTCCAGAATGAGTTGGAGAGCGAATGAAGTAATTAAAAGAGCATCGATTCCTTAATGATAATCAGTTAATGGTTTACGCTTATTGCAAGGACTTTATCAAAACTCTATTAACATTGCTTTAGAAAATAAAAGTTCGCTTGCTTTGATTTCTCTTATAAAATGGCTTTCCTTGTAAATTTGAAAAGTAATATTTGAATAAAAACATATTATTAGATGAATTCAAAAGTCATTTGCTCATAGTGGTCTTCATATAAATTTATGAATCATTCAGAGATGGCTCAAAATAATTGTTCCCTCCATTTTCCAAGTGCTTTGAAATCTACAAAGCAGAAATGATACCATTAATTTTATTTCAAAAATCGTTCTGAATTTGTGATTAAAAATCTGCACCATCATTATTTAAAATAACTGATCCGAATTTACCGCGGGTATTAAATAAAGTCGTCGATTGGGATGTTACCATATGTTTCTTAGTCGTTGTCTGATATATTTCAACGTAAAAGGATACCCATTTACTACGAGAAACTGCGTTTGAAAAGCAACGTCAGAAGCGATTTTCAAAATAAATACATGCAGTACTTACCTCAAAGACTATTGTATTTACACAATACACACGCTACCAGAAGTATCTAACGCTCCACATCTACCTTTCATACAACGGTAGGTTTAGAAGAAGCTAAATAGAGAGTATTGTGATTAACCGGTTTCGCACAGTAAGTGCTAGCTTAGGTAGGGTCATAGATTTAATTAAAAAATAATAATAGTTCTTCCAATCCCGGACAACCCCTCCGTATGTGTTTCACACATGAAATCAAAGTTCCTCATACAAATCCATCGGCTGTTCAGAGGTGGCTTTTAATTGTTTAATTGTTATTGTTTAAGCCAAATGCTTTAAAAGTTTGAGAGCCACTGTGTGGTTGTCAGAACTGCCGCAAACGCTGATAATCTAGTAATTATCGGTGTGGTTTATTCATATTTTCATAAACATTTATAAGGAAAAATGGATTAAGAATTCCATGTTAATTATTCTTCGACAGTTTTTAAGTTAAGGCATTTTCGCGCATTCTATTTTTATTAGTTCTTGTTAAAGGCAGCAGTTTTGTATATCAAACCATCACTTTGTAAAAGATAATATTTTGGTTAACTTTATCCAATAAATGTTAGTTTCTTTACTAACACCCTTATTCTTACATATTTCGTTTCCTTCTCCTTTGGATTTGTGTTGCGGATTCGTACCGGCGTTCATTATGAAAACTCACGGTCCGGACCAGCCGAAAATCGCTTCAGTGATTAAAATGCGGGAATTATATGTATACCTATAATCCCCTTGCTGGCCTTACGCAGTCTGATATTTTTTAATACAATTTTTATCGTGGAATATTGGAGAACCGATTTCAAGGAAACCTCTCTTCTCTTTCACTTCTAGTGTTATAGAATAATGAATCAAATACCAATTATTTTAATAATTGTCGTAAAAATAGCTTCTAATTAAAACTATTTAATCATTCAGATACGACTAAAAGCTACTGATCAAAGCGCTCTGACAAAACCTTCGAAAAAGTTCCACCAGAAAGTCCAAAAGTTTAAATTATACGTATACCGTATATTAAACGTTGCTTATAAGTAGTATTGCATGATTTTTTGCGTGATGTGTCGAGTCTACTCTAATTGAAAATTCTTAGTTAACCCTTTCTTATTGGTTTCAGATTTGCTTTAACACTCTCGATTTTCTCAATCATTGCTTTCTGCGAAAAATCCACTTTAAATTCAATGAACAAAGTAGATTAAAACTTGCCTTTATAAGCTCCAAATAACACTAATTTTTTCATGCCTTAATTAAAATATTGTATGAGATCCTGAATGTGATGCTATGAATATGCTATCATACTTGATAACTTTAATTGACTAGAAATCAATTTGAGCGATATATTATTACAAAATTACATTGCCGCAAAGGAATATATTGCATTTATTAAAAAACTTTTCACTATGGTGTCAAATAAAGTGAGCAGAAATTCTACTAAACTTAAACTATTCAAGCCATTTGCGTATTTTCAATTTATTCATGCTCCAACACAAAAACCCTTCCAAACTTTGTCAATCAGTTTCATGTGACTAACAACGAAAAGCCACAGAGCTTCCAACGTACTCACAGCGTATGTCCGTATACACTTGTGTATACACGTACATACTCGTGCATATGTATGTGTATATTTTAACAAAATTGAATACATGAAAAATTTATAGCATACAAACAATTTTGAAGCTATCAAGTGCAATTCGCAGCTCAATGTCATTTTATCAGCAATGAATGACGCACATACTACAGACATTCATAAAAGACGTATGAGAATCGGAAAACGTGAGTATTTATAGTAAAAGGAAAAGAATAAAAATATTTTGAAAGATATAACAGCCATCCACATAGCTTTATACCCAAACCCAAACTCATACACCTTTCAACTGTACTGTACTGTACTGTACTGTACTGAGCATCTGACTCCCCCCAAGCCATACAACATCGAATGCAACAACATTCGCATATAACTTTTCGGTCCAATGACATTTTATTACGCTCACTGACGAAAATGCAAACTGCATTTTATTTCCACCTCACTGCCATGCTTCCTGCTAACGAGTTTGGCTCAGCTTCAGTTCCAGCTGTTGCTATCGTCATTGCACCCTGTAGATACTGTAGATACTACATACGAGTATTGGAGGCTTTAGTTGCCATTGCCACTGCTGTCATTCGTTTTTACTGTTGCTTTTGTTACTTCTGTCGCTGTTGGCAATTTACACGTGCCACTATAAAAGGGAAAATACTTACACATCAACCCATTCGCTTACATATAAATACAAAAACTAATACAGATTAACAATACACACCTATGTTAATACAGACACACACACCCACACACCCACACACACACACACACACACACACATACACGCTGATAATCGCACATCGACCATGGAGATCTCCACAGATATGCAATTGCATTTCACTGCTACAGGATGTATATCCTTTTCCTCTTCCGGCAATGTCATTGCAATAAAACGTGACAGAATAGAAAAAATCAATTCAGAGAATTTAATACTCGTGAATAGTAGAATAATAATAATAGAATAATAATAACGTTAAGGTAATCAAAATAGAAAAACTTCATTTCTTTGATTTTGGAAAACTCTTTAATTTTTTCATTAAAGTTTACTTCAATTTCGATACATTGTATGACCGATAAGACCTCCAACAACAAAACATATCGTGTACGATTTTCCTTTCTTAGACAAAGTGAATTTCGACCAACAGGTGTAAATCACACGAGCCTAGATCTGTCGAGCAGGTTTCTCGTAGGATTCTGTTACAATTGTTTACCAAAAGAACTGTTACAAACAAATCACTTACTTTTGGCTTCAAAAAGCGAATTTTTTGCGTACCTCAAATCAGGTTTAATCTTCTATGGTAAAAAGTAAGTTCTTATTTAAGCCGCTAGACACTATACCATTGCTATTATACCCTCGTCGTCCTGCCTGGTAGCGTGAGTAATTCTTTTGCCAGATGTGTGGTTACAACTGGAACTAGAGGGCTTGAAGCCAACCTCGAGCAGTGAGGTTGTGGGCTGGCTTTGGCATTCGCCATATAAAAAATAAACTAAGAAAAGTACAAAATGGTTCCTGAAAAGAACTTCCAATTTTGATAATGACCACCACGTAGTCTGAGCGAAATGGTAAAACGTCGTTTAACTCATATCTTAAAAAAGAATTTTAAAACTTGTTTTACATTTATTTTAGTGTACTACATATATAGCTTTAATTTGAACAAAATACTTTTTTTTTTAATGTCGAAGAACTTTTTTTAATTTAAAAAATCACTTTTAACTTCACTTTTTTCTTTTGGCTAGTTGTTGAGTCCAACTCTAAAAAAAAAAAATTAATTTATTAAATATATTTAAAAACAGAATCTGATAATTATATTGATAAAGATTTATATTTATTTTCTTTAAGGGGTTATATCCACTTGTAAAGCAAAATAAATTCTCTTCTTTGTTATTTTTTTTTTTTTTTGATAAGCATTATAGAATAATTTAATAGAAAAAATGTTAATAGACAGAATTTAATGCAGTTTAACATTAAACGATTTATTTTAAAAAATATTAGATCCTCTTGTCCCTATAGCCGATTTATAGACGGGTCTCCAAAAAAAGAAAAAAGGCGGTGAGAAAGGTATTTCTGCTTCAAATTATCTGAAAACCGAAAACTAAACAAATTTAGTATTATAATGGATGTATACAGGTAATGATCTAAGGCATAGTGAAAATTTCGATTTTTGAAAAATTGGCGGCTTCAAAAAAAATAATAATTTTTTGTGAGAAACTCTACACCTCAAAGTGGCTTAAAAAATCGAAATTATAGTCAAAAATTTGATTCCTTCGATCAAATATGTCTTTGAAGGTCGTGGGAAAATCTTAAGCAGTGGACTTTTCGTTAGCGGGAAAATCTGTCGTCAAGTATGTCGTTCGCTCTGGTGGACGAAGTTCTAGCAACTAAGATTTTTTCTTCCCTTTAGCGAGCGCCATTGACACAAAATGAAGAGAAGAACGTGGCCAAAGACATCTTATTCAAACGCTTGTAGCACATCTGCTATCCATGGTCCTAATATTGAACACTATTTTGTTGCCCCAATAGTACGTACAGGAAAGAACGAGGCAAAAAGCAATTTACAACATATCGCTAAGCATTTTACGCGGCTTGTACTTTCGATCTCTATGAGCACTGGTGTAAAACTCGTTATGAAGGAGCAATGAGACATTATTTCAAGAGCTGAGACTATGGAACATTGTCCTAAAACTATAAGGAAACAGTGACTATGCTGACCGAATTATGTCGCAGTTCACTCTGATGGAAACAGAAGAAGGGGAAAAGCTCACAAGTATCACAGGACACATAAAACATTAAGGCCAGAAAGTTTCCGGAAATAGTTTTTTTTTCAATATTCGCGGTTTGGTTCATCATGGATTCGTTCCAACGGGACACACAGTCAATAAAGAGTATTATTTGTGGGTCAACAATTTCCGGAAACTTTCATGGCAATAATGCGCCATCGCACCGAGCTGTAGTTGTGAATGATTTTAAGATCAAAAACTCGTTCAGTACCACCGGATAACCGGATTTGGCCCCATGCGACTTTTTTTGTCTCCAAAACTCAAGTTACCACTCCATGGAACCCTTTGCAACTCGATTGGAGCCGTAAAAGAAAATTCGCAGAGGGAACTGAGGTCGACTGTGCTTGGGTGTAGTAGGGTGCTACTTTCATAAGCAGTGAACCAGAAATATTTAGCGCTGGGTTGAGAGTGCAGTTTTTATAATATATATGTATATTTGTATATATTTTTTAAATGCAAGAATTTCAGCTCAAAGTAGAGTGAAACAGATCAATTGATGAATTAATGCACTGAGCGACTTTATCTTCGGTCGATTTTTTGCTGTAACACAGAAGCTGTGCTTAAGAAAGCACAAACATAAATAAAGGAACAGATCACAAGAGCAAGTTTGTGCGCTTATGCTACTCTTCAATTGCAAAAAGAAGAGATTGCCACCAAAATTTCGTATATGTGTGAATGTATGTAAGCAAAAGCTTTGCGAAGCCTTTGGATATAAGCTAAATTTAAATTTTAGAATACAATGAAAAAGTGTTGGAAAATTTGGTTTTGTTTACATACCTATGTATGTATGTAAATATGGTTAGTGGAATTGCTCAAATTTGCAATTTTGTTTCTTAGGTTCAACAACTTACAATATAACGTTAGTCCAAACTTCCTGATTTTAAATTGATTTGCTTTTGTTAAAAAAATAAATAAAAAAAACAATTTGCACGTAAACATATGTACATATGTATGTACACGTATATAGGCTGCTCTAGTAGGCCAAAATATCGTGGGGAGATATTTTGGTTTCAACTTTTAGATTTTTTTAAAAGAAAGTAAATACATATTTTTAAATTTTATAATGAACTTTAATCAATTATGTATGTAATTTCCATTTTATTGGATGACTTTTCCTCCATTCATCCACGCTTTTAGAACTTCTGTCGTTTATCTACAAAAAACTGAACCAAGTGCTATTTTATAGCCTCGTCATTTGCGAAAGTTTTACCATTTGATGAGTTGTGCAAAGATCGAAACAAATGGTAGTCTGACTGTGCAAGGTTAGAGCTATATGGTGGATGCATCAACAGTTCCCAGGCAAGCCCTCTCAGTTTTAACGAGTGACCAAAGATGTATGCGGTCTAGCAGTGACACCTTTACGATTGACCATTTATGGCCGCTTCTCATTGATGGATGTATTCAATTTGTCCAGTTGTTCACAGTAGACATCGGAATTAATCGTTTGGTTGCTTGGAAGCAGCTCAAAGTATACCACAACCTTCCAATCCCATCAAACTAACAGCACAATCTTCTTTTGGTGAATATCAGCTTTTGAAGCAGTTTATGTTGCTCCATCATACTTGAATCACGATCGTTTTCGATTGACATTATTGTAAGCAATTCATTTTTCATTTCCAGTTATGATTTCAAAAACCGATCATATTCATTGCATTTAAGATGCATATCACAAGCGTTTAACCAGCTTGTTAAATGAATTTCTTTCGAAGTGGTACCCAAATATCAAGTTTTTTTACCGGTCCAAGACGTCATATATTATTATGAATGGTTAACTTAACTTCTCTCGTTATCATCAGCTTCACAAATCTCCCGAACGGAATTTGATAAACCAACTTCGACACTGTGTTTCTTTAAGGCCTTATAACAAATAAATATAAACAAAATTACGCGTACTTTTTTTCTAAAGCAATCTAAAAATGACAGCTTATAACTGTGAAAAGAAAAAATGCAACTAAATAGTCACAAGCTGTTCAAAAAAATTGTCAACGCGGTCTGTATGAAAAATCGCCGGTTTCTTTAGGGGCAATCCAATATGTTTGCAAATATTTATATTTGGAATTGCTAAATATGTAAAAATCTTACATTCCCTGTTTGTAAATATGTGAACGCATATAGGCTCGGTGGACTTCCTTTAAGTTCCGTTATAGAACACTCTAAGCTACGTGTCTGGGCTGTTCCTGCTGTTGGAAGTCGGTCTTGGTATTGATGTTACAGCTGCCAGAGATAAAAACGTTTATGTTATTGTCTAATGGTGACTTAATTTATGTTGTGGGCTTGTTAAAGTGCGCACATGAGATATGGGGTATCGATTAGGGTGGTGCCGTGTAAATAACATACTTACATGAAAGAGAGAAGGCGATTTAAATGATTAAATTTATTTATATAGAAATTTATTTATGAAATGCATTCGTATATGACCTGCCCAATGTTCAGGCTATGCAAATCTCTGTGGTATATGGTATATTTTTAACGATTGCATTTAGCAAAGCATAATTTTCAAACCAACTTGGCACTACAATATACCAAATTTATTTCCCTATTAAAAATTCCAGCCATCATACCAACAATGTTATGATTTACTCATATGTGAACGAATTTTTGTAATGCAATTTTTAGACGACTGCTTGCAGACAAGTGAGCATGCATAAGACCTGCAAAATTGTATGAACCACTTGTTCCTATTGTACTACATTCGAGTTCTTATGATATGCTCTTCTGTAATGCGGTTGTGTACCAGCTCATTTCACGATACCAACTGTTTTAACGATGGTAATTACTGTACGAAGCTGCTGGTGCGATTGAGTGAGTTTCGAAGGTGAGCTATGCGGGTTCAAGTCCTGGTGTCGTACTAACATCCAAAAAGTTATAGAAAATTAATTTAAATAAAAAATGAATTTAAATTTTCTAATTGCGGTCGCCCCTCGGCAGAGAATGTCAACCGCTACGAGTGTATTTCTGACATTTGTTGGAAAAATATCAAGACGCAAAACCACAACTTGGAGGAAGAGCTCGGCCGAAAATCGCTTCAGCGGTTACAAAGCGCCAATTATATATATAATTACAAATCGTTCAACTTTATTACAAAAATTCACGTTCTGTAAAGAATATGTTTAGTGCGCTTCGCTTAAGTTATGATCAACATAATCGGCATACTACGCATGCTATTCACAACACCATCACTCATCTTGAGATACAGCATTCAATATATATAATATTCGACCAAATAGACCACGCCCAGCAAGTAGCGAAGAAAATATAGTGGCCACAGCAGAGAGTTGAGGGCCGGTGGAATCATCGGTCCATATTTCTTTAAAAATGGTTAAGGTAACCGTCAATGGCGACCGTTATGACGTCATGATAACCAACTATTTCATGCCTCAAATGGAAGCTCGTGATCTGGGCGACATTTGGTTCAAACAAGACGGCGGTTTTTCCCACACATTTATTGAGAGAACACTTCGGTGAGCAGATTATTTCAGTTTTTGGCACGGTCGATTGGTCACCAAGATCGTCTGATATCACAACGTTAGACTTTTTCTTGTAGGGATATGTAAAGTCTAAAGTGTCATTCGCCAGTTACCAGTCGAATTACTGGAACGAGTCATACAAAATTCGAATCTGTACTGATGGCAACCACAAAGCAGCAGAGGTAGCGCTCATAGGTACATCGTAGGCGCTCATAGAAAGTGACCTTGGTCACATCCTCTTCCTCTTCCATCGGAGCGTGGGCACAAATCAGCGACATGTTAAAAAATGTTGCTTTGATGCGAATTGTGCTAGATGTTCATCCACTGCCAGTTCTCGGTGTCGGAGTCTATCTCCCACCACAAATCCAACACCAAATTTGTGCTGCAGTGGTAAATAATATCCATAGCTCTTCTTAAAGGGCGGTAACATCAGCCTTTAATCCTTTTCTATGTCATCAACCAGCTGGGCAGTGGCAGTAGAAATCATAATATACTCGTATATACAGAAGAAATGCAAAGAGATCGAGAGAATCAAGTTCAAATGCCTCATCGACAGAAACCAAGGGGATGCCAATCTACAACAATTTACTAGTATATAAATAAACCGTTAAAGGCGGTGTGAACGAAATATACATACATATAATTTGCTTCATTTACTACTATTGTTGGTCGTCAGGCTCTGTTTGATGAAAATGTAATTATTTAATTTGACGGCTGATCAATTGATCGCCTCCACTTATGCTTGACAAAAACCATTTCATTTGCGTTGTGGCATTTGTAGGTGATGTATGGAAAAAGGAAGGGACGAAAAAACCTCAACCCCTTTACCATGCACAATATGTACAATTCTATAATCGTAATTATTTCATTTATCTTTTTGACCTTATTTAAGTTATGTCCAAAGAAATAGAAAAATAAAAAATTAAGAAATGAAAATTTAAAAGTTAACCTTCCTTAATCAGGCATCATCTTAAGAGCTCTCATAAACGAAAGCTTTTTGAAAAATATTAGTTAGTCGAAATGCAGAACACCAAATTCGTGGAATAATGGATTCAGTTAATCAATAGTAATCTCTTGGCAGGCCGACTGTCACATGATGACGTGTAATGATTCGATAACAAAGAGGAAAAGAAATGGAGTAATTTTTTCATGCGTTGCTTCATGCAGGTATTCGCATTTTTCATTTGAGCATAACCAAAAACATATTTACATATACAAATATAACCGGTATAAAAATATACATTATAATTATAAGTCCTGCAAGAGTAACGAGTCTAAAGGCGGTGGGGGAGAATGTTTAAATGTATTAAGGTTGACCACTAGGCTCGTTGCCAAAAAAATGTGGTCTTTACCCAATGTAATAACAGACACCTGACGCTGCGCAGACGCCTATCGCTTACAAAGCAAGGGAGCATAAATGGGAAGACGCAAACAGGTCAGATAGTCAGATATCTGATCTGTACCTTGAGAAGGTCAATTCCTTTGCAAATAATAATAATAATGGTAACTTGGTTTAAAAAAATCGACTTTTTCAAAAGTACTATATATTAAAAATACACTGTAAAGATTTTAGAACGAAATTGGAAATATTGACGAAATTATAGCATCTATATACGTGAGCGTCTCGTAGTAGCCTCGAATTACAGCAGATATAGAAAACAGAGAATAGAAAGAATTCTACACTTAGGAAAAAAACATTTTTAATGTTACCAATTGATGACTCATACAATACCACTAACTACAATAGATCTCGGCACCATTTTTTTTCTTGCTGAGTGTTATCAATTGGATTAAATTAAATAAATAAAATATTAGATAAACAAAATTTAAAACTAAATTTGATTGTAGTTCCATCCATCTTCAAATGTCATATTTTAGTATCTTTTAAAATGCATAACAAACTCTAAAAATATTAATTTTGAGAAAAATTTTAACCAGTTCAAGCGGCGTCCGAAATCTGAGAAATTATTAGCGAAGCTAATGCTCATGGAATACTCCTCCACTCACACAACAATTCAGGACAAGTAATATCCCTGGTATCCAAGTACTTCCATACCAGACGCACATCAGCAAGAAACAGTAGAATTCACTGCGGGTACATTCAACCAACTCAAATAAACAAATATTCCTACACATAAAAGCCAATTTTGAATTTACGTCAATGCGGATTTACTCTTGTTGCATTTGCAACGTGCCACCATTTTGCCAGCAAGCCATTTTACTATGCCAAATGATGGTTTGAAGATATAAGCGTGCGAGTGTGAGTGTGGAAGCGTGTGTGAGGTGTTGTCTATTCACCGTTGTTGTCATCTGCATTCACATTGTGGTTGTTGCCACGTATGTGTGTATGTATGTACATACTTATCAACTCTTCTAGCAACTGTATTTGAATTAATTTCATTGTTGTTATTGTATTGTTATATTGCTGCTGTCGTTGCTAATGCTGCCATTGTTGGACTTATTAGGATAACTAACAATGTTGTTGTAGCCCTATTTGTTGTTGTTGATGTTGTTTTAGCTTACGCTACTTCTAGTAGAGGCATAGGTATATGCTTGTATGCATGTATGTACATACCCATTTATCGACATATTTACACGTACATACGTAGCTACACCCTTGTGTATTGTTTGAAATTGCCAAATATTTACCAAAGCAGCAAAAACTTCCCATTGCATTTACATTCATTATTGCCAACAAGCTTTACGGCCATAGAAACAACAAAAATCCTGCATGCAAATTTGTTTGCACAAGCAATGAACCAACGACGAGTGGGCTTGTCGCTAGGCGCCTTAATATGAATACTACATCTTGTACTCGTACTTGTGCAGATAATAGGGTTTCATTACAGTGTTGATATATGTATGTACATATATATGTATGTATGGTAAGCTTCATGAAGATTGAAACACTTTTGCCATACCGATAGCTTCATCTCGACAGCACATTGACTTCAAAATTACAATAGTTATTTGATCTGTGTCTTGATCTATCCCTTTCAAGAGTATGTACGAATAAAGCATCAGACAATTGCACCTATTAAGCTTTATTGATGATTTGTTGTTGCTTCGGCCTGTAAAAATTATCAGATTATAAATTTTGCGATATAATTAAAGTAATTAGCTTGCATTAGAAAATGATAATCACTGCCCAAAATGTCGAGATGACATTTCTTTTACAGCTTTCCAACCTTATCACTTCCTAACCGTGAGATTAGCCTCCTCTATATCGCATATAAGGTCCTTTTAATCGAATCAATTATATGAAAGTCTTAAACACCATCCTTTTATATGGCTGAGTAAACAGGACAGACGAGGTTTGACTCTTTATTGTGTGGTTTCTTCAATTTGATGCTAGAGAAAATAATAAGAGCTGCAGAGCTAAATAGAGGTGTACAACTTTTGGCGTGTGCCGATGACATTGATGTCACAGGCCTTAACAACCGCATCGTTAGTTCTGAATGAACCTAGTAGTGAACGAGGACAAAATGAAATATCTTCTGTCATCAAACAACGGTGGAGAGTGCAAGTTATCCCCGTATATTAATTTGCCGAGTTCTAGTAAATTCTGAACTCCCCTCTTGAATCTTCCTATTATTTACTACAAATAAATCAAGCCAAGTAGAGATATCATTGTTGTTGTGAGTTTGCGCGCACTTTCAAGGTTTCAATTACATAACATTTGCTTAATTGACAATGAGAAAAAAGATCTGCCAAATTCTGCATAGCCTAGGCCACCGTATAATACAATCTTTCGTGTTTGACGTTGCTCACATCAAAGCAAAATCCATTAATTAAATGTAACTTCTACATAACGACTCACAGAAGATTTCAAGACCAGAATAAACTCTGGTAGAACCCAGAAGGGTTATCTAGTGACGTATGCCCAGAGTATACAGAATTTATCAAGGGAATACTACTCCAGCCGGCTCAATGACAGTGAAACTGGAACACCAGGCGACGTCGAACCCGATTCCCCAATCGATGACGATAAAACAGATGTTCGAATCGCAGTCCGTTTGAAAAACAACAAAGCAGAGAGGCCAATGTATTACCGTCCGAGCTATTCAAATCAGCTCTTATGCAAAATATTTTCGAAAGAAAGCTTCTTCTAAGATTGGAACCTAGGTATGCTCTGTACAATCCACAAAATGGGGAACCCAGAGTGTACGCCAATTACCGTGGGATAAGCCACCTAAATATGGCATTTAAAGTGAATGCGCCTTGATTTCTGCTTTCTCCAGAAAGCGAAGCGTATGATTTTGGAGCGAGGGCAAGCCGAAATATCTCCTATCATCAAACAAACAGGTATGATATTCGCGACTCGGGTTTCACTCTATGTTGGCAACCATAATATTGAAGTCGGAAATAACTTCGTTTATCTCGGAGCCAGCATTAATACCAGCAACAGGATTAGGGTGCGGAGGCATGGACTATGATAACGTGATGAATCGGCCATGGGAGTTTTTCACAGAAAGATTTTGCGTAAGATTTATCAATAAAATGATTTAACATAAATGATAACATATTTTATTATTTTTCTGCCAAAACACAACTTACCCAGTAAATCATAAGTATTTAAAATAATCTTTACGATCTGATTATCGGGTCTTTCACGCACATTAAGAGTATAATCATTAATAATCCGAAAACACTGTGAAAGAAGATTTTTCTGTTAACAGATCCACCATAAAGGGGTCTTAATTTCGTTTAGCAAATAACAGTATCATCGTCATTTTTTAATACCAAAGGAGTTTATTATTTCTTTCATTTTATCTTCAATATATAATAAATTAAAATTTATCAAAATATGAAGGAATGACAATTTGATTGGCTGCATTGCCCACAAACATTCAGATGGTCAGGATTCGAGTTCGGGTCCGGCCAACATCCAAAATTTAGAAAATTATTTTTTCTAGTTGTATTCGTCCTTCGGGAGGGTATGTCCAGCCCTCCGAATGCATTTCTGACATGAAAATCAAAGCTGCTTATAAAAATCTATCGGCCGTCCAGAGACGGCTTAGAATAAACTGTACGTCCCTCCATTTGTTAGAAAAACAACAAGACGCAAACAATTGATGGAAGGGTTCGGCAGAAAATCGCTTCAAAACACCAATTATAGGTATACTCGTATATAGACAATTTTAAATCGAAAAAAAAATAAAGGTAAAGAAAATAATAAATGTTTATTAATTAATTAAAGCCATCGCACATTTTTATTAGATACCCTAATTTATGGCGTAACACTGCAAAATGTGGCACCTTTTCTAATTAGTTTAAAGAAAATGGAACAAACTAACTAACTTTCAGTAGTTTCCTCCTCTATTTTATACTTGCCGCCTCCGAACGGCTGATGGTTTTTTATGAGGAGCCTTTATTTCATGACAGAAATACACTCGGAGACATTCCCTGCCGAGGGGCGATCGCAATTAGAAAATTTAACCTAAATTTTTATTTTAATTAATTTTCCATAACTTAATTCCCTGGCCTTCCGAATGGTAGTACGCAATGCTAATCACTCGGCTACCGTTACTCTTTTAGCATTCATTTAATGATCCTTTTTGTGACTGCTGAGAAAAAGCTCTCTCGTCTAGTTTAGTCGCCGTGCCCCGAAGATGGTTGACTGGGAAACCTTTAATAAAAAGAAATGTAAATGTTTCAATATTTATAATTTAGTAAATTCTGATTAAACAAATATCAAACTTTTTTCACAACAATTTTAAATTTACACTAGTGTTAGCATTAATCAACACGGGCATCCCTCGTACTAATGTTTTTTTGCCGGTTTTCTCATTATTGTCCTCAGTTGTTGCAGGCAACAGCACAAGTGGAGTGAGTGTTAAATGCTTTGTGGTGTCACTTGTGCAAATATGACAGGCAATAGCAGCAACAACAACTATCAGACATACAAATCCACAACACAGTAAAGACATACTCGTACATACCAAATATGTACATAGTGTATATCCAATAAGCAGGAACAATGCTAATTGCCTAAATTTCAATATTCCGTAAATTTACCGCTGTTCTGTTAATTGCTGTATTTGCTGTTCACATTGAGCAAACAAATAGGCTCAAATGCATGTTTTATTGCTTTTCGTACAAACATTTGTGAATATTCTGCGCAATAAAAGATAGATCTCTAAGATTACCGTCATTCATTATTATGAAAATTCACAATCAGCTGCCGCTTTGCATTCGACACACTGGATTCCTTTTTAGTTGTTCATATTAAAGTGTGAAAATGAAGTGTAATTGAACTTTTTTGGAGTCATACGAACTAAAGGAGGGTTGCATGATTACTCTGACCATCAGGAGTTCAAACATAAACTTAGAAACTGGATTCTTGGGTATAATGAAGACGCTGTATCCTTTGTCGGAAATACCCGTATTTGAACAATTTCTGATTTTTTTGAAATTCATTTCATATTTCTAATTGCAGTTGCCCCTCGGCAGGGAATGTCAAGCCCTCCGAGTGTATTTTTGACACGAAATAAAGGCTCCTCATAAAAAACCATCAGCCGTTCCGAGGCGGCTTAGAAAACATCATGGCGCATACTCGAAATTGGAGGAGGAGCTCGGCGAAAAATCAAAATAATATCAATTTTTAAAATTTAAATATTTTTAAGATTAAAATACATTCTGTAAACATACCTAGAACTATTACAATTATGCATACTTTTTTTAAGACTTTGCCAACCCACAAAATTGAATCAACTTCGTCATTAAGCAAAAATCATACTATTGGCGTAACCTTATTTTTTATAAGCCTTGGTTGGTTGTTTGAATTGCTAATCGAACCAGTGTGTAGAGTTTGCAGAAATGAGCAGTCACCGCATCTTGGTCCCCGCTATCTTGCTCAGATTTTCAAAGGTTACTGCCCCTAGAGACTTCAACCTACTCCTCCAAAGAGCGGGCCAATCGCAGAGAAAGTGCTTTAAAGTTTCAGGTCCTCCTTATTGTCTGCAACTTCTGCAGAAATCGTTAGATGTACATCCAACCCCTCTGTGTGACTTCCCAATAGAATATGCCCTATAAGAAGACCTATAACTGTAGATAGCTCCTTTCTTTTTCGCTCGATAAGGTCACGTAACCTTCTTCCGTCCAATTCTGGCCATGTTGTCTTGGCCATTTTTACGAAATTCTTCATTAGAATTCACGAACGACTTTTTATGGTCCATTATGCTTTTACCCTATGCCTTAGTGTCATTTTTGAATTTTTGGTGATATTTTTTTAAATTTAAGTTTCAAGAGAACTCTGCTAAATCATTATTGTCCCCACTTGAACACACACACAAAATTTTATTAAGTCATTTCAGCCATTTAGAATGAGTATAGTCATAGACACACTTGAAGAAGATTTTGCTGAATTATACCTTTAACTATTCTAGAGTTCCCTTGAATAAAGGACAGTCGCATAAGAGATGGGGGATCGTTTCCTCCTTCGTATCACCCTTGCAGCTTCTGGATCATCTTCTTTAGGAAACCCCTAGGCTCTTCAGATGTCGTCCTATCAGACAGTGACCTGTCAGAACTTCTATTACTTTGGACATGACCACTCTTTTTAGAGAGTACACATCTCGTGATCTCAAGTGTGCTTAGATTTCCACCTTGACGCGGGTTGCTCATATGTAAATTCCCTGAGAAGCAGTTTGCAAGTGGCAAAAGGCATAGGCGATCTTTATCGAGAAGAATCTGCTTTGTCGTACCTTTCATAGCAAATTCATATGCCTTACAGTTTATCTCGATATCGCTGTAACCATAGACTCTGCCTCCATGGTAGCAGATACCTCTGTCTAAAAAACACTGCGAAGGCCAGGTAGCCTGAAAGAGACTTCAACGAGAAGACACCTCTGCCTACACGTACACTCCCTACAAGCTTTGATACATCCATGTTTATTTTCAGGCTGCCACCCGGAGTGTGATAATTATCTACCTATACTTCCATGCTGGGAATTCGTGTACTCAAGTAATTATTAGTTAATATAATTGGGCGAAAATCATATATATCTAATACACGTATATTCGAGTGCCCTCATGATTGAGTGGTCCAATGGTTGGACTCTCTGAAGCGAAGTGCAGTTATTGCTGCCGACTGATATACCACCAAGTCCAGTGACAAGATATTGAGTATTACATTTACCTAGAGCCTCATTTGGTGAGCTCCTCAATGCTTTGGAAAATTGCAACCATCGAAAATTTTAGACGTTATCCAATATTTTATATTGATGTTAAATGTACTGAATAAGAAGTTTTGTTCAGTGTATTTCTAGGACAACGTCAACATCACGCCAAGCGCTTACCCATTCTCTATCGTTTTGTTGCTTTTAGCATTGACTTCTAGGTCACAGTTGTCAGATGATTCACGGTCAGTGTTACAAATGATTACAAAATATTTTTGCCACGACATGTGACACATTTACCCATATGCATCTACATATTATGAGTGTAGTTTTAAGTGTACTCGTATATACCTATTTGAATACAAGATGAGTTTTTACATAGCGATCAATTGACGCACATACATTGCACATTGTCAATGGGTTACAAACTAATAAAAAAAACAAAGAAATATAGGAAAATAAAAACTCAAAAGAACGAAAAATGAAACAAAACATATATCTATGTACCTATATACATACGTATTTAGTGTGAAGTTATGAAAGCAGCAAAGAAATTGATTTTTTAATACAAACGTAATCCTGCTGTCATCTTCATCACCCGCATTCACCAAAGACAGCTTTGAAGCCTTAAAACAATAGTCCTTTGTCTCAGTCTCTTTCATCGATGACTAAGAATAACGCAATGGAATTGGTTGCTATCCCTCAAAAGAATTCTACCCTTGTCTTTAAGGTTATTACGGTACAAGCAAAATAATAGAAGACGGTTATTAGAAAAATTAATTTCAGTTATTAAAAGGGTATTAAAATTTAGAAATTTTACCATATATTAGATTGTGCGATATTTAACGTGATGTCGTGGCGTAATAATGAAGTGAAGCGTCATTAGTAAAAAAAAGTTATTGTAGTTAAAAATTAAGTTGAAAATGGACAAATAAATATTATCGATGGTGCAGATACTTTGCTGAATGGCTGCATAAATATGGTGGTCTTCCTATTATCCCTCCAGACCACATGCCTTAGCCAGCGCAGCAGCTGTTTCTTGATTCTCTCAACTATGCCAATGTCGCCGTATATCTCGTATAGCTCATCGTTCCACCGGCTGCGGTATTCGTCGTACCCAAAAGGACCACAAATCTTATGCAAAACCTATCTCTCGAAAACTTCTAACGTTGACTCATCAAATGTTGTTATCGCCCATACTTCCAGACCATAAAGTAAGACGGCAACAATGAGTGACTTGTAGAGTTTGGTTTTCGTTCGTCCAGAGAGGACTTTACTTTTCAATTGCCTACTTAGTCCAAAGTAGCACCTGTTGGCAAGAATGATTCCACGTTGGATCTCCAGGCTGATCTTTATTGGCGTTGGCCCCACTTACGCGATTATACCCGAAGCAATATTAGCGCGCCATTCATCCCTTCTTTTCGCTGTTTAGCGGCGGCTGGAAATACCAAGTAAGGGCAGTATCATCATATAACTCATACAGCTCATCTGCGGTATTCACCGTTGCCAGTGCTTAAAGGACCATAAATCGTTCGCAAAACTTTTCTCTCCAAGACTACTAGGGCCGACTCAGCAAATGTTAACATAGTCTTCGGTTCTGCGCCATATACTCGTAGTATGACGGGTATGATAAGTGACATGTAGTGTTTGGTTTTCATTCGCCGAGAGAGGACTATATTTCTCAGTTGCCTACCTACCCTGCATTCCAGGCTGACTTTGTTATTGCTGTTAATGTTGGACCCTAGATAGACGAAATTATCTACGACTTCAAAGTTATGAATGTCAACAGTGACATGGGAGCCAAGTCGCGAATTGATAACAGCTAGTTTGCTAACATAAGATATTTCGTATTGCGTCGTTTCCTACTAGACCCATTCGCTTCGTTTCCTTATCCATTCTGGAGAAATCAGAACTAATGGCGTGGTTGTTGATGCCAATAATGTGAATATCATCGGCGTACGCCAGCAGCTGTACACTCTCATAGAATAGTGTACCTTCTCCATTCAGCTCTCCAGCTCGTATTATTTTCTCCAGCAATCCACAAATTTAGCGGGAATACCAAGAGGTCGTGTGTATCTTTTCCAAGATTTGACATATGGTGAATATCTGGATTTATCAAAATTATATCTTGGTGGTTGGCAAATTGTGTTACATCCTCAATTTTGGAATATCTGTCTGCCTGTTGTACCAGCTGAAAATGGAAACGGCGAAAAATCCGGAAATGAAATACGAATTTTTCCGATTCATTAAAGTTCTTTCGAGTACCTATTGATTAAATAATTGCAAAATCTGAAACCAATTATTGCTTCGGAAACATTTCCAAATCATCCTCTAAATCTCTATTTAATTGCAGGTAATTTGCAACCAAAATCGAAACATTGCATTATAGTTTTAATTGTATACAAGGCTATTACATAGAGGGATAGCCCACTTAAATTTGGGCATTACTCAACTGCAAATGTACATACAAATGCTAATTATGAACTTTGCGTTTCCCTTTCCCTATTAATTAGTTTCGAAGTTAGAATGCGTTTGGTAATGTGAATTTAAAAGGTTTCATTACAATGCACTATTTAATGCTGTTGATGTATGACGCAATAGTCAAGTGCTAAACTGTGCGCACTACCATGCGGAGGTACCGAGGCTTGAGTCATTGCCCGATCAACAACCAAAATTATGCAAAGAAATAGAAAAGGGAAATTTTTCCAATAGCAGTCGTCCCTTCGAGGGCATTTCCAACATGAAATAAAAAACTCCTCTTAAAAATACATGGAGCCGGCTTAAAATAATCTGTAGGGCTTTCCATACGTCCCTCCATTTGTTGGAAAAACTTCAAGACGCAAAACCATAAATTCTGAGGAGCTGGGCCGAAAAACGCTTCAGCGGTTATAAAGCGACATTTATGTATACATATATATGCAACATGCGAGAATGTATGCCAGTTGCAACATTTATAAACTCACACCCAATAGGAAAATTCTGCATGAAATATCTATACATACTTATTTTTATAAATGGAGGACGGCAGGAAATAAATTGTATATGAATACAGTTTCTAAAAAATACAATACAATTTAGTTTAAACTATCTTCGAAACTCATCAGTTTTTAATCATACTTGTATCGTAAACTAGAGTTTACTCGCTACTAAGGTCGCAAATTTTATGTTGGTTTTTAAATTAAACATCCACAAGTTATAGAAAATTAATTTAAATAAAAAATTAATTTAGATTTTGTAAGTGCGATCGCCCTTCGGCAGGGAATGTCCACATCTCCGAGTGTATTTCGGACATGAATAAAGGCTCCTCATAAAAAACCATCAGTCGTTCGGAAGCGGCCACAATATAAACTGTAGGTCCCTCTATTTGTTTGGAAAAACATCAAGACGCAAGACGCCGTTACAAAATTCTGATATATTTTTATGCAAACGAAGTCCTACACCTATCACACTATTTCTTTGCAAACAATATTTTTGTTTTTCCGTGGAGCGATAGAATCATCAGGCTACTTTGTAAGTTTACTCCGAAGCATGTCACATACTATTAGGTGGCGAGAAGTCTACTCCTGCTACCTTCAGATTTTTACCTAGAGCTTGTTTTTTTGATATTGCCAAGCATACTTTGATGGGAAACTGAGGGGAATCTTAGGAGTAAAACAAAATCTTAGCTACTGGAGCCTACTATTTTTGATAAATTTACATTGCGCAGTAAGATAATTGGCTTTCGAACTTTTAGTTTCAATATGATGGTTGGGATACCGGTGTGTAGTGTAGTGTGTACCATAGTGTATTCGGAAACTCTCTTGGATAATGAATGGCATCGCCGGTGTTTATCACTGAGTCGAAGGATTAATTCTTATGTTCGGCCCCTTCGAATGGTTCTAAAAGTACTTTACTTATGACTGAGGCTTGCTAATTTTTTGGTTTTAAGATGGCACGTTCGCTGCGGGATCGTCGTGAATATTATCTATGCTTACGTAAGTTTTAACCATAAGCTCATGTACAACCGAATCAACTGTTTCTAATAAAACTTTATTGTTATACAGTTTACGAAATCACCATTTCCATCACCACTAAACAACAGGTTTGAGAGCTGTTCGGAAGTAACACCTCCTCTCAAATGGACCCTCATACTTTTGGAGAGGCGAAGTTTTTCACGGAAGGCCATAAATGAGATCGCTTTAAGTATGCTTTAACTTCGTCCGCTCGCGTTCCTCTGGTCACTATTTATCTGCCGGAAATCGCTTGCTACCAACACACTAAATCCCACCATTTTACACTTTTTATTTTTAATATCTTGTAATGATCTATTTACAACTTTGAGACCGCCTTTATGAGCAAATGTATTGTATTTAGTTTTTTTTTTTAATTATGCAAATTGCTTTTGCTATATTCACTAATTTTTCCCATGTGCGAAACCGATTTTAATAAATTGCAAGCATCATTGGTAATAGATTACGTCATAAGCTAAAGTTGTCCATGTACCAATTTTTTTTTTATTAAATCAGCCCAGACCCAGTTCCCGGGAGAAAAGGTGTCACCAATGATATTTATTTTATGTAAATTTTATGTAAATCAAATGACAAATAAAAATGTTTCGAATAGACCAGTAACAGGACCAAGTCAGATTAAGCAGACAGCTGCTCTGAACCCAATTTCATGTAAATCAAACGATTTAAAAGTAAATTCGACTTTTTCGAACAGATCGGTCCACTGCCCGGAAAACCCATTCTTATGGGGTGCGCAAAATCTTCCCAGTTTCGGGTCTTTACGCTCAGTTCTTTCTTTCTTTGGGCTATATTTTAATACATCACTCATTCAAATTAAAGGCTTTTATATACTCATACATGGATTAGAATTTCCTATAAGGTGCATTTGTGTTTTGCAAGCATATGCGTATATACATATATACGAGTACATAAATATTTGAAAAGTGAATACAAATTGCATTTAACGGAGATAAGTTTTGCAAATTCCCAGCAATGTAATACTAAGCATGGTAATATATGTATGTACAAATTTATAAACTATTTTCAGTATATTTTCGCACAATTTATTCACATTTTCATTCAAATTCTCTTATGTTCTCCTCTACCTGTATACGCACATATGTATGTACATATTTATGTATGTTTGTATGAATATTTGCAGTAAAAATGCGAGCTACGAACTTCTAAGTCGACGCACTTCAAAAAGAAAAATGAAACGCTGAAAAAGCTGCGGCGCACTTTATTTTACTTTCGTAAGTTTTAATGTTTTTTAGGTATTTGATTTCACCTTTGGTTATTGTAATATGCAAGCACTGAAGTGAGGGACTAACTAGTAGGTAAAATTTGTAGTTCTGTACTAGTTTATTAAACAGTTGAAATAATATCAAAGGTGTGTAATAGGTGCACCACTTGTCTTATACAGTATTCCCCGCTTAAGAGAACCTGGTAAATTTGAAACCTTATTTTACAGTCCAAGAATGCATTGCTACAGTATGAAAAAATTTTGTTTTTCATCGTAAAATATTTTTAAGTTAAATTTTTCCTAATATCAGTATAAAACTTGAATAAATTCATGAAATCGAAATGTTAGAGTTGTGCAATTAAACGAGTATTGGCTGACTGAGTGGGGAATATTGAAATATATTATTTTACCACATAACTGTGGGGAGCCGGTCCCGAATCCCGCGCACAACTTCGCTAGGAGAGTAGGTTTAAATTATGCACACATTCCTATAGCGAACCTCTTGCTTTAAGACCGACTACTACTCGCTGCCAAACGTCAGGTGAACAAATGCAGCAAACCCTTGGACCGAATATGTCGGAGTGGCTCTACTGAAGCTTCCTCTGTTTTAGCTGACACAGGTTTGTTACCATACCTTGAACAAGGGTTGCTCACGTTTTCAGGACGCGTGACGAAAAAAGCCGAGTATTGAGGGTGTAAAGAGCTTAAAAAGCTAGTCGACAGGGAAAATGCGATAACTTATAGTAGGTTTCAAGACCTAGGTCACTGATACCCAAAGTATACCGAATTTATGAGAGAACTCTTCTTCAGCAGTAAAAATGAAACGGCAGGAGATAGCGAACCCGATTCCCCAATCAATGACGATGGAACATATGTTCGAATAACAGCCGCCTGCTTGAAAAACAAAAAAACGGGCGGGGCCGATGGATTACCGATCGAGCTATTCAAATACGGCGGCAAAGAACTGATAAGGTGCATGCATCAACTTCTTTGCAGAATATCGTCGGGAACTATGGCAAACTTAGAAGGAAGATAATGTTCAACGCCCCCATATGCGCTTTCATTTCGCACAACCTTGATAAGGGTCCCCTAAATTTGTACCTTATTATTCTTTTTGATGACAGTAGATATTTCATCTTGTCCTCGTTTACTACCCAGACCTATTCGCTTAGTTTCTTTTTCAAGCCTGGAGAAAGCAGAACTCACCGTTGATATCAATATAATCGGCATACGCCAAGAATTGTACACTCCTGTAAAAATTGTATCCTTTCTATTTAGCCCTGCGGTTCTTATTTTTTCCATCATCGAATGTATGAAGTAATCGCACGATAATGAGTCACCCTGTCTGACCCCTCGTTTTGTACCGAACAGCTTGGAAATGTCCTTCCCAATCCCGACTGCGCTTCTGGTGTTGTCCAGCTTCAGTTTACACAGTAGTATACGTGTATGTTTTGCACGTGCTATCGAAGGGAGTTTTAAAATCTAGGAAAATATTATGTGTATCGATTCTTCTCACACGAGTTTATTCCAGGGCCAATCAGCTTGTTGACGGAGGGCTTTAGTCTTTAGTATTGTGAATAACCTTCTGTGCGATATTTAAGAAACTAATCCCATGGTAATTGGTGCCGACCATGGGGTCACCTTTTTTATGGATTGATCAGAGCACACTTACGTTCCAATCGTCGGGAATGCTTTCTTCCGACTATATTCTGCAGTGATTTAGCTTCTTGTCAGCTGTTCAACCTCATTTTCAAATAGCTCAGCCGTTAAGACATCAGCTTCAGCCGCTTTGTTGTTCTTTAAAGCTAATCACATTTTGTTATGTACTATTGCAATACCTCGTTCCACACAAGTAGTGTCTCCGGCGAAATTAGCCAATAAAGGTACACCTGCCATTCATCCCTATTCTTTTTATCCTTTCATACACTCGCCCACTCATTTACAACAAATGTGTCGTATGTTGTACACCATAGATGCAACAGACTCCTACTAAAGAAAACTTTTCCAGTTAAGTTGTAAAGAAACAGCACAGCGCGAAAGGGATGAGAAAAAACGTGCCGCATTTCAAACTATTGCCATACACACGTACATACATTCACATATATATTTAGATTCAAACACAAAAGCCAACAAAGAAGGGTTGAAGAAGCTTTATAGGCTAAGGTCGCGGCGAAGAGGTGAAAATGCGCAAAACTAAGCAAACTGCGACGTCAGCAGAACTAAATGAGAAAACATAGAAAACTAGCTGGGCGTCCAACGTTAATTGCATTCGCCAACAAGTGGCTGAGGCGAACAGATCGCCCTTGAGTGAGCGCACGACTCTACTAAACTACTAAGAGCTACTAGAAGCACCAGTGGAAGAGCTTCCAATTATCAATACCCCACAACACACACAACACAATTTGAGCACATACATACGTGTACATACATATTTGTTATTAGCTCCAAGTGCAATGTAAGAGCGAGCGTTGTGATTGCAAGTAAAGCTGCGAAGAATATACAGAAATACAGAAATACAGAAATTCGCTCATAAGCAGACGTAAAAGTATATTTTTGTTAACAATCGTATAGTTGTAAAATATTTACGAATTAATCTATTACCTCATTGCTGTGCTGTAATATTTGTGGGTATTGAATAAGCTCAGTTCACGTGCGTGCCAACGGAGCGTTGTGACTATGGCGAAGCGAGCGAACGTTTTATGGTTCCGTCATGGACTGCGCTTGCACGACAACCCGGCATTGTTGGAGGCCATCGCCGACAAGGAGGAGGGAATCGCTCTGATACCTATTTTCATTTTTGACGGCGAGAGTGCTGGTGAGTAAATACTAACACAGTGAAAAGAAAAGTAATGAGTTTAGAGAGCAGAATGAAAAGCTGGAAATGAGCTGATCTCACTAGTAGGGCTCTGGAAGTATATTATAATGTGCATATGTACATATACCTACATATACCTATACTCTGTTGAACCGATGTAACTCAATCGATTTGTACAATTAAAACAATTAAGCTTTGACGAGATATGTATATGTTGCTATGTGCGTAGTAAGTGTTGAGATAAACGTAAAAACAAATATAAATAAATAGTATATGATTGGAAATGCCTTTATAATTAAATTATATTAATTCAAATTATTCTCGAGGACGATAGTCATTCAGCTTTAGTTATTTAAACAAACTTGTGTTTTAAACGTATCCACCACTTCACTGTGCACCGAGAAGCATAAGATTTTTCTTAGAGAGTTTTGTGCTGATTTCGGCATTGCTTCCGAACTTGAAATAGAGTCCTTATTACATCACTGGAGTTCGAGTCGTTTACAAAAAGTCCGCCTGCACAGTAAGCGGAGAGTATCTCAGCTGCAATGCGACAAGGGCACCAACCCAATCTCTTAACCTTGGAGAAAAGACACAGATCACAAATAATAATTGACTTATAGATCTCTTGATCCAATAACAAAGTATAAAGTATGCTTATTGTGTGTAATAATAATTTGATTTTGTTTGTCTTGGTATCTGGTAAGGCATTCAACCATAATTCGGACCCCTGCTACATGCCGTAATAATACGTTAGCTATATACTAGTATGTATGTATATATATATATATAACGGGCGCTTTGTAGCCGCTGAAACGATTTTCGGCCGAGCTCCTTCTCCAATTTGTTATTTTGCGTCTTGATGTTTTTCCAACAAATGGAAGGACCTACAGTTTACACTAGCTCGCCTCCGAACGGCTGTCGGTTCTTTATGAGAAGCCCATATTTCATGTCATAAATACACTCGGAGCGGTCGACATTCTCTGCCGAGGGGCGGACACAATAAGAAAATTTAACTTAATTTTTTATCTAAATTATTTTTCTATAACTTCTGGCTTTTCGAATGGCAGTACAGTATTAAAATATTTATGAATTAAAATAACGGAATCTGGTACACAGAGGAAGGCGAGTAAAGCTCAACCAAACTTAATACACCATACACACCCAAAGTGTACTCCCCTAGTAACTCATGATAAAGTAGTTCTAGAAAGGCTAACCTAAGCTCCTGAGCTCCTGAGCTCCTTTTCGCGCATTTCATTTGTCTTAGTGGTATCCTTAGTCCAATAAACACTGTGAGGTGATAGTAAAATGCTAACTCAACTGAATTCTCTTTAATTTTTGCAGGCACCAAAACGGTTGGCTATAATCGAATGCGTTTCCTGCTGAACTCATTGGCAGATATTGATAGTCAATTGAAGGCCATACCTAATAACAGTCATGGTCTCGGTAAGCTATATTTGTTTCAAGGCAATCCAGCAAAGATATTTCGGCATTTGAATGAACAATATCGCTTAAATAAAATTTGCTTCGAACAAGATTGTGAACCGATTTGGAATCGACGTGATGATTCAGTACGAGCATTGTGTAATGAATTGGGTATAGAAGCAGTAGAGAAAGTTTCGCATACACTTTGGGATCCACGTACTGTTATTAGTACTAATGGTGGAATTCCGCCACTAACTTATCAGATGTTCTTGGTACTTACATAGTCTTTTAGGTCTTCGAAAAATTGTAATCATTGATAACTTTTTTCAGCATACCGTTGAAATAATTGGACCACCACCGCGACCAGTTGAAGATCCGGATTGGAGGGGTGTCGAGTTTTTACAGTTGGATGAAAGCATGCTTTTGAAATTGAATGCATTTCGAAATGTAATATTCAAAGCAAATTTTATATTTTATGTTATTTACTTTTATTAAACTTTGACGTGTCCTTACTCAGATACCTTCGCCGGAGGACTTCAATATTGTTCCGGAGAACATAAGTTATGTTGCCAAAGTAAAATGGCAAGGCGGAGAGAGACAGGCGTTATTGCATCTTGCTGAGCGTCTGAAGGTTGAAGAGCGCGCATTCAAAGGCGGTTATTATCTACCAAATCAGGCAAATCCTAACATAGTCGAGTCTCCAAAGTCAATGAGCGCTCATCTACGTTTTGGCTGCCTTTCGGTTCGACGTTTTTATTGGAGCGTTCATGATCTCTTCAAAAACGTACAAATTGAAGCCTTCTATCATCACATTCAAATGGCCGGAGGAGAGCACATTACTGGTCAGCTCATTTGGCGTGAGTACTTTTATACTATGTCCGTAAATAATCCATATTATGATCGCATGGAAGAGAATCCCATCTGTTTGAACATTCCATGGGCCGAACCTAATTCTCAACAGTTGGAACGTTGGCGTACTGGTCACACAGGTTTTCCCATAATTGATAGCGCTATGCGTCAATTGTTGGCCGAAGGTTGGTTACATCATACGCTCCGTAATACGGTGGCAATGTTTCTGACACGCGGCGCTCTTTGGCAAAGTTGGGAACACGGCTTGCAACATTTTCTTAAATACCTGTTGGACGCTGATTGGTCGGTTTGCGCCGGAAATTGGATGTGGGTGTCATCATCTGCATTTGAACGTTTGTTGGACTCTTCCTTGGTCTCTTGTCCAATAGCATTTTCGAAACGCCTGGATCCTAGGGGTGAATATATACGTCAGTATGTGCCCGAGTTGGCGAGTGTGCCGCAGGAGTATATGTAAGGAAATTTTTAATTTAAATTAATTTTTTATGTCCTTATCATTAGCTTTTCCCTTTCAGTCACGAACCATGGCGCATGTCGCAAGAACTTCAGGAGCAGTGTGAATGTGTTATTGGAGTGCAGTATCCCGAGCGCATCGTTGACTTGGCGAAGGTATCCAAACGTAATACACTCGCTATGAAGGCACTAAAGCAAGCCTTAATTGCCGACGGCGCACCTGCTGAAGGACCACCACATTGTCGTCCATCCAATGCAGAAGAAGTCCATCAGTTTTTCTGGTTAGTTGATTGAGTAGTAAAACTCTTCACTAAATCAGAATATTTGCAAAAGTTTTTAACGGCTTTAAAATATATCATTTATAGATGCTATTCGTATGTAATCGGACTCTGTAGATTCCAACCGTATTCGATGAGAAAGTAGAATTTATAAATGTTTAATATATGAATATACTCGTATGTGTTAAAAACGCCATGCATTTCATTTCTTAACCGCTCGGCACCAATTTAGAGACCAAAGATAGTCCCGTCCTTCTCCGCCTGATCATTCAAATGGAGTGGAGGTCTTCCTCTTCCTTTGCTTCCATCGGTGAGTACTGCGTACTGTAAGAATTTTGTATAAATAGAAATGTGATTCACTTAAAAACTCTGGGTCTTGGGCGGTCAAACACCAAAATAATAAGCAGTAGGGTTAGGAAAGCTAACTTACTCCCGAGCTCAGACCCAGGCTTCTAAATAAAAATTTTATTTAGCGGTTGAGCCAACGGCTAAAGAACAACTGCCATTTCGGTTAAGGTGGTTAGTATGTATGTAATCTGAATCTAGGCGGATATTATTAGTTGGTGGATATGAAGATAATGGCGTTAGAACCGGCAGCCTAAAGTTTTCTCTGGATAGATGGAACTTACATCATTTGTGTTAACATATGCATGTATAGTGTTGCTGGAAAATCCTCATCCTCTTGCACAATAAGCCTAAATATCCAAACCTAAGCACTACCGTAGAATATATATCTGAAAGAAGTGGAAATGGATTGATCACTGCAATTTCTTCTCGCCTAGCCTACTTTGAACGATTGCGTTGAAACCTCTTGATTCTTATTGCTTCATCATGTCTACTGAGTTCTTGTGCATAAAAATGTGGCACGACGGCATTGTTTGAATGTAACCTGCAACTCAATCAGCCCCTAGTTTGTTTCAGTCTTAAATTAAAATTTGAATTATTTTTCCAGTTTTTTTAGTAAAGCCAACTAAATATTAGAAGTAAAATTCAATCTTCGATGATTATCGAACTTCTAACTCTCTAGTTCGCATTATGAATTGCGATCGCTGTATAAATTTTCGTGGTCTATCTATTTTTCCATCGAACAAAATTTTGCTTTCGACGCTGTATTTTATTCAAAATGTAAGTTTTTTGTCATTATTTTCACCGTTTTGCTACTTAACATACATTTTGAACTATTTGTATAAATTTACAGGATGTGAGTACCACACAAAGTTGGCTGGATTCTCTTATGGGCAAAATCCTTAGTTAGCGAAAGGAACTGGAACTAAATTATCTTCTGCAGAAATAATTTTTTTTCTAGGTGTGGCCAAGTTATAGAGTAAACTGTCTGAAATAAATCAGAATATCGCTGAACGGGGTGGGCCAAACAGTCAAAATATTTACACCAGTAGAGAAGAGAATGGTCTAGGAGTGAGTCCCGCATTTGATAGCAGTGAAAATTAAAATTTGAAAATGAACAATGCACCTTGTAATATGTTCTATTTCGAGTTAGATCCAGCAAACTTTTCTCTTCATCTGAAGAAGTGTCCAACCAAAATTCCGTACGGGACATCCATTTGCGGTTTGGGAAATAAGCGTAAATGAAACGTATTTAAAATAATTTTTTTCTTATTTCTTATTTATTGTAAAGTTTGAACCTCCCTTGACATTATATGTGAAACACTACATCATTCAAATGACCACCTCGTGAATTTTAGCAAACTTCGATCGCTTTCAGGTAATTTTCGATCACTTTTTGAACATATTGGTGGTATCTCAGCCATAAGTTGACGAATGTTGGTTTTCAAGTGCTCAATAGGTAAAGGTTTATCCGCAAAAAGACGGTATTTCGAGTAGTCCCACAAAAAAAGTCCAACGGTGTCAAATGGCACGATCTGAGTGGCCAATCAACATCACCAAGGCGAGAGATTATGCGGCAGAAAAATTTATCGTTGTGGTTTTCAAAGAAGTAAGGTCCACCTCCGGACCAAGGAGAGCACCAAAGAGTAAATTTTTTCCGTTAAGGATTATTGGAGCCCGAAGTGCGAAAATTTTGCTCATTTACCTATCTCTCAGACGCTGAAGAAAATTTTGCTCGAAAAATCGCTGTCCGTTGTTTGTTGCATATGTATGGCGTTCTGATTGGTCAGCTGGATTCAGTTTTTGTGTAAGCTGGACTTATATGGCGTAAGTCCAAGTGCAAAATATGCCAGAATGTGCCGAAAGAGAGCCCTAGCTATTGAGAGTGTCGAGAAATAGGCACATATGGGTCTTCGGCCACACTTTCACTTATATATATAATTGGCGCTTTGTAACCGCTGAAGCGATTTTCGCCCGAGCTCCTCCTTCAATTTGTGGTTTTGCGTCTTGATGTTTTTCCAATAAAATTGAGGGACCTACAGTTTATACTAAGCCGCCTCCGATCGGCTGATGGTTTTTTTACGAGGAACCTTAATTGCATGTCCGAAATACACTCGGAGGAGTGGACATTCCCTGCCGAGGGGCGACCGCAATTAGAAAATTTCACTTACAGTAGCGATATTTGAGGTGGAACGAGTAAAGCGTTGATGCACAGGTCTTACAATATCTGTCACCGACCCAGTCTTTTCAAATTTCCTTAAAATTTTATTAAGTGATTGAGTAGTTGGACGATTATAGCATGATTATAGCGGTTGTTAAGCGATCCATTTCTCATAAGTGCCTGACTTTTAATTAAAACAAAACATCTTTGATTTGACAGTTAAGTTTTACAGATGTCAAAATATAGCCCTGTAGTTCTGTTCGTTGATCAGATGAGCAGTAACAATTTTTACTGAACTTTACTGAATCGTGTTCGTTGAGCCAAAAACACGGTAAAATTAGCAACGAAAGAGCGCAATTCTAACGTTTACTTTGGAGAGAAAATTGCAAATCCGTGCCTGGTAAATTTCCGCCAGTAAAAACTGGGAAGTATGAAAAACAGCTGATTTGTGATCATATGAATGAATTTTTGTCAACAAAACAAAATTGATTTAAAATCAAAAAAATATTTACACGTTAATGTGAATAATATACAAAAAACAGAAGTATCCAAATATAATTTTACTAAAGTAAATTTAATGGTATTAAATAGTTAAAGTACTCATTAAATGAGAATGTGGTAGCAATGGAGTGGAATCATCGCCCGCATACCACCGAGCCCACGTTGAAGAATTAGGAATTAGAAATTTTGTAGGCAATTTTTTGTACAACGCAAATTGGTTTTGGATTCCTTAAATTTACTAGAAAGCTGTGTAAGCCGCAAAACATTGCAAAACAAGGTTCTTGCAACGGTCACAGTAACGATAATGTAATAAATAAAGCTCTTTCTTGGTTTTTATTTAAACAGAATCGAATAAATAAATAATAATGTTGAGTTAATATGGTCGGCTTACACGGAAAACTTTTTAATAAATCTTCGTCTTTTTAGAGAACTATTAGAAAAAAATTATTGGAATCTTTATCGTTTGACAGCTATAATAAATTAAATATGTCAATTTTATTAAAACACTTAGGAAAAGACTTAGAAGCAGAAAAAATAAATAAAATAAATGAACGGCTTAAAATTTTGTATCTTTAATTAATCGTAGAAATCTTCGCAATAACGAACTAACAGCTTATCATCTGATGATTTATATCAATCACTATAACACAAGAGTGAATCCCATTAAACATCCTATGAATATTAAACACAGTTCCAATGCATGAGAGGAAACCGGTCCAATAATATTTAATGCATTTTGGAAATATCGCCAAACTTTCATATATAAATGAATAAGTCACACGTATTGAAAGTAGAATATTTCTTATTTTATTTTTATTTGTTTATTTAAATTCTTATATTATATATAGTTTAATTATACTTTTTGCAACTATTTTTTCTTTCAATTATCACTTAATTAACTCTCTAAAATAAACAACAAAGGACGATAAAGGATTTGTTTTCGAAAATGTACAAGCAGACACGTGACCAGCGCGTATTAAAAGCTTACTAGTAGCTCAGTTAGATGTGCAAATGTTTGTGTGCATGCAACAAATAAACATTACTTGTCATTTAATCTGATTAGATGTTTGAAACTTTTTGTATGTACACGTATATACATGCATATGTATATACGAACATATTTATACTGCCCTGAACTCATGAATAAATTGCTTTGTTACCTTTCATCGAAATATTCTCAAGAGCTTTCGAAAAACATCTAGATATAAGACGAAAAAAATCAGAGCGATAAAATGTTGAAATCGATTTTAATTTTAGTAAATTTATTTTCAATAATTATGTAGTTCATTTACATATATATATATACATATATATATATATATATTGGGTATATATATATATATATATATTCGTTAATTTCTCCTTAATATACAATTACTAATTTAATTTCATCTCTGTGGTGTTGTTTCCTACATTTCCAAACATACTTTATCTTTGGTCATTCATTTTAAATGTAATGTGACAAAAATCTTCTATTTAGTGTTAATAAAGGTTTTGAATTTCTATTTTCATATAGATTTAAGATATAACATAAAAAAGAAAAGATTTTAGTTTAACTAGAGGGTAACCTAAACAATATATATATAATTGGCGCTTTGTAACCGCTGAAGCGATTTTCGGCCGAGCTCCTCCTCGAATTTGTGGTTTTTCGTCTTGATGTTTTTCCAACAAATGGAGGGACCTACAATTTATACTAAGCCGCTTCCGAACGGCTGATGGTTTTTTTACGAGGAGCCTTTTATTTCATGTCCGAAATACACTCGGAGGGGTGGACATTCCCTGCCGAGGGGCGACCGCAATTAAAAAATTTAATTTAATTTTTTATTTAATTAAATTTTCCATTACTTTTGGATGTTGATGGCACTGGGATATGAACCTAAACAATAAGAAAACTTAAAAAACAAAGTTATGCCTTTTTAAACCCAATACAACGTCATTCCCTTAAAATCGTTTAGTTAATCCACCAGCATCGAACTTCCGTCACAATTTGGCGCTGAATTACTATTCAAGTTTCCGAATGTTCCAAAATTTATTACCCAAATTTAGGTTAGGATTATTGCGAACTGGAATTTGGATCTCTTTTATTACTCAAGCCAGCATTTTTATTTACTGGTTTGTGCTCTTGACATTGATCTGTATTAAATTATTGAAAAATTTGATTTCATCACTAAAGAAATAAAAATCAAACGAAGAGTAATAATAATATTTCCACGCATTCCTGCACCATTAAAACCAATATTCTGTTCGATTTAAAATTAGACATACAATCAATAAAAAATTACGACAAAGTTAAAAATTTATCTACTGCTATTGTACTATAGTAAAGTGTTACGAAGATGGGGAAACTAATAAAATCCGACCGTATCCATGAAAAATTGGCTTAAGAAATATGAGAACAATTTATAAACTTATCAATATTTCTAGATAAACGTTATATTCCTATACTCGAGCTCGGCTGAAAATCAGCACCAGTCATATGTACGTACATATATATACGAGGGGGTTAACAAAAGTTCAGTCAGTGGGTACTTTCAATTTGTTTTCGTTAAATCTAAAAATACCAAATCCTTCGCAATTACTTTATTAGTCTTCCTTTTAAATTTTAGAACGATCGGCTAAAATGGAGACGAGAAAACGCAAGATAGCTGAGGATAGGTCAAGTGAAATTCCACCACCAATGCAAACAGAAATTCACCATGTGATTCTCTTCTCCATGGTATGGAGCCCAACAGGATCAAACCCACTCGTAAAATCTTACATCATGACAACGCGCCATCCCACTGCTGAAATAACGAGTAATTTTATTGCGATCTCTGAGATCGAAGAAATACGTCCAGCACCATAGGTATTACCCGATATAGCACCTTGTGATTTCTGGTTATTTCCAAAAACTAAAAAAAAAATTAAAATTTTTCTTTGTTGTATAACAAAATATTCAATTCATACAAACAAATCAGGCCTTTTAGCTCACTATAAAATAATAAACATTATTAGTATGTATGGCCGCAAAAAACAATTTTAAAGGAAAGTTCTTTAATAGCAACGAGAAGATAATTAATGCGTTAATGCTGAACTTGATAAGCTTAAAAAGCAAGGTTTTGAAGACTGTTTTTAGAAGCGGATCTATAGGCTTAAGAAATGCATTGAAATCAATGACGATTATGTAGAGAAGATAAAAAAAGACAAAGATTACGAATAAATACAAAAATAATTTCTTTTCTGATCACCCTACCGAACTTTTGTTAATCCCCTCGTATACGCATATAAATACATATGCACGATATATATACAGAAAATACTTGATTTAGTTGTTAATTTATTTTGCTTTTTTGGAAAATGCTACGTTAATAACTTTACTTCTTTGAAACTCAACTTCTTGGTGCTGCTATCATTGAAATCTTTTAGGTGCTTTCTTTCTACAAATTAATTTAAAAGTAAAAATTTCTTCGCCTGCAAAATTGAGCTAACTAATATAGTTTTTTTAAAATATGAACTAAACAATTTACTACTACAATCACCATCAACATATGGCATATATGTACATGCCCTACCCTAACGAAAATACATTTACGAACTTGTTTGCTATTATTTTTTATTTATATATTTTGCTTTTCTCTTTTAGGCTTTTCTTATTTATATACTTTATAAATTTTTTCACTTAGTTTTTTTCTTTCTTTTTTTATATATGTATATAAGATTTTATCGCAAATATAAGCATATTCATACAATTAAATAACATTTTTTAGCATTATAATTTCTTTTTTTCTAATATATATATATATACCGTTTTGTGTTTTCACTTTAAATTTAAATGGAGTTTGAAGAATTTGAATGATTTATTTAAGTTTAAATATTTAAGACTTCCCTGCTGCGACCACTGCTCTCATTTCACTTCGCAAGGTATCGCTAAGAAAATACCCATTTTGGGTACTGCTAATGCTTTTACGCTCTATTGGTTTCTGCTTTTTGTGTTTTTGTCGTTTTGCTTTGCCACTTTATCATTTATCATTCCAATCAATTAATCAATTTATTCTATCCTATTTTTGAGTTTGCAACAATAGTTGGATTGACATTGTGTGCTGTTGAACTTTTTTTTGGATGGGAGGAGGGTGGTAGTATGCTTAACTGCATGATTTTATCTTTCATTTCTGGTTCTCTTCGAAAACTGGTGTGTAATTTGTATTAATCATTTTTGTTATTCTATAACTTTAAGTAATTATACTTGTTTTATTTTATCTTTGAAATACATATATGAATAGTATTTTATATAAACGCATTTAATTTATGAATTATACTTATATTATTATGTATTTAAAAATTAACTATTGCATTTTTTAATTCTTTTATTTATATAAATTTTCTTTCGTTTTATTTAAATGGTATTTGCACTTAACTTGAAATATCTATTGTTTTTTTGTTTTTTCTTTTTACATTTAAAAAGTGTATTTCTGTTGGTTAGTTAGCTTTAAGTTTTACATATTTTAGCTTAGCTAAACTAAAAGTAATTTCTTGAACAAAATATGGAATAAGTTATTTTCGTATAACTTAAAATGAAATAAAACAAGAACTAAAAAAAATACTTTGTTTTTGTTTACATTTAGTTTTTCGTGTCATGTGGTTGTTTTGGAGAACACCGGTAATTAAATATATGTATGTACACGTGTTATAATCCTTTTAGTGAGCAGAAACTTTGATATATAATAACCGAAATAATTGTGATGATACCAAATTTTGTAACACTACAATTCATATTCCCATCGCTAGATTAGTTAACAACTGTACTTTTTAGCTTCATTTCTCAATAATAGTTTTGTAGTAAGTAGTTATGAATATATGTATCTTTTTTTTTGTCCAATCTAAGCAGCAGTAAATAAGAGTTTCCGAAACGGTGTACTCCAGTTGCAAATGAGAGAGTCGCTGTTATTGATGTGTGTCTTCTATTGTTATTGCTATTGTGGTTGCTACGTTTGATGTTTATATTTGTATATGTTGCCTTTGTTGTTGTTGTTGTTGAAGGTTTGGTGTTGTTTTGTTGTTGTTGTTGAAGGTTTGGTGTTGTTTTGTTGTTGTTGCCTTTGTCATAAACTTGTCTAAACGGCTTTTTCTAATTCGTTTAATCACTATCGGCACGCATGCCCCGCACCTCGCCCACCTGTCGCTGCCGATCGAGCTCCTCTTTGACCTTCTCCTCGATGGCACGAATGTCTTCCATTGTCAGACCGTGCCAGCGATCCATCCAACAGAAAACTTGACTGTAATGCAACAAAATAAAAAGAGTGAACCATTTGTAATAAATTTATTTCAAATGAAGTTATTCATACTAAATCATTTAGGAAATGAATCATAAGAACATTATAAAAACATAAACTTTTTAAAAGATAAATCGCAGTGGTCTTGCTAAGACAATATGATAGTAAGTATGATAAATAAAACTTTAATTAGTTAAATATTCGGATATAACATTATTATTTATTTTAAATTTATTGATATACATTTAGTTCATTTTGACTAAAGAAATTGATAGCACATTCAAAGTTGTTGAATTGCAGATTTTCTAAGCTTTAGCTGAAAAAAACTAAGAAAAAACATAATTGTTGTCTAATTAGAGGTTCGGATTTCGAAACTGTTAAATTTAATTTCTATGTAAATTTTCTCTTTTTTTACCAAACATGAATATGTATTTATAAATAGTTTTTTATTTACTACTTACCGATGGAAGTTCGTGAATAATCGTCGCTCTGACTTTTGTATGAAATTTTCTATTCTTGTCTGCAAGCCAAACCATTTAAATTCGCATGTCACAAGTTTGTAGCATGTCATCACTGGATCGACATTTTTCTTCCAGTTTGGACCCACCAGTGGGCCACGACCAGTTTTCTCTGACTTAAATCTATAAAATAAAAACAAATAAAAGCAAATTCAGGAAAATTTATAAAAAAATACTTTTATTTGTATTAATTAATTATTAAACGAACTGAATTTTAAAAAGCTTAGAAATTGGTGAGGTTTATGGTCCGGTGTGGTCATTGAACCTTACTTTTTCGAATATGAATGAATTGAATCCGGATTGGATTGCATTGATCTGGGACTGAAGGTCCCTCCATTATATATATTTATATATAATTATATATATTTTCATATATATATATATATATAATTGGCGCTTTGTAATGGCTGAAGCGATTTTCGGCCGAGCTCCTCCTCCAATTTTGGGTTTTTGTGGTCTTGATGTTTTTCTAACAAATGGGGAGACCTTCAGTTTATACTAAGCCGCCTCCGAACGGCTGATGGTTTTTTATGAGGAGCTTTTATTTCATGTCCGAAATACAATCGAAGGTGTTGACATTCGCTACAACTTTTGGATGTTGGTCGTACCAGGATTCGAACCCTGGCCTTCCGAATGGCAGTATGCAATGCTAACCAGTTGGCTACCGCGGCAGCCGAGACAACGTTTACTATCAATAAAACGACGCTACGTGTTACACAAGCTACGAAACTATCGATCTTTTAAAATAAAAAAATAAAAGTTTCTTTGAATATCAAAATAAGACCTCTTATTGGAAAATCCTTTATTATACAAATTAGGTAATAATAGATGTTGTTGTTGTTGTTGTTGTTGTTGTTGTAACCGCAAAAATATTCCCCAAAGTGGTTTTTGGGTAATGTTGCGGGGGTGAAAGTCCTTGGCCGGATAAAAATATCCGGGTCGTTCCGGTATAAAGACCCGACTGTCGCGGGAACTATTGGACAGGCACGCCTCTTACGACAGGCATGCCTAACCGCGGGTAATTTCTTGAGCGGATAATGAAGGCCACTGTTTTCTCGAACATATAAATGCATTTTAAGACTTTTCGCAACTACTGTCGTAATATTTCTGTATTTAAATCTACTTAAATTCAAATTAAATATACTCACTTTGTTGGATCCTCAGTGGGTTTGTAATCGGCAGGCAAGACGGTATCATTCGCAATGTCGATATGAACAACTTCGCGCGTTTTAAGTTTTTCAGGTGGCAGCTCATGCACCTATTACATGTAATAATTTGAAATTATTAATAATAAATTTATGTACTGTTACTAAAAATAGAATATGTCAATGGTTATTAATTTTTTAGGATGCAGGATTAAACTATCCAACATGCTAAGGATATTTGAGTTTTAATAATTACATATTATATATACATATGTGTAACAAAGATACATATTATATTGTGCATAAAAATTAAAACAAATATTGAGTAATAAATAAAATAAATAATATCTTTTACAATCTCTCTTTTCCAAATCAAAACAAACCAATAGTTTGACGTCCTAAAGAGCATGTGACATGAATTTACTATAACAAAAATTGTCTACTTCAAATGTTTGAACTTTTATTTTTGCAAAACTCAAAATGAGTATATAACACATATATATACCATATGTATGAATGTACATGCATACATCGAGTTGGGCCGATTTGGCTAGTACCCATCAGTGTATCTTATGCCCGTAGGTCTTCCACACACAAAAGTGAAAATTCATATCTTCTCTAGTAAGGAAATAAATTTCGTAATGGAATTATTTAAATAAATCCTTCATAATATGCATACATATGTATATAATATTATGAATGAATAATTAAGTTGAACTTTATGTATAACTTCACAGTGATACAGGAAAAAAAAAGAGTTGAGCTCAAACGAAATATAAATCTTTGATTTATTAAACTCACAAATATGTGTTACTGCAAATATTAAAGTTCTCAAAAATCAATTCAATACAGAAATACAAATATTATTACAAGAAAAATTAATAAATACAAAGACATGCGTGTTAATAAACTTTTATGTATGCATATGGTAATGCATATGAACAAATGCTACGAAGGAAGATTGATAGAAATTTAAAAAAAGGGTCAAATGAATTTAAAAGGTTTTAGAAAAAATACAGGAGTCATCATACAATCGCATTAAACAACAAACTGAAGTGCAGTGTGGTACATATGAACACAGTATGTAAATATACGTAGAATATAGTGTACTGTTGTGTAAATTATTTTTGCATGTGCACTTGTAGATACCATGTAAGTAAACCAAATGGCACTCACATTATTCTGGTCTCCGATGTCGCCGACATGAAGCGATTCAATGCAAATTACAAAGTTCTCTTTCATATAACCGGGGTTCTGCATTTTCATTTTTAGTCGATGTACCGATTTGCATCATACGTGCGAACAAATATTTTAAGAGTTTGTGAAATGTATGCATATCCATGTGTAGTTTCAGTTGAATTTTTGAGATTTGCATTTTAATTATTATTGTTGTTGTTATTTATTATACGATTGTCATTGCGAGTGTCGATTTCATTTTTCATATTCAATAACATTTACGTTTTTTATGGCAAACAAAAAATACAACGAATAGTCGCATATTTATTCACATCCACACATGTATGCAGTCAATATTCAACAAGTGAAATTGTTCACATTTGTATTCAATTATTTCATTTTATTATTAAAATTCCATATTTGTTGTTGTTTAGTTTCGGTTTTTAGTTTTTGCAATTGGCAATTGGGTAGTTTTGTTGATTGTTAATTTGATGCCATAAAACAACAGCTTCGAACACGAAGAGCATTTGCAGCAGAAATTTGTTGTGAGATGAAGAGCGTACGGCGTTCAGTGGCCAATACGCAGAACGTAGCGCATATATTTTTTGCATAAGTTAGCATTTTGTTATTATTGTTAGTTGCGTTAACGTTTACGAGTTTTTAAACATATGAATCCAACACCGTTATTAGTCAGCAGAATTTAAAATACAATTTATTGGACGCGATAAAAAAGAGAGGAGGCATTTATAAATTCACCATCACCAAAAGACCAATCAACCAGACATATAACCCGATCGTGTTGATCATTTTCGTTAGATTAATTAAACATATAAATCATAATACGCACATATAAAACATATAAAAAAAAGAGAGAAAGAAGAAAAAACGCATTAGCAAATTTATGTTAAAAATAAAACTTACATTTGGTAAATCGCCCGAATCATTCGGCACGTGCAATGAATCTATGGTAATTCTAAAGCCATCTTTCATAAATTTAGGATTCTAAAGTGAATTAAATTGCATTATATATCATTGAAAAACATACAACAAATTATATTAAATTTAATAACTTTTAAGACTGAAATAAAATAAAAATATGATGGAGAGATTAAATTTCAATACACTTTCAGAAGGAATAATCTGTTTCCTTTCTTTAATATTGATTTTTGAATAGTTTCTATCGCTAGACCTAACGCAACACAAAAAATGCATATGCAGTTCGGAGGCGGATAAGAATGTAGATACCTAGCCCTTAGAGTTTTGATTTAATAAAGCCGAATTGTAAAGAATGACTTTTTTTTTAATGTTAATGTCCATTAAGCTCCAATTCAATATGGACAAATAAACTAACTAACTTTGGAAATAACTCTGTGCAGCTACTTTATTAATTAAGGTTCAAAAATTAATTGAAAATAATAAATTTTGTAGTAGAAATAATATGATTGACGTCAGCACATTAGTTAGAACCGTTTGTAAAGTCAGAAACCGTGGTTAAATCCCTGCTAAAAGAAGATAGATAAGCGACTGCGGGGATCTCCGGTACAGAACTTCTTCAAATCACTTCATTTATATTGGTCCTACGCTCACAAATTCATCGAAACGACAATTTTTCGTTTATTAAACTCTGTGAACACTCTTCACCTGTAGCTCTATTTAAAAACCCCTACTCCTTAGCCAACACATAGAAATCGTCGCGTATATGTATGCATATTACCCATATTACATACCGTTATGACCGTTCTGCAATACGGATAAGCATTCCATGCCTCTTCATGTATTTCTAAGGAACCCTTTGGTGCCAACAGTCTTATAAATGCTGGAACTTTTGATGCCAAATGATATATTTTATATGTATACTGACCGGCATTGTATTTACCACCTGCAAAGCCAGAATTAATTGATGAATGTAATTTAAGAACACACCGCTGTAAGCAGTTATGGTACAATGTGTACTCACCCAATAGGGGATAATTATCGAATGGTTCATTTTTCAGCACTTCAATACCTTCGCCGCCACCCGTTTCATTCTTCGATGCCTCAGCAACTGAATAAAGTTGTGCAACTTGATACTATGAGTAAAATGAATAAAAATCAATTAAGTTCAATAAATAAACGAAAAATAAATAAAGGAAATTTTGTTAAAGGCACAAAAGAAACTTGTAAGTAAAGTTTGCGATTAACAAGATAAGGATATTTCGCAACAGAAACCGAGCGATTGTAACATTCCTACCGAATTTAACGTCCATCCAAATCTGTATTTGGTTACCCAGTTTTTAGTACAACATCGTTCCTCTTTAACATCAACCTCAAAGGAAATAATCCACGTTATTAGGACACCTCTAAAATTCTATCTGAGGATCTCCAAAAATTTATTTTATAATTATAATATAAATTTTTTTCACTACTTTATAAAAGCAAATATATATTGCTTGCATTGTATGAAGCAGGATATCGTTGTTATCACCCAATACTGAATTGCTATCTATATACCAAATAAATTACAATGCAAGTTAAATATCACAATTATGTGCACAAAGTAAATTGTTAAATGAGTAAACTCATTAGCGTTTTCACCGAAAATCATTGAAATCGGAGAACCATAATTTACCCCCATACCGATTTGTTCATATTTGTGGATATGGTCAAAACTCTGAAGCGTGAGATTTCATATCCTTCACACTTCAATATTGACATCGAAAATTATCGAAATTATCGAAGATATGAGAATTAATATTTAATCCTAAAATGAAATACCATAAATTTGATATGGTCATGGAGGAATGAAGACTTCGGCATCTACTTAGTTAGATTTCGTATTTGTCTACATAAATCGCACCAAAAAGGTGGTGATATGGCTATGACATGGACTGTACTTGAGAGCATTGCCAACTTATATTTATTTAATAAAATAACCATTTTTTTTATTAATTTACTAACCTCTTCCACAGTTAATGGTAAAGTCACTCGACTGAAATGAAACAAATAGATGATGGAAAATTAGTAAAATATATATAGGTAAGTATGTGTATAAATATACTTTAAAACAGCTCTAATTTTTAAATTAGTAGGTACAATTAATATCAATAAAAACATACAAAGACATATATCATTGTAGCACCAGGAATAAGGTGTAATTTATTTTTTTATGGAATCTGCTCACTAAAACTACCTGGGACCTCAAGCGAAGATGAGAATATGTACGTGTATGAAATAAAAATAATAAATTCACAAAGAATTGTAGTCAACAATGTGTTTGAAAAGACTTTACAGTAAGCTTTGGATTCTGACCCCTTTTCGATATAAGGAACGCGGGTACTTGGAATTTAATTTTTCAACTAATGTGGTACAATATGATATTTTCTCCAAAAAATCGGTTCCGGTTCCGCCGCTTAAAGTACACACTAAGTATTAGTTTTTCATATTAATTTTTAGAAGTCCCTTATCAGAATTTTGCTTTCCAATATAGTGTCATATAAAAATAGTCATATCTTATCACCAATAGATTGCTAAATAGTTTCAGCCTCAATGTTTATTGAATATTGAAGGCTCTATAAAAAATGGTTATTATATACTTTTTATTTAAAAGTAACTTTTTGTTAAAATTTCAATAATATTTATGAATAAACTTTGACAAACTATGAATATTAAACCAAAACATAAGCATTGCGTTTATTTAAGCAGTAGTAGGGATGTTATTCTTATCGAGTTCCTACATCTACTATCCCAGAATGTAAGTATTGCCAATATATTGTCAAGAAAACAAGTATTCGGTTCGAGTTCGAGTTTACAAAAAAAAAATATAAATTAAGTAAGTAAAAATTTTAAACACCCAGTTATTTATTTCATTTCCTTCACTTGCTCTTTTTCAAATTTGATATCATAAAACTTTTAAGTGGATTAAATTTATTACTAATTTCAATGATAAAGTTTTATTAACCTTCTACGAATATACAAATGTATACGGGAACTACTTTAATAACAGTTTTTTCTCCAGAAGTAAGGGCAAGAGGCAGAGGAAAAATATATGGAACGGTATTAAGGAAAGTAGAAGTATCAGAAATTCAGTTACTGTTTCTCGGAATTACATACCGATAACGATTTCTTGTGGTTTTGTTCTTTTCGCATATAAAGAAAAAATTATCAGGTGTTACGCATATTTCTAAATATGCTGGCAATTTTAATCTACATTCGTTCAAAAATTTAATATAATTGAGCAATTTATGTTATTGGAAGAAGAATGTTTCGTGGAGTGGAATCATCGTCCGCATACCATCGAGCCCACGTTGATGAATTATTCGTTGGTATAAGTTGGGAATGTTGAAGGCATAGAAGTTAGAATATATTATTATTTTTCATACAACGCAAATTGATTTTAGATTCCTTCAATTTACTATAAAGCAATCTCGGCCAAATGAGCCAAAAAACATTGCGAAGCAAGGTTGTTGCAACCGTCACAGTGACGATAATGCATTCTTAAGGGGGGAGACTCATGCAAAATTTTCAAAAAATCGATTTTTTTTTTCGATATTCTGAAAGTATACTATGTTGAGCGTGTACTGACGAGCCGGAAAAAAAATCTCGAATATTTACAAAGTTATAGCTAATACAGTGGAGCGGGCCGTACTGAACTGTACTGTGTACTGAAACTTTAAACGCGATTATCTCGAAACTACTTTTTGAAAAACTGCTCGTGTTGTAGCTCAAAAAATTATTGACCGATTTGTTTGAAATTTGATGAGGCTTTTTTCTACATTACTACCGGAAGGATAAACCTAAAACTTCAGGTATTTTTGATTGATTATTTTTTTTTTGGGGTCAAAAGGGTCAAAAAAATAGCTCAAAATCGTAACTTTTTTTAAGGCTGATTTTATATTGGATTTTATCCTTTTCTTTTTAATTTTATAGGTTTATCCTTTCCGTTTATATGTCTTGAAAAAAAAAATTTTTTTTTTGGTGTTTCAGATCAACGGTTGATGAGTGACAAATGGAGCAGTTTCGGACCTCGCGTTAGAGGCAGCCTACAAGACATCGTGCTGAGCCACCATTTTGAATTAAAAAAAAAAAAAATTTTTTTTGTAATCTTAAAATGTTAAATAAAGTTGTGTTAAAAGTTCTAAACAATTAAATTATTTTATCACTGTAAAAAAAAAATATTAAAAAATGACCGATTTCGAGGCATTTACATGAGTCTCCCCCCTTAAGCTTCCGAAAGCGACGACAATACACAAAATGAAATATTAGTGGCTTTTAGAATGAAAAATAAAGCTCTTTCTTGGTTTTTATTTACACAGAATAAACTCTATAATAATGTTTAGTTAATATGGCCGACTTACACGGAAAAAAATATCAAATTGATTTTTGTATTTAAGTCATCTTTCCTGAAAGTCTAAGCGACAAATTGTTGAATTTAACCTTCAAAACAAACAGATGTACAACTTGCTGGCTAATTTTTACTGAATTCTGTTCGGAGAAAACTCAGTAAATTTTTTTCTTTAGGAGTGTAAGACATCTTACTCTCTCATTTTCGTTACTGGATACTTTTTACTGACATTTCCCAACGAACACAGCTCATATGAAAAATAAACTTAACGAAATGATTTTGTTTCATTTCGGCGCCATGTTATATAAACGAAAAGAAATTGTTAATGTTGTAACCGTACAAACTCAGCGTTAACGTTAATTTTAAAATGGCTACTTGCTCTGGTTTAACAGCACACTTCACTTAATGTTTAACATTAATAGTTAACTGCTGTTTAACTGTAACGACAGCTTTTTGTTTCGTGTAAAAACGATATAAAATTTATTTTGATAACTGATTTAACGATAACATTTCAAATATTTCAACCGAAACGATTACTTTTTGTTCCAGAAAGGTTTCTAAAAAAAAACTCCGGGATCGATATATTCACATTTATGCTTCGATTTACTTGAAATTCGGCACAAAGGGAGCTTTTTGATTATTCATTATATTAAAAGTCAACATTAAAGTGAAAAAAAAACATGAATATTCGTATTCTCTATTATGGTAGATGCTTTCCAAAGAAAAAAAAAATATTTATGAAACACAATATAAGCTCATTGATTCGAGGCGAGTAGATTACCCTTTTGAGTTTTTTTATACAGAGTTAAATAATAATAATAACTGTCCACCTGGGAAATGGTGACATTACCGTTTATTTCATTTCAGTTTACAAAAAAAAACAAAAAAATGGTTCAATAAACTTTGGCTTTGACTTTATATTTTATTTTTTAATATGTTTTAGGTTCTTTAAAATAGAAATACTTTTTTAAAAAGAAAATTAGGCCGTTTCGTACGTTAATGGTTAAGACATAATTGACGCCGAAAGTAGACTAAATTCATCTAAGAAGTTCAGCCACCCATTTAAAGTTTAGTTGTTTTCTCTATAAAATAATACTATTAAACTCTTAAGGGTTGCTCAATGAAATTGAAAACAAGTTAATTCAAATTAGTTTAGATGTCAAAGGAATACTCGCCATTTCCATATTAAACAAATAAATAAATTTTAAAACAAACTCGTTACAGCTAAGGAACTGATACAAGGCGTTGCATACACACATCTATTTTTATTGCCCTCCTGTGGTTGCACACAAAATTGTGCGATAAAAAACAATTAATTGAATTTATTTGTTATCAACTTGGTGACACCTTTATTTACACCATCATATGCATACATTTATGTATATTTATCTACATGCATACATATACAGCACTCGTGTGAGATGTATGCATACATATGTACCAGTATAAACATACCTAGATGTGTGTGCAGCAAGGAAGCCTCAATATATAATACATACGAACTTTAAAATTGTTATTTTTCAATTAACTCAAAAAACAACAAACAAAATGTAATGACAATTAATTCATCAATTATAGCAACAAAATTGACACCAATACGGCAGTAGAACTAAATAGAAGTGAAGATAGTGTTCGTACCGTTCAGGAAATGCTGGAGGCAAACAATTATTTTTAGTTTTTATATGTACATTCTTATGTACATATGTATGTACGTTATTTATGTTTTTCGTAAGAAAAGTGAAAACCGTAGAGGAGATAATTTGAACTTCCGGAACACAAAGCAACAATTGCTTAAGTAAATATTGAACTTTATATTTTGAATCTTTAAATAAAAGAAGAAAAAAAAAGAATATTTATTCAACTTCAAAAATTCAGAATCAGCAAATTATCATAAAATACGTTTTTGTTTTTGAATATAGTTGGTATTGTTTGAAATAATAGTTTTTTCATGAACATATAAAACTTCGATGATTTTGTGTGCCAATATTAACTCAAATTGACACATGTAAATAAAAAGTGAAGTAAGGAAGTCCTGTTAAGGAAGAGGAATTTCGGAGATCCAATGGAAAAGATCAGTTATTTTCTTACTGATGCAGCAAATACAAGGAACCAAACTGCTTATAATCAGATCCCTTCATAAAAATTATAAATTTTCCATGAGTGTTTGCGTTTTATGCTTGCCTCTGAAAGTAAACATTTACTTTTACTTTGTTCAGCAGATTTTTGTTCAGTATTGTTTGGTACTTCACATGGTCAACATAATCGACCTACTAAACGTAATATTTGCAATACCATCACCCATCTTTTGAGACCCAGCATTTTGGTCAGCGAATTTTGTCCGGCTCAATGGGTATGTAAACAAGCAAAATTGCCGCCATTTCATCCAGAGAAAACAGCTATTTGGTGTAGTTTGTGGGCCAGTGGAATCATCGGCCTATTTTTCTTCAAATATTATGCAGTTGAGAACGTAATCGTCAATGGCGACCGTTACCGCGGCATGACAACCGACTATTTAAAGCCTGAAATTGAAGCTCGTGATCTCGGCGACATTCTGTTTCAACAAGACGGCGCCACTTCCCACACATCGCATCAATCAATAATTTCACGTTTTGACCCGGTCGATTGGTCACCAAGATCGTGTGATATCACACCGTTAGACTTTTTCTTGTTGGGATAGTTTATGCGGACAATCCCGCTTCGTTTCAGGCTTTGGAGCAAAACATCATGCGTGTCATTCGCCGATTACCAGTCGAAATTCTCGAACGAGTCAACGAAAATTGAACTCAACGGATGGACCATCTGAAACGTAGCCGCGGCCAACATATGAAAGAAATAATCTCCATTCAGTTTGAATTTTCTCCAAATTATGTGTCTGCATCCGACCGACTTTGAAACGGCAAAAATATGGCGATTTCGATTTATGGTGTTCGAAAACGAAAGAATTTCGTCTGAAAACGATTAGCAGCCTGTAAATACCATTTCATGTTCATGATATACATACAAATATATTTAATTCCCTTGAAGATTAGAAATTACTCTACGGTACGGAACAAATTGAGATAACTCTCATCCCAAGCCCAAAGTAAAAATTTGCCTCGTAGATTAAATGCAGAATTTTAAAGGTAATTATTGAAATAAAACTGGTGAGATACCATGTCATGAAGAGATGGTTGATGTTTTTTACAATAATTTTTCGAATTTCCAATGAGGAAATGAGCCGAAGAAAAAATTTTTGTACGACTTTCGGTCTCAGATCAAATATTGGTTGGATAGCCAAGAAACCATTTGGAGGCACTACAAAGTGAAAAGTCAGACTTACAATGTGTTCAACGCAGGTTTTAGAGTGCCCTTTTTGTGTGAAACAAAACACAATACCTCGAGTTCAAAGCGCTCTCTACACTCTCGATTTCAGCGACCGCCATCATACCTACCCATAAAAACCTATCCGATCTTCATAAACTTAGTACTGCAGGTGAGGTGCTATAAATTGGAAAATTATAAAGACGCACATTGTAAAACATAATTGACGCTCAATGAAAAATCGCTTAAGCTAATTATACTAGTGTATTTATATACATATTACATATAATACCTGCATCGATATTATTTTAGTTATTTTCAGACCAATTTATCTCAACGCTGTTTTTAATTATTTTATGATATACATGGTATACCACGTTTTTGAATAATTTTATAATATTTTTAATTTCTTTTCTAAATTTTTTTAATAAGTTTATAAGAATTTAACAAACATAAACACGTTGTTTGCAAAAGCAACAAATATATTTGTTTTCCTTTCTGAAGTATGTACGAGGATATTAACAAAAGTTCGGTCAGTTGGTGACTTTCAATTTGTTTTTTTTTTTTTAAATCTAAAAATACCAAATCCTTTGTAATTACTTTATTAGTCTTCCTTTCAAATTTTAGAACGATCGGCTAAAATGGAGACGAGAAAACGCAAGATAGCTGAGGATAGGTCAGACGAAATTTCACCACCAACGCAAACAGAAATTCGCCATGTGATTCTCTTCGGGTTTCGGCGTATTTTACAGCCAATACAAATATTCAGTGAATGCCAAGTTGCATATGGAACGAATGCACCGTCTTTAAAGACTATTTATAAGGGGTTCCGAAGATTCCAGACCGGGCATTTTTCCGTAGAGGCCGAGCCCGGAGAAGGTCGACTAAAATCTTCCACTGATGACGTCACTGTAGCTCTGGTGAAGTCCAAAATTGACGAATACCTACGATTGTCACAAGAAATGATTGCTAATGAATTGAGTTTGTATGCCGTGGCTGTATCGCGTATATTAAGTAATCATCTGGGATACACGAAGAAATCTGTTCGATGGGTACCACGAATTTTAAATGAGGCCCAAAAAGACGCTCGAGTGCATTTTGCTCAATTTTTCCTAAACAAATTCGAAAATGGTCAGTCTAGCAACTTTAGTAAAGTTGTTACTGGTGAAGAATTTTGGTTCTATAAGTACGATACAAAAACCAAACAGCAATCCATGGTATGGAGCCCAACAGCAGCAAACCTTCCCGTAAAATCTAAGCAACAAAAATCAGCACAAAAAGTAAGGATTTCAGTTTACTTCCCCCGACCTAAAATCGGGAGCTGCTATTCCACTGGAAAAGCTTCAGATGGTAATTGCAAATTGGTACACCGAAGAGTGCTTACCAAGAGTTTTTAACCATTTGTTGGAAAACAAGAAGAAACAGGACTTGCGGCGCTACTTTTTACATCATGACAACGCGCCATCCCACACGGCTGAAATAACGAGTAATTTTTTTGAAATCTCTGGGAACGAAGAAATACGTCTAACACCATATTCCCTGCACATAGAATTCACAATGTGTTCTGGTTATTTTAAAAAATTAAATTAATGCGGTTAAAGCTGTTTTCAGAAGTGGATCTATAGGCTTAAGAAATGCATTGAAATCAATAGCGATTATGTAGAGAAGATAAAAAAAGACAAAGATTACGAATAATTACAAAAAGAATTTTTTTTCTGGGTTACTTACCGAACTTTTGTTAATCCCCTCGTAGGTATTTATAACTGTGTACATATATTACATACATTTTATACATTTAACATTTTGGATCGTTATTTATGACCCTGGAGCACAGTCACACTTGCGAATATGTATGTATGTTTGCATGCTTTCATGCTTTCATTTTTATCTACAAATATTTTCAGTCTTTATTTTATTTTTTATTTTCGTTCGAAATTCACTTTGTAACTTAATTTTGAAATCTCTAACTGTGGCGTGAGCAAAATATAGGTTTGTATGTATGTATGTATATACATAGCTCAGTGCGGTTAAACAATATACTCTTATCTCGAACTACATTTGTACATAATTATATATGTATGTGTTATATGAACAGCATATTTCACTTTTACAATAACCTACTGCCGGTAACCGGCACATTCGCCATAAAGTGCCACTACCAAACCAATTGGCGTCTGTTATGAAGATTGAAGATTTGATATTGTGGCTTTCTCCCTCGTTAAATTTCTATATATACACATACGAAGATATATTGCACACTTGACATGTTTTTTTCGTTCTCATTTTTGACAATTCTACTTCCAAACAATCTTCAGAAATTCTACAACGCCAACACAAACATGCATACATATATAGGTACTTATATGAAATACTCCCACTACTACACCACCGCAACTGAAGCAAGCATAAAAGTAAGCGTAGATTCCACCGAATCACAGTTAGATTTAACATCCATCATCCTTCGAACAGGTTGGCAGACATTAGTAAAGCATTCGAAGTGAGTAATCTGGTCAACCTGGCTACGATGAGCTCGGCTTATATGCAGTCAAACAACATTTCCACATTCTCGCACACATCACCGGTATATATACATATGTACTCGTATATGTACGTGTATATACTAAGCACTCCCCTTGCTAGTGTCCGCAACACATGGCATAAGTGGACATATATGTATGCTAAGGTATCTGTAAACGGTTGCTTAAGTACGTAACTACATAAGTTTAATTGATGATGAGCTATTGACTTCTAGGTCAATGAGCTGCTTTCATTTTTCTCTGGGTTCGTGGGTGGCCGTTGTCTCTTTTTTAAAATATTAAATCAGTTTTTGTTCGTTTCTATCAGAGGAGAGGAGACTTCATTCAACGTGTGTGGTGAAAAGTTTAAATATAATGTCATTTTCCCTTCTTCATTATTTCCGAAATTAGTTGATTTGCTATACGAGTACATATGTGTGTACGAGTATGTACATATATGCACACAAGTATTAGCTTAATTTTATTGAGCATGCCTTAATAGCCTCATTGACTAAGTAAATCAGCTCAATTGATTAAATACCGGTGTAAGCTCATCAATAGATCAACTATCGTATAAGTACGAAGCAGTAACTCAAGCCCCTTGGCAAAGTACTGAAAGTGCTTTAGACAATGGATGAATGTAGCATAGGATGGGGTAGATTTATATGCTTACTTTACTAATTAAGAAATTTTAATCTTATTAATTTCAGATTAAAACTTCAATAAGCAATCCTAATACCTTGCTCGGACCGACATCGAAACAACCTTGAAAGTTCTTAACATAAAACTAATACAGGGATTTCCAATAAGAGGTGTTATTTTGACATCTAAAGAAAAATGGCATTTTTTTAGTTTAATGATCGAATGTTTATTTCAATGTAAATAGGAAGATATGCCATTACTACGCTTATAGGACCGTACCCTTTTCATGAAATTTTCAATCACAAAATCAGAAAGTGGCTGCTATATGCCCACAATAGCCTTACGAATTCTATCTTTGAGGTATTGAATTGACGTTGGCCTGTTGGCGTATGCTTTATCTTTTACTTGATCCCAAAAGAAGAAGTGTCAAGGTGTTAAATCGCAAGATATCGGTGGCCAATTGCGATGACCTCTTCGAGAGATAGCACAGTCCGGAAACTTTTCCCTTAAAAGATCGAGGGTTTTGTTGCTTGTGTGGCACGTAGCGCCGTCTTGTTGAAAGTAAACGTTGTCCAGATCAATACCAAATCAAAATCAAAGAAATTCAAAATACGATCAGTTGTTCAGCTAAAAGGATTCCAAATGCCTTGAAATTTAAGAACGAAAAGGAAACTCGCCGAAGAAACCCTCTATGACTTCACGAAGTGTGTTTTCTTTGCTAACAACTGAGGAACTGAAGAAAGAGTTAAGAATAAGGAGTCCAGGACAGGTGCCGATAAGGAATAGGTGTCACTTTTTTACAGATTGAACTGAATGGCGGAATATTCTTCAGTCCGACGAAAGTAAAAATATTATTTTTGGTGGAAAGAGGACAAAACAATACTTTGGGTGAAGTCTCAATACTGAATATGACCCCTGAAAAACTTTAAATACCGTTACCATATGACGGATCGGGTATAAGGATTTAAGATTGCCTTTCATATTACGATGTAGGCCCCATATACCGCGTCTAGCAAAATGGATAGACGAAAATAAGTCGAAATATTGGATACAGTGATGATGCCAATAAGGTGTGTCCACCACCAAGACAACGACCCGAAACATACTAGATACATGTGAAACAGTGGTTTCTGGCAAATAAGGTACAGGTGATGGTTTGGCCAGCACAATCTGCGGACCGTATGCCATACCAAATCTGGTGCAATGCAATGCATCGTCGTTTAAAGCGGTTATAGCAAACAAAGGATTATCCGCAAAATACTATCTGAATCTAAGATTTAACACTTACGAGTATTTTGTAATTATTTTATTTTAATAAGGTTTTGAATTTTCTTGACCGAAATGCTATTTAAACTTGTACCTCATAATATACTCCTATTATTTTTACTGCTCACTAATCTACTAATTTTATAAGAATTGTAAATAATATTTTAGTATTGGTTTATATAGCGTTTTAAGTCTAAGTATTGTATTCTGCAATAAAAGAAGGTTATTTTGAAATCAAATAATCGTAAAAATTTGTTGAAAAATCTGTTGAAATATCATGTCTAGTTTCGGTTTGAAATTTTTAGTACCAGCACTGCTATTATTTTGACTGCAGTTGTACATATAAATATGGAATTGACAAAATGTTTATGAAATCTCTACGAAAAATGCCAGCAGAGAACTGTATTCTCTGTTAACAGCGAAACGTCACCTTCATCAACTCAATGAATAATGGTTGTAAATTAAATATGCTTTCAGCGCACCTTTCTTTCATAAAATATAATATTGCTTACAATTTCAACCATTTATTTAACTATAGTAGAATTGGCGCCAGGACCTTTTTGTCCTGGCAACAGAAAAAAATAAATAAATAAAGCGAAAACAACAACAACCGCACTATCACGTAACCAAAGCGGAAAGCAGCCAAGGCCACATCGACAAAGGAGACAAAAAAGCTCTGCTACAATTACAAAACCACTGTGCAAATAAACCGAATAAACTGTTGTCATATGCAAACTCTTTTTTAATAGCCATCATCCTCTTCATTTTCAGTCTCTTTTGTTGGTGTTGGCTTCATGTTCGACGCCACTGTTGACGACATTTAACTATGTACTTTGATAAAAACACTTTTAAAGATAAATTTAAAAAAGTTGTGAATAAAATTATGCGACACGTAGGAGGAAAAAATAAATGATATTCGTTTGAGAAGGCAAAGAATTATCGGAAAAAAATATTGAATTGATCGTATTGCAAATGCAGATAAAAAAATTTAAGTTTAACTCAAGTTTAGCTCAACCAGTATGACACTTTCGAAAAATCGACTTTTTTTGACATTCTTCGACAGCTTATACTATATATACCATAAACACAAGATAGCTGAAGATAGGTCAAACGAAATTAGAGACAGAAATTCGCCATGTGATTCTCTTCGGGTTTCGGCGTAATTGAATGCCAAATTGAGTATGGAACGATTGCACCGTCTTTAAAGACTATTTATAAGTGGTTCCGAAGATTCCAGATCCGACATTTTTCCGTAGAGGACGAGCCCCGAGAAGATCGAATAAAATCTTCCACTGATGACGTCACTGTAGCTCTGGTGAAGTCCAAAATTGACGAAGACCCAGGGTTGACACAAGAAATAATTGCTAATGAATTGAGCTTGAATGCTGTGTACCGCGAATATTAAGTAAACATCTGGGATACACGAAGAAATTTGTTCGATGGGTACCATGAATTTTAATTGAGGCCCAAAAAGAGGCTCGTGTGCATTTTGCTCAATTTTTCCTAAACAAATTCGAAAGTGGTCAGTCTAGTAACTTTAGTAAAGTCGTTATTGGTGACGAATATTGGTTCATTAAGTACGATACAGAAACCAAACAGCAGTCCATGGTATGGAGCCCAACAGGAGCCAACCCACTCGTAAAATCTAAGCAACAAAAATCAGCAAAAAAAAAAGTAATGATGTCAATTTACTTCACCCGATCTAAAATCGTAGCTGCTATTCCACTGGGAAAGGATCAGATGGTAATTGCAAAATGGTACACCGAAGAGTGTTTACCAAAAGTTTTCAAACATTTGTTGGAAAACAAGAAGAAAGAGAAATTGCGGCTCTACTTTTTACATCATGAAAACGCGCCATCCCCCACGGCTGAAATAACGAGTAATTTTATTTCGATCTCTGGGATCGAAGAAATACGTCCAGCACCATATTCCCCTGATTTAGCACATTGTGGTTTCTGGTTATTTCAATAGATTATAATAAAATAATTAAAAAGGAAAGTTCTTTATTAGCCACGAGGAGATAATTAATGCGGTTAATTCTGAACTTGATAAGCTTAAAAAAGCAAGGTTTTGAAGACTGTTTTCAGAAGTGGATCTATAGGCTTAAGAAATGCATTGAAATCAATGACGATTATGTAGAGAAGATAAAAAAAGACAAAGATTACGAATAAATACAAACAGAATTTTTTTTTTTTTTTTTCTGATCAACTTACCGAACTTTATTTTAATCCCCTACTATATGCTTTCGGAAAAAAACTTCGTCCCCAGATGCTTCGTAGTAAACGAGTGTCAGTTGTTATTTCAAACGCGTTTTTCTTGAAACAGAGTTTTCGAAATTTGCTGGCATTGTAACTCACTAATCATCCGATCGACTTGAAACTAACTGGATATTTGATCTGTTTCTAAAACAACAGCTCTCAGTGCTTTCCGTTTTTTCTTCGATTACTTAACAGAGCTTGCATCGCTATGCATCATTAATCTCCCCAACTTCGTAAAATACACCAAGTCGCTTGAGCATCTGGAAAAGTCTTCTCTACAGAACCAACATAGCTATAACCACGAGATCAGGATTCCGTGATCCAGCAAGCTGATTAACTAACTAACTGACTAGATTTCCTAATATCAATGTATTTATATTGAATTCAAGAGTGTTTGGAAATTGAATCGACTTAAAGGACTCTTAGCGTATTTATGTGATTTTTATATTGAATTTGCACTGCTTTAAAACAATTAATTAATATCAAAATAATATCCTGTCTGCTTAAAAAAAATTACTTGAAACATCTCTAAAACTGTGAGACTGCTTGCATATAACAAATCCAGTCAGCTCTTCATCTTCTTCTCTCTCTGAAAATTCTCCACATATTTTTTATTTAAAACAAAAAAAAACGAACACGTTTAGTGTCAGGTTGCTATGGAGCCGACTGTGAAGAGAGATTGAAACTACCTTTAAACTATTGTATCTTAGTTCATACAATCCTCTTTAACGTATTTTTGTTTTTTTTTCGTAACAAATAGGATTACAGCAAAATGGAAACTTGGTAGTACAAGATTTCCTTTTGAAAAATATGTCACATATCTTTCAGCACGAAAAATCCATTCGAGAGCACTATATCTCATTATACTTGCAAAACCCAAGCAGGGCAAGTGATATTTATTGTTTTATTCAGAAATTGCAATTACAAATAGTTATATGATATCTCTCTACTATAAATGGTGTCCCAAAATTAATATTCATGATTATTCTTGAATCTCCTCCTTCAACAAACTCTCTTCGCTGTACAGGGTCATTAGGTCAGTTCGTGTGTTAGTTGAATTTTGTACGCATGGAGATTCAGATCTTTAGTGAGTATACGCTGCTAAGAGCTTCTTGAAATTTGTAATTCACGACGCCGAATTGAGGTTCCTACATTGCCATCGACACCGCTTCGATATTGTCATTCGAACGACTTCTTTTTAAACGAACAGTATGTTTGGCGCCTCCAACGGATCCTGTCTCCAGGAATTTTTCAATTAATATCTTCACAGTTGACGAAGTTAAAACACTATTTCGACCATATTTTGTATGAAATTTTCGAACTGCGGCCGACAAGCTTTCATTATTTTTGAAATATTGTTCAATAAGGAAGACAACTTGCGCTATAATATAACGCTCCATTTTTACTAAACCAAACTGTCAGCTGTCGATGATATGGTTTTTAGGGTTGTCAACATTTTACTGTATAAATGGCGGCAAATTTAAAGCATGCGTTACTTTTGGGACACCCCGTACAAATAAGTTTCGTGATGATATGCTATTTTTTATGCTTTTTAAGCTATTTTAAATAAACTTAAAGGCTTTCTCCTATTTTTGGAAGTCATCAAGACTTTTTGAATGCATCAAAATTCGTAATTTTAACATGTTGAATAGAAAAGTTAAAAAAAAAAATCTAAAATATCTGTTCCCGAATTAGGTTACGTATATTTTGACAATAAGTTTTTTCCATACCATTTTCCATGTGGCGAATAGTGTATCATATTATATTTTTCTACATACATACATATATCAAGTAAATAAATAAAAAAGTGCTTGCTGTAATAGAATAAAGGAGATAATAACGTAGAGATTACAGATAAATTACAAGAGATTGACATTTATTGAGTTGATAATTTTGTAGTATTAAACATTTTTTATTCATTAAAATTGCCATTTAATAATAATTACATATGTATATGAATTAATTTTTTTTTTAATATTACATGGCGTAAATAATTATTAACAATCATAAACTGTAAGAAATAAATTTCACGACCACAAAGGTAAGGGGTGTGGAGGAGAGGCCGGTTGCAGATTGATAAATAAAATAGAGGGTGGAAGAAAGAAACTATAATTATGTTAGATTCGCTTACAAATACACGACAATATATGCATATATATTTGTACCTACCCTACGGAGAAAACGTAGACTAGTATGCAAAAATTCTAGATGAAATCATATCGCTGGTATTTTGTACAGCAGTTCACCAGTAATGGGAGTTATAATAATTTCGACCATCATGGGTTGTTATATATATGTACCATATATAACACGCCAAAGCTAAGTTCCATTCTCAGTTACGCCCTGTTGAAGTGCACAAAATGACGTTCATCGGTAAATTGTCACGATAGCTGAGTGATTCAGGTTTCCACTGTAGCTAGTGAGTTGCATGACTCGGATTTCACTTTTATTTTATTTTTATTTATTTTTTGTTTTTTTTATGAAGTAGGAATTCAAAATGCCTAAATGATTTAGTATTCAACTAGTATAAAACTGATGCTTAGTCGGACAATTGTCAGTTCCTAGTACATGACCTTGTTAAAAATAGCAGTTTTTTACATTGAAAATAGTTGGGAGATGATTATTTAGTCTAAAAATGCAAACCAGTTGGATGCTAGTTAACAACATTTTTTTCCTACAGGGTATGTACTTATGTGTGCATATGCAATATTTGCAATTTTAAGATACAGCACGATATATGAATATTTTCATTAAACTAATAGTCATGAGAGAAATATCCCTCAAACATTTTAACAGAGAGGCAGAGGGAGAGAGTAAGAGACAGAGAGAGATTCATGTGTGTGTAAATATAAACAATCATATCCAGCTTGTTATGGATACTTTGTACATTGCACTTTGAATAAATAATCTCCATTGTTTTAAAATGATTACAAGGAAATTAAATAAATTTCACTAATTAAATAATAAAAGTGAAATTACGGAAGAATGGAAAAAAGTTAGGAGAAAGAATTGAATTAGTTATAGAATTTAATATTTAGAATAAATTAGTCACGGTACTATTTTTTATTTGCAATCAAGCTATATACGTAATTAAATAAATTTATTAACTCCACAGTATTTGAAATAGATTTTTAGATAGATAATACCAGCAATTCCATTTATGTGTCCAGAAAGTAAGTGTACTAAAAAAAAGCTTTAGTAAATAATGTAACACGATTTCTCTATATACAGGTGGTGAGGCGGAGTATCAATTTTTTTAAGCCTTCCTCGAAGCAGTTTTTCACCAACCCCTCGTCCACTTCTCCAATTCCTCCTTTACCTCGTCGATTTATAAACTTTTTCCACTCATGTGCAGCTTCCGTGAGGTTAAGAGATAGTAACCTAAATCAGACGAATGCGTGGAATGGTTCAGGACATCCCATTTAAACGAGACGAGTAGATCCTTCGTGGCGTTGCCAGTGAGTTGTATGGAATTGTCGTAGGGAAAACAGATTCATTTTACCTTTTTCTGATTTGGAAGAAGAGTGGCTAAAGTACCGTATTGCCAACATGATGAAAATAAAATCCCTCAGGCCGAGATAGCCTCAGTACACTACGTTCCGGATATGCCTCGTAGCACAAACATCAATCGGTTAGGTTTAGAATCATTTCTGATCTGACAGCATTTTAATACCAGGACCTTTTAATTGTACCTAGATCCTTTTCAAGTTTAACTACAGTTGGGTTTATCAAGATCTCATGTTTAGCAATATTGAGTTAACACCCTTTTTCATTCTAATGGACGGCTTTTGGCCAAAAAGTCAGAGACCCAGTCTCCGTCCAGTGCGAGCGATCCTTGTGCAAGATTAGGTAGCCAACCCATATTTTAAATATGTACGTCAAAATACAGTTGACACGTCGTTAACCCACATCGTAAAAAAGTGAAATAAATGAAAACAACAATAGTCTCGGAGAACTTTATAAAAAAACGGGTTCAGTCAAGGTGCATTTACAAAACACAATTACCAATAGTTTTTATGACAATTCTTAATAAAAAAAAAACTTTAAAACTAGTTATATTATTTTATTAAATTGCTAAAACAAAATACAAATATTTAAATCAGACATTCGACAAAAAACTAATTTGAAAAGTTCAAATTTCATAGTGCTAATAATACAGAAATTAGTTGATAATATTATTATAGTTGTTGCTTTATTTCATGCATAAAATTGAAATCAAGCTAATAAACAGCTTTTTTCGTAATTAATATTTAACTGCTTTCGAAAGCGTTTGCTTATGTTAGTTCATATGTACGTGTAGATGACTTTGAATTCAGAAATATAAGATATTTTCAATACACTAAACTTTTTTTTATGTAATACGAACAGCATTTCACATTTCATTAAATGCATATTTATTAATATTTAATGTGTATATATAATTCTATATTTATAGACGCATTTATCTGATATTATCTAGAAGTAAAAGAAAACCAGATTGTCATTATTATTATTATTATGTTTATTGTACTTTGCCAGGTTTAATTGCTTTCCGTGTCTTGTGCAAACATTTTCACACATACATACATACATATGCACTTTTAGATGTAGCAGGCACGCTGCTGCTGAACACTTTAAAGGCATTCAATAAATTGAATAAAAACACAAAATAAACTTTGATCTTTCTTTAAATACTTCAAAAATACTTCACATTAGACTGCGTCCAGCAGGGCAAACGAGTTTAGATTAACTAAAATTACGATGTTTTTCCTCATCGATCGTTAAAAAGGTGTATGGATTTTGAAGTGTCTACCGCAGGTTTTACATTTGCTTGTCAATTTGAAATAAAAAAGTTTATTACACGAAATACATAGGTATTGTATTATATAAATACTCGCAGACTCGGCCATACGTTGCGATGGTTTTCTGCATATTGTCCCATTTTTATTCTAATTAGTATTGAAAATATAGTCGAATCGCGGAAAAATTAACTCGAGAAAAAGCTAAGTTAACCGAACTTTAACGTCTACGTAAGGCTCTAAGAAGTAAACTTTTTAGTTAACTTTTTCAAGCGTGTGAATTTTTGAAACCAACTGATCTTGAGCAAAGCTTGAACAAATGGTTCTTGAATCAAAGACAGCGCAATTGTGCAATAGCCGGTTCAATTTTATAATCAAGAGCTAAGCACATATTCGCCAAATTGCATCCTGGAAAATAATTTAATGCAAGTGATGGATAGCGGAGAGAATCACATTTTTATTGTGTGCGAACGCAGATGGTTCACATAAGTTAAAGCCATTGGTAATTGGAAAGTCTGCAAATCCACGTTGCTTTAAGGGATTTAGAAATCCATTGTAATAGATCAATTCAAACAAGTCGTGGATTAATTCACAGTTATTACTTTTTGATTTCATTTTCAATTTATAATTAAATACTCTGGTTAAAAACTCTCGTAGGTTTGAAAATTTCCCGCCAAAAATAATTTACTACCAAAGGCATTGTTGCTTATTGACAACTGCACAGCACATAAGCCAATTGAGAACTTACAGTCTGATGATGGAAGCATCATAGCAATGCTTTTACCACCTAATACAACATCGGTTGTACAGCCCATTAATCAAAACCCAATAAGATTGGTCAAGTTAGGCTACAGAACTAAATTGTTATGTAACATACAATTCGTGCTGTCATTTTGATCCTTAAATCAGTGTGGGATGAATTGCTACAATTTGCTTATATAAGCCCGTCTAGTAAGATACAAAATTGGGGTGATAATCAATACGATAGTGCGGACGACATTCCGTTGTCTAAATTGATTAAATCAATTTGTTTTTACGAAAATACACTTCGATAAGTTAAATTTTTGATATCGAAGGTGGGTGATGTTGACGTCAGCTTTGATGATATTGAAAATCGGAGCCGGGATCAAATTACGAATGATGACGAAGATTCAAAAGTGTAATAGTAAGAATCGATTACCGAGCAAGGTATTCCACAACCAAAAGTGAGTTTCTCGGAAGCAGTTAAAAGCTTCAATACCTTGATAAAGTGTAATAAGGATACAAATCAAGTGATAGAACTTGTCAAACTAATTTTTGTCAATATGCAACTGATCCCTTTCCCCATAAAGAAAGTATTATTTATATTTTGAACAAATCGAACTTGGTTTCAGTTCTCTGGTCCATTCCCAAGAAACAAAGATAGGCATATCATAAAATTTAACTAAAACGAACTTTGAATGTGTATTTTTTTTAAATAGTAGATCGATCCACTTTCCTTAAAAAAATGAATTTCAAGTAAAAAGAACTACAAATGATTTTTTCAAATAGGTGGGTCGCTAGTTTACTTCTCGGGTGGAAGAGTAGTATTCCTGCTAATCTAAGCAAAAAGCTCCCGATGTATGTACCGAATTTCAAAATCGAGCTATAAATAAGATCTTCTCAAATAAGTCAATCAATGGTCCGCTTCTTCTTTTTTTTGTACAAACCTTTCCAGGAACCATACAAACAGTCTGACAATTTCAAGTCAGTCGATCGGTAACTTTTCGAGATATGCGGATCTTTAGAAACAAACGCAAGATTTTTAGATATTATATTAGGCGTAGTAAAAATAAATCCATTATTTTCCCGATCAAGTTCCGCTAGATGGCCTTAGAAAGTGACATTTCGTACTAAAAAGGATTTTCGGTCAGTTTTGTGATTTATTGATTCAGTTTTATTTGAGCGTGTGTGAAAGATAAACACTCGCAAAGAAAAAATACGATATACTAGGTAAAGTAAAAAGTTCGTTCGGTTTTTATCTAAGAGATGGCGTTATTGTCCATAGTACTTGTGTTACGTGTCGCAGCTAAAAGTTTATCTTTGACAGTTTTTCGACTGATTGACTCAGTACCGTCACATGAGCACTTATGTAATTGCTGAGGAACTAAAGATAAGCCAGAAAACCGTTTGGAACCATTTGCATAACCTCGGATTCAAAAAGAAGCTCGATGTTTGGGTGCCACACGAACTAACGCAAAAAAACATGACGGACCGAATTTCCATCTGCGAATCGCTGCTGAATCGCAACAAAATCGACCCATTTCTGAAGCGTTTGGTGACTGGCGATGAAAAGTGGATCACTTACGACAACGTCAAGCGAGATCGGTCGTGATCGAAACGCGGTGAGCCGGCGGAAACGGTGGCCAAGCCAGGATTGACGGCCAGGAAAGTTTTGCTGTGTGTTTGGTGGGATTGGCAAGGAATCATCTACTACGAACTGCTACCCTATGACCAAACGCTCAATTCGGTCCATCAGGACAACGCCAGGCCACACACGTCTTTGGTGACGCGCCAGAAGCTCCAGGAGCTCGGATGGGAGGTCCTAATGCACCCACCTTATAGTCCGGACCTGGCACCATGTGATTACCATCTTTTCCTGTCCATGGCGAACACGCTTAATGGTGAAAAGTTGGCCTCAAGAGAGGCCTGTGAAAATTGGCTCTCCCAGGCTTTTGCCAATAGGGACACAGCCTTCTACGAGAGGGGTATAATGACATCTCGTTGGCAACAAGTTTACGAACAAAACGGCGTATATTTGACTTAAATCGGACAAATGTACACAAAGTTATCATATTTCGAAAAATCAATAAAAAAAACCCGAACGAACTTTTTACTTGACCTAATATTTTACAGTTTTTCTTCGCTAAGGGCGAAAACGCAAGCCAGGCTGAAAATGTGAATAGCGTTTATGCTCCTGATATCGTAACAGCCAATCACGCGCGATTTTGGTTTCGTCGATGCCTTTCCGGTAATTTCGATGTCAAAGATGCTTCACGAAGTGGAAGGCCAATTGTCGAAAATGTCTACAAAATCATGGGCATTGTCGAGTCCGACCGGTGGATTTTTATTAGAAGCTTTCACTTCATGTCGTACCTGCAATGACGTGTATAAAAATCTAATAATCAAGCGACAACGATAGAGAAAAAACAAAACGCACGCCATAAAATCAAAGGTGATAATTAGCAATTAAAAAATCTCATTTATGCATACACAATATACAAACTTTTCTCCCTTTTTCTTTTCAAACTTTTTTTATATTTTATATAAGCACGATAAACGAGATATATTTAAGATAAATATACAGCAATCAATATTTTTGAGCAGAAATTTCATTAAATACTTTTAGCATATTCGCAATGAAAATTAATACATAAATTATTATTTTCAACTAATTTCCGGAACTCTTCTTGTTGAGTTCGCATTCTCCAGATGACTCATCAATTTAGGTGCAAGAGTTTGCATTATAGGTGTTCGTTTTGGCGATAATATGATGATATACCGTACAGAATTAACCGAGACATGGATATTGAATTTGTTCGGCAATGATTGGAACCAATCGTTATGCCTTAGCAAAAGCAAACAAGATCTTTTTGGCATTCAAATGTTAATGTAGATTGAAGATAAAAGGGCGATTTTGATTTTTTATGTCGCTTGTAAAACAATCATTCTACGCAGAAGCGTTGTTAATAACACGAAAAAGATAAGTTTAGCAGAAATTGATTCTACTAGTTGAGTTGGCGGCCGCGATAGCCCAGTGGTTAGCATTGCATACTGACATTCGGAAGGCTCGGGTTCATATGCCAGCAACATCGAAAAGTTATGGAAAATTAATTTAAATAAAATATTAAAAAACCATCAGCCGTTCGGAGGCGGCTTAGTAAAAACTGTAGGTCCCTCCATTTGTTGGAAAAACATCAAGACGCAAAACCACAAATTGGAGGAGGAGCTCGGCCGAAAATCGCTTCAGCGGTTACAAAGTGTATAGTTGAGTATGCATTTTAGATAAAAAAAAGGATATAGAACAAGGTTTGAAAGACCAACTACTTTTTAGTCTCCTTGTAATCAACAAAGAAAAGTGTGTTTGTACCAGAGGAGAAGAGATGACCTATCAAAATTTATACCGATATGATCAAAATGACGAACTTAGTCTGTCATGTCCGCCATGTCTGTAAGTTTATCTGACTATGTGTCTGGCTACCCGTCCGTCTGTTTGAACTAGTATCTGGATTTTTGAAATATTTCAATGAAGCTTAGTATGCGGGTGTATTTATATAACGTATAGATCATTTGTCGGAACCAGCCAGATCAGAAAACTATATCAAATACCTCCCATACAATCGATTTGTTCAGGTACGTGATTTCAGGTTAAAAATTCGCCAAAAAAGCATCGGCCGGGCTCCTTCACCAATTTGTAGTGTGGTTTTTCCAATAAATGAAGAGACCTACAGTTTATACCAAGCCGCCTCCGAATGGCAAAAAGCGTCAAATTCGGTATTCTCCACTCGTTTATTCCATTAAATGTAGACACCGAAATTCATCGAAATCGGAAGATTATTTCATCGATTTCTCAGATATGACATTTTGGTTCAAATTGTCTAAAATAAACATGCAATGCTATAAATTTGATATACCCATAAAAGATAAAAAAAAACCGAAGTAGTTATTTTTTGTTGGTACTTCTTTTGTGAGTGTTATTTTTAGCAAAATCAAATAAACGTAATTTAAACCACAACACACATACATACATACATATGTATGTACATATTTTCAAAATCTGTAACCAAACTTTATTGTAAACAACTGAACCGTTGCCAATTAAAAAGCCCTTTGACAGTTTGTAAATATTTACAAAAATTTTATGTTTATGTTCAATTTCATACAGCTATAATTCCATTTATGTATGTATGTATGTATGTGTATATATAACATTCTAAATCAACTTTAATAGACTAAATAATGAGTAAATTAAAACCGATGCTTACGGTCACATGTGTACTTAGAGCATCATATTATGCATGTTATCTGCATAAATACATATGGTACATATGTATGAACAATATTAACGATATTTCAAAATGAGCTAAAACCGATATTAAAAAGTTTTATTTTGCATATATAAAAATATGCATACGTACGTAAATATATGTGTACAAATTTATATATAATATTATATATACATATGTAGGTACATGTAGATCTGTATTTTCCGGTTATACTATCATGAATCTGTACACAAATGTGGAGATTTTCAAATTTAATGAAGCAGAAAATACAACAATTCGAATTGATGGCGTCCAATTGGCCCGTGAAGCAAACAATTGAGGTCACATCAAGGGTAACACTAAGTGACTTCGACCAACACAATGTTGACATACATAGTATGTACATATTTAGGAAATATATTTTTGAGGTCATCAGAGAAGACTTTTTTGCATTTATCGAATATTTGCAATTTGCAAGAGGGTAAAAATATGTGCCAGAGAGTGAGGAATGCAATGAGAGTGTATTGATTGCAAATAATTGATTAATGATTGCCTTCTCCGTACATATATGTATAATTTCAACTTATTCAATTAGTATTGTATTTTAACAAAAAAAAAGAATCACAGATAATTAAAACTGTTACTACTGTTGAGCGCAAACTTGTTCATCATTCATTGAAATACTGTATGTTGGAGCGAACGACTCTGTAATGTAGCACAGTCAATGGGTTTTTTTTATAACTAAAGTAGTTAACAAATTTTCAATTTCACATTCTGCAGATATGTATGTATGTTATAGTCAAAATGCGATATGCAGTCTCTTCCCGAATAACTGATTAAGCCTTTCGGCAAACCGCAAAATTAATTCCAATTTAGGAGTTTGCCAAAAGTTTAGTCGATTCGGACTGCTCTTATTTAATTTTTAAATATTGGATTGTTTTGAAAAATTCCTTTAATTTTTTATATTGACAAATTCTTTTAATTTTTAAATATTGGATTGTTTTGAAAAATTCCTTTGTTTTAAAAGCGAAGTTTTTACAAAAAAATATTGATTTAATTAAAGATAAGAGTTGGTTTCAAATACGAAGTAATCAGAAATATAAAGATATATTTATGAGGTAGAATATGCTAAAGTAGCTGCGAAAACAACGTCCATCCAGTTTCGCTTGTCTTAAACGTTAAGATGTTCAGTGCTTCTGAGATGAAAAAAAAATTGTTTGCGATTATCCGATGCAAAAAAACATATAGTTCTATGTAACAGATGACGAGTTATTCGATGTGATTGAAAGTGATCATTAAAGATGTGATCATGGTGGTAAAGATCTCACAAATAAAGCATTTAAATAAAAAGTATGCAAATGTTACAAAAGTGTGCGTAAACTATCATTTAGATTTATGCCACTCAAGCCACAAGAAAAGGAGTCAGCCTAAAAACGGGCTATTCGTTAAACCATTATTATTTTTTAAAGAGTTTCACGTACGGGGACAAGTCGATCTTATAGATATGCAAAAGTGTCCTAACCGTAAGTTTAAATATATTCTAAACTATCAAGATCATGTGTCAAAATTTTTATTCTACGGACTCTTCTTTTAAAAACAGCACTAGAAGCAGCTCATATTCTTCTTGATATTCTTTTCACTTTGGGTGCGCCTTCTGTGCTTCAATCTGATAATGTAGAACAGTTGAAAATGATCTCGCCCCAACTGAGTGTAATGTCATAATAAATAAATATAATTAATTATAATCATGGCACCATAAATTTGAAATCTTATAAACTGGCTATAAAGCCTAGTATGCTGATAGGAATTAACATGACGAAATAGAAAACTTCATATAAAATAAATATAGTTTAAAAAACTAAAAAAACACGCTTTTAAAGAATATTGTACTAAAAAGTTGAAAATAATTTTGAAAATAAACTTAAGACAATAGTATATAAAAAATACTTGTATAATTAAGAGAAAAGCGGGGGGCGCTCGATATATGGAAATTATGGTACAAAGCGCCCCACGCTTTTCTCTTAATTATACAAGTATTTTTTATATACTATTGTCTTAAGTTTATTTTCAAAATTATTTTCAACTTTTTAGTACAATATTCTTTAAAAGCGTGTTTTTTTAGTTTTTTAAACTATATTTATTTTTAACTTTTTAGTTTAATATTCTTTAAAAGCGTGTTTTTTAGTTTTTTTAAACTATATTTATTTCATTTAATTTTTAGCCAAGACAATTACGTATCGCGCAGTTTGACAGCCAACATAAGGTGAAAAGTATAAATCAAACTGTTTAGGCTGAAAATAAGTCAAACTAAGATTTTATGGTAAAATTATAGTACGCTACGATGTATGCAACGATTCGCATTTCAAATATTTCATATTGGGATCGCGTCACCGCTAAAAAGTTACAAACTGACAGACTGACAGACAGACATACTGACATACTGACAGACAAGTAAAGCTAATATAAAGCGTGTAAAAACGTAAAGTAATTATTGCTTCTCCGAATAACTTTTCATATTATGCTGATGGAAAGTAATGTTAATTTACAGTAGATTCTATGTTAATAGCATAACATTTCTTTGGAACTCATTTTGTTTTGTGTGGATGACGAAATAAATGTATGAACATTTTACGCTGCGAAATTGTGACATTTCGTTATATTAATCAAATGAAAAATATTCAAAAATTGAATTGAATATACACTTCAAGTAGAATACGAAACTAAAATAATGACAATGTTTAAATGAAATATGTATATAAGTAGTATAAAGACTACTACTATTTCCAGGTACCCTGATTGCTACAGGTCCCCCAGCGGTATCTCCAACGCAATTTGGAAAATTCCACTTGCTCTCAAACTCCTTTGCATAGCAAAACTGTCTTCTCCTACGTTTGTACCTCTGACTGTAATTTTTTGCAGAAGCAAATTACCTACAAGAACACACTAAATTTACTTGTTTATGTACTTGATGATAAGAATGTGGTCGGTCTTACTCAATAACTATTGGCAATTTTTCAATAGGAGGAAAAGCATCACGTTGAGTATTTTTTTTTTTTTTGGTAATAAATATGGTTCCAAAATAGCAAACAATTCATAAAATATTTCACTACTCATGTGGAAGTTTTCGAAATACTTGGACGGATTCTGAATGAGATGTTCGAATTGTCTACTATTTGTGTATCAAAATTGAAAATGCAGCTATATTTACCAATTATTCATATTATATTTTGTTTTCTTGAAGCTGATATATGAAATTAGAAATCACGAATATAAAAACAAAACACAGCTGATGAAACATACGTTCCACAACAACAAAATAAATTGAGAAGTAAGACGATGTCCGAACTGGGCATAAGGAAAAAAAATTCTGCACCCTTCGTACAGAAGGACGAAACACGTAGTAAAACACCCTTTTTTCTAGGAATCAAGGATACCAAGAAAAACTACTTTATTTCGTAAATGTGTCCGACGTTCAACTTTCTCTGTAAATGCAAATTTGGTGGCCAACTGTAATAAAAAAAATGTACAAATGTAAAATATCAAATAAACAAAGCAATAAAAAATTCCATAAAGCGTCACCTTGTCCAAATAAACTCTGATATTTTTTAAAATTAAAGTCGTCATAATTCAAAATAAGAATAAAAAAAATTCTTCTTCAGATTTATCACTTGACTATTATAATATTGAAATAATAAATATTACAATTGAAAATTTCGTTTTATTATATATAATATAATCTAGCAAACTACCTAATAATACCTAGGTCTCATTGGCCAAACTCCGATTAAGGGAATTGAGTTTCGGCGTTGGACTGTCGAAATAAGTCTCTCCTGGATTAAACAAAACTTCGTCAGTCAAAGCCAAAAAACGTCGTTTTTTTTGTACTTCGACTTAAAGTTTATGTCAGGCCTGAGGCGTGTCACACCTAGGCGCTTCGATATTTGACTAGGTATAACACATACATATGTATATCATGGATTGAATATTGAAACTTGAAATCGTTAAGCAATTATACATAGTTTGTAATACATATCATGAATGTGAAGTGAAAATTTACCTAAAATCAATTTATTGTACATGTTCTAAGCAAATGTTATAAGCAAATATATAAATCAATTTTGACATACAGATTTCGTGGATTATTTTGTTTCAAAATATATATGAAAAAAACAACGTGTGGCTGCGTCTTCTATTAGGTTATTCACTGAGTAATATCGTTTGATGACAACAGCTGGTCTTATTAAATTTTTCACAACCAAATTTGCACTTAACCGCTTTACCGTTATATTATATATTATATTTTAACAGCTGATAGAGTAAGGATTGTTTGTAAAAGATTTTTTTTTTAATTATTTGGAATAATTATTCCATTTTCGGCATATTTTAATGTTTTACTATCGAAATGGTAAAAATACTGTTGCCATGACATGTATTGAATTGTGTTGAACGTACACGTACGCCAATGTCAAAATTGGTTTAAAATATTTCATTCCGGCAATTTCGAACTTGAGGACCTACCACGGCCTGGAAGTCCTATTGAAGCGGATGTGGATAAAATAAAATCTTTGGTCAAAATGGAGAATACATAATTTAATATGTAAATAAAGAAATCGTTTTTAAATTGCACTAAAAAAATTACGTGTTGAACGACTCAATAGTACATACATACATATGTATGTACAGTGCCGATAATGATTGGTATTATCGTCGCATAATGAAAATATAAAAAATTTTTAGAAAATGATTGACTCCATGACACTATATACGAAAAAATATAAATGGTGCGGCAAAATATATTGGAAATATTACAATTAATTAATATTTTATAGCACGATCATTATTTTTTAATTACGTCACTACATCTCTTCGGCATCGACGCAATAAGATTGTCAATAACTTCCAGGGGAATGTTTAACCAGGCTTGTTTGCGGCTTCACATAATTTGTTTTTGTCTCTGTTTAAACTTTCTATGTATATTCTCCTATTCAATATCTCCTCAATTGGATTGAGATCCGGTGATTGTGCTGACCAATTTAAGGCATTTATCTTTTCAGCTGGGACCCGATTTGCTACTACATTCGAGCTGTGCTTAGAGTCATTGTCGTAGTGAAATTACCATGAAGGTGGCATATTCCATTCGGCATAGGGAAGCATCACGTTTTCAAAAATATCCTTGTACATGAACTCATCACAAACACACCAAACCCGGAAAAACATCCACACACAATAATACTACCTCCGCCATGCTTAACCGTACCTTGACCGTATCTAAAATCTAACCGCTTACTTTTTGGTCGGCGAACTCTTCTTATTCCGTCCGAATATTTTAAATAAAATTTTAATTCGTCGGAAAAAAGAATGGTTCTCCATCCTTCCTTTCACGGTCCAATAGAGATGCTCTCGAGCAAACATTGGATTTTTGGCTGTCCTGTAGCTTTCTAGCCTACCTGCACATGCTCTTCTTTGCACAGTTCGGTTGCTTACTGTTAAATTTAAAGCTTTAAACGATTAACCGTAACGGGCCCAATATGTTTTGTCGTAGTAAATTTTGCATAGTTGCATTTTTCGTAAACTACATATAACATCATGGATTTAAATAAATTAGAAGCTTTTTTTTGCTTTTACAAGATAAATAGTTTCTCTTGATATCTGGGTTTTTTTTTCATATCTATAACTGTAATTTTTAGTGTACAAGATAATTTTACCATTCGTAGATGTAGCAGTCCAATGTGTTTTGTCCGACACTGTTGTATATACATACATATCAATATTCATTGTCAAATCAAATTTTCATTGATACAGTTTTTAACATCTGAACTATTACATAAATTGATTGTGTTGTCGTTGCTCGCTCATAGAATTTGCACATGGAGAAAAATTCGTAATAAATTGAATTGACCATAAAAATAGCAAACTGATAATTGAAATAAATTAAAAAAAAAACTGCATACATACAAACATTTACATTATGTACATACATAAAAGTAAAAAGGAGGAGAGAAAAAAAGAGAGAGTAAAAAATGTCGCAATGTGTTAGACATAAATTTTGGCTTTAAACAAATAAGGAAATGAAAACGCCAGCAGCTGGCGTCGCTGATATGACGACGGCACCAGATAAAATTATATAGCGTGGCGTAACATGACATGAACAACAACAACCACTTTAAGATACAAGTAGATGAAAAGTGTAAAATAGTTTTTCATTCATCTCTTGGTTTTTGTATACTTTTACATTCAATGCGCCAAGTAAACAGTTGCCAATTCGTCTATATACGAGTACATATGTGCATTCACCAAGGTGATGAGAACACCTGCACACATTCTTATACTCGTATACCATATATAAGATGCGTTCCAGAATCAAAAGATACTTTAATAATTCAACTGCAAACATAATTTAAAAAAAAAAAACTGCATCAACTTATTGTTTCGTAATATGCACTATTTTAATTCTGTCTCCGGCATGCCATTATTGGCGTCAATATAATAAGACAGTAGTCCAGCGATTATCCAGATTTTTTCCAGTGCTAAACAATTTCTAAACAAAATACAACGAGGTAAAAAGAATGTGGCAAAATATTGATATATTTCGAATCTGGACTAGCAATATCTCAAGCTATGAAAAACTGTATAAAGTCAGAGCGTGGTGGAAAATTACTTACAGAGCCCAAAAAATTATAATATTTTCAAGCCAGTCGGAAGAAAATTAGCAGTGAAAAATTATCAGATTACGCTCGAGCTTTATCAGATCTTGCGCTAACTTGGCCGCAGCTGTGGAGGATAGAGTGTCAAAAGCAAGAATTTAGAGTACTTTGTCCCGCGGCAAGCATTTTAATTGATCAAAATTGATGAAAGATTGTTAGGGCACAAGCAAGCCCATTCCCAATTTTACCCAGTGGGGTAGAGATTCAAGAATTTTCACGCGGTAAGGGTAAGGGATGCCTGTCGTTAGAGGTAACGAAAATCCAAAAAGTTCACGCGATAGTCAGGTCTTCATACCTGAACGACTCGGATTTTTATCTGGCCAAGCACTGTCACTCCCGCAGCATTCATCAAAAAATACTTTGAGGAACATTTTTGTGGCTACAACAACAACAATTTACAGAAGAACAGATATACACTAATTGAGACAAAGTAAGTCATTGCCTTCGAAGCTAAAGTTCATCTCTATGACTCTATTTGTGTTAAAGGTTATCTTCTCGGGAGAAAAAAATGGTATCTTGTTGGCCCAAATGGTTTTCAGTTCTATAACGGACCGCTTGAAGGCAGCACTCATCCAGAAGAGGCCGTCATTGATCAACAGAGGCCGAATTGTGTTCCATCAGGACAACGCCAGGCCAAACACGTCTTTTTTGACGCGCCAGAAGCTCCAGAAGCTCGGATGGGAGGTCCTAATGCACCCACCATATAGTCCGGTCCGTGGCGAACGCGCTTAATGGTGAGAAGTTGGCCTCAAGAGAGGCCTGTGAAAATTGACTCTTCCAGGTTTTTGCCAATAGGGACGCAGCCTTCTACTAGAGGGATATAATGAAGTTGGCATCTAGTTAGCAACAAGTTAACGAACAAAACGGCGCATATTTGACTTATATCGGACAAATATACACAAAGTTATCATACCCGAAGAATTTAAGTTTTCTTAATGCCAAAACTTCAAGTTTTCAACCCAAAAAATTGTATCATTAAATTTATAAAATTGGACGGTTGGTTTGTTTTAATTTTTCAGAAAATATTAATATAAATCACTCATACATTTTTTTCAAATTTTTGTCCACAATAGTCCACTGCACACTTTTTCACCGCTTCCCAAAAACTATTTAACAGACAAAAAAAAAAAATATGTGAAAAACAGTTTCAACTATATAAAATTTTTAAAAATACTGCCTTCCTTTAGAAACTTGATAATTTTAACCGTTTTTGACATTATTTACTCATGCCATTCGCCTTGCATGACACCAAAAGTTAAGAGTTTTTGTTAAAAAATAATATTTATTTTTCTAATTTAATATTTTTTGTAAATTAAAATAGTTTTATTCGACATAAAACAATTCAGTTCGTTTTAATTATGATTGTTAAAAAAAAATTAATGCAAGGCTGTTTTCGTCAAAATGTTACGTTGTTTTAGAGATAAAATTATTCAAATTTATTTTAAGTTTTTCGGCAACCCACAAAATTGAACCAACTTTGTCATTAAACATATGATTTCGGTGTTGTCGTAACCTTCTATCCTATCAACCTTGTTTTATTAGTTGAAATAGAAGAGACACTCATATAAATTAAAAAAAAAAGAATTGCTTCGACTGTTTCAGATGTATCGCACGGCCCCTTCATCACCGACACCGTTTCAGGAGTTCAGACTGCAACCACTTAAAAAAAAACTCATCACGACATTACATTGGAAAATACAAATACTTTTTTATACTAAAAATTGTTTTTGAAGCTTAAATATAGTACGTTATTGTCTGAGAATTTCGTTTACCGCAATAATTTCCTTCCCTTTCAAAAAAGTTGCTGAGAAAACGCTTTTTCTTTTGGGTTCTAAAGGAGACTACTTACTGCCTTAATTTACATTAAAGTTTCTGGGCGAATCGACAAACGGTTGTATACAACAGACGTCTGTCGAACCTGTCCAACTTTAAGAGTTGGTTTGACTAAATAAACACATATGTACGAGTACATATGTTGAATGAATCAAATGTTTTAAATTCGTCATCGCTGAACATCGAAACTAGTCGATTACACTTATTGACTGAAACTAACGATGACGGTGATCTGTGAAATTAGCGGAATATGCGCAGCATAACAACCAATAAAACATTTATGTGTAGTTACATACAAAATCGCTTCATTTGCAAGTCTGGCGCAAAATCAGCTGATAAATAGCTGTCAATACCCAGTCATCAGTCGAAACCTAATGGCCAATCACGTAATGCCAACAAATCATTGGGTATGCGCAATCCTCTCTTAACAGAGGAAGTGTATCTAAACAGTTTAGGTTTATATGTATGTATATAAGTTTTTAATTTTCTGACTAATTTACATAATTCTTACAGGGGAGATAATAAAGAGATTAATGACAATAAATTTTGTGAATTTTAGAAACTTAATTTATACATTTACATCAGAGCGTCCGTTATTTACTAAGTTTATTGAGCATTCTCCCCACCGGCGTCACCGTGGGTAAACGTTTGCGTCCGCTCCCGCGTTTTTGCTGGCACGCGCGACTCTGCAAGTCAAGCCGATCCCATAATTCCCTTCAATCATGGGAATACAAAGAAACGTTGTTCGCAACGTACAAGACAATTGCCGACCGATCATAAATTACGCCGGGGACTACCTGGACGCAGATGGAGAAGTTACAAGCTTGTCTGAACACCGCCTTTAGGACCGTGGCTACTATCACCGTAGCATTACTTGCACAAGGAAATTTCTATGATATGACCAATTTCTGCTGAGATGCTACCGCCAGGAGCACAAGAAAAGACATTTTCTTGAGACTAAATCTCAACCTATGTATATCAGGAAGGGAGTTCTACACTAAAGTTACTGTACTCAGTACCATAGATAAGAATCGCTGTGCGCTTTAAACGACATTCACGAGTGTCCGTCAACACCTTCACGAAATCTCATCCAGATAAAAAGATCGAGCTCGAAAGACCAATTAAGTCTAGATATTTTAGTCAGCTTCATACATATCCAAACTTGCCGCCGATATATCAAACTTGTGTTCTATATGCAATGAGACCAAACACGACACCTACCCCTTAAACCTATTCAACAAACCCCGCTTTACCTCTGTTCCGAACCCGTCGAAAGAGTTCTGATCTGGATGACTTATAGCCTATTTCCACCGGACGTTAAATGCATTTTAGCTTAAGTGCATTTAAACATCGCATTTAAATGCTAAATTCCCATGTGTTTTTGGTGTTGTATAAAAGTGTGTTAACTCACTTTCGGTAATTTAACAGAAAATGTTATGTTAACAGTCGATGCTGTCACTACTAATGTAAACATTTCGGACGTTTCGGTATATTTCTTCCCAGAGTCGTGTATTTTCGGATTTAATAAGGGGCCAGACTTTTATTTTGCATGCTGAAATTTTTTATGCAAAAGTTACTTTTTTGCATTAATATTGACATAAAAATATATATTAAGTAATCGGCGAAGATAATGCTTCTCCTCTTTAAAAAATAAAATAAAATAAAAAACAAACAAAAAGCAATTGTGGAATAGAAAACGATCCCTCAACATAAAAATATACGCGACTCTGGCAACTATCAGCTGATTGCGCAAAACAAATAATTATGTATGTATATGTAATTGGCGCAAAACAAATATTTATGTATATATAATGTGCGCTTTGTAACCGGTTAAGGGATTTTTCGGCAGAGCTACTCCTCGAATTGTGGTTTTCTAGAAAAACACACTTAATTACTTAAAAAAATAAACTAAACTAAAAATGGAAACAAAACGACGCAAGTGGAATCTTACGGAGGAGCAAAGTTTCCTGGATTGCTGGGAAGGAAGAGCTCAGGAATTGAGAGGTAGCCAAAAAACTCTGATGTATACAAAGAAATGGCATTGTTGGCAAAGTTGTAAGCATGCAAAAAAGCATTTTCCTTTCAGCAACGTCTGTCCGTGCAGCAATAATCTGCACTTGCAAATCATTATATTGTATAAATAGCAAAATAAAATAATAAATAATAAATTTTGCAAACTGCAAATGTAAACAAAAATCAGCTGTTTGAGTTAACTCACTTTCGGTGGAAACGTTTGACATTTCATTCACTTAACAGAGACCTTAAATACATTTAAGTGCTTGGTGGAAATAGGCTATTAGACTAGTCTAATGGTCAATTAAACCTACTAAAGAAATCATCAACAAAGCTTTTCTCTATGTACAACTCTGTTTATTTCATGGACCTTCTATTACATCACCTTCATCATAAGTCCCGCTATGCTTGAAAACAAACGCAATAGATAGCCGTTACAACAATAACAACACCAACGCAAAGGAAGCTCGTTAGTTTACACAATTACATATGTGCGGAATAATTTGCCCTTTCGTACATTTCGCTTGCATATCTTTTGAGGTGCAGTAATATTTTTCCCTTTTGTTACGTTTCTCTTCTGCGCTTTGCGCGTGAAATTGCATTAAACACATGTTTAAGTATGGAAATACGGTAATAGAAATACAGAGGTACATACATATGTATGTATGTATGTATGTGAGTCATACATATGTATGTATGTTAAGTAGCAAATCCTTGATGCAATTAATTATGAGTGTTGTTATGTACACGTATGTATGTACGTACGAGTATATGTAAGTATTTTTTCATTTAGTATTTTCGTATGTATTTTGTCGAAAACAAGTTCTAACCATATTAAACTATTTAAGAAAAGCATATTGCGCACTAAAATAATATTTTCAAAAAATATGTATTACTTATTTTCATTAATTTGAAGAAAATTCCAGGTAAATACATACTGTAATTGTAGGTACATACATACTAAAGCTCCAGATTTTGTTCGAAAATTTTCGAGCTGCTCGAGCAATTGAGCCACGAGTGTGTGAGCACTGTCAAAATTTCTTCAGTATTCCAATGAGTTCTACACTTTGCATAAATAAAATTAAAACTATAGAAAGCAGTTCTAGGAAGTCAAATTTTTTATTTAAAATGCTCAAAAATACTCGAAAAAGCTCGAATTGCTCGAGCTCAAGCTCGAATGAACGAATGTGCCAATACTCTTTGCTCAAATGCTCGAACAGCTCGTAAATGTTCGAACAAAATTTTGAGCTCTAGCACATACATATGTATGTATTTGGTTGCCACAAAAGAAAACAGCGATTTTCCAGACGGTGTTGAGAATTTTTTTGAACAGCTTGTGAGTATTTAATTGTATTTTTTCTTATGACAGTTATACTCGTAGCTGTTACTTTTAGCTTGCTTTTGAAAAAAAAAATTAAGCGTAATTTTGTTTTTTTTTTGTTTGTTTGGCATCAATTTTAATATGGAGCCCACTTATTTTACTTTACGATTTCCTTAAAGGAAAAAATGCTGGAATGGTTGCTTAAATGTTGCATGATTTGTGTAGTGATAAGGCTTTAAAGCTTATTGAAGCTGAACCTCCACCTAGCCACATCAGAAAGGGAGTACTTGATATGAAGAGCACGAGAGACCCGCGTGACTCTGGCACAACTTAGGTCTGGATATTGCAGCAGGTTACACTCGTACTTATTCAGACTCGACCCCAGCATACCCAACGAATTCCTTGCATATGGAGAGTACTCGCACGACACTTATCACCTCTTCACATGCCCCCTTAATCCAACCCATCTAACCCCCCACTCCCTTTGGTCCAATCCCCTCGAAACAGCACGTTTCCTGGACCACTCTTTAGATGACCTCGGCGACTTAGATTGATTAAGCCTGTTCTAAGCGGGGTTAGCAAACCGCTACTGCAACAACAACAACATGACTATATCAAGGCTTTAATCGAATCGGATCGTAATGATAATATGCATCTTAAACGCAATGAATATGATCCGTTTGGAAGCAAACCATAACTGTAGATGAAAAATGGATTGTCTACAATAACATCATTGAAGCACAAACCAGTTCAAACGATGAAAGGAGGATGAAAGGAGGATGAAAGGAGAAAAGCAGTGGAATGAAAAAGTTTATGAGTTTGTTGTGCAATTTAACACAGCTAGACTATTTTTTGTTATAATACGCAACTATGATTTACGACTTGGAACAGAATATTTGGCTCGCTATTGCTGACATACGATCCCAATTGCTGCGACAGAAGTCGAAAATTGAACTTCCCACCTGAAGAGTATTCGAGTCAGCGGCAGTTACTTGCCCTAAATCAATTTAAAACATAATGCCAAACACTTATCTTTATAATAAAGCGAAATTCTTTTCATGTGTATAAAAAAACTATTCTTTATTTAAAATCAGCCATTCCGCAGTTTTCTGCGTAAACTTAACTTATTTGTGACAGAAAATTTCAAAAAGCTGAGCATTTCAATAATTTGAGATGCTTTTTTTGCACCATTGTTACCTGTTATTTACCAAATTAACCACTACCAAAGAGCTGCAGCGGGCTTTTAAGCTACGAAAGTATGTGCATACATATTTGTTTGTCGCTTGTTCGAATATCTATATAGACACAGTCCAGTTACAGGATAAAAAATTTTACATTTAATTGCGCTTTTAAATAGAAAGCAACATTTAATCAAGTTTTTACTGCAAGCCCATACGTATGTTTAGTAAGTCATTTTTTTGACCAACTAAAAAGAATGAACAACAAAAAAAAGCAACGCCGAGAACAAAACTCTAGGTAACGGCGATGTTGACGCCGGCAGAGCCTCACCAACCACGTAAGTATTGAAGTGAGTAACTGAAGGCAGAGCAGCTATCAGCGCGGTTTTTGTTTTTTCATTTTTTGAGAGTACAAAAATCGATTTGTCACAATTTTCTCGCCGATAGGACAGTGAATATAATTTTGATTTTTCTAATATTCAATTTATGCAAAAAAGTCTTATAAAATTCACAAATAATTATATGTTTATTCCGAAAAAATAAGGGACCACTACCGGTAGTTGACACATTAAAAGTAGAAGCATTGTCATCGGCGCCACAGTTTTCTGTTTTAGAGACCATCCTGTTATAGCCAAAATATTAGTAAGCGAAAAGGCATTTTCATTACTTAATTTTTTAACTCTCAGAATTTTATAAACTAGCGTAGAATGGAATCATAAAATACATATACATATATACATTTGACTCATAATAAGAAGTTGTTTATTTCTAAAGAGCGAACCAGTACTTACAACTCTTTGATCAGCATTTTCGTGGGATTTTTGTCGTTGTCCTATCTCTTGTTGTAGCAACTACTTTACTGGTAAAATCAATCCAATTATTTCAGGTATTATTTAACACTTAAGAATTAATATTCTTCAACACACGTAGTAATACTGTTCCTTTTATTAGTTTTGGTTTGTGTTTCTAAAACCGTATTCCGAAAAACGTGCGGGGGATCACAGCGGCTGCCGTTCGAGAGTATGAATTTATTGCAAAGCGATGTAGTTGACAAAAGGCGTTGCAGTCAGCGTAGACTTTGGCATTGACGCTAGCAGAACGCAAAGAAAATTCTCACAAAATCAAAGATATCACGAATTTTCTAATTTCTTTATGTTCTCTGCTTCGGTTTTAGAGTTTTCACTTTTATCCGCTGCAAACACTGATTTTTTATTAATATGATAATTCACAATTTTACTAAACAACCCCTTTAGGGCAAATTATATTTGTTTAATTTCTCTAGGCCACGCGTGCAATTTTGCTGTCAATATATGCAATTTTCTAATATTTTTCGACCAATAAACGCACTAGGAGCCAAACGTCAGGTAAAACCGAGAGTATTAGCAAAGATGAATTTCAATTTTCACTTCTCTCCACCTTCGCTTGCGCTGGACAGTTTAAAAAGACTTTACAGCGCTGCTTACGAATGATAGGTTGGATGACACGTGAACCAGTGTTGTATGAGAAAGTATCGACTATTCGCGATGGTAGAAATACGTATCACTCTTAATAAATTAAATGAAATATGTTTGAAAATCACTTTTTAAAGCTTAGATCATATAAAAATCAATAAAATTTTACAAGATGGGTAGTTAAACTCTAGAGGGCAATATGACAATTGAATTTTTCAAATTGGAAGAGGCAAATCTACAGGGTTGATATCTTTTTTTCGGTAAAAAGCCGGAATATTTAACAAACCTATTATTCATTTCATTTCAACTCATTTGCCGATGGGAATGTGTGAAGAGTACCGCACTGTGGCGGGAATATGTCAAAAAAAGTAATCGCGAAGTTAGCTGTGCTTTAACAGCTGATTGTCTGTGTTGTATAATTTTTCATCAAATTAAAATTTAAAAAAATTGTATGTTAAAATATAATATGTTGTACCACACATATGCATATTATTCCACTCTCCATTATCGTCAAATAGCTCCTGTATCGATCATTAAAATATTTCGCTTAGGACGAATATCTGATAAAAAAATGAATCTGCCAGATCTTAAACCACACTGTTAATGCTGATGATTGAACTTAAATCTCTTACAATATGCAAATGTATCAGATGGAGTTAGAGTATCGTAATCAGAAGCTCAGCGAGACACTGCAAGAGTTTTCTTGGAAGACGCATGCGAATCCAAGGCAATATTTGCTGAAACTGTCTTGTGCGCTCAGACACAGGAAACGGCCGAGATTCTTAAAGCGCGAAAGTTCATTGAGATAAAAACTTGTACTGGTGCAACAGTCCGAAAGATCAGGGCCAGGAAGTAATACAACTGTAGAAAACCAGGACACTTAGCCCGTGACTATAAGATGAGCTCCACCAGACAGGAAAGTGTGCATGGTGATGTCTTTCTCCTGTGCTTCGATCTTTCCCACTGTAAACAATCCTTCCAAACACTGCCAATCACCGAATACCCATTTACTTTATCGTAGACAGCCTTAAAATACCCAACCAACAGTTCAGGAACCGCTCCATCTCTCTGACCTCTGACTACTCTCATTTAAGACCTAGTATACCAGCTATATCGCTGTTTATGTTGTTGTTGCTGTTGTAACCGCAAAAATAGTCTACAAAGTAGTTTTTAAGGAATGTTGCGGGAGTGGCAGTCTTTCGCCGGATAAATATCCGGGTCGTTCCGGTATAAAGACTCGACTGCAGCGGGAACTATTGGTTTTTAGTCGCCTCTTACCATCAGCGAAGAGAGCAAAATGGTGTATTACTCGACCATTGGCTTTTGTACAGGTTTTGGGATTATAACACTTGGGAGAACTGGTTGTCTTACACGTTTTGTATAGCACTGAATATTGGACGTTTTTAGTTCGTCATGTTTGTCGTAGGGTAAATTTGTTTTCATAATTTTTCTACGATGGATTCAAGAATAGGACTGATTTTCGGCCTGATTATTAAGATTATCTCGAGGATAATTGGAATTGACGGTAGAGTTCCCTTCTTGGAAATGGAATAAAACATAAGTGACCAATGCTCAGGCATGCTCTCACCCGACCATGTTTTGAAAAGAAGTCCAGTCATGCAATATTTGCTCCCGCGTCTATTGCATAAAAAATAAAATTCTGTACAGAAGTCTATACGATCAAGAAAGGTTTTCGACTGCCAATCCTATGGAAGTAATCAGAAAGAATTATTATGCATATGGTGCAAGAGCTCATAACTTTCGGTCTCTGGACCAAATTTTTTTTGAGTAGTTCACAAACAACCGTTTGGTATCCTAGGGGGAATCCATTTTGAGTTTCGGGACGCATCACGTAAACCCATAACTCCAATGAAAAGAACTTACATTCTTTGTGCACCACACTTTGAAACCAATGTTTAACTTGCATATACTTAAATGCTTAGATGTTTGGCATTTCATTATAGCTACTAGTATATAAATATGTTCATGCTAGCTAGCGTTAATCTTTTGGAAATGGTTCTCGCCGGTTTTGTTTATTATTCTTATTACTATGTTTATGTTGGTGTTGTTGTAGCGGTTTGCCGACCCCGCTTAGCAGCAAGCAAAATCAGTTTCGACGGGAACCCCTGCGGGTTAGGGGTTCACTATTTACTGGAAGAGTTCGGGAAAGTGTTGACGAACTCTCGGTGAATGGCGTTTGATGCGTGTATGTAAGCCGTCCTGTCCAGCTGTTGTTGTAGGTGGTGCTAAATGTAGTCCTTTAGGTCAAATACTACCTTTCAGATGTGCCTGAGAGACGGTTCAGCATCTAGTAAATGTCTGTTGAAATGTTCCCTATGCACAAGGTTTCCAATCACGGTCTTGAGGGCTGTGTTTTGGCAAGATTGAAACTTCTTCATCTGCGTAATCAGTGTAACCCCTTTCCGGTGGAGGAGGGAGTAGGGAAAAGACAACATCTTTCTAAGTTGAGATGTCTGACCTCGAAATTTTATCAATTATTGAGGACCAATCCACCTCTTCAGTCCTGGTGGTTTTGACGATTATTTAATGTCTGATAGTAGAACTGAATGGTTGCCCATGTCAGAACCTTTTGACAGATCCAGTGCTACTAGTACAGTTCGGGGGCAGGGCCGTTTTTAGTTGAGGCCATTGACTACCTGAGTGTTTATGATATTAAGTACAGTTGTGGTATTGTTAACTTTATGAAAACCATTCTGTTATGCTGTTGGACTCAGATCTAGTGTGATGGTCGGAAGCAGTAAGACCTTAAGAGTCTTCGCTACCTAGTCTATGAAATATTTGAACGAAATTTCAGACGAAATGATACTTTAGGTTGAAAATCCCTGACTCATCTGAGCAAAAATCCGAATTTACTCTAAGCAATATTTTTTAGAGCTGTAGATCTTCTTTATTGGCGTTGGCACCACTTACGCGATTATAGCCGAATCAATTATAGCGCGCCATTCATCTCTTCTTCTCGCTTTTTGGCGCCAGTTGGAAATACCAAGTGAGGCCAGGTCGTTCTCGACCTGATCCTTCCAACGGAGTGGAGGTCTTCCTCTTCTTCCACGAGGGGGTACTGCATCGAATATTTTCAAAGCTGAAGTGCTTTCATCCATTCGGACGACATGACCTAGCCAGCGTAGCCGCTGTCTCTTCATTCGCTGAACTACGTCAATGTCATCGGATAGCTCGTACAGTTCATCGTTCCATCGTCTGCGGTATTCACTGTTGCCAATGCGCAAAGGACCATAAATCGTTCGCAAAACTTTTCTCTCGATACTAAACTAAAAAAAAACTAAAACTGAACAGTGAAGCCTCCCAAAAACACGAAAAAAGAGGGTAATACAGTGCTGAATGCGAGACGAGCTAAAAAAAGTTTTCGAGCTGCCAATTATTCGACTATCAGAGAAAACGGGTTCGTTTCGAATGGAAGCCGATTGTGCTTTTTAAACTAATAGTAAATCGCTTTATAGGCGCATACGTGTTTATGTTAAATAATATATTCTTAATAAATATACATATAGCACATATTATTTTATACTTTCTGCAGATTTATATTTTATTTATTTTAATTATGATCTTTCATTCGTGACTTTGCTCGCACCAAGAGTGCTGAATGAAATACTAATTACAATTACACATTTATAAATAAGTTTCTTCCTACCTAATTGCAATTATCTTCAACTTCGGCATTAAACATCGTAAACGTATCGGTGTACTCGATTACATCATCAAATATATTGGTTTGGATTGAATGCTATCACTGAACAATGACATTAATTTCAATTTGTGTATAAGTAGAATGTATGTATATATATATTCGTAATCTACATATATCAGTACGCACTATGCACTTTTGGATATGAATGAGAGTGAATTTTTGTATTATTTTATGAGTTGAGAGTTAATAAACTTAACGTATGTGTGTTGGCATTCCGACTGTGAAAAGGAATTTACGTCTTTTCATGCAAATATTTTATTTCTTTTGACACGAAATAAAATTTTGCAACACATGCTTTTAACTTTTTATTATTATTGGAATGGCAATGCGATAAACATTCAAGCGTGTTATGAAATTCATCTGAAATTAATTCTCTTAAATTGTGTACGTTTTGACGTAAACTCAACATTACTGTTTAATTTTGATGATTTTTATAACATGCTTGTATGTATATTGGATGCGTACATAATATAAGTATGCAAATGTACATATAAGTGTTCGCTTTTTTCTGTTTAATAAGTAAATAACATTATGTAACATATATTATAAGCTTTCTTCAGCTACAATGACAACAATTTTATATTACGTTATGCAAATAATATGAAAATTAAAAAAATTTCATAAAAATACCTTGCTATGCACATATGAATGTATGTATCTTAAGCATATACGTATTTAAATATGTATGTACAAAAAAAAAATTAAAACTAAGAAAACAAGTAATAAAGTCGTGGGGTATGTACTTAGTTTTAGGTTATTTCAATGAACATAAGCTTAACAAGGGATCACTTAAAAGCAACGCATCATATTAAGCAAGTATACCGTTATTACATAATAGACAAAAGTATACAGAAAATGCGAAGAGCTTAAATAATTCTGCTTTCTGCTGTCGCTCTGCTTTCCGGGTTGCCAACGAAATTGCTGTTTCGAAAATTCACTGCATTTTCTGATGGTTTCGACTATTATTGTAATGATAATGATTTCCTCTGTAATTATGCTCATGTTAGCACCATGAAAAGAAGGGACTCTTATTTTGAAAGCGCTGCGTAAACGAAAAGAACCGACTATTTTGACCACGTGATCTGAAAAAAAGATTTGTATGTGTAAGTCCAAATAGGCATATACTTTTTCACTCAAACTTAAAGAGATATACAAGCAAACTCTAAAACTATTTATGTTTCACCATCTATAGGAGAAAAACCGTATGTTATTTTTCACACGATATTCCATTTTACTGCACGAACTTGTAACTCACCTCTCTACCACTACTGCCGGCATTTGCACCAACTGCACTGGCGATTTACCATCCTTAAGCGCTTGTGTTAAATTCAAAATCTGCCCACGCATCACAGACATTTGACGTTCAAAAAGTCGACGATCGAACCCTTTATCTTGCTAAAAAAATATTTCAATAATATAAATGTTTATGTTTTCATTATCTTAGATTATTTAATAATTGGCTATTGACCAGCTTACGCATACCTGAAATAGGTAATACAAATCATTGCAAATTTCCTCTACGTAATTCATATCGGATAACAATGGCAGCACATGGTTTTTGGTTTCTTCACTAAATGGCACTTTTGCTTGTGGCAACCACGCCCAGTGATACGGATAGGCACGCCAGGAGTCCGGATGCTTGAATGGAAATGCTAGTCCATTATCGATTGCCGCTATCATAATCTCACCATCTTCTGATGTATCATTGGGTTGACTAGTGGATGGTTTATTTGGATTTCCCGAGTTATCAATTTCTGTGTCGGCTTTTGGGGATGCTTCCACTTCACTTGTAGCTTCAGAATCGACTGCATTTCTGTTAGTATCTAGATTGTTATCAGTTTTCTGCGTCTGTCCCGCTTGCTGATGTTGTGGCGTCTGACCGCCTAGTTTAGTCGGTGTAAGCAATGGTTTTGTACGCAATCCCCTGCTGGTAACATTGGTTTTAGCCGCACCAGTAGGACGCACATATCGTATTAACCAATTATCATTCCCACGATCTGTATTACGTATAATATAGTCGAGTACAACGAGACGTTCAAAATATAACTGAAATGAATTGGCGAGTTTCGGATTAAGTGGCTCCTGTTCGAAACGCCGCAACCAAAAGTCTGCATCTTTATAACCTTCGACAAAAAGCTGAAATGAACCAGTCTGAGAAAGAGACACGTTTTGTTATTATTAGATAAATTATTTGTTCTTCTTTCGGTGGTTCGACAAATACCTTGAGTGGTAGGCTCATACGGTTGAAATGAGCTGACGGATAATGTTCCTTAATGCGTCGCTTAAGTTTGGCCTTTTGCCGATCAATGCGTGCATAGTTGAAAGTCTCCGCGACTAGTCGCACAACGCGAGTCTTTGGTACAATATTTAAATTTAATTTACGATCTACCAAGCTAGCCCCTGCCTCCGACAAGTAGCTAGGATTAAACAAAGAGCAGAAATTAAGTTTAAGTTACGCACTAACGAAATACTACGTTCTTTAACAAAAAATTTTTAAAAAAATTTTAATCGTAATCTGCTTTAAGTTATACAATCTATAATCCACAGAACATACATTTTAATATATGAAAAAAAATGCGACAGTATAATTTTTTTCAAAGAAAATAATCTCAATGTTGACCCTTTTTAGACAGATTTTCCTTTTGCTAAATTTATACTGATTAAAAGGTAAAAACCTTTAATTTAATGAGTGATTTTCTACACTTTAATTATTTGTAAATTTTAATTACCCTTGATTCGGTATTAGGCAGGCACGCCCAAAGCAACAAGGACAACACAATTTATGCATCCATTTGGTCCATTTAGGGTTGAGTCGTCCGTAAGGCTCTTCATCTTTTGGTTTAAATACACCTAGGATTTTCTGGAAATGATACAGAAAATTTGAGATTAAAATTACTTTTCCATTTACGGTCATAAAATAATAAAATGCTGTTAAAAAAAAAGAAGAAAAGAAGGAAAATTCAGATTAAATTTGTTGTTTGATTTTACTACCAACAATTCGCACAAAAGTTGACTTAATCGTGGAATCTCCCCGTAAAGAAATCATTTGATGTAGCGTCTGGCGAAAAAATAAATTAGAATGCCAACAAAGCTGCTAAAACTAGCCGACAGCAGTGCAGACAAATGGACGCAGTATGTTATGAAAAATTTTCTATGTAAAACAACATATACACGTAATAATATATTTTGTGACGAGCTTAAACCAAAGACCATACAACTCTTTTTTTGTCGCTACTGGAAAGCATAATCCAAGAGACATGGAAATTTTGCCACATCTATTGGGAGACATATGTATGTATATTCATTTGTATAACTTACCCCTTCTGCATTTTTTACAAAATACGATCCACTGCTACCCTGATAGATGCGCTCGGGCATAACTCCCGCTGTAATAGCATTTTCCGCTTGTAAAACAATTTCATTAAAGGCGGGATCATCTGTAAGTAAATCAAAACGTAGATGGATTCGAAAATAAAAATATCTTTATATTATATATGTACATATATATGTATAAATCACACTATATTAATTACTAATAATATTAGTACGCAAAACCATAATGCGGCAAGCACGAAAGCGTTGCACCCGCTTGAAAGGTGGTAGATGGGCAGTAGATACTGGACATTGCCACAAATTCTGCCACCACATGCGACACTTTTGTGGTAACTTACTCGTACGCACATCAATAGCGACTGACCAAAAGGGATAGTTGTATAGGAAATCAAGAAAGCAAATCGTATATTGTAATAATTACATTCCGCTATTTGTGCATATGTACATATGTATTATATGAATATAAGCGATTCAATGTACTATATACACGGCATGCATGGAAGAGCACAGCAATTTTATTGAACTCTTTATAAATTATTCAGCGCAGGTTTTCCGTAATTATTTCCTATTTTTACTCACTCAAAATTTTGAAAGAGCAGGGCCAATAGAAGATGGCTGGGTGAAACCACATGTAATATAACCAGAGAGACCTACCCAACTACCAAGAAAAAAATAACTAAGTCTCTACTGCTTATAAACAGAACCTCCACAAGCATAACAACCAGCGTAATAACCGGACAATAAGTATGGGGATTTATGGTAGTAAGATGGGTTACTTCTCTAATGACTTCTGTCGCGGCTGCAGAGACATGAAGGCGGAGGTGTCGATAGCGCACTGCCTCTGCCACTGCCCGCTCACATATTGCGTCAGCGAGTGCCAATAATCTCGTTTTAGTTTAAAAAGTAAACCGACCATCTAGGTTTGTAGGAAGAATCTCTTTAATAGGTATCATAACGGGTCAAAGAGCGTTCGATCAAGGGATCCGTAATTAACTAACTGGCATTAAAACCTGATCATAAAATAGATTGGCTTGAAAATACAGTCGTATCTGGATATACTGAATTAATAATTGCAAGGCCTGTACACAGTATTCACGTTGTTCACTATATCAAGGTTAATATTATTGCTCAAAAAATCGTTTTATTTGCTCAAAATACACTTTGAGTATACAAATTCAAGAGACCATTAAAATAAATTAGTGGAAAATTTAAATGTATGCTTATTGAAAGAATTGGCTAATTGAAGTTTGATTCTTGCGTTCACAAAGTGACTTTTGAACCGACATAACCACTAAGGTCAAGAAACAGCTGATTTTTTAACAATCAACAACACAACTACAAATTGGGAGAATATTCTCTTTCATTTTTGATTCCTTCTTGTGTTTTTTTTTTGTTTTTTGCTTGAAATTTGTTCACTATTTAGAGGTTTTCGACTGTTCACTATTTAGAGTAATCCATACAAAAATTTGGCTGTTCATTATATAGAGTGTTCACTATATCCAGGCACGACTGTATGCATGAAAGTAATAAAGACGCATTACAAGTCTTCGGATTTCTTATTTTTGGAAGCTCTTTTCGCTGGAATTTTCCAGGAAAAAATTAGAATTCAAGAAAAGAGAAAGGGAACCGTGACTACCAATTTCGCGCTAGGATTTTGAAGTACAACGCATTTTTTTAAATGGGATACGAAATAATTTGTCTAGTAATGTAGAGAGGCCGCAGTAGTATTATAAGCTTATTATTGAAATGATGTTCACAAGAGAGAAAAAAGTTTCTTCTCCTGAATAGAAATTAAATTCTTTTTATTACTCTTGCTGGGCAAACAAAACTATTGTTGTAAAAAAAAAAGTTAGCTATTCAGCGACAAACAGACGTGGCACATTACAATAAAATATTTTCTGGACTTTTGTTGTTGTTTTCAAATGCTTTGAAATTAAAAAAAGCAAAAACGCCCGTATGTTATGGATTCAATTTAAATTAAATTTTGTATTTTTCGCACGATTTGGCTTACGATTATGTTAGAACAAACTAATATTCCAAATATTTGCTCATACACAATGCAGTAAGTACAAACGCCCACTCTTCACATTTACATTAGTTACCCCTTAACCGTAACACATTGCTATATGCCGTTAAAATATAATCTTCAAAAAGTTCGTATCCCTGTGAAATTGAGCACATTCTCTTCTTTAAATTTTTAATTTTAAATAACACTTAATTCTTCACTTGTACAATATACAAACAGTTGGTGACCGTGAAAATCTGGCAATGAGCCCACACAAACGCCCATATGAAATACGGCTCGGAACGGAATATATATACGTATATATCGATAGATAACACGAGCGCCGCCTGTTTGAATGCACCGAACTGTCGCATATCACAGAACTTCACTTAATTTTCAACATTTTCACTGTCGCTTTTCACTTAAACGAAGCAAAATAAGCAGTGCGAAAATGTGGAAAAACGAAGTGAGAAAAAACACTGCTGACACAATTCCGCAACGCATTTCGGTATCTATAAAATGCAGTTGCGGGCGACTGCACACACGTATGTATGTATGTATGTATATTCTATATACACCCACAGCAGGAGACAGTCGGAGCGTATGTGTAACATATGTACGAATGTGTACACACATACATATATAAATTTAAATATGAATGATAAACGAAATTGGCCCGAATTTGATAAGCGAAGCTCCATACACACACAAATACAAACAGATTTGAACTTACACATGAACTTCAAAGGACAATTGATGCAACCACAATTTGCGGCCTCAATTTCATAGGAAGATTCGCTGCCTCTAGACTGGAGGGATCCAATAGGTTTGACCCTTTCGAGACGGTCAATAACCTCCTCCTCACTGTCCCTTTCCAAATATTGTGAAAATTCATTTTCGCATGTCTTTTGTCGACAATGGCAACGGTAATTTACCGATTTCTGTTCTTCAACAAGACTTTGTGAAGTGGTAATTGTTCTAATATGGGACATGAAGTTGGGTTTTTTCAAAATATGTACAAAATCTCCACTAATCACAATGACTATGACTAGTTCTATTTGGTCGACGCCACTTCTGTTTGTTTTATTTCTTATTTCTTTTGCTGTATTTTTATTTAAGTTTCCTGACACTGACAATTTAAAGAAAAACGGAGCATTTTGACTGCACGAATGTTGATGTTGAAATTCGAAAATAAAAACAGTTATAAACAATTTTGATAAAACCTAATTCACAAAATCGTTCAAAATGAGTAATAATTACATTTACTTGTAAACAAATAAATGCAGTACTTTTTTACCGGCTTTAGTTATTTTACAATCCGAAAAAGCCTGGAAGGAAAGCCATTTTGAGCTTTCTAATTTTTCTATGAAAATTGCTTTGATGGTAAAATGTGTTTAAGTGCACATCTTCTTCTGCTTATTTACACGCGTAGACATCATTACTCGATTATAGCCGAGTGAACAACAGCGCATCAATCATTTCTTCCTCTCGCTGTTTGATGGAGTCAGGTCCTTTTTCACATGGTTTTTCCTCTGCTTCCCCTGGCGGGTATTGCATCGAATATATACATTTATCGATTCGGACGTCATGACTTAGTCGACTTATGAGCGACTTGGAGTGTTTGGTCTTTGTTGGACGATAGAGGACTTTACTTTTCAATTGCCTACACAGTCCAAAGTAGCACCTGTGGACAGGAATGATTCTGCGCTGGATTTCACGGCTGACATTGTTGTTGGTGTTAATGCTGGTTCCAAGTTAGACACAGTTATGACTGTCAAAAGTGACGTGGGAGCCGAATAGTGAATACCATAGTAGGAGATATGTGGTATTGTCCTCGTTCACTACCAGACCCGTACACTTCGATTCCTAATCCAGTCTGGAGAAAGCGAAACTCACGACGCGGTTGTTGAAGCCTATGATATCAATATCACCGGCGTGCGCCAGCAACTGTACACCCTCTGCAGCTCGTTTATTTTCTTCAGCAATAAATTAAAGAAGTCACACGACAATGAATCACCTTTTCTGAAATCGCGTTTAGTATCAAACGGCTCGGCGAGGATCTTCCCGATGGCAGACGTATAAATTTTGTGGAGATACCAAATTCAGAGATAGCGGCGCAGGGGAAGCTACTTTTCGTGCTGTCAAAGGCTGTTTTAAAATCGCTGAAGAGGTGGGACTTTTCCCAATATTTGGATCAGTGGTGGATTTAGCAGATCTAAAGCCACACTGATAATGTCCAATCATTTTGTACGGTGGGCTTTAGTCTTTCACACAGAATGCCTCATATGCGATATTGAGGATGCTTGAGGAGTTGGGATCCCCTTTTTGTGGATTGGGCAGAGCAAACTTACGATCCAATCGGGCATGACTTCATCCGATCATACGTGTATATTATATTTATAGTACATGCATTCTTTGTTCTTTATTAGTTCACGCCGCCGTATTTGACTAGCTCGGCCGGCAAACCATCGACCTCTGGCGCTTTGTTATTTATCATCCATTGTCATTGATTGAGGAATCAGGTTCCCTATCGCCCAGTGTTCCATTTTCATTGTCATTCCAAAGGTTGGAGAAGTGTTGCCTCTATAAATTTCGAGTAATCTAAGCATCATCCACCAGATCACCTTTCTGAGTCCTAGAAGGAATTGCTCTGATCTTAAAACCTTCTTAAGTTTCAAACATTACCCTGGCCAGCTTCTCAAGCTCTTCAGACTCACGCACCTTTTTCGTCTGCACATGCGCGACGGTATCTATCTCACCCCGCAGGTGTAGTGGTCGATCGTAACGTTGCGAGATAGGCAACCTGCTTTTTGAGTACATATATGTATATACGTGTATATATGCATTTATCTTAACTAAGCTGTTAGGTTCCGTTAAAAGACAGACAGAAGAATTAAAAAGCGAGTCATATTTTCCTGTCCATCCGCCTTTTTGTCTATGCAGTAAAAACTTGAGGAAATAGTGACATATTTTTATGTTTTATAGACTCTTTTCTTGGGTTCCGACACGGATTAGTTTTGCAACTTAGTCACGTCGAGCGATGATCTTAAGAATTCACAATAGTTAGAGGTGCAAGGGGGTTTTAAATCTATTTCTGGGATAAAAAACCAAACTGTGTGGAGTAGAGATTTAGCTACAGACGGGCGTTGATCTTGAAGCAAATAGCTTGCTTTATAAATGAAATCCTACCCTATGAGATGGTATAGCGCCGGCGGTTGCATTCTACGTATACTATTGATATGGAGTCGGAAAAAAACTGTCAATAATGCACCAGAACGGTTGAGAATTGCTCCTACGTCGCTGTTGACAGTCATTACCGCATCCCCCATCTTGGAACCACATCTTGTATTAACCTGGATACAACTATTGAATGTGCAAAAAACAAATAGTCACGATTAAATAAAATCTGCCATTAATCCATGGCAGGTGGTAAGAGCCATATTACTAAGATAGTAAATATGGATCAAAAGATAGCAACAAGTGATAATGCAGTACATTTTGGGATTTAAAAAGAACTCTTTCATGGAAAACAGATAAAGCGTTCTAAAAAGTAACATAAAAAAGAATGCAGTTGGTAAAGAGACGATAAATATTTAGAAACAAATAACAGTACAAATAATTGTTTGATATGAAAAATAACTTCGTAGCTTGTCACCTCCACACCGAGTTACTTGGTTTATGTACGCTCCCTCATAAGCTTGCGAGTTATTGTACTAAGAGTGACACTACTGATTATTACTTGAAGAAGACTGTTCAAGCGAGAATTTTATAGGAACTTTGGCGGAAACAACAAGAAAACGTTGGTTTGACTTTAAATGTGGTCGTAGAGACGCCGATAATCCAGAAGGCAATGGACGAGCAAATATGACGATAACACCAGCAAACATCAAACATAATCCACAAACTCGGTTGAAATGAACGAAAAGTGAAGTTGAGCGAGTTAGCTGACATCGCAAAGATATCACAAGAATGCATTGGTTATGAGAAAGACCTCTTCAAAGTGTGTGCCGCATTTTCCTACCGTTCACCAAAAACAAAAACATATTAACGACTCTGAGCAGTGTTTGGCCAAAACACAAACCGCATTTTTCGCGAAAATATGTGACAATGGTGGCCGATAGCCGAGGGGTTAACATTGCGTACCGCCATTCGGTAGGTCAGGGTTTGAGACCTGGTCTGGCCAACATCAAAAAATTATTGAAATTTAATTGAAATTAAAAATCAGTTAATTTTTCTAATTGTAATCGTCTTTCGCAGGGAATCAGAACCCATTCGAGTGCAATTTGGGCATGAAAAAAAAGCTCTTAAAAAAGCCATCAGCCGGGGGCGGCTTCGAATAAACTGTTGATTCCTCCATATGTTGGAAAAAAATCCTGACGCAAAGTACAAATTGGAGAATGAGCTCGGCCAAACATCGCTTCAGCGGTTACATTGAATGAAACATGGATCCATCGCTTTACTCCGAAATCAAAACGAATTTCATTTGTGTGGGCAGTAACTGATGAACTCGTCCAAAGGGACCGAAAGCACAACAACGAACAATCGAAAGATTATGACCTCGGTATTTAATAATGAACGTGTTGTAATATTCATCGACTATCTTGAGAAGGGAAACACTATCAACAGTGATTACTATGTATATAATGTTATTTTAGCGTTGTCCAATATGGCAAAGATCAAATTTTGATTAATGAAGACAACTTATCGTGTCATAAATCAGTCAAAACAATGGCTAAGCTACTGGAATTTAACATTGAATTGCTACTACATCTACCGTGCTCAACTGGCTTAACTCCCAGCGACTACTGGCCGTTCGAAAACCTTAAAAACTGCCCACGGGTACGAAAATTCGTTCGAATGAAGAGATCATCGCTGAAACTGAAGCCTGGTTTAAGTCAAAAGATGTATATATCTAAAATAAAGCCAATTTTCAACAAAAAGAAACCGTGATTTCTTTATTAGGCTCGTAATTTTACATCGAGCATTACATTGAAGATGAAAAAGCTCACATAAGCCATGATCGAAAATAGTCAGAGGTAGATGACCCACCCTGTACACAACATAAGCTATTCTCGGGGAAGCTTCTCCTCTGACTTGCGCAGTGCCTTTTGAAATTTTTCATACAGTTTTATAAAAGCTTTTATTTTTATTTATAAAAATAATATCATGCACAAATCACTAAATCAGTTCATCAAAATATTCTTAGAATTTTACTATGTAAGTGTATGTATAGTACCTACTATATTGCCTTTAGGTGCTTTTAATTGCAGCTAAATACACTGATTCACCTGTATGGCTAGCACAATACAACTGAACCGACACAACAAGCATTCACGATTGTGAAAAAACAACAAAAATAAAAAAAAATAGAACAACAGATAAAAATCCAAACTTTCGCACATTACGAGCACCTACATACATATGTAGAATGGATGGCTGAGCAATAAATTTTAATTAAGCAAGCAAATGCGATAACATTGCACATTGATAACAAACCAAACTTTAACCTAAAAGAGGACGATGCAATTAATACGTGGAGAGGATGACAATAAATAAAAATTTTAAAATATTGTCTTCTTTACTGGCGTAGACACCGCTTACGCGATTGTAGCCGAATAACATTGTGCCTTTCATTTCTTCTTTTCGCAGTTTGGCGTTAATTGGAAATACCCAGTACAGCCAGGTCCTTCTCTACCTGACCTTTATAACGGTGTGGAGGTTTTCCTCTGCTTTTACTTTCGGAAGACTGCCAAAACCCATAATTGTTGACGACGACGAATCCAAACAGATCGGTGACTGAAAAGTAGTGACGATACCGACTGCCCTGAATCACACCGACCACGGAAGGTCGCGGTTACACTTGCCTCTTGCCCTAAACAGTTACAGGTTTGCTTTAGGATAAGGAAGAATTTTAATATTTAAAGCTCTTAGTAAGCAGATTTTTATACAGAAGATCGAGTCAGAAGAATCAATGGTGAGGGATTGAGTATTGAAATAGTTGCACAAACATCTAAAAGGGTGCATTTCAAAGTTTGTTCTGCATGAACATAATAAAAGCGGCCTAAAGTGTTCAGATGATCTTAAAAGGATGTTAAAGTTGAGCTCGCTAAGTGGGAATGGGCTATTGATAACACTTCTTATCAGTTTAGTTAAAAATTAATCTGCAAGCATCTTTCTACGACTATAGAGTGTAAGGAGGTTAATGAGCCGAAAACGACTTTCGTAAGGGGAGAGATTTATTAGGGTCCATTCTGACATCTAAATCGATGAAGTCAGCAACTTTTCCAACATTGTGATTATGTATCATATAGGATCATAAGGATTGGAAAGATTTTCTGGAGAAAGTCATATATTGGCATTTATTTAAATTTAGGGACAGAGTTCTCTATTTATCTGTTCTCTATTAAACAAACTGATTTAATGAACTTGACATCATCTGCGTACATGAGAGTTTTAGAATGAGGAATAAAAAAGAGGTGGTAGGAGCTTTTAAGGAGTTCTTAAGTAAAGTAAAAGGCCAAATTATAAACTTGCTGATTTTGAGCCGTATTCGTAGTCCGAGTTGGAGAACACTTTAGGTAGAGTGACACTCACCCCAAGATGGTCGCGATGATCGAGTAGTTAGCATTGCGTACTACCATTCGAAAAGTCAGAATTCGAGTCCTGGTCCGACTAACATCCAAAATTATAGAAAATTAATTTAAATAAAAAATTAAGTTAAGTTTTCTAATTGCGGTACTCCTCGGCAGAGAATGAAATAAAGGCTCCTCATAAAAAAAACATCAGCCTTTCGGAAGCGGCTTAGTAGGTGTTTGTGTCGCGATATTTTATGAACAAAGCTCGTACGAATATATCATAGTCAGTTAAGCGCCACGTTTTACCAAGAGCCTGCTTATGACTCTATGGGATAGGAATTTAAGAATTTTTCCGCGGTAAGGCATGTCTGGGGTAAAAGGTGACTAAAATCCGAAAGTTCCCCCGGAAATACCCGGGCTTATATCCGGCCAAAGACTCTCAACAACCACTTTTATTTTACTCGAATACTCGTTATTCTAACATAGAAATATGATATTTTTAAATGAAAAAATTCTCATTGGGTAGCAAATGTCTGAATAAATTCCTTATCAACGGCACATAACTGCAAAGTTAATTCTTTTAAAATTTATATGTACTTACATACAGACATGTACCTCGCCACATGGATTAATGTACGCATACTTTAATAAATCCAAGTGCTATTTTTTTAATTATTCTGCATAACGTTTATTTGTACATACATATGTATGTATTATATATTCAATGTATCGCATAAGAGAGATTATATGAAAAACATAACACCGATCTTTAGCTTGAATATATAAACTTACTGCTGACTCTGCACTTAAAAATAAACATTGCAACGATGTTTTCATTGCTTAAAGTGAAAAAAAATGCCTATTTTTAGCTGCCCCGCTGAAATGTTGTCCCTCTGATTGTATCTCTGACATGAGTTTGAGGTTTTGACATAGTTACGTCTCTCACCGACATGTCTATAAAATCTAATCTAAATGAAAACAAAAGGACGAGCTTTTTATGAATTTAATTGAACAAGAACCCTGATGTTAAGGCCGGCTGAAGCGATAAAATAAAAATCTAGCAACCGTTTGGAGGCGGTATACCAGCTCTTTTACATACCTCCCAACCATAGCACCCCTGCGGGTTAGGGGTTCAAGAATTTATCCGCGGTAAGGCATGCCTGTCGTAAGAGGCGACTAAAATCCAATAGTTCCCGCGACAGTCGGGTCTGTATACCAGAACGACCCGGATTTTTTATCCGGCCAAAAATTACTTTGAGGAATATTTTTGCGGTTACAACAACAACAACAAAACTAGAGGAAGGATTTGGTCGGTTGGATCATCAATATGCTGGCCAGAGGCCAATATCGAACAATCATCGGCATATGAGGTCAAGGAAACCCCTTCTGGTGGAGGAGGGAGTTTCGAAATATAGAAATTAACAATTCGAAATTCAACCGATGATTCAACCACTGAAGCATCTATGCTACGAGTTGAAGCCGAACCTCCACCTAGGCTCATCAGAAAGGGAGTACTAGATATGAAGAGCACCATCGAGCAACACGTGCAACAACCGCTGGACAAACAACACTGAACGCCATTCACCAGGAGTCAGTCAACACCTTCAAAGACTCCCTTCCCGTGAAGAAGTTAAGCCCCCACCTATTGCAGACAACGAGCTCGAGCTGCCTCGAGAGACCCGCGTGACCCTTGCACAACTTAGGTCTGGATATTGTAGCAGGTTAAAATGCTACTTATCCAGACTCAACCCCAACATACCCAACGTATGCCCTGCATGTGGAGAGTTTCCGCACGACACTAACCAGCTCTTCACATGCCCCCTTAAACCAACTCATCTAATTCCCTCTCCCTTTGGTCCAGTCCCGTCGAAACAGCTCGTTTCCTGACCCTCCCTTTAGATGACCTCGGCGGCTTAGATTGATTAAGCCTGTCCTAAGCGGTGTTAAGGAACCGCTACAACAACAACAACAACAACAAATAATATTTATTGGGATAGATTGGTCCCAAGTCCACTCTTCGGAAAAAGCAGTCATTATTTTAATTTATGTAATGAGGTTCCTCAGCACCAAATTTCAAGTAAACCGTATAATAAATAAGATTTTTTCGGAATTTGATTTTTAAATTTTTTTCTGAACACTCTCTGGGTTTACCGAAACCTATCCCGAATAATTTCAGCAAAATAGGACTACTACTTATTAATATTCAAAATTTTATGGATGAATGTGAATGGCTTGCTTTTCCAAACTTTTGACAAATCATGGCTAATAGTTTTATTTCGTTATTGTAGGTCGTGAAATATAATGGGGCGTTCACAAATTCGTCTTATCTCTCCCTCATTTGCAATTAAGTTTAATTCTTTTCATTTCATACGTACACCGTATGTACACACATAAATAATCTATGACTCATAAGTATTCTAAACAACAAGGTTATTGTTATATGTTTAAAACCATATATTCCCAGCTAAAAAAAAAAAAACAGTAAAATAAACTTACTGTTCTAATCATTACTCTAATTATCCAAAGCTTGCTTACTGGAGCAACTAAAATCCAACCGAGATGAAATATGTACATTCACATTAGGAAGCCATAACAAGTCAAATATGGCATATATGTATTTGTCGGCTTCAAACTAAACATATGTAAGCAGAGCCAGAATTGTAGGCTACACTAAGCCACAAAACACAATACCTAGAAAGCACACAAGCGAATATTTATCATAAGAATATTATTTGACGCGTTTTTAATGGCATAACCACACAAAAATAACTGCATGTGCACTTTAGCACGAACAAACATCGCATAAAAAAATTATAAAAATTTTACTACTTGTTGTTTTTATTGTAGAATTGAATTTCTATAACTTATTTGCTTACCCATAAAGGTATTCACTGTCAGTTCATTGTGATCCCGTCCTCCACTACTACCCAACAACGGCTGCGATTCCCGATTGTCATTTCCTGAATCCATCATGGAACCACCTTCGAAATCGACCTCTGGCACCAGGCAGATCTCGTCTCCGTCGTCAGCGCTGTCGTAATGACGTTGAAGTGTTGATGTTACCAGCTGATTTGTTTTGGTTTGTGAATTTCGCGATGTAGCTGACCGTGGGGGCAACGCATCTGACAATAATGGCGATTCACGACGATTTACACTAGACTGCTGCGTTGGAGATGCTGTTCCACTGACATATTGCGAAGAAATGTCAGCATTTATATTACTCTCACTGGCACTACTAACACTAGTGCTACTACTACCACTAGCAGCACGTCGATGCAGAGATGTAGTGCTAACAACCAGTCCATTATTTATCATTGGCGCTGTGTTTGGTGAGAGTGGGATAAAACTATTGGTATTAGTGTTGTTGTGCGTTAAATTTTCTTCTAATAACAAAAGTCGATTTTTTGTATGATGGTTTTGTTGCTGTTGCTGTTGTTGGCTATTATGAGAGTGGACGTTGTGCGAGTTGAAAATGTCGCTCTCATCAGTGACGATGCCGTTGCTGATATTACCTTCAGTAACTTCTCCATTAAAATTGTCGCTTCTGTTCCGAACATTAATATCAAGTCCGTTGGTGCTTTTACCGTCAACAATTGAAACATATGCTTCGACGCTTTCATCATAATCAGATTCATCGTCAACTGATAACAAAACATGCTCTCTCCGAGACTTTTTCTTCGATTTCTTCTTTTTTCTTTTTGTTTTATTCAATCCAATTGTATTTATCTGTGAATGAGAAAAGCAAGACAATTATTATCAACCAATATTATTATTATTATTATTATATTAAACTGAATTTAATCAAACAATTTCTAGATACATACATGTGTACGCACAGCTAATATGTATGTATAGACAGAAAAAATTTATTTAATTTTTTTCTTCATTTTTACCCTAATCTCATCACATTTTTTGTTATCAATATTTTCTCACCTCTACTTGCGTTACAAGCTTTGTGCCGTTCGTTGACCCTACGGATGCGCCGAATCCCTGCTCATTTGATATTGCAGCTGCAGCAGCGGCTTCATCTTCAGATAATGTGCTGATTAAATCAACTCTTTCTACTTGCCCCAATGATTTATTTCCAAACGACATTGAAGCTATATAATTTGTTTGCGCTGCCTTCAAGGAAGACAGTTAATAAAAAATATATTTACAGCAAGATATTGCTTTTAAGAAAACTACTTGTTTCTCTCTTCAGGATATCACACAATATTATCATAGGCACATGCCAACATCTGTTAAATATTTCGTACCGATTCCGTTTCAACCTGGTTGCTGAAGGCTGTGTTATCCTCTATATTTATTTCGTTCTTCTAATATTTCAGAATTATATCTTTACTTTTATAATTTTATTGATTTCTTTTCTTCTTTAATACGCAAATTCTTCCTTTGTTTCCTTACAGTAATTTATAATTAACAAGCACTTTGTTGTTGTATTTTTTTTGTAGTCTACAAGACAAATACGTATTTTTTCCTATTGTGTTTAATTCACTTAACTCACTCACGCTCACAATTCACGCAAATAGATTTGAATATTCTTTAAAAACTGCAAAAAGTTCCTCCCTTCCTGTCTGAAACAAGCAAATACGCAGAAAAAATTTGCATTAATTATCAAAAATGACAGCAGCTGTCAGAGATTATTTGACATTTGAAAACTTGGGTTGCCATGACTGCGAAACATGGCACTTACGATACAAACAAATATATATTATTATCAGACATTTTTTCCAAGAACTGAATAGTAAGGGAAAGTCCATAAACCAAAGCTATGCTACAAAGTTTGCTTACGATGAAAATCTTATTAAATAAAAATATTATATAGTATTTGACGTTCAGATAATTGTTTTTAAGAGGGAATTTTGAACACAATGTTTGAAAAGTAATGAACTGTTAATACTTTCATTTATTTGTGAATTATAGAGATTTGTTTACAACTAAATTATATAACATATTGACAAAATAAATTGTAAAAACCTTGAGAGACCATGGTGGGGAAGATTTTTAGAGGGAAGTCTAAATGAGTCTGACGTCATTTGACACTTCTTCATAGGCCATATTCACATGCTTTAACGTCCTGGAAACTTGTGACTGGCGATCTTACAACTTATGATTTCACTTGTTATACTATATATTTATATATGTTAAAATACAGCAAATCACAATTAGAAAAAAAAAATTCTATAATTTGAATGTTTTTGGACGAGGACTCGAACGCTGGCATTTCGAATGTTAGTAAGCACTACTAACTACTCGGCTTTTGTGGTCGCCGATTTAAAGAAATTTGCAGGATATTAAAATTCTTCCGTAATAAATATACATGTATATAACATATTGGGCGAAAATTCCATATTCGAATGCGAAGTGCGTGTATCGTGTTATCCAGAACAATCAAAGATCAACCTTCTAGATGCTGACGAGAAATCGTTAGGTAGAGCGGCTTTCAGCTCACCTACATGTTCTGTTGAGTTTGGTTTTTGGAATAGTGACAACATCAGTGTAAAATGAAGTGGAGTAAACTTTGTGATTATATAGTGTTGTACTTGTGTGTTAATAAGATATATATTAAACAGTGTGTTAACAATAAAGAAGCTAAGTGATTTGGAAATCATCGACGCCTTTTCAGTAAAATCGTTGCAATGAGCGAGACACTTTTTTGGAACACACCCTAAAGTGTTCTTGTTTTCTAAGCCAATGCCTATTTTAAGTGGCAACGCTTTATTTAAAAACAGAAATCAGCTGCTCGCTGCTTGTGCCATTTACCAAAGGAGCCGACTGAACACCAAAAACGCAGGAAGCTATTGTAGACTTTCAGGTGCGCGGCAGAAGCAAAACAAAACTTTAATATTTTTAACTCTAAATCGAAATAAGTAAATTTTCTTAAAATATAGCGCGATGTACGACTTGGACGAAAATGCCTTCAGTATCTAAGTTAAAAACGACAACGAGAAACAAAATTTTATAATAATAAAATATTGTACAAATAGCGAAATACCATAATTGGAATCATTCGTATCTGCCTACCCACCGCAAAACGAGAACTCAAAAAATTAGTACTATACAAAGGCCGAAAAGAAAAAAAATATTAACAACGGGGAGCTGACTGGAAGCCTCAAAATCTTAATAACGTTGAATTCAGTAAATCAAAGATCGCTGTGCGCGCTGTATCTGAAATGAAATGAAATTGTCCTGGTTTGATGAAGTATTTGAGTTAGTTAGTGCGAGTACATTGAAATTGTACGAGGATAGTGGTCGATTTCTCCATCAGGTGATTGGCAATCAAACGCAAGCGCTAATACTTTTACAAGAAACGTGGCGTGCTAACGTGTTACATTGGGTGACACTTTTGTATCGACGCTTCAGTTCGACAGCAATCGAAGCCCTGGAGCATATAATTTACGCGTGTCTGGTATACTTGCTAGTATGCCTTGGCATTTTTTACACAACACGCAGCAACAGCCCTCTGTGGCGTTGGTGCAAATTAATCAGCAATGTACGCTTTCCAAGGCAAAACAAACTGGAACGCGTTCTACTGGTTACTTCACATCCCGACGATGAATGCATGTTCTTTGGTCCACTAATATACACCTTGACACACCGCTCCGATTGTCAAGTATATGTGTTGTGTCTATCAAATGGTGAGTATGGGAAATTTGTTTGGAAAAAAGAAAAGGAGGTATAAAAAACATAAATACCTAAGTATTTTATTCAACTTATTAACTGCAGTAGTGTTAATAGCTGTATTTCAAAATAATATTATTTCCAGGTAATTATGAAAAACAAGCTCAATTAAGGCGTGAGGAATTATGGCGTTCTTGTGAGATGTTAGGAGTTCCAGCGGCCAATATCATAATGGTGAATGCAACGAATCTACCAGATGACCCTAATGTTGAATGGAAGGCATCTGTGGTTGCAAATCTAATACTACACACCGTCGAAAGTCTTGACATTCAAGCGATTTGTACATTCGATAGAGAAGGTGTGAGTCAGCATCCCAATCATAGTGCTGTTTACTTTGCAGCGGCATCACTGTGTTTAGCTAATTTACTACCAAAAGGTGAGCATGTAACGGTCAGTTGCAGTATTTTATGAAACTAGCTTTGTTCGATATTGATATTGCTTTTATTTTATTTTTTTATTACTAATTTAATTTTTCGTACAAAATTTCACAGATTGCAAATTTTATACGTTGGACTCCATAAATATTTTAAGGAAATATATTTCAATTTTCGATTTGCTTTGTACATGCTGTATTTCAACATACTGGTGAGTTAACTTAACTTATTTTATTTAGGGTTTTACATGTATTTTAATGACACTTGAGCATTTTGTACGTACAAGTCCTTGGTATGACAAATAAGAACTGGCTATGGGCGCCCACCATTTAGTCGAAAAAAATGACGTTGGCAACAAATATTCATATACGGTTGGTTTTATATTCGAAAACTCCTCCATACCTTATATTACACTATTTTAAAAAATTTCTTAACAAGTGCTAAATCGTATTTACGCGTGACATCTTTAAATTTTATATATCCTTAACATTGAATGCTCATTAAAAATATGTTTCTAAGTAGTATGCGCATCGTTTTTATCTCTAAAAATAAGCATTGACCCAATAGTGTTACACAAGTATTGTGGCTTCAAGGGCACGCATTGTTAGATATATTGTCTATTTCCTAAGTAATATATATGTATGTAGGTACTTATAATTGTGCATATATTTACATACATCTAAATTTTGTACAGTGTGTCCATGGAATATTTTTGTAAACAAACCGACTTTAACGACTCCACATTATTTTTTATTCGAGGATTAAAGTATGTTCCTCAATTTACAATAAACAAAAATAATTTTGTATTTTTGAAACGAAAAAGTACTGTTAGAAATCATTTTTTCAACACAGCAGTTGAATAAAGAAGAAATTCTTAGATGCAGAAGTATTTACGATTAGTAACGTAAGCTTATTTCCTTTGTGAATTGAATTTTTATTTAATTTTTCATATACGCTCATATGTTTGCAGGTGCATATTAGGCTGGGATGAGGCAGCGCAGATACGCCGCGCAATGCGTGAGCATAAATCCCAAATGAAATGGTTCCGCTGGTTGTATATTTACTTTTCACGTTACATGTTCATAAATTCGTTGCGTGAGGTAAATCTTTCGGACATCGAATTGGAGATGCAAATTGATGATAATTCTTTTTGATTTGCATAAACGTTTGTTAACTTTAAACAATGCCGCAGTCACTCAGCCAGCCAATAGCGAAAACTATAAAAAATAGAAACAAATAAAACAAGTCAATAAATTGAACTGATGCTAAAAATAAAATTAGACAAACCAGACGTACGACGCTGTAATAAGTCTGTGTGTATATACATACAGTTTTGTATATATCTACGGAATTGAAAACATTGTAAATGTGCCAGCAAACACTGTATTTGTACCAGCAGCAAGATAAAATTAAAGAAATGCAGCAGACAACAAAACAATAACAATAACAAAAGCGTAATAATCAAAGCCTAAATAAAAAAGAAACTTTACATATACTAAGGAAAGCGTGAGGCATTATTATTGCCGGTTGCAAACAGGCAAAAAAAAAAATAAACCTTTACAATTAAAACACATAAATAAGTGCAATAGTTGACCGTAGCAAAAACAAAAGCTACGCCAAATGTAAAATTTGGAAATTATATATACGGCGCCAAGCCCATTGCAAGGTCTTAGATTAAAAAAGAAACGTGATGCCATTTGAAATTGTGTAAGATCAACAGACATAATTGCAACAAGTGAACCTCTACATACTACATCTAAACACTTAATATACTTAAGTATATATATTTGTGTATACATATATGCGCATATTTAAAGTAATGTGGGTACATTAAATTCTAAAACACATATCTAAACATGTTTAAATTTTTTCCCAATCTAGATTTGCTTTTTTACAATATTTTAATGCAATCATAGAAAATTTAATAGAAAAATATTCTCCCTCATGACGGTGATTTTGAGGTGTTGAAAGTGGCATTAGCTTTAATGCGAATAATGGGGGGGTGATCGGTGTGTGGTGGTAGTTTTTATTTTATTTGTGTAAATTAATCCACAAAGCCAATTTATTACACGCTTATTATTATAATTTACGTAAAACATACAAATAATATACATAATTCAATATGTAAATATCTACACAAATTGTGTTTGTATTTAACTAGTTTTTACCTGTTAATATTCTAAATTTTTAGATTTAAACTGCTAATAGACTCAATTTTAAGTTTTTAGTTATCTTCTTATAGAAATAATCTTTTTATTTATGTACATAACGTAATACATATTTAGTATATATAGTTGTAACAACAGCGAAGAATATACATACCATAAAAATATATAAATATTGTATACATATATATTATGTATAATCCTTAATTATATTTCTTAAAGTTTGTTTGAAATTCTTTTTGTTAATTTAGTTACTGTTATATACATAAAAGTATATACGCAGCGATGCAATATGCATAATAAGTTTCCTTGCATTCAAATAAGCATTGATATTGCGTTTAATAAAAAATGTTATTATTAAAATAATAATTTGGGATTTGTTTGTGCCGAACAAAATCTGAAATTTTAAAAAATCACTTTAATAATGTAAAAACAAAAAAATACTAAAAAGAATTTTAATTTATCATATAAATATAAGATATTTGTGCAAAAAGTCGTATTTTTAATATAGTCTATACTTATTCCTCTTTTGGTGGGAAAGCATCTTGTAACAATACATTTAAATAGGCATACAAATATGTATGTACAAACTCACATATCTATACTTGAAAATGTAAGTATATGCAATTTACAAGCTATATTGAACTCCTACTCATAAATCCACGTCGAGCACTCGGGAAGCGTGGGCAACTCTAGTGCAAAATGCGGTAACCAACACATGTGGAAATTCTCCAACGTAATACCTATTAAAAAAAAACATTAAGCAACTTGGTTGTGACGGATCGATAGACTCGAAACCAGATGGACTATGCCGATATGCCGTGTTAAGCATAAGGCAAATCTTGAGTTTTTTAGAAGTTTGTACCAAGGACCTATCACTCTTTCGGTGACGTAACCACATTCGAGTTTAGTCTAAGTGCATTAACGGAACAAAACCTCGAGTTGCTCCAAATCCTTGGTTGGAGTCATCTTGAGTCCTGCTCAGTCCTTAAAACACACGGCAGTGCCACCACAGACATCTACGGTCTCCCGGAGCTCCCCGCAGCATGACTCTTATTGTATTTACCAAACCTCTCCACCGCTTCCTATTGCCCATCATAGTCTGTTCCGTATAGAAAGGTCCTCTAACCTCTCCTCTGGGGTAACCAAGCTCTGGGCTACAGCCAAATCGTTGTCCAACGTGACGAGACACGATGACCGGGTGGAAATTTCATTCGGTGATCGCGCCTGGTCAGATCCGATTTAAGAAGTAAGCAATATCTGCTGGCATGCTACCGTAAGGAGCACTCCATGAGACACTAGAATCCCGATCACCACCTGAGCACATTAGAAAGAGATTACTCGGCTATAGGGACTGCATTCAGCACCACGCACCTTAAACCCAACTGATCTAACCCTCTTTTCTCTCTGGTATAGATGCAGCTTGTTTGCTGAATCTCCCGTTAGACTGATCTTGCCAGCTCTTAAGCGGGCTTAAACTGCAACTACGGAGCTACGGCAACAACAAAAACAAAAACATCGAAAAGATTCAATGACAACATATATTCGCTGTAGATTTTAAAGCCGTATTCAACAGCACGAAAACGAGCTGCATCTATGCCGCTATATCTAAATTTGGTATTCCGCAAAACTTAAAGAAACGAAACGTATGGTTCTGGTAGTGACCGAGGACAATGCATGTCCCAAAAGATGGAAGCACAGAAAGCGCGTATTCCCACAGATCGTACAGCTTAAGGGAGGGGCAAGATGAAATAGAAGAGCTAAATCTGAATAAAGTCAAAGAGTTGGAAGATGGATTCCAAAATTTGCAGTTTAATCGTTTAACTAATTCGATGAATGTTCAGATGTGACGAAGATGTTAATGACACTGAGATACCTCAAGAAGAAAAGATGCAACTGTGAAGCCGAACAAATATCAATGCCGAGAAGTCCTTCGCTTGTGGAAGATCGGCCCACTTCCGACGCGAATGCTAATGCAAGACTGAGGAAGATGATCCATCACTCAGTCGAAAAACTAAAACGAGCCAGCCGAAAGGGGATGATTGCTGGCTCCTGCAATTGAATATCCCATAATCACCAACCCTCAAATTGGGAGGAGAGCGGGTAACGTTACTATTGGTGGATACAAGCGAATTCTAACTGTTGATACGGGTGCATCCTACTCCATCATTCGATCTGACTTGACCACTAAAGTAAGGCCTTTGCCTGGAGCAATAATGAGTACCGAAACTGGAGAATGCTTGGTCAAGGCAATAAGATCAATATTCATAACAGGACTATGGATTACAAAAATATGGAAGTGCCACTTAGCATTGGTTATAAGGACTCACACAGTAGCCAGCGAGTGGTCCTAGAAGACAGCGAACAGAGTCCACCAAAGTCAGAAGCAGTTGTTTGGGCAAATATTGATGGAGAATATGGGACAAACAAATTGTGGATTGTTGAAGGAGCACAAAGCTCTACACCAGACGTACTTATTGATAAATCTTGGTGACGCTAGGCCGAACGTGAAACTGTGAGTTAAATAATAAAAGAAATAAGAGAGAGTGATGTTATCCAACCAACGGCCAGTCCATGGAGTTCTGCGGGAATGCGTGTGAATAAGAAAAATGGTCAGTTACGGTTCTGCGTGAACTATCGGTTGTTAAATGATGTGGCAAAGAAAGGCAGGTATTAGTTACCAATGATCGATTATACTCAGACTCCTTGATTGGTACGGAAAGGTTTTCAATACACCTTAAGAGCGGTTAAGGGAAAGTGAATGTCAGAGAGGCAGACTAATAGAATTAAGGTTGTATTTATTTGCTGATAACGGTCTTTGGTAATTCACCGTGATACCCTTTGGATTATGCAACGCTCCAGCCACAGTTTAAAGATGAATGGATTATGTTCTTAAAGGACTACATTGAAAAACATGTTTGACGTATGTAGACGACATCTTTGAGGAACTCCCGGAGAATTTGGAAGAAGTTTTCCAGAAGATATTTTGCACTGGTCTCAAACTGAGTCCTAAAAGGTTCTCGTTATTTAAGAAAGAGGTGAACTTCTTAGGTCATCAGGTAATATCGAAAGACGTCTGCACTGCGAAGGAACAAGATAAACAGTAAAGTATTGGCCAAAACTCAAGAATTAGCATAAGTTACGGTGTTTTCTTGGGCTATATCCTTACTATCGCCGATTTTTTCCGAATTTCACTAGGGTTGCGCTTTTTTTAGTTAGATAATAGATGCAATTAATTAGCTAACTAAAAAGGGCGCAATGGAATAGTTTAGAGTTGATATCTGGTTGTTTGCATAAAGTATGGGAAAATGAAGGTGGCCAGGGCTTCCGCAGTAGTTCCGAAGTTGAGAACTCCGGGTGTTCTCAAGAAATTTCACAATGGTTCCAGTAGAGAGCACCTAGGAATAACAAAAACCTTGGAAAAGATCAAATAGCGGTGCTATTGGGTTAGTTGTTGTCAATCAGTTGCGGAATGGATTGTAAACTGCAAGGAGTATATTGCAGCTAAAAGTCCGAAATCCAGAAGGGCTCTATTTGAACGAGCTGGCATGGTAGAATGATTCAACCGAACCCGGGTAGAGAACATGAAGATGGTAGTGAACAAATATCAGGATGATTGGAATATTCATTCTTCTGTTCCTGATAAACTATCGGTCCACTGTGGACGAAACAACGATTAAAACACCAAGTACACTACCGAATGAACTCCAATTATTTAGTGATTTGAAGCTTGGAGCAAATGGTAATGCGAAGCATCTAACTTCCTAGGAAGGGATAAAAGAGATATACGCTCTTGGTAACAGTGAAATTAAATTATGAAATTGAAGACCAGGTATGATAAGGCAATGAGCTCCAAAAAGGGAAGGAAAGTTCTGTCTACCAGAGGTGCGGCTACGAGCGGGCGTCGGTCTTGAAGGAAGGAGCTTGCTATATAAATGTGTAAAAACTTTAAACGACTCCCGGAAATGTTTAGAGGACAACGGTTGATGTCCACATAGGAATAAAGGCTGACATCACCGTCGTCCAAGAAGTACGATATATTCATCCTGGTGAATATTAAACACGCATCAAAGCGACATATTGCTGATTTGCGTCCCCGCCTCGACGCCCAGGAAGAGAAGAACAATGTGACCAAGGATACCTTTTATGAGCGCCTGGAAAGTACTCATGAGCGATGGCCCCGCCACGATGTGAAAATTGTGCTTGGCGACTTTGACATCAGTGTGTCGAAAAATTAAGCATCCACAACGAAACACCCCCAAGTGGGTTGAGCCTGATCGAAAAACTTAAAATCAGATTAATGTTATCTCCAGTGTTCTTCACGTATGTTCATCACCGGTGGAACGATGAACTGTATGAGATATGCGACGATATTGTCATAGTTCAGCAAAGCGAGAAACAGCGACTGCGCTGGAATTTGTGTTTATTGAGTAATAAATATATATAAATTAATTTAGAAAATCGTTACAGCACGCTAAATTTGCTGACTATTTTAAACTCATTGATCGAAACCGAAGGATTTGTAAAGTCATCGTGTTGTAATTTACAAAGATCGGTTCTATACATTTGTCAAGAAGTGTCTTATCTGTTTCTTAACGGTGGAAATCTGGCAGCACTTTTGAACAGCTGATCCATTCTAATGAAAGTGAATTTTCAATTAATCAATTATGGTGATAATTTAAATGGAAAGACAACTACAAGTAACATACACTTGTGGATATAAAAAGTAAATAATAAAGTGTTTGTTGTTTCAGTGAATAAAAGAGAAGAAATGAAAAAATAAAACGTAAAGGATCTAGAATATAAGTAAGTGTCTTGTTGCAGTATAAATTTATCATAAAAAATTTGTTGTTATATTCTGGAACGACTGAAAATAACTTTTAGCAACGTATTATATACATAAGTACGTCCAAATGTACTTATGCATATTAATAAATTATAAAAAATTACTATTCTTTACGTAGTTTTCATATACGTGAAATATCTGCATCTATTCCTCAGTAAGAACACGTCAGATCAAAATTTCCTTGTCTACATTAGCGATTGCCATTGTTCAGTAGATCGGAAGCATTCAACCTATATAGATAAGACATGATTAGCAGCTTTTTTATTTCTTATTTGTTTAAATAAATAAAATCTTCAAATAAAATTACTAAAATGAATCGTAAAATTTGTTAAATGTATAGAATTGGCCGCGACTTCGTTAGCTTGAAATTTCATAATTTAATTTTTTGTTACCCACTTGAGGATGTTTCGCCGAGAAAAATGACGGCAGTTGTACCGAAGATACTTTCTTTGCCCACCCTGGGGATGAAGTCGTCCAGCACATACTGGCTAGGATGCCTATTGTAGCGATATATTCATCCAGCAGAATGACCGCACTTCTTGGACGGCGGCGGTGGTAGCTGCGAGGCAGCGGCACCTTTGTAAGCAAGTGACCGGCCACTCCAAGTGCATCCCTTCAAATCTTGATCCTTTAAACTTAAAATAGCGGCAAAAATTTTGTAACGTTACGCGAGTAGGGTCAAATTTAACACTCAATTATATTGCGAGTCGTTGTTTCAAGACCGACGCCGCCTTGCAGTAGCAACGCTGATAAACCGATGCGGTCAGTTAAACTTCAGCGGACCCTTATGCCGAATATGTCCGCTCTACTGAAGCTCACTTATGCAGAAGGATGCTCATCGAACGAGTCTCCCAAGTAACTGGAATCAGCTTTGACACCTACAATAATAACCATGTCTTTCTAAATGCGCATATGTACACATATGGCAGCCGCAATATCCGAATGGTTAGCATTGCGTACTACCATTCGGAAGTCCAGTTCAAATCCTGATCCGACCAAAAACCAATATCCATCGCCCATCGCTTGGCCAAAAATCATTTCAGGCGTGTACTTTCTCTACAAAATTTTTCAATTTTTCTTTTAAAATTCAATTTAATAGCGTTTTTATATGATCCCAAAGGAGGTCAGTCATGTTGTTGGGGTTGCTTCGTCCTGGCAAGCTATAATTTCACAATTAACAACAGGTTTTCTTCCGGATTAAGGTCAGGGTATTGTGTTGTTAACTCCATCAATTGGAAATTTTGATTCCGAATAAATTACTTTACAATTTTAGGGGGATATTTTCGCTTCTTCCTTTAAACTCTTTGAATTTAGCTCATTTATTTATGTAATCCACACTTATTTGTAACGAAACAACAATATAAGAAAAATAAAATAATTATTTTTATTTGTCTGTGTGTATACTTTAGCTGTATGTATACTCAAAAAGCTTCCTCAAATATTTACGTAAGTAAATATATCTTTATTTCATTCTTCCTTGCACTCTTTTTTACGGTATCAATTGTATAATTTCATTATTAAATTGGCTTGTAATCTAATTGCAACGTCACCCGAGCGACTTCCACAGCTGCCAACAACAAGCTGAATACAGCTGCTGAGTCTTTCGTTCGCCAATTTCATATTTGGCGAGAGTGCTGGTTGAGTAATATTTAATTTTACACTTAGTGAAACATTAAATGCAAGGAATTCATTTTTGACTTCTCTCTGGTTAGAATGTTTATTTAAGTTTAGTTCACGCAGAAGAGTTGTAAAGAACAAGTCTCAAATCAAAAAGAATATTAAGCGCAAGATGAACATCAACTTTGATTTAAATAAAGTATTAAATATTACAAATATGAGAAAATTTTACTAAAAATGGATAGTAAAAAAATATATAATTTAAACTCTTTTATTACAGCTAATAATTATGTCCACAGAGGCGGAATTTCTCGGCGCCTATGAGCGCATCAAAGCCTTCAACCAACGTATACTCGCTTGTTTAGATGAAGGCATCGCTCATGAAGAGCACGAAAGGCCTCTGGAGGCCATTGCCGCCTACGAGAATTGTTTACAACAAATTGAAGAAACATTTGGGTTGTCTGTTGGACTACCGGATAATGTCGATGCTGTTTCTGCAGAGTGGAAGGAAGCTTGTACTATAGTACAAAGGTTGAAAAGTGCCAAAGTTGAAGTGAGTTATCGTTTGAAGGTGTTAAAGGCCAAAAACTCCGCTGTCGATACTACTGCTGCAGAAGCAAATGAAACAGTTTTCTCAGAATATGTGGAGATAGATTGTGATGCTGTACCGGAAGATACCGATGCTGGACCTTCTCCGAAGAAAAGATCTCTCTTACTTGAAAATCCTGTAATTCACGAGGGCTCTTGCACTGATAAGGACTTAAAAACTAGCGCCACACATCATTATCGTAAAGTTTTATTGGATTTGAGGCGGGTCATGGCAGACCCTTTCAGTGTGGGCGTGCTCTTTGATACACTGTTTCATTCTCAAGCAAAATTGTATAAGATACAGCCTGACGGTGTTGTTGTTACTATGGTTGGTATAGATGATATTTCTGGTTGAGATATATACATTTGATATTTGATATATATATAAATGATAAACCGGAAACCTGTTTTGTTTATTGCATTTATCATACATATATATACATCTGTATGTATTTATCATGAAAAATCTTTATGCACATATTATGTACATGTATATGTGATATTTGTAGCATGGTATATACAATGAAATTTTTATTTTAAATTAACATTGGCTTCATAATTCACCAAGGATTTCAATAAATTTATTCCGCAGGGCGAAATTTCCATGTCACTGGTTATGTGCACTACTTCAAGTAGCGATCAATGGAAACATTTGAATGGCATCTCATTTGTCCAATGCACAATTCCCACAAATCAATCTATGGATAAAAATGATAGAGATCAAATTCAAGTACCAACAAAAGAGTCACCGCAAATGATTTGGATCTATGTTCTTCTTCCAACAATAACTACTTGTTATAGGACAAATTATGGAGCATTTATTCTGCCCGACTTGGAAATTGATGAACCAGGACATGCATTTGGACTAATGCTTATCGAAGAGCAGAGCACTGTTGATGGTGGCGCTGAGCAGGCGGTTGTACAGCCAGAGGAGCCAGAGGAACTAAGCGACTTACAGCAGTTCTTCTTGGATCTACTCGAGGCGGTACTATCTGGCCGTGTTGAACTTTTACAACAACCAATAGTGACGCCGAGATTGCCATCTGATACCAGCGAACAGGTCTCGCGCCACATCGTCACGGCAGCCGATTTCATAGCGCGTAATCTGGTGCGCGGCGCCGAGAAGACGGGTGAGTTAATGGTAAAAACCACACCGTATATCATTTCGAAAATGAATGCCGCGCCACCAGATGCGCCGCCAGTCTCGTCGACCGTGCAAACATCAGTGACGGTGGCACGGGACGTGACGCAGGCAGCAGCCGGAGTCACCGGTTGGATAGCCGGCAAAGTGGGTTCCGCCTCGATGGCTATTGGTCGCTACTTGGCGCCTCATGTACAAAATGCTGGCTCTACATTATTACAGAAGGGTTTTGGTTACGAAACTAGCGAGGCAAATAGTAAAATGGAAGGTGCAATGACAATAGCTGCTGGTGCTGTAGAGGGTTTCAGCACTATTTACAATGGACTCGAAACATCAGCCAAAATATTGGGCACTAATTTGAGCGAAAACTCTGTGAAGATTATAGAGCATAAGTAAGAAAGGCTTTCGTTAATAATATTTCTTTAACTCATACATTCATCTTTCAACAGATATGGCTCTTCAGCTGGTGGCGTCGCCGCTGGCACCTTTGATACGCTTGGCAACGCGTTTAATGTAAGTCAAAATGTCAACTACATTACCCCAAAAGGTCTGGCCAAAAAGATGGCAAAAAATACAGGCAAAGCTGTGATCGATGATTATAAAACTAAATTACGAAACACGGAAACACATTTTGTGACGGCAGGGGCCCTTTATCCGGATTTACGTACTTTGAAGGAAAAATAAATTTTTTTTAGCCGAAATGGATATTATATCTTGTACATGTTTACTCTTTAATTCTTTCCTAGTGCATTTTATCGCTCAACAGTCGAATATTCGTAAATATTTTATATATTATATTAGATTAAGTTACAGGGTATTTTCAAGCTTTCCATCAATTTGATATATTGTATTATACGCCTATATTGCTATTGTAAAAACTTTAGACAGTCTCGAAACGAACATTTCATATCCATGAAGTCTATTAAATGACGAGTTGGAGTGGTATTATTAAGAATATGCTTTTTTATTTACTGATGTGAATACTGATACTCAATTAAAAATTATATTATTGAAATTTACAAATAAAATATTTTGTATGTATGTATGTACATACATATATAATTATATATTTATTATTGTTTATGATTGATTTAAAAGGAAAGAAGGGCCTGTAGACCAACTATCTGCAACCTGCTTCCGGGTATGCCGTTATAGTTGTCAACGCATCAAGCCGTGTAAAGCTAGAGCTTTGGTAAAGTTATTCCGTTATATTCGGTATAACATAAATACCTCATGTTAATCAGAGCAGGAAGCTACTGAGAAGGTTCATCTTATAATGGTATTCCCTGTCAAATCTGTTATCGAACGCGTCCATACACATGACCATAGATTTCCAACTTTATTTGCGAAGATCGAATAAACTTAACAATATAATTCGGTATAACTACCCGAACAGAAATAAATTTGATAATGCGAAAGTACTTCTAAAAATCCAAAAAAGTGAATTTCCTATCGTAACCGCACTGTTATACAGCGCTATAAAAATGCAGTTTTAACTTTGATTTTTTTTAAATTTGATTATTTTATATGTTTTAAATAAGTTGACCTTTTACATTTATTACATTTATGCTTCACAATTATAAACAAGCGTAAAGCAAGTACTATGTCGAGTAAACTTCTAATCAGTATTTAACAAACCTTTCATTCAGAATACAGGAGCTTGTGTATTTAAATATTTCAGATTTTCAATTTATATCCGTGTGCATATTTTTAATACAAATGGAAGAACTTACAAATTAACTTTTCAATAAATGTATATATATATATATGTATGTGTTCTTGCAGTATGGATACATATAAATATGAACTAAACAATATTGAATTCTTATAAGCTAGCATATCAGCATATAGTATGTATGTGCACTACAACCCATATTCCTGAATGCATCTTAGTTTCAATTTCCCTAATGCTATTCTTGAATCCGACTTCACTACGATGTAAATTCGAAACATAGACTAACAATACGCATGAAATTTACATCGTAGACAAATCGGATTCATGAACCACACTTTCGAAACTGCGATGTTTCAAGAATAGTGGTGTACATTTAATTTCAATACTTATCTAATCTAAGTATCTTATAAACTAATATTTATATATCCTTTTGCATAACATCTCTAAGTAATAAATATTATCTATATGTTCATATACATTTATTATGATTTATGTTTTAATTTTTCAATTTTTTAATATATATATATTTGCAATTGTATAAATTTTAACTTAAAATATTTCAACACAAAATTATATAAAATTCACATTAAATTATTAGATATTGCAATTTGCTTGGAGGAACTCTTTCTTACAAATTGCTGAGTAGTTTGAGGTGTATCGAATCTGTACCTGACTACACTGCGTATTTCTTCAACTATTTTAGATGTGCTTTTATATTTTGTTATATGGCTTACTTTAGTTATTTGTTTATTTTTTTTTTAATATACAAACAATACTCTATGGCACAATGTTGTTACTAGTATATTTTTGTATGTATGTCCTATTGGTTGGGTTTATTAAGTAAAGCTAGGACTTTGAGATTGAGGTGTTAGTAGCCGACTGAGATGAGATTTATTATATTTAGAAATGATTTATGAGTTTATAATAACGAAATTGGTATTAATTTAATAAAATAAACGAATTTTATCAAATCTAACTTTCGATTTAAGCTTCTTAAAAGGCAAGTTATGAATTACCAAATTGCATTCTTATTATATTGGATAGCAATGAAATCTGTCTAACTTATATAATTCTTGAGATATATACGATAAATATATTAGCAGATATCTGTTTGTAGATATGTTTTTAATAAATCATCAAATCCTGTTCTGAGTTAATTAATTAACATAAACCTCGTATACCCCCTTTTTAAATTTGTTTGCAAATCATAAATTTTTCCCATAAATTATTGATCACAAAAAAAGAGCTAAATAACTATGACAATGATTTCATTTTAAAAGCTTATTTTAGCATTCATAACTGACAAGACAAGGTAATATACATATATACAAACGAGAGTGAAAAAAGAAAATATATTGACTCACGAAACTAATTTTACAATTACATTGGAAGAGTTTAAAGCCTTAAAACCTTTTTTCCAGGCATTGAAATGTACGTACGTGTATAACTATGTATTTGAATATGTATATACATATTTATATATACGTATTTTTAAATTATTATTTTTTATATCCTTTTAGTTTTCATATAGCTTAAAATGCGCTTTCTGCTTAGCATAAAAATCATATTTTTTTTTTTGCACAATGATCGATATCATGCAAGAGCTTTAATATTTCTTTTTCGATTTATGAACGCTGCAGATTATTAGTTTTATATTCTCTCTCCTGCGCTCACTTCTCCTCACCTTACATGAGCAGTCCCGTGGTAGGTGAGTGTCATAAAGCACTAGATGTGGTCGCGTCTTTGGTTAAATGCGTCTCTATGTCAACGCGGCAAATAGGACAGTGTTTATTTGTAACTAACCATTGGTCGACACAATCAGTGTGGAAGAGATGCATGCATGGCAAACGGCTGTAAAGAAAAACCAAACACTTTTTGTATAATGGATGCTTTTAGGTATATAAAATTAGTAATATTGTGTGCCCTAGAGTGGACTGCAAATATAAATATTTTCTATTGTATAATTTTGGAACTAGGATCTAGCATTGCAGAAGTAGCTCGGATCCATTTATGACTGAGACTTTTTGTACTTCGCGGTAACAACAAATGATTAAAATCTATGAAATCGATGATATTATAATCTAATGTAAAAAAGAATATTTGAGGGAAAATATTGGCTCGCGTGTCGTCAAAAGTGTTTCTGACTTGAATTATCAACTAACAATACAACAGTTTATACTAAGCCACCTTTGAACCGATGATGGTTTTTTATGAGGAGCTTTTATTTCATGTCAAAAATATGTACACTCGCAGGGGTTGACATCCCCTGCAGAGGGGCGACCGTAATTAGAAAATTTATCTTAATTTATTATTTAAATTACTTTTAATTCAGTTTTTTAATGGGGCTGTATGCGTCATAATTATATAAACGACTACATATAAAATGAAAGGTATTTAAAAATTAAATTCAAACCCCAGTAAAAATAAATTGCACTGCGAAAATTACGGTACTTAAGAACAAATCTGCAGCACAAAAAAAAATATTGTGCATTACAAAAAGTAATTTAAAAGATATGCTTATGTGGTCTAAGTATACTCACCGAACATCGTTCTCAATCTCAAATAATGATAAACAAATGGCACATTTCTCAGCATCCTCATCGGATTCACTTGGGCGCCGGAGACGTTTGTATTTATGTGGCAAGGTGTTGCGTTCAATAATTTCCTGTAAAGAAATACAAATTTTAATTTATTTAACAAAAAAAATTTTCCAATACATGTAATTACCAAAGTAGCACCACGATTTGGTCTTATTGCCGACCCAATTAAAATATGTGGTCCAATATGTGAGAGTGGGGAAAGTCCAATTTCCAAATGAACGGGTGAGTAATGATGAAACATGTGGTGGTGTACAGCGGAACGGCGTCGTTGTTGTGCTTCATATGGATAGTAAGCCTAGAACAAAAGTTTATTGAAAAGGAAATAGATTTTTAATAATATGTGAAAATTTTTACCGGATCCAAACTAGATACCGGTCCATTGCTGGCATGTACACAGGAACAAGTATTCGGTAGTTGAGAACGCCAGCGGAAACTGTTTGTCAAATTGAGTGGGTTTGATGAAAGATCTATGGGTGTGGGTGTCATATGACGGCGGTGTATTTCTTGCATATGTTGCTGGCGATACCAAAGGTTCTGATGGACGGGATAAGGTGGTGCGGCGCCACTATGATGACTACCATTATGGTGGCTAGTACTTCCAGTGGTACCATTTTGATGATGTCGACCCAACAAATTGGAGAATGGCACACGTGAACGTGCATTTACAGCAAACGAAGGATATGGTAGAGAACCACTGATACGTTCGTCACCAACGGCAGTACCGCCGCCATTCGAATGTCCGGCTGCAGCCAGTGATGAAGCAACTTCTGGTGTTGAGCCTGTAGGTGGTACTGCTGTTCCTGTTGCGGACAAGTAGGTGGGTGGTGTGGGCGATACGTCTCGCATGTGTTCTGAACTGCCGGTTGGAGCTTGTGCCATAGCTCGGGCCATTGCGACACCAGTTAATGTGGAATGACTGCGACTAAACGAACATGAAGGAATGACTGCGGGCTCTTGCTGAGTATGATGTGTGCTTCGTTGCAGTGGTGGCATTTCATCTTCAGCTCGTCTATAGTGGAGATAAAATGGGGCGATTTGTGGTATTGGTGGGCTGCTATTACTACTGGTGCTATCGCCACCAGGAACATTGGGGTAAACACCATTGCTGCCGATTGCAGTATTTGAACTGTCGGCTAAATCAACGCTGTCACTTATGCCACCAGCGGAAACACCCCGAGCAAAGCGCGAAGGACCGCCATGGCGACTTTGAAAAAGAAGATTACTTCCCTCATTGCGACTCTGATGAGGATGCATAGCACCATGGGCTGCTGGGACACGACTGCCAAATAAATCCTGCAAAGACACCTCTTCGATAGACGGTATTGAAGTGATGGAGGTGTCTGAGCTTGGTGCTGCCGACGTGGCAGCATTGCGCAACACAGGTATTGATGAGCGGGCCATTGTCGCGGATGCTGTCGCCATATTCAGTAGTGGTGAACGTCCAAGGCGCCGCATTTCTGGACACATTCCGTGTGGTGGTAACTCAAGAACTAAGGGATGTTGATGTTGTGATTGATGAGCTTGTTGTGGCTCATAAAACGGATTCGGTGCCGGACGTGGTAAATACTTGTAATAGCGATTGCGTAGCATTGATGTAAAGCGTTGATGTTGTGGTTGATGAGCCTGTTGCGGCTGGTAAACGGCATGTCTAATACAATTATGATGGTGTTGCCCATGTGCTCTAGGTTCATCGGTTTCCGTGTTGGTAAGTGACTGTGTTTGATTAGATGATGCAGGTGAGTCCCACTGTTGATAGCCTGGTGGTACAACTGCGTATGGATGTAACAATGGACCGCTAGATGTACTTTCTACCCCCCTTGTACGTAAGTAGCTCGGATGTGCGCCATTCGAATCTTCAAGTGGTGTTTCAGTGGAATCTGTGGAAGTACCACCATCTACGCCACTAATATGAGTAATCGCTGGTGTATCATCATCGTTAGTGAGATCAATAGAAAGTATCGGTTCTCGGGTGGAATGCACGAACACGACATCATCATCGTCACCTGTGGAATCTGACAACCAATCCAATTGTAAGTCGGGAGCAGTTAATACAGCTGCGCCACTGCTGGAAGTATTTAAAGATGTTGAAACTCTTACTGGGGTGGCATTTAAGCTAGTATCTGTCACAGCATTGACGGTCTTGGAAGCATTATTTGATGCAGCAGCTATAGCACCCGAATAAGTTGGCTGCTCGTCATCCACATAAGGTTGCATTATTGCCGGCGATCTTACTGGTATTACCTCGGTGGGCACGGTAACAGTGGCTCCTACTTCTTCCCCACCAGATGAAGATGATGTTCTTTGCATAAGATAGTTAGTGTCGTATATATGTGGTTGCTCCTCTATATCACTATCTTCCAATAGCACTACATTGTTGTCTGTAGAATGGCCTACACTATGACCGGCATAGGTAATAACAAAAGGACCCTGCTCAATTGCCGACGCACTGTCTGAAGGTGCTACGCTGTTCGGTGGAGTCAACGACCTCGCGTTTTCCTCTATATGTTGCGATGGGGTCGATTGTGGTACCTCATCCACTTCACTAGACTCGTGAACATTCAACATACGCCATATTTTGCGACGTGCAGTGCGCATATCTGTTGAATCACTGCAGTTAGTATCATTGCGTTCCTCTGTTACATTATCGATAGATCTCGAAACATTGGTTCTTACCACGCTAGTGCTCATGCGGGGGATTTTAGGGGCCCTCGATGAAATATCTGCCTCTCGACTGGTACTTGGTCGCTCTTGTGAATAAACTTCAGACCCATCACTACCATCTCCTCTGCACTCACGCAGCCAAGCTAACTCATTTGTAACTCCTCCACGTCGAAACTGTTGTTGTTCACGATCTCTGACGCGTTGACGTTCACGTTCGCGCCAACGTAAAAACTCATGAGGATTATGTGTTTCCTGTTGTCCACTCCCCGATGTAGCTGTACTGCCATGAGTTTGTGGTTTATGCAAGTTCCAAATAATCTCATCATCATCGTCCCCTCCGTCATCCTCGGCGAGATTAGGTGCACAAGCAGGATTGCTATTGAATGCGGAAAACGCTGAGTTACTAATCGTACGGAAACTGGTTGACGAATGTGCTTCATCAATACAGCTGTTGGGAGTAACTGATTTGTTGTTATTGCTTGCCGCACCACTATAACTCGGCAAAGCATCCATGTCGGTTAAATCATCCATATTAGCAACAGAACCGCGATTACTTATCGAACTATTAACGCTGCTTCTTCCACCCACAGCACTCGAACTGCTGCTCCCGCTGCTGCTAGCGCCATTAACCACGTTATTGCCAACAATACTAGTTGGTTTATTTTGCTTCTTTGCGGCATACGTTGTTGTGGTAGTGTTGGTAGTGCATGTATCCGCAAAATGAGCGCGTTCGGTATCAGACGCTGATGTTACCTCATCGCTAGTATTTAAAGATATTGGTGAGGTGTTAAATGCTTCTTCAGTTTGTGCTATTGCTTCGCTAGATTCAGGATGTGAATGCGAATTGTTATCATTATTCGTCTCAACATGCACTGTGGATGCTAGCAAATTTATCTGTGTAGCTGTAGCAATATCTGCTTCAGGAGAGTTATTTTCTGTTTCTTCGCTTCTACAAACATTTGGTGCAGTAGTTGAAGCCACCATCATTTCATCGTCCAGCGAATCTAAGGATGCACTGCCATCTGCCATAGTTGTGGACCCTGTTTCCATAGCACTACTGGTTATAGTAGATACCGCAGCATAATGATTCGGGCGAACTGCATTAACTTGTGGCAGAGACATTTGAGCATCCGAAGAGAAAGTGATAGAATTCAAGGGAGAGCTGCTAGATGCAGCACAATTGTTATTGTGAGTAGAAGTGGCAAGCATTTTTTTACATTTATAATCGCTCTTTTCTGTATCAGCAGAAGTTGCAGGTGGAATCGACAGAACAACACTATCATTCGAATCAGCTGCTGGAGGAGCCCAATAGGTACCCATAGCGTAATCATGCTCACCGCCAATAGCGCCTGCAGCTCCAATTTCTTCGACATCTTGCAGATTAAGAACAGTATTTGAATTTGTGGCTAAACTTACATTAGTACGATCTGCCACCATATTAATATCCATGCGCTCAACTCGTGTCAGTTCATTAGCTCCTAATAAAGCTTGCTCTGATTGTAGATCAACATGTCGTGGTGTGTGCATATGATCCGAGCTATGTAAAGTCTCATATGAAGAAGGGTTTATCCTGAAAGATGTGTGATATAATTAAATTTTAACACAAACCTTTTAATTGAATGCCTTACCCATTGGAATCACTATGTGTACAATGGCATGTACTTGACACACATTTGTTACACAGCAAATAGGGATTACGCTGCATTAAACAAGCATCGTAGGCACAACGTTCAGTGGATAGTTCGTCTTCGATTTGTACAGCAGAAGTAGTTGAATGCGCAATCTGATGTTGTTCATTAGTATGATGATGGTGAATTCTGTGCTGGGGAAGGAGATGAGAATGTACAACAGTGTGATTTTGATGTCCCAAATCGTGACGATGAGAATGTACATGGTTATAATGATGCATATGATGTCGCACCGGCTGATACATTTGTACATCGATAGAACCAACCATAGGTTGTTCGGATACCGAAGTTGATAGTGCGTTGGTAGCTGGATCATAAGACAGAGTTGTGGTAACACCTTCGTAGTGTGCTGTTGCGTTAGGTGGCGTATGTGGCGCGAGTACTGCGGCTGGATAACTATGTAGGTTATGAATATTTGATGTGGCAGGGGTCGCTACCACAGATTCAGATGGTGTACCCATGAAGAATGTTAAGGGGCTTGGCTTAAAAAGAGAAGAAATTATTACATAAATAATAGGGATGTATGTATAAGAATAACTGTAAGTTTGGATATACTAAATGTTAGCGATTTTAGGGCTTCTATTTGCAATATCCGTCTTACTACGAGCAATCCAGCAAAGTTGTATTATTTACCTCAATGGTAAGACCCAATGTAGATGCACGTTCTCCACGATCGTAGACCAGGCCATACGTTGCTATAAAAAAAGTTAATTCAGGGATATCTTTGAGACCTACTTCTACAAATTTGTAAATGTTTAAATGTATGGATAGTAGCTTACGTCCATTCTCGTTGATTTCCATTTCATGATGAAAAGCTGGAACTTCAATTTCGTGGCGTATATGTCGCCGCATTTCATCTTCACTGTTCTCCATCAGCTCCTCTATTTTTGCTCCTTGACTATCTTTTACTTATAAATATGCTCTATTGCACTTTATTGGCAATTACCTGCAATCGCAAAAAAAATTTCATTGCACTTTATGAAAAAACACTAAAATTAAAGAAACAAATCAATTTGTATGCAAAATCCCTAGTTGTTTAGGCATAGTTGAATCATCAGTACATGTTCATACATACATATGTGTATATGTATGTACATCCATACGTGTATATAGCACAATAAATAGAAAAGTGGCGGAGCAGGAAATAGTTAAGACAAAATCTATATACATATTGTGCTATTGTATTTGAGTTGTAAGCCATGTTGAAGTTTCATTATATATAGTTATTATTATTTGAAGTTATTACTAAATATATTTAAGTATAGGAATTAAAATATATTTTTAAATCTTAACTATTGAATTGAAATATTGCTCAAAGCAATTGTATCAATTGAAGAGACTGCTTTAAAAATTATAAGATACTACTAAATTTAATACTTCGAGCAATTATAACGACAGAACCAAAATAGCGCTCTATAGTTAATACTCCACAAGCGTCACAATGAATAGTTACACAGACAGTATGATAATTTACCGGGTAAGAAAATAGTGCTGAAAAGAAATTTACGTGCATTGGTTTGTAGAAAAAAAATAAATCGAGATGTGCCATTTCATATTTTATATGCGATATGTGCAAATAAATACCCATTTATTTTTATATAGTATATATATGTACAGTCAAAGACAAAAGTTTAAATACACCTATAAAATTCCAATTTTTATTGAAATTAAGCATTTTATAATAAATGTAAAAAAGAAGTTCATTTAAAGTAAATAATTAATCAACAATGCAATCCAAAAAAAGTATTCAATTTCTCGTAGATAACGGTAAATTCATTAAAACAAAAGTTTAATAATAATTTTAAAATAAATTTAAGAAAAATACCCATCGCATGTCCTTTGCAAGTTCTTTAGAAATATTAAAGTACCGTTATATTCAATGATTTAGCAATTTATACACATTTACTTCTTCTCCAACAGTGAATGCAAAGTAAAAAAAAAAATGGGTAAAGAAAAAAAATAAAGTGATGTTAAAAATTTGTGCGTGTACAAAATATTTTTCGAAAGTAAAAACCTACAAATCTGTTGAAAATAGGCCAAAATCTAGGTGTCCAAGGAAACTATCCTGGCAAAGTGGCAAAATATCCTAAAATAAGTGCTCCAAAGATAGCCGGCAACATCGCTAAAACATTAAGCAAAAATATGGATGAATTCTTTCGGAGAAGAATCCTGTTTACGGGCGAATCGAAATTTAACGTTCGGAAGCGTTGGTTGCGTAAAAATTTGGCGTAAAGAAGAACTGCTTATCAAACCCACAATTTAATACAAACCGTAAAGCACGGTGAGGGTAGCGTCAAGGTTTGGGGAGCGATTGGAGCAGCTGGCGTAGGACACGTAACGTTTATCGATGGAATAATGAACAAATATGTTTACAAAAGTATTTTGGAACAACATAGGCAGTATTATTCGGTGGATTCCTTGGGTCTCGGAAGTCCGTAGATATTTCAACAAGATAACGGCCCTACCCATACTGCGGGTTTTGGGAAGAAATGACTATTGTATTGTGCTTCTCGTCAGCTCTATAATCCGCCGCAATCATCAGACTTGAATCCCATTGAGCATATTTGGGAGCTATTTGCATGAAAAATTGATAACGCGACTTCAAAAAACAAATAAGCCTTGGAAGAATCTCTAAAATAAATATAGTATGAAATTGCGCCATCAGAAATAGAAAATTTGGTTCTATCTACGACGCATTGTCTTAAGGCAATTATAGAACAACAAAATATTAAAATTGTTTCAAACCCCTTTATTTTTAGTTTAATTTAGTCAAAATATGAATTAATATGTATTGTATTTAAACTTTTGTTCAGCGTGATTTTCTGTTCTTAGTGAATTTACCGTTATCTACGGTACTTTGAATATTTTTTTATTGATTAATTATATACTTTAAATAAACTGCATTGTTACATTTATTCTAAAATGTACATATGTTTACTAATTTAAGAATATTGATACATACATACATACATACATACATACATACATGTATGTATGTAGTTACATTGGACAAAATAATTACAAAAACATGTTCATATAACATATTAATGGCGCTTTGTAACCGCTGACGCGATTTTCAGCCGAGCTCCTCCTCCAATTTGTGGAGTGTGTCTTGATGTGTTTATCACAAATGGAGGGATCTACAGTTTATACTAACCGCCTCCGAAGGATTATTGCTTTTTTATGAGGAGCTCTTATTTCACGTCAGAAATGTACGCGAGGAGCGACCGCAATTAAAAAAGCTAACTATAATTTTTAGATTTTGATCGGACCAAGACTCGTCCGCTACCTATCCAAATTGTAGTATGCAATGCTAACCACTTGGCTATCGCAAAACATTGCAAATCAAAGTTGCTGTATATTAAGCGTCCGAAACTGAAGACGGTACACAAAATGGGATGTTAGACGAATTGAAAACGAAAAAAGGTCTTGCTTGAATTTTATCCAAAAACATCAAAAAAAAACTCTATTCTGTTCAGGTAATAATACCCACTTGCACGGAAAAATAATTCAAATCTCATTTTCCTATTTCAATCATACTTCTTGAAAATCTAAGCGACAAAGCAAGTTTTACATAAAGAAGTCATATTGATAACTTTATGGTTTAACGGCTATGAAACATGATTTATATTATATTTTGAATGCAATTAATAAATTCAAAATACCATTTAATTGCAATTTTATTAAAATACTAAAAATCAACAAATTTAAATGTAACTACCAAAATAAACAACTGTTATACAACTTGCTGGCTAATTTTTACTAAATCCTGTTCGGTAAAAACTCAGTACATTTCTCCCTTTGCGAGAAAAAAATATTTACTCTCAATTTCGAAATTGACTAATTCTTACAGACATTTCGCACCGAACAGAGGTTATATCTCTTATCAACAACAGCTGATTTAGAAAGAAATATGTACATACCTATATAAAATAGTACTCAAGGATAAGAAATAAATCGAAATGACAAAAAAAGAAAAACAAATGCTATACTTGTATTATAGTTAAAAAAAAACTACATATGGCAGATAAGAGTTTTCTATATAATCCGTAATACATATGTATTGTATTGTACATACATTTTGTTATGATTTCCTAAAAGTATCATTTATAATTTAAATGCAGATGGACGATATTTAACAATGTTAAAATTCTCAAATGACCGCAGAAACGGCTGCACTCTCAGATGTGTTTTTTTTTATTTATTTCCGATTCTTCTATGTGCCATTTATAACAGTTTATATATTTACATATTTACTTATGAACAGATTAAATTTAAGCTTGCCGTTTTCTATTACATTCCCCACCACCTTTTTCGCCTTTTGGTTACAAATTTGTTATACACATATACAGTGATATTTATACATTCATTTTAAATTCGTCATTAATTTTCAAGGAAGTCAAAGTTCCCAACAAATTTAAAGGAATTTTCGGTTTATTGGTATTCAGCGAATCAAAATAATGGGAGCAATATTTTTTTGCACAATTCATAGCAACATTATTTTATACTCATATATACTCACGTTCTCACATATGAACTGTTCACGTTGACACAACACTATTTATCAACCATTTATCAATTTTAACATAAGTATACACTGTGAAAACAAGATGCAAATTCATATGCCATATTGCCAGAGACTCCCTTGTTAAAGTCGATCTTCTACCGCTGCCAGTGCTTATATATTTATTCCTTTTTCTTATTTACGTTGCACTTCCTTTATTTATTCTTTGTCTCTTTGTCTGCCATTCTACCCAGCAAAGTGCACTATTTTTTTCTACTATCTGTCTTGGGTGTTGATTATAGCAACTCGAGAGGACTTTGTACTAGATATTGCTAGAAATTTGTGTTCATTAACTACATTTTTATATATTTTTCAATAAATTCACTATATTAACTGCAAACAAAAGCATTAAATTTTCGCAGAAACCAGACAAATTATGAAAATTATACGACAACCAGTATGAGACTGACGAGTATTGCCGGACGTCAGAAAACAAACGCTGAAGAGTAGGGTTTCAAACCAATGCCGATACTTGTGGAATTGAAGGCGAATTTAATACCAGGTGATAACAGAAGTAAAGACGAATTGACCAAGTAAAATTAAAAACATAATGTACGTTGCAAGCTGCGGGCTACGCGCTGTCAAAATTAAAATACACGAGTACTTATGGGAACGGGCAAACTGCCGAACACACTTTCGGCCACAAGACCTCCAAAATGGAGGTTCAATTAGATATTTTTCTAATTTCACAGACGACAATGATTATGTGTGCATGACAGTTCGTAGTTCACGTATCGATGTTAAGCCTCGATGATTTCCCAAATCCTTGGAGTTCGATCACTGGATTGTTAAACGGAAGTCAACAAATTTGTTGTTCAGCTTCTTAATTGTAAAGAATTTATTATTTATTTACAGAACGGCCTATTTTACAACTTTCACACTCAACTATTTTCACTTAACACTAATGTTGTGAGTGAGCTCATGAAGACCATTAGCAACTCGGGTGAAATTCTTAATAAATCGACGAAAGCCCAAGAAAGCTCTGTATATCATGTAAATTCCTGGGCCTTGGCCAAAACTTCACTGTTTCTTCCTAATTGTTCAGGTATTTCTCAAAGTTTTTACCCTATTCGATGATGTCGTCTAGATACACCAAATATGTTTACAAATGTAATCTCTTAAGAACATGATCCATTATTAGTTCAAAAGTGACAGGAGCGTTACATAATCCAAAGGGCGTCAACGTGAATTGCCAAAGACTTTTACCAGCACTAAAGGCTGTTTTCTCTTTATTTTCTTCGCGTATTTCCACTTGCCAATAAGGTTGATAGCCAGTCAACAAGTTCAGAGTATCATGGATCCTGGGCAACAGATAGTTGAATTTTTTTTCACATCATTTAGTCTTCGATAGTGCACGCAAAATCGCAGCTGGGGTTTTCTTACCGGTGAACTCCATGGACTTACCGATGGTTCGATAATACCACTACTTATTTTTTTATTCTCTGGCTGTCAGCCTAACGTTTGCCTAGTGGAACACTTCGAGGAGCTTGACGAATCGGCCTCGTATCAGCAGTAGCAATGCAGTATTTCACAACATAGGTCCCGCATGTTTTGTTGCCTTGTGTATTATGTTGGAGTATTTGCGCAGAAGTTGCTCATCGTGCTGGTATTTGCCTTCCTTCCGTCTATGCATTTATGTCTTTCCTCATGTCCTTCTTGCCAATGAAATCACCTTCAGGTGTCGACTTCTAGAAATTCCTTCAAACAGTTCCTTTTCTAAGCCTTATTAGTGATTTGAATTCGTTTAATACTAGAGCTGGCATGAATATTTCTTATGCGTCTTAGCCTGGGTTTTACCAATAAGTACGTCCGTTGTAGAATTTTGCGCTACTTCGACAATCCACAATTAGTTTGTTCCACAATCTTTATCTATCTTTGCCCAAAAAACTATTTCTGACTTCAATGGAATCTGTTCGCTGTCCTCTAGGACCACTCGCTTACTACTGTAAGAGCTATAATAACCAATGCTAAGTGACACTTCCATATTTTTGTACTCCATAATTATGTATGCCTGTCGATCTTAATGTCTTAATGATGACCTCATGTATAATCTGAACTTGTGTAACATCGCCACATTACCTATTGCAACATCAACTTGGGTGTTGCCACCAGTTGCCGTCCCCATGGTCTTCATACTTACTCCTTTCGGCCTTTTTTTCATTGTTTTCAAAGGCGTTTTGCTTACCTCTTCAGCTTTTTGTAATTATCCCACTCTGCACGTGTCATTATACCTAGTGGCTAATGGATGCTCTCAAAATACAGGAGTATAAGCAGGAGTATAAACCACACACAGTTCTTGAATAAATAATACATTCTTCTTCTTCATTGGCGTAGGCACCGGACGTTATTATTCCCTACTTTTCGATATTTTGCGCCAGCTTTAATTACTAAGTGAAACCAGGCCGCTCTCCACCTGACCCTTCCAACGGAAGTGCTTTCCTCCATTCGGACGACATGATCAAGCCAGCGAAGCCGCTGTCTCTTGATCCGCTGAACTATGTCAGTGTCTTGGTATAACTTGTACAGCTTATTGCTCTCTCGTCTGCGGTATTCGCTGCTGCCAATGCGCAAAGAACCATAAATTGTTCGCAAAACTTTTCTCTCGAAGGGACCCAGAGCCACCTCATCGGATGTCGATAGTAGGTCAAAAGTAGTCAAAAGTAGCACCTGTTGAAAAGAGTTATTCTGGATTTGGATTTACGTTGGCTAACATTATTATTAGCATTAATGCTAGTGCCTAGATATACGAAACTGTCTACGACCTCGAAGTTATGACTGGGAGCCAAGCCGTAAATCCGCTGACTGTTTGTTTGCTGACAGGAGATATTTCGTCTTGTGCTCGATCACTACCAAACTCATTCGCTTCCCTTCTTTATTAAGCTTGCAGAAGGCAGAACTAACACTCTTGTAAAAGATTGTGTCTAGTCTATTTAGCTCTGCATCACTTATTATTATCGAGAGCATCAAAAGAAATTTGGTATCGAACGGCTCGGAGAGGACCATCGCAATTCTAATGGGGCTTGTGGTTCAGCGTAAGTTTTCACAGCCGTATAAGTTTCGCAGCTGTAGCAAATTAAGATATATAGGCAGCACCATAATATGCTGTCGAAGGCATCTTTAAAAACAAAGGTGATGTGCATCGAGTTTTTCACACGGGTCTTTCCCAAGATTTTCCGTGTGGTAAATATCTGGTTAATGGTTTATTTCCCACTAATACGATTCAATCAGCTTCTTGAGGATTGGCTTTAGTCTTCGACACAATTTACTCGATTGAACCTTATATGCGATATTTAGAGTGCTAATCCCACGGCAATTGGACTGTGGGATACCCCCTTTTTGTTGTTTTGTGCTGAGCAGACTTAAGTTCCAATCGTCGGGCATGCTTTCGTCCCACCTTATACTGAAAAGAAGGAGATGCATGCACCTGGTCAACTATTCACCCCCATGTTTGAATAGAACACTTCATCATCATCGATTGGGGATTCGGATTCGCCATCTCTGGATGTTGCCACCAGCCGCCAGGTCACCAGATTTCCCCATTGATTCCTACATGAGTATGCTCCGGTCTTGAAACATTCGTAGAATTTTCAAGCAATACGCTTGTCGGCCAGCTCTTCATACGGACGTATTTCACTATCTTTCTTCTTTCGCCAGAGAATGCGTCTTGCTTTCCTCTTCAGCTCTTGGTATCTGTCCCACCCCCACGTGCTGGGGTCGATCGCAAGGTTGCGAGGTAAGCTGTCGATTACTCTCCACTGGGAATAATTCATTTTAATCTAGCTCTGTACAATTTTGTTGCTTTCAATAAGTAAGCAAATTCAAAGTTTGAAAAGTGTGTGTCACTGTCAATTTCGAAACACTACCATTACCATTATAACTGACTTACGATTCCACGATTCCGTTCCGTAGCGCCAGCCCTTTACTCCACATTTCCCAGGCGATCTTCTATTGCCCATCATCTGAAATTTTGACCAATAATCGCAGGCAATTTGATTGCAAATTTTTGCAAGTACTTTGTGACATAAATTTTTTGTGTTCAAATTACAAAGATCAGGTTTTGCTATTTATTTATTTAGAACTAGATTTTGCCGCGACTTTGTCCGCGTGCATTTTTACGATAGTTCTAATAGATAATCGAATGGATTTCAGACTCACTTCCACTTCTTACCTCTGTACCAAATTTCATGTAAATCGAATCATAAAAACGGTTTTTACGATTAGATCGACCCCGCTTCCCCGGCTTTATCGAATCGATCGGACCCAGGTCCTCATCCCAGAAAATCTGTTCATATCGAATGCCTACGTCATACGCAAGATAAACTCCCTAAGTTTCAGATCGTTACGATCAATGGTTTAGACTGTGGTTTGGTCCGTCAGTCATTTAGGACAAAGCCTTGGATATCGTTAGATAATGTTTAAAATAACCTCAAAGATTGTCGGACCTTGCAATGGCTTAAACCCTCTGCCAGACACTCCCAAACGATGGTAAGCTGTACTTACGTCGCAGGAATTTATTTCGTTTTATTTTTTCTTCAGATTTGAAAATATCATAATATTATAAAACGACGTGTGTCAGACAGCAGTAGGCCTTAGACCATTTGTTTTTAGCCCTGCGGGGTAGGGGTTCAATAAATTTTTTGCGGTAATGCATACCTGTCGTAAGAGGCGACTAAAATTCAAAAGTTACCGGAACGACAATAACAATAATGTCTGTTGTTATATCTTTGATATTATATGATATTACTTTGTATGAATTCGCCTTGAGCCAGAAATATACAGAAATTTGTCAATCAGGAGCGGAGAAGTTGCGATGTGTAGGCCTAGGCTTATGGTATATGTACTAAATGTATTAAATTTGTTGCTCTGCAACCCTGTACGATCAAATTGATGTGCATTCGAAATTTAGAAATTCCTTTGTTGTGTTTTATTATTAACGGAAAACAGCACTCGGTTACATCGTATCGATTGCCAAAATTTTGCAAAAGGGGTGTGTTTTGAACCAAAGGAAATTTAAAACAAACAGCAGGTAAATTTGAATGAGTAGGAAGTGAGATTGTTTACAACATTATGTACTGGACACAGTGATAAAGTGAATTTCTTTTATTGTGAAAAATCGATTGATCCGAAATCATTTTGGAGAAAGTTCGCATTGCACCCATGTGTATATCTACAAGCTTACGAAATACTTGGTGCAACTTTATTTAATTGGGTTAGAGGAAATTCAGCATGCCATGTTGAAATTGCAACCAATATGTCTCCCGTTGATTTGTACACTTTTTTGTGTTCAGAGCTGCAAAATCAGCAAATTAAAAATAGTTCCGAGCTATGGCTGTCTGAAAGATGAATGAACCATGAGACATTTAGTGTTTCCACATGCGTAGTTGCGATTGTCGAAGCTATGCTAAATCGGTTTTGGGTGCATTTCCATTTTTGTTGCTTGTCTGAGTTTTTGACTCAGCTGCCTTTTCGCAATTTTCTCCAGCTGTTGAGTGCGATAGCAGCTTTAGTGTGTTAAATAGCATTATGTTCGGTTGAGCTAATTTATTGAGGCTAGTTGATTTCAAAACCAGATATAATCGGTTTGGTCAAGTTTGAGAGCATATGCGTCGGTGAAGCTTCACAGAGTTTTATTTGAATTACTCAAAAACAACAGTTTGTAAAAGGCAAAGCAAAAACGACAAAACGGAAACCCAAATGTTTTAGATCGTTTTAAACGCAGGTAATATTTGGGTGACTCAACATTTAAAATTTATGTGCATAGGTATATTAATTGGTGAACATTTACTCCTGTTAATATCAAATATGTTAATTTTTTCTTATTTTTGATCGTCTTAAAAATGCTTATGTAGAAAAAATGTGTGTTCATGAAAATTCACCTGGTTATTAATGTAACGAAATGATTTTTCAAGCTATTTTTAATTCCGTTCCTAAAACTGCCATAAACTATTATGAATGTTGTGTTACTGGACACAAAGCACGTTGATTAAAAAAAAGATGAAGAATTAAATATTTTTAAATGGTTTAAATTATTAAAAACAATTTTTAATTTCGCCTTTCAAAAAGTACCTATGAAGTCGTTTAAAAATTCCATATAATATAAAGCTATACACAAAAGTTCCAGTATGATGCTCTGGATACTTCTTTTTCACTTTATACATATTAGACACTCAACTGCGTCTGTTGTTGTAACCGCAAAAATATTCCTCAAATGAATTTTTGGGGAATGTGGCGGGAGTGACAGTCCTTGGCCGTGTCGTTCCGGTATAAAGACACGACTGTCGCGGGAACTATTGAATTTTAGTCGCCTCTTACGATAGGCATGCTTTACCGCGGGTAAATTCTTGAACCCCTAACCCGCTAATGATTTTTGGTTCAACAACAACAACAACTGGTTCAAGATAGATATTCTAGTTTTTAATTAATATCAAAATATATTTTGGAAACTTTGTGTTTCTACATTTATGTATTTAGATACCTAGTGTACGCATACGCTTCGCTCTGATGCGGCTTTTTGACAACAATTCTCTAATAATTTTACCTGCAGAGTAGGTACTTAAGTATATAGAACCTACATACCAATTTACATGCGTACACATTATGTACATTTGTAATCACGTTTCTACCCTACCTGCAAATGGCAAAGTTTGCATACTCGAATGAGTTCATTGTTTTCTGTTCTTTGCGTATCATATTTATATTTTATGTACATACAATATGAACATGTACCCAACAAACCCTACGAATTTGATTCGCCAAGCCGAATTTCTTTGATAAACTCGATTTCTCTGATAAAACTATTACAAATGTTATAACTTCGCTGTGTTAATCATCGCAATCGAAAGCAAATTACCGTTTAATAAATCTGCCTCGTTTAGACTTTAGTTCATTTATTTTTCTTTTCGGCATCTTAACATTTATTTTTTTCTTCATATTAAAAAAAAAATCTTTCGATAATTCTATTCAATTCCGAAAAATATGCAATCAACTCATTTTCTTCAATTCGCCAAGAACCAATCCAATGTGTTTAGTGGGTAAGTGTTGATGTCTGAATGTATGTTATGTACATACACTGTAGATACCTACTATGTAGACATTCTATTTAAACTAAGATCTTCTTGAAATGTAGTTGCTTCTTGTCCGAATATTGCTAAAAATTGCTTTACATACATATGCAAGTGCATACCAGCTGCCGCTAGGTTTCGCTCTTGAAGTGGTGCTCGCCACATAGCTTGCATTACGTGGAAACTTCCAGTTTTATCTTTCCTACTAGTACCAATATGTATGCATGAATTTACTTTAGACGTATGCACATATGGATGACATATGTATGTACATATATGCTGTTGAATATTCCAACATTTACATACATACTTATAAATAGTTGTAATGTATGTATTTTTGCATGCAGCTAAGAAATTTTTGCGAATGAGACAACATGACATCGGAAGTGAAGAAATTTTCCTATATAGGTACTGAAGGATAAACCGGCCTAAAAAGTTTAATTTACATTGATCTTGTTCGGTGAACTGACGGGCATTAACCATTGCAACTAATTTTTACTGAGCCGCATTCGGTGAACTAAAAAGCAAAAACAATTTGCGCTGAGAGAAAGGAATTTAGCCATTTCGTTACTGACTAATTCTTACTCATATTGTACACCGAACAGAGCTTTTAACTTTTTTCTGAGGATGTTATTAAATTACTCCTAAGCATTTGTTTTGGGTGCCACATTAGGCGTGTGGTTAACACTGCGTACTACCCTGCGATGGATCATGGCTTTGGTTCTTGGCCAGACCAACATTTAAAATTCTAATTGCAGTAGGCCCTTTGTAGGCCAACCCCTCCGATTGTATTTCTGATATGAAATAAAAGCTCTTCATAAAAATCGATCAAGCGTTTGAGGGCGGCTTTTGGTAAACTTAGATAGGTTTGTTAAAAGCATCGAAACTCACTCCATAAATTGGAGCAGAAGCTCGGCCGAAGTTATGAAGCGTCAATTAAAAAAATTGTTTTGCTGAAATTATAAATAGTAAATTTCTGTATAGCTCAAATACATTCATACATACATACTCTAAAAAGCTTTTTTTTAATGCATACCTATTTTTTCTGTATGTACGTCGTATGTAGGTATATTTATAAGTGAATCATCGTCATTCTGACATGTATATTTATATACATACTCGTACATATATATGTACGTACAATATATGCAACTGTGTATATCATCTATTGGCAGTGAGTGGCAAATTTTATTTTGGCACAGACACAAGAGTGTGGAGAACATTGCAAATAAAAGCAGAAAATTGTTTGTGAAAGTTTTTCGCTGTGTGTTTTCCTTAGTTTTTCCTTTGTTTTTGCTTTATTCGCTGGTTGGTTTATTATTACCATTGTCATTGTTACTGATGTTGTATTTGTTGTTAACATCACTGTTGTTGCTGAGGTTACTTTAGACGCGCCAATGTGGCAACTAACTATGTATGTAAGCTTGAGTACGGCCAACAGTGCGGTAGCCAGCCAGTCATTGAGCCATGTGAGAGTCATTTGCCTTGCCGTGTCAGACGTTGCTTTGGGGTGTTGCCTACGGTTCAGTTAGTAAGTGTCCGTCTACCATCGCGCTGCTCATTTTAACTTGGCCTATTGTTTCGGTTTGTGTATACATATGCAATTAATCGAATTTCTATTTACTATAAACACAAAAATAGTTCTCTAATTTTTCATAAATTTTCCTAACATAATTCTTTCTTTTTCGTTTACTTTACAGGTTTAAAAGTACTATTGTGTTCATTGAAGCCAAACAAGGGAATTTGCATTATTTGTCAGCATTACTTCATAAACCGCACTTAACTCATCGCTTTCATCAGAAATTAAACGTTTGTTTGCCAATAAAAATGACTTCCACCGAAACTCGTTGCGGCCTTACCTCCAGCACTCGTCCATCTAGCCGTGTTCTAAAGCCTCCGGGCGGTGGACACTCCAACATATTTTCTGAGCCCGAAGTTGCCGTTAATGCGCCACGTCCCAAATACAATCAACAAAATTCTTCCAACATGAATGCTTGTATGAATTCGACGGATCCCAATCAAAAGGTGGAGAAATTACGTGAAGAGATTTCACACAACAAGTATGCCCAGGTCGAAGTTGAAACTCAAAAGCCCAATACGGCTGCTACCACACCCACCGGTCAGTCTGGTGGCAATGAGCAACCGTCGCGTGGTCGTGTACCCCCTGGTGGTTTCTCATCAGGTGGCTTTTGGTAAAGGACTTGCGTTAGTATAGTAAGTTAATGCGATGGCAGTGCAACGCTACACAAACAAAGATAATATAATTTAATAAGTTAGTTGTACACATCGTACAAATTTATATAACAAATAAAAAATCGCATTTACTTCTACTATTCGCTTCTATTAACACAAGCATTTAAGAACAATTTTTCGCCACAGCGTCACTGAGCTGCAGCATTGGAAAATGAAAGAAATTAAAAATTTCATGAATACCTACTTTCTTTGTACCATTTATGTGTATTTATGAGTATTGCCTTTGTGTGAACAAAAAAAAAAATATTACAAAAAAAAACAAAAGATAAAAAAGTCAACTATCCCTTAAGAAGCGCACTGGGTGTGACACGTGCGTCAGTCAGTAACTTGTGCACTTTTATACGAGTATTCAAATCTGTTGTAAGTTTAGATGTTAAGATGAAACAAATGAAATTTGTGTACCATAACTTTTTACACTTATGTCTATTTTTGAATATAATGTGGTGAGGCGTTTTCTGTGACAAATCTAGTTTCGTTTAATTGACTGCGTGCATTCACACCCGGCTCTCTTGTACTTACATTATTATATTTATTTTTTAAATTATACATACATATATTAATATATATTGTATATTCTGTATGTTATATATACGTGAATAACCTAACCGGTTTCTATATAAATTGGATACTTAGCATTTTTGGACAAACGTAAAAACAATACAAAAAATATTTATGCTTAATTTTTATTTAAAGTTTTCATAAAAAATTACAAGAACAAATATAAATTTGATTTTCGTATTTCCAGAAGATTAAATGTCTTTTTTTCACTACGGAGGGGACACACTCTAGGTCTGGGCGCGCATCATTTTATGAAACTTGGAAGTTTGACTGTGCACGCCATTAGCATAGGTAGGAACAAAAACCTGACTAATAATTTTGGGTGGTAGTGGTTACGTTGGCAAGTAAACAGGATCAAAGAAGCAAAAAAAGGAAAGAAAAAAACACCCGAAAAACGTTGTAGTATAACGGCTAGATATGATATTTGCTTTATAATAATATTTAAAATTACCTCATTCATTGCCCGACACTGACATCTTGCTATCTGCCAAAGTAACCACTAACTCTTACCAATGTTGCTGGCTGCACGTAATTCTAATTTGATGGCGGTCGCAATAGCCGAGTGGTTAGCATGGCGTACAGCCTGGGTTCAAGTCATGGTTCGACCAATATCCAAAATTATAGTACAGAAGAAGTATATATCTCAAGTAGCAGCAGGCGAGATTAGTCTAAGTCGTCGAGGTTATCCAACAGGATGTGCAGGAAACGAGCTATTTGGACGGATTCGGACAAAGGGTGGTTAGATGAGCAGGTTTTAAGGGACATGCAAATAGGTAGTTAGTGTCGTGCGGGGTTTCATTGCATGTAAGACATACGTTGGGTATGTCGGGGTCAAGTCTGGATAAATAGGAATTAAGTCGACTACGACTGGAAAAGAGTTCAAGAAAGTGTTGACAAACTCTGGATGAATGGCGTTTAAAGCCTGTCGGCACGCTGTTCTGTCCATCGGTTGTTGCATTTGGTGCTGAATGGAATATGTGTAGTCGAATACTTATTTCCTGATGAACCTAGGTTGTGGTTCAGCCTCAAGTAAATGCTGGTAGCATCCCGCGTCCAAATCGAAGCAGCGGATTTTGCGAACGGCCAGAAAATTTCCTTGTGCGTTGCAAGCAACGTTTCTCTTCTCTAGGTGCTGCCTTCCAACGATTTGTTAATTTTGTGGCAACTGCAGTTATATGCAGTATGAAGAAGTGCAGGCTATCAGATGGGACTCCCAGTATCTTTGGGTTGTTGGTTCTCCTTCGACCAGCTGAAGAAAAGAGTAATTGAGAAATTCGCACGTCATTCGCAATTGTCATGCAGTGAAGTAGTGGGAAATTTCGGCGAACGTAAGTGTTCAATATCCTGGCCAGATCATCTATACGCACAGGTAATTTTACAACATAAACACAAAACGAAATCGAAAATTATAATACAGATTTAAATACTACACATAATTTAATACAACTTAAAAAAAATTGTTAACCAAATTCCAAATCAATTAAATTACATCCGTTTTGGAATGAATGTCCTGAAGCATGGTTTTTACTTGTCGAATGACAATTTGAATGAATTTGCTTTAACTGCTCTTCAACGAGAAACTATTTCGAAAATCATTGATGTCATTGATCAATTTTTTAATAAATACGAAACAATTAAGAAAGTTCTTTGTGAGAAATTTTCTCTCAGCGAAGGAAAGGGATTGGAGAAACTTTTTTCAAATACTCAACTCGGTCACCTTCGCAACTTTTCAGACATACGAAATCATTAACTGGTTCGGATTCAATTGTTAGCCATGAATTACTTCATAAATTGTGGATTCTAAAGTTACCGCAACAAATTTAAATCCATTTAACTTCATCTAATATATAATAATCAAAATAAAAATGAATTTATTCGGCTGATAAAATTTTCCATTCAATAAACCTCAATTTTCGTCAATTACTTCTATTTGCTTTTAAAAATAATAATAATATTTTAGATCAATGTGTCATTCAAATTTAACCACTTGGATTTTTCAAAGTTTATAAAAATTACTGCAGATATAAATGAAATACAAATTACATCTGAATTTAGTGAGACATAGAAATAGCAATAACAAAAATAATATTTGTTGGTATCATCAAAAATTAAATAATAATGCCTTCAAATGTGTACAACCTTGTAATTACAAATAATAATAAAAAAAATAAAATCAAGAACAATTCTTTAAATTAAAACGTAACCTCCCTGCAAAAAGGCTTCCGATCATTTGAGCCAACATAGGTATGTCAGGAATGCATGATGCCATATCCCGTCAGCTCGTAAGTCCGAGTTTACATGAGGATACTTTTTGTCGCCGAAACACTCGTTTGTACGGGAGGGGGCGACGACGAAGGCGACAATGCAAAGTCTCTCTGTGCTCGTTCTACTCGTTTTGTGTTTCTATTCGTCTCTGTAGATTTTGGCATTCCCTTTTATTTTGTTTCTCACTTCAAACTGATTGTAGCTGTCTAAAATTTCAAATGAATAAATGCCGTAAATTTGGAAATTCAAATTTGGGTTTTGTAATACAATATTTAGATATATGTAATATATGTATGCAAACATTTATGCCTTTGTGTATATGTATCCGATTATTAATAAATATTTCAGATAATGGAGTTTGCAGATAAAGTTGAATTAATGCAAGAAATATTATAAAGTATTGAAGAAGCCGCTGAGATTGATTTTGATGATAGTGAAAATCATGAAAAATGTAAATAGATTACACTTTGGAAAGGGTAGAGTTGATGTTTAATAAAATGTAAAAATATATAAAAGAAATAGATAAATAAAAACTGTGTCTTCCTTTACACAAACAGTGTTTTTATTTTAAACATATTAGAAAGCGCGATGCGAACGAAAAATTGCGAGTGTAAAATAAAGCGGAGTAGAGAAAAAAAAATGAACACCAAACAAATGTCAAAAAAATTGCTTGACGAAAGTATCTCTGTGTGAACGTGAAGGGCGACACAAAAGAGAAAATGTCGAAAAAAAGCGACAAAAAGTATCCTCATGTAAACTCGGACTAAAACGATTTTCCCATCACTTTCTTAAGGCAAATGTGATGTTTACATTTTTTATACGTGAACGTCATTCTCTTCGTTTCCTTGTGTATTTTCGTCATTCTTGTCGGACAAACAGAACACAGCTGAGCAACAGCAAAGCCCTATATGCAAAAGTCTTTAATAGTGCCATGCGTTGGTGATTCAGCTCCTTAGCTCTACGAACGCCTTCGTCATAATAGCGACTCCGTTGAAGTTTAATGAAATCTATTATTAATATCTAAATGCAGTTCTACCTCGCAAAGCTTTGTTGTGATTTTTAGATCTGCTACTGCTGCAAGGTGAGAAGCGTCCATGGGATGCCCTTAAATGCAAAAAATGTGAAAAGTAGTGAAAAATGATTTAGTTAATTATTATATTACTGTTACCACAGCTTGTACAGGATCCTTATCTATATTTTCTTCTCGAAAATAAGAACATAAAAAAACCGACTTATCCGTTAACTGCATTCTCTTTCAATTTGTATGTACTCAGAAGAGAAAGATAAACAAAACAAAAAAACTTGCTTATGTGTTAGTGCTGCCCGAAATCGTATAAGTGTATTGGTGAAACTATCAGCTCGTTCTTGCAGGACCACATGTCGCACAATGGGATAAAACTGCTCAAACCACGCGCATTGCCTATTTTTTGCTCTAAATTCTATGTAATTGATGATATTATTTTCAAAATTGGCCGTTTAGCTTAAGATTGTTCAACGAATTGGACACTCTACCATAATTTTATTCAGGTACAAGTATCCTGCAGTCGGAAATTAGGATTTCTTACACATCATCTTATTCAATTATGCAATTAATAAACCAAAGATGACTAGATACGAAACTTACTCAAAATCACTCAAATTGCAGCCAAGAGCGTTCCCCCATCTCACATTCTAATGTTGGCAGCAGTGTCAGATCGGGGAACATTCAACAAATGCACCAATACCAATAAAAAAATCATTTGTTTTTGTTTCAAAAGAAATTTGCTTCAGCAGTAAATATTAAAGATATTATTGTAATTTTACTCTTAAAACTTAATATAATTAAATGTTAGAATGTTTCTGAATGGAATATTTGAGTGAAATTGTATAGAAGAAAAATGCCTTCCGCATCATCATTGTGTCGTCACATCAATGGTATGTGCCACTTGCAGGTCACTAAAAAACTCTCCTCTAGGGAACCGTCGCCCACCCTGAAACCGCTTTCGCATTACTTCAGGGTGGCGTTCCATTTTTCTCATAGTGAGATTACATCTCGCCACCCGCGTCCAGGTCCCGCTTTTTCGCTCGTAGTACTATTTCTGCGAACTCTCCTACTTTTGCCCAGTTTGCTTCACTTTCTAACATAATTGAGGAGATGTTATCTACCCTTAGTTCTCCAACCGTGTTTTCAAGCCTGAATCTCGCGTCTTGCCAGCGGGTGCATTGAAAGATTGTATGCTCTGCGTCATCTTCGTCAGCATCGTTATAAATACATGACGGATCTTCAGCTTTCCCTATTTTATACAGATATTTCCTGAAGTATCCGTGACCAGACAACATCTGGGTAATGTAGTAGCCTACTTCCCCGAATTTCCTGGTTGTCCATATTCTGACGTCTGCTATTAATTTGGCCGTCCATCGTTCATGAATTCCTTCTTCCCATCGGGCTTGCCAATGGTTCAGGGTTTCTTTTCTTATGTCCTCTTTGTTTGTATTGGCAGTGCATCCTTGGTTCCTCATTTTTTTGATGATGAGCTTTCTTTTTTCTTGTGTTGGACCTCTATGTTGGCCATTAGTCTACTAAGCTGGGAAGTGACTTTGGAGGCTTTCACTGCTGTATGCTGGATTTGTGCCCAGTAGCTCAGTCTAGGGTCTAGTCTTACACTCAGATAGTTAACAACTCTTCTTCCCGTATCTCATGTGCTGGAAATAAGGCCTTAACAATCTGATCCATTTTGTGTCCGTTAAATTCTGGGGGTGGTGCCCTAGCGCCGAGTTTTTCATCACTACTCTGTACCCTAGCCCCCAAGGATCCCTATTTAGGTCATTACGTAGCTCTTCCAACTTTTCTTTTTTACTATTCTCGATGGCACGTTTTTGCAACGTGGTATAGTTCCATTTCTGTAGCTGCGTTGCCTCTTCGTCTATTCCTTGCGGAGGCGAAAACACGTTTTCCTTAGTTGCGCTATACTCTCAGTCCACCAGTACGCTGCTCGTTTTTGGCTCCTATTCGTGACTCTTGGCATACCCTTATTACACGCTCGAGTTATTATGAACATTGTGTCTTCCACTAATTTCTTTGCGTTTTCCGAGTTGTTCTCTGCGGTGGCTTGTTTATCAATTTCGGATAATAGAAGGCTAGTGTTTAGCTTTGAAGCGTAGGGAGCTGCGTGTACTATTTTGAGCAGGTCGAGTTTGATATTCTGTTGTGAAGGTTATGTACTGATGATCACTGCCAGTATAGTCCTCCAGCACTTCCCAGCCTGTTACCATGCCTGCTAAGCGCTCCGATGCCAATGTTATGTCGGGTGTTTTTTCTTCGCATCCCGGTCGTCTGAAAGTCGATGCTACTCCGGTGTTGAGTACAACAAGGTCCAGTCGTGCGGCCATCTCTAGAATCCGTTTGCCTCTAGAGTCGGTGCTCTGCATACCCCATTCGACTGCTTTAGAGTTAAAATCTCCCGCGATTATCATTTGTCCTTCTGTCTCACGAGCGGCGTGCTCTATGCAGTCCAGTTTAGCTTGGAAGTCGTGGATGTTGTCGCTAGGTGTCAGGTAGCAGCTGAAAATAGTATAGAGGGCGCATTTGGTGCAGACGAAACCATTTCCGTTCCCGCTTGCTGTGGTGTGGAGTTTGCTGCTAGGGGAAAGCCACATCGCAGCAGTACCACTGCTATCCTCTAGCCATGATCCACTTTCCTTCTTTTTATATTGTTCGCTGATGATAATGACATCGTAGTGGCTTTCTCTTGTCATTTGTGTCAGCAGCGCGTCCGCAGTTTTGCATCTATTCATGTTGGCTTGCAGAGCCTTATGTTAATAAGGAGGAGAACCAAACGAACCATCAAGCAAACTTGGTTAGCAGGTGTAGTTTTATACGACATAAAATGTTGGAACCACCTAGATTGGGCCACTAAAAGATTTACACATTCAATCGATTTTTATAATTTCTAGATCTTTGGTAATAAATCCGTCTAAAAAGCTTGTAAAATTGTGAAATTTGGCAGTCTATCATTGAAATCGGACTTTATTATAGATCGTTCACACAACCGTTCTTTTTTGATGAAGTTTTAAGTTAAATCGTAAAAAAATAATGCAGTACATAAAATTTAATATGGTCATGAGAGGTATGGAGACTTTCAAACACACATTTTTAACTTCCTAGACTTAAAGTTAACTTCCTAGGTAAGTTAGACCGCAAATATGTTATAACTGGATATGACATAATTATCAAGAAGATTCAAAACGATTCTTGAGCCTCTCCTGGGTTGTTAACATCTAATTTCTTTGGTTGGTTAGTTGGTTGAATCTGAATTTTTTAAATCCTTTTGCAATAGGATGGTCCAATCAGGACCCATCAAGCGACTTTTTTTGAACACATAATGGCTTTTAATCAAAGTATAAAAAAAAACAACTTGAGATTGCTCAACTTTGTATGGTCATATCTGAAGAACGCGTTATACGATTTTATCACTGCAAAGTTTTTCTCATTATTAATTAATTTCTAAAAAAGTTCTGCTTGCTAGTTTAATTTTTACTTTAATGTGTATGTTTTTAGCACTTTTACCCCATTGTGCGTCGCCTTTTTATTTTCATTAAATTTAACAAATTAAACTTTTTAATTCATAGAGGCACAATTGTTTCGGTTATACCCTCTACAAAATTCAAATCATTTAAAATGAATTCTGATCTTAAATTTTCAGCTGAAAACGGATCTAATATGGAAACATTTGGATAACATTTTTAAAACTAGATTTGGGTTTAAGATGAAATTTGCAATTTCCGTTTTCAATTGTTGATATTTCACAAATTATTGGTGCTATTAAAAGATTTAAGATTAAAACACAAACTTGAAACTAAATTTAAAATTTCTGGATCTACTGGTTTTTCCGACACTTTCTCACTTCGAATTCATATTATCGAAAATAAATTTACAAATATTTTAAACGAATTATTTGTACTAAACAAATACAATGCCATACGGGTTCACAGAATCGAAACAGAATGGATTATTCCATTTTCTAAACCTCGTCGTCTTAATCCTATGAAATTAAATATGCCAAAAAATTAGCTGGAATTTGTGGGTACAACTGGTATTTGTTGACCATCTCCTCTTCATTTAGCTTCCCAAAAAACAAATGATTGGATACCATCTAGTGATCACTGAATATTACATTTTTTAACTATTCCAGACTGATATCCATTACCTCACATACACGATTTAAATATTGATTTAAAAGATAAAACAATATTTTCAAAAATTGACTTTAGCTCGTTCATATCATCAAATACCAATGAGATGGCGTTTGACATACGGAACAGGTTCTGCGGGCCACTAGGAGCTGCTGAGTAGCGCCATAGGGAGATGGAGGTGGAGCTGGATGTAGGTGGGGTGGAGTCTAAGGAGAAAGTCTGGAATCAACCTAGGGAGAGCTCAGTTGGATCGTAATGATCTACTGTGGTGGTTACCCAAAGTGAGTAGGGGTATAGAAGGTACAGCCATGAAGGCGCTGGTAGCTCTTAAGATGACCCCAATCTCTGCACTGGTTATATCTAAACCATTGGTCCAGGGTTTGGTTCAACACCAGCCATTCGTGACATCTCCGGGTCAACTCTGGTGCGTAGAACCAGTTGTGGCGAGAGTCTCTTAAGTATTGATTAAAACAATAAGTAAAGCTGCTAACTAGCAGTTACTAGAAAGAATGCTAATTCGTTTTACTATCATATTATGTCTATTAGACAAAATCATAATTGTAAATATACATACATTACGTATTTAAATATGTACGTTACATTCATATCACATATATAACATATGTATACTATATGCCGAATTTCTTCGTACAACCTCTAACGCCTCTAAGATTATCAAAAATTTAACATAGGAAATACATGAATACGTTTGTTAATTTTTGTTTGTTTTTAACTTAAATTTTTTAACTCTTTCAATATTACGAATACAAATCGTAAAACCGTTAGTTAAATTTTTCAATTAAAAAAAAAAAATACAAAATGAAATGCATGATAAAACATGAAATGTTGCATTTAGACGAAAACCCAAAAACAATTCAACATAACAATGTCCTGAAAAAGCATCTATGAAATGTTCTTATTTCGTGTTCACCATTTTCAGCAATCTTTTAAGACTAAAAATTATCTTAGTACCAGTTCGATGTTGAGTGAAACCACCATTTGGTCTCTTGCCGCATTGAGAAAAAGGAGGAACAAAGTTTCTTTTAAATATTCAAATAGAACTTTCATTATATGTTTTGTTAATACAATTTGCCAATTTAATAATAGTTGCTGCTTTTCGTGATCGTCATTTTGATTCTATCTTAGCGGTAGTTTTGTTTCAAAATAAATTCAGATTTATTAAAGTCACAATGTCATAGAACTATTACATATTTATTTTACAATTCACTACTTAATAATATCACCATTTCTTCGTACGTGCATTATATAATAATAAATGAATTACTAATATACTTCCATACATTCATACACATGCATATATCTAATTGAATACATTTACTGGCCAATCGGTGATTCAAAGTGAGTAATTAGATAAATAGGTAATTATTTATATAATTATATATGTAAGTATGTATATACATACATACTTATGTATGGATGTGCATGTAATCGAAATACATATATGTATGCAGCAATAAAATATAACACCATTAGCACCGATTTCATGTTTTTAAGAGCAATTTATATCTTATGTAGGTGTGTTCTCCTTAAATTGTCCTGCTGGATGTTCCTTGTGCACGTCTTTGATTATCATGAGTGCATATACGTATGAAACTAGTATATATGTGTTCGTATGTACATGTCGAAAGTTAATCTGAAATTGAAAAATTGGAAAGAAATCGATATTAATCACATTCAGAACTTTTTGTCGTGTGTCCACGCGTACTTACCGCATAATTACTATTGTCAGTATGTGAAACGATTCATTCAAATTTCAGGCAAAGGTATGTGTGTGCGTGGTTGTTATATACAAATCACAATTAAAGCCATTTACAACTCCTTTTTCTTTTCAACTGCTTGTTGGCCTTCACCGGCTGCCAATTTGTTCTGCTCCATTTGGTACATGTATGCGCGCCCCAGTTGAATGACCTGTGTTAAGCCGACGAACAAATTGACCGCGAAGAGACTGTAGTTCTTGGGAATGATAACCAATGAGTAGCGCGACCAAATGATGCCTGTAGCAGCGAGTGCGGCACATTGGGGTACCGAGAGGCTTTCAGCCGGACGTGCTAAATCGCTAAGACCAGCTATGACAAGAGACTAAAAGAGAAGAAAATTTTGAAAGCAGTTAGTCAAAAAGTTACATACATTGAAAGGAATAAAAGCGAAGTTAACTTTTGCCTAAATACGAAATAAAATTTTTTTTTTTGTAGAGAAAAATTAATTAAGTAAACTATGTATCAACGGTGTTTAGAGACATGGATATTCTGACTAATAATTGCATGCATTTTACGTTGTCCAAGGTTTTGTCATCCTTCAGGAGGCATAATTCAAGCAAATATATATGAGTATACCTATATATACATATAATTGGTGCTTTGTAACCGTCTGAAATGCACTCCCTGCTTAGGAGCGACCGCAATAGAAAAAAATAATTTTGTATAATTTTGAGTGTTTGGTCAGACCAGTAGGGCAGTTCTCTATCGTATCATAGCGATTTTCGGATCGCAAATTAGGACTTAGCGATTATTTTAACGATTTTAATATTCGGTGTACTTATTTTAACGATATTCGCTATCGCTGTTGTCGTAAGCTTTTCGAATATTTGTAAGTAGTTAGCGATATCGACAAAATATTGTTATTTCATTAAGGTTAAAATAAAATAAAGTAAATCGTGAAATTGCCTAAGTTATATAAAATCAAAATAAAATAATAAAAAAATGGCTTTTGAGTATTTGGCATAAATTTTGTATCCCAAGATAAGGAGGAATTGTAACCTTCATCATTGGATAGAAGTTTGCTTCGAGAAGTTGAAGATCGTTTCCAATTGAATGCAAAGGAGTTTCTTGGTAGCCAATTAAAAGACAGAAGAATAACAGCATTATCTATCGAAAAAACAGGTAAAAATATAACTTTTAAATATTTTTTCAGTTTTAACACTATTAAAATGTTTAATGGTTCTAACCGCAATGCGATTCCTTGCAACTGGATGCTACCAACGTCTCGTCGGAGAGCAATAGGGAGTATATATAGGTCAGTCGTCAGTAAGCCGTTGTATTCATCGCGTGACAGAAGCAGTCAACCGTTCAATGTTCCCTGCGAAGATTAGATTTCCCATTACGCAAATAGAGCGGATAGCTACAAAGGAAATTGGGCTATCAATTGAACGCATGTGTCAATCGCGAGTCCCAGTAATCATGAAAAAACCTATGTCAACCATTCTATCAACGTGCAAATGGTAGAAGGGTAGATTTTATTTTTGTTGTTGTTCTTGTTATAGCCGCAAAAATATTCCACACAGTAGTTTTTGGGGAATATTGTGAGTGACAATCCTTGGCCGAATAAAAATCAGGGTCGTTTGTTATAAAAGACCCAACTTTCGCGGGAGCTTTTGGATTTTAATCGCCTCTTACGAACCATGAGGAGGTATCAAGATTTTATTCGTAGGCTATGGGTAGCCAGCGGCTATATACTTTTCTTAGTAAAAAATATAAAAAAGATAGTATTGAACTTTAAATTTATTTAAAAGTTCCGGCCTCAATTATCCCAGCGCCATAATGAGGCTACTATACATACATATGTATATGTAATGCGGGCAGGCTACTGGAGAAAAAAATCTGGCAACACTGATGGGTTGTTAGGAGCAGTGGCACTTGACAAACTACTGCGTATTTATATTCAAATTACCTACCTATGCAAGGTGAAATTATAAGAAGGTGTGATAGCTGCATGTTTGCTGTAATTTTGGCACTCATTGACATCACTGTCTTTTAATTTTGTGTTTGTTGAAGTGTGCCGGTTTTACTAGTAGATCTCGCTAGCAATATGTATAAATTTCTTTGATTTGGCATGTACGTAATTTTTTTCTATTGACATTAACCTACAAAAATACGCAAGTCACATTCCGCCAAAATAATAGCGTCATATTTGTTTTCCTCAGTGAATATGTCGTGTTTCGTTCCAACTAAATCGCATTTACGGCATTCGTTGCTTTTCTTATTTCATCAAAAGAAAAAAGCAGCTGAAGCTGGCAGAAACTTATGGTGAACATGCTCCAGTGCTTAGAACATATGAGACATGGTTTCGTCAATTTAAAAGTGGAGATTTCGATTTGACAGACAATGAACATCCTGGTGCAGCGAAAAAGTTCGAAGACGAGGAATTGCATGTTGATCCAACCCAATCGCAACAAAAATTGGCAGAAACACTATATGTGACTCGAGGAGCAATTTGTCAACGTTTAAAAGCCATGGGAAAGATCCAGAAGTATGGAAAATGGGTGCCACATCAGCTGAACGATAGACAAATGGAAAATCGAAAAACCGTTTGTGAAATGCTGCTTCAACGATTCGAAAGGAAATCTTTTCTGCATCGAATTGTCACGGGGGACGAAAAATGGATTTATTTTGAGAACCCGAAGCGAAAAAAATTATGGCTTTCCCCTGGTGAAGCTGGCCCATCGACTGCAAGGCTAAATCGCTTTGGCCGTAAGACAATGCTATGTGTTTGGTGGGACCAGTGTACTACGAGCTGTTAAAACCTGGTGAAACAGTGAACACGGATCGCTACCGACAACAAATGATCAATTTGTTTCATGCGTTGATCGAAAAACGGTCGGAATGGGCCCGAAGACATGGCAAAGTTATCTTGCAACATGACAACGCGCCGTCTCATACCGCTAAACTGGTAAAAGACACATTAAAAACACTTAATTGAGAAATATTATTAAATATTATCTCCAGACCTCGCCCCGTCCGACTATCACCTTTTCGCATCGATGGGACACTCCCTTGCAGAGCAGTGCTTCGCTAATTTTGAAGAAGTCGAAAAATGACTCGTCGAATGGTTTGCCTCGAAAGAGAGTTTTTTTGGAATGGTATCCATAATTTGCCTGAGAGATGGGCGAAATTTGTAGAAACCAATGTCAATATTTTGAATAAAAAAATTTTGAGATTCCTCTGAAAATTGAGTGCTTTCTTTATCGAAAAAACCGGCAAAAATCAACTAACACACCTGGAACATATGTACATACGTATGTCGTCATAGTATTTGTCTATTAAAAATAAACCTTTTTTCTTTCTGCTATTCTTAAATTGGAGCGTTGAGCACTAAACAACTGTCAAAAATCCTCATGCCCATACAATTTGTATGGGACATCCCACAATAACGCGGCGTTCACGTTGAGCAAATGGAATTTTCCAATTTGATATCGCGTTATATGGTGAAGTTAGAGGTGAAGTGTAAAAGTGTGAAAGAAAGGAGAAAAAACTGACGAAGAGGAGTAGGCATAATATTCACTGAAAAAAATAATTTAACTTCTAGATGCACACTTTTGCCGACCGATTAAGTTCAGTATCTTGTTTGAAGTAAATGCAACTAATTTAGTAATGACAGTTTATCTACGACTAGTGGCTTAGGCTGTGGGTTGATCCATCAGTCATTTATGACAAAACCTTTTATATATAAACTAGATTATGCCCATGTTTTTACGCACGCGTTTTTCGACACTTTTGTTTTATCCAGGGTACGTGGCCCACTTCACTCAGAGAATAGATTCTATAAATTAATTTAGGCCCAAAAAAAAAAAAATAGATTTTCTTCAAATAGATCGGTATCAGATTTACTTCCCGGAAAAGTCTTTCATATCGCATGCCGGTGAGTTGCCTCTTTTATTATATATATGGTACATACATATATAGATGTATGTATGCAGATATTGGAATTATAACGGCTGAAACGTTTCACATGTATTATTCAATATACTAATATTAATATAAAAATGTAGTGGTATAAATTATTCCCTAAATTTCCCTTTTTCAACTAAGTTTAAAGGCCAAGGCCTCTCACTCTTTCGGCGAGCTAACCCCGTTTAGGTCATTACACCATACTAGCTACATATGTAGGAAATTAAAAATAAATCGGACAATAAATATATTTTTTCTCATTTAAATAGAGCAATTCCAAATAAATGGTAAAGTTCTGTTCGAGATCCAACTTCCCGAAGAAAAAGTGATCTAGATATTTAGAAAAAGGAAACTTATGTGCCAAATTTTAAGAAAGTCGTACCATAACTATGACTTTTTTTGGAAAGATCTATTCAAATAGAAATATCGAGCGCCCCACGGTTTTTTCGCAACAATTTTTTCTTTTAATTATTTTTAAGTTTTTAGTTAGATTTTTTTAAAAAACGTTTTTTTATACGTACAAACATAATACACATACTATGTAAATAGATACTGCCCTTTGCAATTTATTAATTGCTGAATTTATTAATCACGAACATGCCCATTATGTTGTATGAACAAAACAAGTTTGATTTACAGTTAATCTTCTGCACCGTCCTGTTTTTTTAATTATCACCTTCTTATCAGTGAATTGGTTTTGATTATCATTGCGCGGAATTTCAAACGATTAGAGCGCATGGCAAATTGAATTGGTCACACGTAAAAATTGCACAACTTATAATTTCAAAATTCTGTTTAAAAATATACTTTCAATTCAAACATGTTAAATATTAAAAGTTTTCTTCAAATAAATCTTGATACGCTAAGAATTATGAAACAAAATACTCAATTTTATCCCAACTTGAGTTGTGATCAATAAATTATTTATTATTCTATTCAGCACTATAAGAAATACTAGCGAAAGGTAATGCAGTAGGGGGACAATTTACCTCATCGTAGAACATCCCTATGTTAAATAGATAGAGCGGTGCCTAACTACCATCACCAGTAACTGTCGAACTCGTTAGATAATCGTTAGTCACTTTCCCTGCTGGGTATATGTAGGTAGAGGGTATTAATGGTTATGTTTGTGTAAGCAGTGTCTTATTTTTATTGTCTATCAAATCATCACTTATCTAACACGACGCTTTCGAGGGGTTCCAGTCAAGAACTGGTAAATTGTTGTGCACATAATATAATTTTCATGGCTAACAATGAATTTCAAGATGCTCTGATAAGGCGAGTTAACAGTTCATTTTGGTAGAAAATGTTTTCACTTTTACATACAATTTAACTACATATGTACATAAGCTATGTATGCAATATTGCGCTTTCACATTTGAGCTCTATACAAGCACACAACTACTTTTATAATGTTGTTTTATAATGATTTCCTGCGCTGATTATATAAGTCCTTTGCAAATATCTTTTCACTTAAACGAACATTAATATGATGAACTTACCCATTTAAAAAATGGTGCCCAGAAGAAAACTGTTTTGGGTCCTGCAATCAATTAGGTAGTATTGACATAGTTAATTCAATATTTATGTATATTAAAAGTAAAGTTGCCCACCTGCCGGATGCTGCCACAAGGGGCGCATCTTATCGGGCACATACTTGTCCGCTGAGTTGACAAGAGCATTGTAGATTTTATTGGGAAATCCTTTACCCGCTGTAGTGGTTGGTGGTGGAGGTGGTGGAGGTACTGCAGCTGGTGGTGTTGAGGAAGCCATCTTATTACCGTTCTATATTCACTAATTTTCACGTATTAGCACTATTGTTGAGATTTTGTTTGGTTATCTTATTTTTTTTCTATATTTTTTCTAAAGTGCAAGGTATGTACTATTTAGTCGGACAACTGCTGGTGATAACTTCCTCACCATTTGCCATACAGCGAAGAACTGAATACCGCAATGAAAATAAAGAAAATAGAAATATGACAATGAAATAAAACAGCAAAAATAGGAAACTAATATATACAAAATGTTTGTACATATTAACATACATACATATGTATGTACAGAGGAAACGTGTGACCGCTGGTGAGAGGCTCGCCACTCGTAATATGCGTGACAGTGACGCGTTTTCTGAGAGCAAAAACTTAGCATATATGTATCTATTCAAAAAGAGCGCTTAGCTGTAGGCGTCAGTGGGTGGCTCTTTCAAAGCGTGGTAAAAAAGTAAATATTTCACTGCCAGACGAAAAGCTAAATACGTACAGACGTACAAAGTGACCGAGTGGAAATGAACGAGTCGAGGCCGTTCGTTGCTTCCTTCGTTATACACATAGTAACATACATAAATATGTTCACAAATGCAAATTCCCACAAGAGGTCCAAAACAGTGGGTAAATACTGTTAAAATAAAATATACCCTGCTTACTTCGCGTTTAATAGTTAAAATTGATTTATTCTTCATTTTAGAGGTTATAAATCAATGTACAACAACACGTCAATTGGAGACATTAGTCTTTTGTCATAAATTAAGCTCCTCATAAAATTTTACCAGCCTTTCAAAAACAACGGCAAATTATTTGACAAAATACCAGCTGAGGTGAACATTACACGTTAGTATGACATAGGCCTAACGTTATTTGAAAATAAAACGACCCGAGAAAGAACTGTATCCGACGGATATAACGTTTCTATGATTCTGGTCTGACAAACGGAGTCTCTAAATGGCGTTTAACCACCCGTTGGAGCTAGACGATTAATGAAAGTGGTCGAATATTGTTGAGTGGACGATGTATTTCTCGAGTGTTGGGACGGCGAGGCGTCATCAAATTGTTATAATAGAATCTGCACTGTTGATCATTGAAGCTATTTAGATGAACATAATTGAAGTAACTCCGTAGAAAAGCCGAGTAAAGTCCAGACCAGATATTTCTCAGGCTATACACTTCATGAGCCATATATAGGGTATATATTATTTGTTGCAAACATTTATATTGTACATAAGATCAGCTGACGAACCGGACGTACTGCTCTTCTCCTTTGCCGCAGACTTGACCTTGACATTGGTGGGAATCTATCGTGTACACTTTGTCTCAAAAACAAGACAACGACAATTCGTGCAAGAAATAGCGTGAAAAAAATATTAGAAAAACACACCCAATTGTCGGCTGCTGCCAATTTCCGCGAACGAAAATAAATAAAAATTAAATGCAGCCAGCTGCAATGCCATTAATTGAGTACGTAAATATGTATGTAAGTTTGAGGACCTATATATTAAAAAGCGCGCGATACGTAAATTACATTTGCATGCCACTTTATACATAAAGCGGAAAAGAGAAAGGGATAGGAAAAATAATTGACGACCGTTGTATACTCGTGTTCGAAAAATTAGAAACTCACTTTTAGTCAAATACACAAACGATTTACTTTCATTCCAACGCAACAGACGAATGTCAACTGAAGTTTAAATCTCAAAGTTAACCCCTTTCTACCACTATTGTTGGAATCCTCCAACTTTTATCTTATATATACGATTTGTACACTAACAATTTTGCTAACGTCAGCAGAGAATAGCAGCCAGAATTTGACAACTATTTGAGCTTTTAGAAACCCCTGAAGTAAATAATCACGCCATTCAACTAAACTAGATTTCAAAGTTTCTACATTTTTACATATGTATGTATGGATGTAGGTATGCATTTGCGTTTAGATGTATGTATGTACGTTTGTATATATACCCTATAAATATTGTTAGACCATGTTGTCTATTGGAGTAATCCAAAAGATACTTCTCTGTAGTGTACTATTTGATCAACTCACGTCTCCCTACCAGCTTGTCGTTATCCGACGATTGCTCGTGTTTTAACGATGGCCATAACTAAATTAAGTTGCTAGCGCGCAATATGATTTGCGTATGAATAAAATATGTGGAAATGAAATTGAGTCCGTGTCGTTTGGTTGATGAGCTCTGCTGGTAAACAGAAGGCGTTCTGAAGTTCAGCTAATATTTTCCATTAAACCATTAATATAAATTTATTTAATAAATTTTATGTTTTACCAACTCTTTACCAAACCGGATTGTATTCGAGACTAAAAGACATGCTCCAATGCAATTTGTCGTATATACGTACTCCATAACGTAACCTATTGTAGGTAATCCAAAGAGTATCTTTTTCAAAACTAATTTCCTGATGTCTTACCAGAATGTTAAGCGCGATGTTAATTAGACCATATTTTTTGTATAAACTATGGTTAGTTTTGGATTACTCTATCGCGTCCGTTTATAGTATATACAAATGTACGTGTGTGGAGTAGTCGCGTCGTTTGCTGGGTACATTCATGTACTTACCTGCTCAGAACTGGTTTGCCTCGTTGAGCTTTTGTGACTGTCAGATTTACTTTTAATAATTCGTTTCTATTATTTAAATAAGTGCGTGTGTTTGTAAATTGAAAATTTGTTTATTTTTATAAGCGGTTTGTTATCTGCAAAGCACTCATTCAAAATAAATATGAGTATTGCGCAGAGTGTCATAACACGCAGATCGTGCACAGTGAAGAAAAAAAAGCGCTTTTTATTTTGCTGAATAATTCTCTATATGGAACGTAATAATTTTTATCGCATGTGGAGGAATAACTATTATATTTTATGTTCGTTCCGCTTTGTATTGAAGCCGCAAAATCATCCACAAAGTTTTAAGTTTTTTTTTCTTATTTTTATCTCATACTTGCTAATATTTACTGGCTGAAATTTTCCTAGCACGAATTCCCCTCCAAATTAAAGATCAAAATTTGTGCACTTTCGTTGCAAAATTTTAATGGTTTTAACACATTGTTGTTGTTGTACTAGTGGTTCGCTAGTCCCGCTTAGGAGTAGGCAAGATCAGTCTTAATCACGGAGGTCATCTAACGGGAGATCCAGGAAACGACCTGAAGCTGAGTTGGTTTTAAGGGACATGCAAAAAGGTGATTAGTGTCGTGCGGGGACTCTTTGCATACAGGACATACATTGGTTATTTTGGAGTCAAGTCTGGATAGGTCAGAGTGTAGTCCACTATAATATCACGCTCTTAGTTGTGCCAGTATTACGCGGGACTCTTCAGGCAGCTCGAGCTTTTCACCTGCAATAGTTGGTGGTTTGACTCCAAGAACGCAATTCACTGGAAGAGAGTTCGGAAAGGTGTTGAAGAACTCTCGGTGAATGGCGTTTAATGCCTGTCAGTAAACCGTCTGCTCAGGTGATGCTGAATGCAGTCCTTGTGCGGACTTATCTTGCAGTGAAGAAGTGGAAGAAGTCGTCGAGATAGCAGTTCACTTCCGAACATAAATCTTCAATATCCTGGGCAAACGCTATTATCAAGCAATCCTTTGCATATGAGATGAGTGAAACCTCTTTCAGAGTTTCCATATATAAAAAATAAACAGCAGTGGAGAGAAGACACCACTCTGTGGGACAATTTGTTTAATCTTTCTGAGTTTGGATGTTTGAACTCGAAATTCTACCGATGATTGTCGACTTCTTCAATTCCGGCGGTAATAAGGGTTTTTCAATGTCCGATAGTTGCACTGAATGATTGGCCGTGCCAAAAGCTTTTGACAGATCCAGGGTTACCAGGACAGGACCGTTTTTGGTTGAGGTCATTGACTCTCTGGGTGTTTATGGTGTTAAATGCACTTGTGATACTGTGGTTTACGGATGTTACGTTGATGTGGCGCTGGACTCAGATGGTGTGTGAAAGTCGGGAGCAGTAAGACCTCAAGTGTCTTCGCTACTGGGGAGAGGAGAGATATCGGTCGAAATTACTCTCCCATGTTGGCTGGTTTCCCCGGTTTTAGTAGCGGGACCACCCTACCTATTTTCCATATATCGGGTATTTTTTGGGTGGTCTGAGACTAATTAAGCACCTTGGTAAGATAGTCTGCTCTAGTTGGTCTTAGGTATGCAACTCTCACGGCAGCCGGTTCCGCGGATTTGAGCCCGATTTATCCGGCCAAGAGCTGTCACCCTATCGGCTACGAGTATCTAACCCCGTTTTGGTCAACAAGTAACGAGTGGATTTTCGCCTCATCGCACAGGGTTCAGTAAAATTTAGTAAAAATTGTTACTGCTCATCATGTCACCTGTGTCGTCAGACGTACCAATTTTCACGCAATTTTAATTTGCTTTATGCATTTTACTGTAAAAAATTTCAATTTCGATGTGTGACCACCCTGAAACTAGTTTTTGATATTTATTTTGCAGAAATAAAAATTGTACTGTGTGACTGCGCTTATTTATCTGCAATTTGATTTCTGAAATTGAATTTCCAATCGCTAATGCTGAGCACGGGTCAAAAAACTAATTAAAACTAGCGTTTGCGTATAACAAAACATGGTCAAAGACGTCATCATATACACCAACCAGACAGTTGCCTTGCCATTCCAAACTTTCCGAAAAGTGCTGATGTCCATCAAAATTATGTAATTTTTACTCCCCTGGTTGGTTTACGTGAACAACCTGGCACAATTGGCTGGAGCATTTGACAAGGTGCGGTATGATGACATTATTCATTGAATCAGATAATCGTTACCTAACACATTCCACAATGTGTTAAAATCCCACTTGTCCACCAAGCGGATCACTGTAAAAGTAAATTAATACACAACTGAGGAGTATCCAATCACGACAAGTGTTCCACACGGTGCCCTGTAGTCCGACTACCTCAGTTCACCAGTAACGATTCAACTAGCCCTCAGGAGTGAGCGCTGATCACAACTTAATAAGGAAAATAAGTGAAAACACTTACTTGAAAGCCAAAAACGTGTCCTAGTGTCGAAGGTGAACGAAATTACATATCTTGGAACGATACATTTCCCCTAAAAAGCTGTAGCTTTAGCTCAGCCTCAACAAAAAAATCCTTCTCTATAGTAAGATGTGAATGTATGGCTCGTGTTGTGGTCGATCGCAACGTTGCGAGGTAAGCAGTCTGTTTTCCCTCCACTGCGACACCGCACTCCCCGTCGTACCAGCTGTTTTTGCGACATTTGCGAAATCCAATAGTTTCGTTTACAGCTGTACGTAGAGAGCTTGAAATGCCGTCCCACAGGTCTCTTATACCGAGTTGCTGATGAATGCTCTCAGAGAGCAGGAGTGCAAGTCGATTAGAAAACCGCTCGGCAGTCTGTCGTGATTGCAGCTTTTCGATGTCGAACTTTTCGTGTGTTTGTTGACGGGCGTTCTTCGATACACAAAGGCAGGTGCGTATCTTCGCCGCAACAAGGTAGTGGTCCGAGTCGCTGTTGGGTCCTCGGAGTGTACGCACGTCCAAACACTGGAGACATGTCTTCCGTCTATCACAACATGATCGATCTGGTTTCTACGTGGCGGGTACCAAACCCAGCACACAACGCGCTAGGCGAGTAAGTTTAAAGTTTTTACACATTTATATAGCGAGCCGCTTGCTTTAATACCAACGCCCGCTCGCAGCCGCTTCTCTGGTGAACAGACGCTGCAATTAGACTTCAGCGGGCCCTTAAACTGAATAAGTCGGAGTGGCTCCACTGAAGCTTCCTCTCTCATTAGCCGTGACCTAAGGCTCCACACGGTTTGGTTACATCTTGCACAAGGGTTACTCACTTTTCCAGGATGCACTACGTGGATTCAAGAGTAGGAATTGAGTATAGCCTCGCAACAGTAACAGCATACCCAGAAGTTTGACTAGACCCCATTATGGCGAAGAAAAAAAACTGTCACTTATATAGGATTTTGGTTTTTACTTCTAAGAGTTTTTTTTTATTGAGGTCAAAGTCTGGCATCTGAGATTTGTTTTCACTTACAGAGCTTCCTCAGTACTATCTTACATGAATCTGATTGTAATACAAAGTTTCCAATGCAAAACTGAAAGATAATATGTTCTATGCACAATGTAATATGAATATGAAATCTAAGCATATGCACCATCAAGAAGCGAAATCGTAACACAAAAATACGTAACAAAACAACACAATCATTTGAACCCATTGGCTAACACCTTAGTCTCAGCTACAAATCATGTCTGCCTGAAGATGAAGAATTTACTAGCCTTGTAAAGAGAAAGGGCTATTATATTTTTATTTTAGTTCAAAATTTGTTTACTTATTATTAGGCTTCCGATGTCGAAACCGATTCGGTAAATAAATACGAATGTTAATAAAAAAAAAGAGTTAATCTCTAAGTCCTTCAAGCCACAACCGGCTTTGAGGGAAGATAAGGGCGATCACATACGCTGCCTTCGCCACGATAACAAAATCGTGTTTGGGGACTATAACACTAGGATGAGTAAAGAGGTATTTTTGGTGCAGCGGTGGGAAGATATAACCTACACGAGGTAGTCTTCCTATATGGTCTGCAATTGATCGACTTCATTTTCATTATCTGTAATATTAAATTCCACCATAAAAAGTTCATCAAACTTGTTGGTTGTCACTGGATCGAAATATTCACAATCAAAGCGACCGGAAGACATGTTTCCCATAACTTAGCCACGCGTATCCTCTGAGGCCCACATAAGACTGTTCTTTCAGGACTTTCATCAGGAAAATAGTACTCATAGTCTTCACCCATTATTGCAATCACTTCTGACTACAAAATTGACAATTTAGTTAATAGTGAAAGCATTTTCAGATATTAGTAGTTTATCACTTCTATTATTCTATTTATTGTTAACAGAATTGATTTTGAGTAATTGCTATATAGCTATGAATAGTCAGTGATATCTATCACTATTGTTAAGGTAAGCTCATATTTCATTTTTTCGTACCTCAATGTTTCTTTTAACGGTGAACACAAAACACATTCGAGAATACATACTCGTATTATACTCTTACTCTGGCTTATCCTTTAAACTCCGTTGATAACGTACTGATCGTGCCACTTGATACAGCTGTGTAATTGCAACAAAAACATTTACAGAGAATAAAGAATAATTTTTCGGTATTATAACGAGCGAATAGCGCGACCAAATTATGCCGGTCATGGCTAAAATCGAACATTGATTAATTGACACTAGATGAGCAGGACGATTAATATCTCCAATGCCAGCCAAAACTAGTACCTGAAATTGTCTCAAATTTTAATATGTAGAGACTATTAGACCGGGAAAAATACCCATTTGCCTAATGGCGCCCAAAAGAATATCGTTTTCGGACCTTATGTATAAAAAAAAGAAATAAGCATTAAGATTTGCAAGATTCGCCTCATACTACGAGTAGTTTCCGCTTCTCACCTGCTGGATGCTCCCAAAATGGACGCATTTTAGTTGGTACGTAAATATCCGCAGTCCCAATTATTTTATTATAAAGGCGGGAAAGTGGTCCAACTTTCGCACTCATTGTCGTAATAAATAGCAGTCGTGAAAATCGACAATGATTTTTGTAATGATTTTATACTTTTACAACAATTTTGATTAACCGAGATGTAAAAGCATTACTTAATTGGACGAAATATAAAATTTTATTAATGACGTTTTGTGTTTTAATTTCCATATAAAAATGTAGCTTCGTTCTTTCTCTCACATATACCTGTACGCCTAAAAATATGCATAATATTTGCATTAATTTCTTTGGCAGTGGCTGATTTGAATAAATGTAGGTATGTACATATCAAGGTTTGTAGAATACAAGGTTACAAGAGCAAAATCATATGTTTAATGACGAAATTGGTTCATTTTTGTGGGTTGCCGTAAATTTTTAAATTCATTTGCATTATTCTATCTCTGAAGCAGCGTAACATTTTGGCTATAAAACTCTAAAGCCTTGCATGGTAATTTTTTTAAATTATTAAAAATTACAACTAAAACGTTCTGAATAAGTTTATGTCGAACAAATGTATTTCAATTTTCAAAAATTTTTCACTTATGAAAAGTAATTTATTTTTTAGCAAAAAATTTCTGTAGCTAGCAACTCTAACTTTTGGTGTCATACAATACGAATGGCATGAGTAAATAATGTCAAAAACATGTAAAATTATCAAAACTCTGAGGAAGGCAGTATTTTTAAAAATGTTGTATAGAAACCGATTTCCGCATATTTTCTTTGTCTGCTAAAAAGCTTTTGGGAAATGGATAATTCCTATTTTGTGAAAAAGTCGTGTTTAAAAATTATGGATAAAAATTTGGAAAAAAAATTGTGTGAGTGATTTATATTAACATTTTCTGCAAAATTGAAAAAACATGCGATATTTCAGCATATTCAATGATAAAATTTTTTGGGCATTAAGAAAAGCTGAACTCATCGGACAATTTTTTTAAGGTACTTACATATTAACGCCACCGCAGCAGTACCTTAGGGTAAAGCTCTTATTCCCATTTGGTGGTCTTCGTCTACCTGGGCCCTGGTTTGTTCTTGTAGCTTCTAGTAGCTTGTTGTTTGCTAATTTTTTACTTTTTTACTGTGTAAGAAATATTTTCCCATATTTACATATATATAAATTAAAAAAAAAAATATGTCTTTTTATTAGGTAAATATCAAGTGCCGCCCACTGTATATATGACGAAGTTGGTTTGGTGACGTCAACGGTTGTCGTAACCTTGTATTCTATAAATCTTGCGTATATGTATTTACGTTGAAAGTTCTCTGCTTAGGTTATTTTTGGATTACTCTTTCATGCAAGCGGAGTATATATTTCAAAGTAGTCGCATTAGTCTTAGATGCTTAAAGATGCGATCTTTTTTCAAAGTTGCAGAAGTTGTTTACATCTTTGAATTGCAACTGCGCAATCACTTCAAAAAAAAAAATTTAAAATTACGATTATCTGAAAGCATGCAATGACACATAGGGGCATTGAGATTTTTTTGCTATAGTTTTAACTTTTGGCTGGAAATACAAAACATCATTCCTGAACAAATCGATGCAGCTATTTGTTATAGTCATCTGATTTCGAAAACTTTCATTACCAGTGTATAATTCATTACAACGAGCCTAGCCTAGCAGGTTTTACATTTAAATATCTGTCTTTTCAGAGGCCTTACAGGAAAAAAACTTACTGGTATACTGTAGGAATCTACTTTAACATTTTCTACTTACAATTTGAAATTTTTCAATTTTTATGTTACTGAATTTTTAACTTCCAATATTTTCATATTCTGAATTATATTTTTCATTTTAAAACAAACAAGAATTGTGAAATAAATTTTATATAAAAAATAAAGAAATAACAGATTTAACAACAAAATTTAAAATTTCTGGATCTACTGGTTTTTGCGACATTTTCTCTCTTCGAATTCCCATTATTGAAAATAAATTTACGAATATTTTAAATGAATTTCAATCTATTACTTGTGAACCAGATTACACTAAACAAGTGCAACACCATACGGTTCACAGAATTGAAACAAAAGGGATTCTTCCTTTTTCTAATCCTCGTCGTCTTGATCCTATTAAATTAAAGATAGCAAAAATTGAATTTGAATTTTTAGTTAAAACTGGTATTTGTCGACCATCAAATTCACATACCGCATCTCCTCTTCATTTAGTTCCCAAAAAAGAACTAAATGATTGGATACCATGTGGGGATTATAGAAGATTAAATTTTATATCTATTCCAGATCGATACCCGTTACCTCACATTCACGATTTAAATATTGATTTAAAAGATAAAACAATATTTTCAAAAATTGATTTAGTTCGTGCATATCATCAAATACCAATGGCTCAGGAAGATATACACAAAACAGCAACAACCACTCCGTTTGAAATGTTTGAATTTGTACGTATGCCTTTCGGACTTAGAAATAGTGCTCAAACATTTCAACGATTTATTAATGAAGTATTTTCTGGATTAGATTTCGTATTTGTTCACATCGATGACATTCTAGTAGTTAGTGATAATGAAGATCAACATATTGAACATTTAAAATCAGTATTTAAAAGACTTGAAACTTACAATTTAAATATTAAACCTGCAAAATGTGTTTTTGGAACAAATAAATTAAATTTTCTTAGCTATGAAATTTCAAGTGAAGGTATCAGACCTTCTTTAGAACGTATTGAAACATTTTTAGAATTTGAAAAACCTCTGTCGATTACAAATTACAAAAATTTTTAGGTATGGTAAATTATTATCATAGGTATATTAAAATGTTAGCAGCAGAATGAAGTCCTCTGCACGAAATGTTAACATTAACAATTAAAAATAAACTTAAAGAATTAAAATGGACAGATGAAACCACACAAGCTTTTGAAAATGTTAAAAAACTTTTCGCATAAAAACCTTTATTAACACATTTTGACAAAAACGGTCAATTATCAATTGCAGTAGATGCTTCAAATGTTGCTATTGGAGCTGTTTTACAACAAAAGAGTAATAACACATTAGAACCGCTAGCATATTTAACGCGAAAATTAACTCCAACTGAAATTAATTATTCAACATTCGATAGGAACTTTTGGCAATATATAATTCAATTAAACACTTTAAACAATTTCTCGAGGGTAGAATATTCACTGTTTACACTGATCATAAACTACTTACACATGTTCTAAATTCTAAAGCAGAGAGATCTCCTCGTCAAATTAGACATTTAGAATACATTGCCCAATTTACTAATGATATTAGATATATTTGTGGTAAAGATAATAAAATTGCTGATACTCTTTCTCGTATCCCAGAAATTAATTCAATTTCAACAAAAGACATTAATTTCCAATATCTTTATGAAGAACAGCAAAAAGACAAAATACTTAAAAATATTATTTCAGATCCAAATGCTAATAGTAATTTAAAATAAATTAATGTACCTATTATAAATCTCAATATTTGGTGCGACACAAACACCTTTTAGACCATATGTCCCTAATTCAATGGGAAAAATTATTTTTGAAAAAATTCATTCTTTATTACATCCAAGTGTTCGAACAACTCGACGTCTCATTCAATCTAAATATTTTTGGCCTAATATGCGTAAAGAAATTAATAGTTGGACATCATCTTGCATTAACTGTCAGAAATCTAAAGTTACTAAGAACACAAAAACTCCAATTCAAAAGATTAATATTTCTTCTGGACGATTTGAACATATTCATATGGATCTAGTAGGACCTCTTCCAGTTTCAAAAGAGAATCGATATATATTAACAATCATTGACAGACATACTCGATGGCCGGAAGCATATCCACTTGAAGACATTTCAGCTGTTTCTGTTGCAACTACATTTATTCAAAATTATGTTCCTCGTTTCGGTATTCCACTCAATATAACGCTAGATCAAGGAACACAATTTACTTCAAAATAATTTAATGAATTAACAAAGTTATTAGGTTCTCACAAAATACCCACATCTCCATATCATCCACAGTCAAATGGAATGATTGAAAGATTTCATAGAACTTTGAAAACTGCAATTACAGCATCAAATGATTCAGTTCATTGGTCTGAAATTTTACCGTGGATTCTTTTAGGTTTACGAACAGCGATTAAGGAAGATTTAAAATGTTCTTCAGCTGAATTAGTTTATGGTCAAACACTGAGGCTTCCGGGTGAACTTATTGTTTCCAATAATAATTATAATAGCGAAATCGAAAATACAAATGAAATTCTTTCTAAATTAAGAAAACCTTTCTCACTTGTTCGATCGAAAGTAATACATCATAATAAAGAAAATAGTTTCATTCCCAAAAATTTAAGTACTTGTGAATATGTACGTGTATTTGTTAAAGTTATTCGTAAGTCTAATCTTCAACCCCCTTATGAAGGACCATTTAAAGTTATATCCAAATAGAAATACAATATGGAAATAAAATTAAAACATTAAAACAAACAAAAAAAGTTACATTTAACCTTAATTAATATTAATAAATATGCGTTTCACTGGAGGGGGAGTAAATGTAGGAATCTACTTTAACATTTCCTACTTACAATTTTCAATTTTTCAATTTTTATGTTACTGATTTTTTAACTTCAAATATTTTCATTTTCTGAATTACATTTTTCATTTTAAAACAAACAAGAATTGTGAAATAAATTGTATATAAGAAATAAAATATTAAAGTTTTTTTATTCAAATATATAGAAATAAACTTCTATATATACATTATTGTTGCTTTCCAATAATTTTTGAGCACAATTAATAAATTAAAAATACTATAAAATTGCCTATTTTATTAAAATGCTTAGGTATGTACATATATGTAACAGTACTAATGAGCGGATTCAAATGTAATACTATATAACTCGCTGGCTAGTATTTACTGAATCCTGTTCGGTTTTCTCAATGGGAGAGTAAAATATTTTAACCGGTGATTATTCAAATTCATCGACCCCGACGGAATAAGCACGCTGATGCTAAAACATCTAGGACCAACGGGGGCAGAGCTTCTCACCATAGTACTCAATTTGTCTCTAACCAACCTAAAAATACCCGACATGTGAAAAATGGATGGAGTGGTCCCGCTACTAAAATCGGGGAAGCCAGCCAACAAAGAAGAGTCATATCGGCCGATTCTTCTACTCTCCCCAGTGGCGAAGACTATTATGGGGTTGCTGCTCCCAACTTTCCCACACCATCTGAGTCCAACAGCACATCAGCGTAGCTTCTGTATAGTGCACAGCACCATAACAGCATTTTACTCCATAAACACCCAAATGGTCTCAACCAAAAACGGCCCTCCGCACGAACTGTCCTGATAACACTGGATCTGTCAAAAGCTTTTGACACGGTCAACCTTTCAGTGCTACTATTGGACATTGAAGAATCCTCATTACCGCCGGGGTTGAAAAGGTGGACCATGTGCTACCTGAGTGGTCGTCAATCATCGGTAGAATTTCGAGGTCAAACAGAGACTCAGAAAGATTAAACAAGGAGTTCTCCAGGATGGTCACATCAACCCACTGCCGTTTTTCTTTTATATCTCGAAACTCCTTCCTCCACTGATCTCATTTAACATTGAATGCTCGATATTGATAACTTATGTTTGAAAGTAAACTGCTATTTCGATGACCTTTTCCATGCCCCTTTACTAAAAATACAATTACAACTACAATCAGCAAAATCCTCGGCTACGTCCTTCACCAGGCTCGAATTCGATGTAAAAGTAGATGGCGTAAAAATTCCGGCTACAAACACGAAGTTATTGGGAGTCACATTCGACAGCCTGCACTCGTTCACTCCGCAAACGTCTACAATTGCCACAAAATTTCAAAGCCGCAACTAAATCCTCCAAGCGTTAGTCGACAGCACCTGGGGAAAGGACAAAGGCAACTAGCCGGCCGGTCGTAAACTATGCTGTGCCGATCTGGACACCGGGGACATACGAAACGCAGTTGAGGAAGTTAAAAGCCTGACTGGACCTCCCGTTAGATGGCCTAGATGACTTAGACTTACTAACCTATTCCTAAGTAAGGTTGGAGAACCGCTATTACTACAACATCAACAACACCAACATGAACGGCTTACCGACATGCATTAAACGTCATTCACCGAGAGTTCGTCAACCCCTTCCCGAACTCTCTTCCAACGAACGGCGTTGTCGGAGTTAAACCACCATCTATTCCAGACGAAGAGCTTGAGCTGCCTCGAGAACCCTGCATAATACTGGTACAACTTAAATCTGGATATTACAATAGATTAAACTCTTACCTATCAAGGCGTGACTCCGACATACCCAAAGTATGTCCTGCATGCAAGGAAACTCGTCGAAACAGCTGGATTCCTGGACCTCCCGCTAAATGACCTCGATGACTTAAGACTATTCTAGCCTACCCCTAAGTGGGGTTAGCGAACCCCTACAACAACAAGCATGACTAACCAATTCAACTGTTACTTGAAGATAGCACAACGCTCACATATATCATACATACATACATACACGTAGATGCATAGAGGTCCAGGAAACGTGCTGTTTCCACGGGGTTGGACCAAAGGGAGAGGTGGGTTAGATGAGTTGGTTTAAGGGGGCATGTGAAGAGGTGGCTAGTGTCGTGCGGAGACTCTCCACATGCAGGGCATACTTTGGGTATGCTGGGGTCGAGTCTGGATAAGTAGGAGTTTAATCTACTACAGTATCCAGATCTAAGTTGTGCAAGGGTCACGCGGGTCTCTCGAGGCAGCTCGAGCTCGTTGTCTGCAATAGGTGGTGATTTTACTCCGAGTACGCCATTCACGGGAAGGGAGTCCATGAAGATGTGAACTGACTCCTGGTGGTTCGGCTTCTAAAAGGTGCCTGCTGGGGTGCTCCCTGCGGTGGCATTCCAACAGGAACTGCTTGCACAGCAAAGCATTATGCTCCTTAACTCGTAGCATAGATGCTTCGCTGTGCAAGTGATGCTCCGGTGACATCAGGAGGTTTCCTGTCGCAGTCCTAAGGGCGGTGTTTTGGCATGCCTGTAATTTTCTCCACTGCGTCTCGTTCGTCCCATCAGATGTTGTCATCGTCCATGCTTCCGCACCATATAGCAGGACGGGATCGATGAGGGACTAGTAGAGTTTGGTTTTCGTTCATCGAGAGACGACATTACTTTTCAATTGCCTACTAAGTTCTGCGCTGGATTTCAAGGCTGACATTATTATTGGTGTTTATGCTGGTTCCTAAATAGACGAAGTTATCTACGACCTCGAAGTTATGACTGTCAACAGTGACATGAGAGCCAAGTCGCGAATGCGATGACTGTTTGTGTGATGACAGGAGATATTTCGTCTTGCCCTCGTTCGCTACCAGACCTATATCCTTCGCTTCCTTGTCCAGTCTGGAGAAAGCAGAACTCACGGCGCGGTAGATGAGGCCAATAATGTCGATATCACCGACGTACGCCAGCAGCTGTACACTCTTATAGAAGATTGTACCTTCTCTATTCAGCTCTGCTGCTCGTATTATTTTCTCCAGCATTAAATTGTAAATGTCACAAGATAAAGAGTCACCTTGTCTGAAACCTCGTTTGGTATCGAACGGCTCGGAGAGGTCCTTTCCGATCCTGACGGAGCTTTTAGTGTTGCTTAACGTCAGTTTACTTAGCCGTATAAGTTTTGCGGGGATTCCAAATTCAGACATAGCGGCGTAAAGGCAGCTCCCATTCGTGTTGTCGAAGGCGGCTTTAAAATCGACGAAAAGGTGGTGGTTGGCGATTCTCTTTTCACGGGTCTTTTTCAAAATTTGGCGCATGGTAAATATCTGGTAAATGGTTGACTTACCAGGTCTAAAGCCACACTGATAAGGTCTAATTAGTTTGTTGACGATGGGCTTTAGTCTTTCACACAATACGCTAGACAGGACCTTATAGGCGATATTAAAGAGGCTTATCCCACGAAAATTGGCGCAGACTGCTTACAACAAACAGTTTACTCACTGAAAAAAATATATATTTTTCGACTTTATGTGAAAAAATCATATACTTATGTTATATTTAATGGATTTTTTTTAATGCAAAATGATTTCACAATATCTTTTCAGTTAATATCATTAAAAACATTAACAAATTAATAATCTTCAACGAAAAAAACAACAATATGACACTTTACACATTTTAGACACTGTCAAGAAACTGTTTACGCATTCTGTTTTTCCCCGTTGTTTCGTTCTCGTTTCTGCCTAAAAAGGTTATTAACTGTTATTTATGCTTTTGCAATTGCTTATTGCAATGATCTATTTGCATTCCTTTTGATTTGGTTGTGAAATTTTGCTGAGCGAATGTAAACAGTTACTCTTAAGAGTTTTTAAAATGTAAAAGGTTGTCATTTAAAGTTAATCAATTGATTTACAATACTACAACCACCTATGAGGTAAATCCGTTCCAAAATTGGAAGACATGTTTTCTGTTTACAATGTCCTGATTCGTGCGGAAAACGAGGGGAGGCTTGATGCAGAGTTGAGGTGGCCAAAAGCGGAAAATTGATGAACGATCGGACCGCATACGTAGGCTGCTATATATATTTCTGGCCTAATAATGAAAATACGAATACTTATCAACGAAAATGGTGTTGTTTTTTTTTTTTTTGGGATTTGGCTCGTCTTGGAAGACCCACACGGTCGATTGCTGTTTTGTTTCGGGCTCATACGCATAGATCCATGATTCGTCACCTGTGACGATCTTATAAACGTCTTTTGAAGCACCGCGATCGTATTTTTTCAGCATTTCTTTACACCAATCCACACGAGTCTTTTTTTGAGCGATTGTCAAATTGTGCGGGATCCAACGAGAACAAACCTTTTTTACGGGCAGGTGTTCATGCAATATCGAATGTATGCTGGTGGGAGAAATGCATAGGCATGCCTCTTTCTGAAGGTATGTTACATGACGGTCTTGCATTATCAGATCACGTACGGCATCGATGTTTTCTGGCACAACGGCTGTTTTTGGAAGACCTTCCCGGAATTCATCTTTGAGCGAGCTTCGGCCACGATTGAATTCGTTGTACCAGTTTTTCACAGTGCTATAAGATGGTGCCATACAAAGATTTTAGTTCATCGATGCACTCTTGTCGTGATAATCCACGTCGAAAGTTGTGAAAAATGATCGCACTCTCAAAATATAGTTACTAAACATTCTTCAACTTTGCGAATCTGCATATCCATTGGCAGTAGAATCATTATCGGTTTTAGGTTTGGTGGGACACGATTCAAGGCCTCCTTTATTCCTCCAAAAGCTCATCATCTACTATCCAAGCAACTATTGAAGTAAGGAAAGGACAACAATAAGCGCACACTGCAATTTTCACACACTCATAGCGCAAGTACACACATAATTGAAGTTATGAAAAAATACGATTTTTTATATTTTTTACTTCACTTTCTTTTTTAATAAAATTTAATTTAAATAATTACTTTACTTCGTAATTGTCGAATGCAAGTTTTATACTTTTTAAATATACGCTTGCTGCTCTATTATTAATATTAATTTTTTTATATTAATTTATTTTCACTGCAAGAGTTTTTCTTCATATTAATTTTATGTATGTAGGTAAACTATTTCTTCGAAATCATTTTATGGTGAATTAAATTCTATACCAAGACTCAACTCTGGATGTTTTCAAGTTGCTTACCGCTTAATTTCTTAACTTTGCTTTGATTTTTTCATTATTCAGTTTGCGTACATTGGTACTAAAAATACATACATACATACATACATATACATATATTTGTATCGATCATCGATCGGTGTTTTTCATTGCTACGCAATTTTTTCATGCTATTGTTGTGTGGCTGAATTATATTGCACTCATTTGAATATGTATGTACATACATATATACATATGTATGTATATGCTAAGCAGTTATTTCATTTATTAAAATTTCTTAATACAATTTGTTAAATAAGAAAAATGGTTCTTACTTTCAAACTTTTTATATAATTTTTAATGACATTTCCAAATATTTTTATTAATCTTGTTTTGCTTCGCTGTTAAGGTCCGTTTTCTTGCATTGTTTATCCATAGTTTTAAATATTGAGTCTTCAATTTTGCTTTAATGTTTTCACAGATAATTTTGTTTTCTTTTTTTGTGAATTTATTTAAAAGATTTTTTGTTTGTTTTCTTTTTGTGAATTTATTTAAAAGATAATGTTTGAGGACTTTGAAAAAAGTTAATAAACAAAAATTGCACCAAATATGAGGAAGAGGAACGGTATATGTGCGTAGATATGAGTGGAGTGGAGTTGTTTTTTGTCTGGGGTATTTTGGAAAAACCTTAGACACAGCCCATTTGGAAATTAAACTTCAACAGAAATATGCGAGTTGTTATAAATGCAAGTGGTTTGAGTGATAATCGATATAATAGCATTTCGGGTTGTTTTAATTTAAAATTGTACAACTTGGTAATTTCTACCGAAATTCTGATATTTAGTTGCAGGCAAATAGACTTAACCAATTTTTATATCTGACAAAGAAAGATATTTAAAAAGTTAAAGTACTAAAAGGTGTGCCTTGGAACTTGTGTTTTAATTAACGCAATTAATTTGCACGTAGTTTGTTTCAAATAATATTAAAAATGATTTAATTAGCGATTAGGGGTCTTCTACTTCGCCGTTCAAACTCATTTATTACAAAAGTGAACATAACCAAAATCATTTATAACAACTCGCATGCATATGCATGAAAGGATGAAATTTTAACAAAATTAATGTAATGAAAACTATACATATGCAGGCATATGTTTTTGTGTAAATATAAATATATGTGCGTGTGGTAATATCAGTGGTCCAAACAAAGGTCAACTTGCTGCCAAATTAAAAAGATAATATTCAATTGATGATGAGCAATATTTAGCATGAACTACATACATACATATACATTTGATTATTTGTTCTTCGCTAAAGACAAAATAACAATTTTTGTAAGTTATAGAATTTAAGAAATTTTTAAATTTTAATACCTTTATGTTCCCTGGACGAGACGGTTTCTGAGAAGAGTTGATTTGCATATGTGGCCCAACGTATTATAGGAATACATGAGCATCGACAGTTTATTACTAAAAAGTAACCACTCATAATTATTTAACTGAAATTTGTAAACACAACCGAAAATAATTAAAGAAGTTTTTGAATTAATTTATATATCTGGAAATAACGAGTCAGTATGTAGAAATATGAAAATAATATAATATTAATATTTTTTTGTTTTGTACAATAATCACAAACCATGTATTTATTTGCCAATTTTTTAATAAAAATCTTTTGAGTTTTACACTTTGTGAACTCTCCCACGTTTTAAGCTAAATAAATTTAATTTTTTTTGTAAACTTTTACACATTTCAAATTTTCAGATATTCCAAAGTATAGGAATCAAACAAAAATTTAAAAATGGTTTATGTATACGTGTATATCGGTCGTTTTCATATCGTAATGCTTTACCAAATGTAACAAAAGATCTTACAAAATTCGCAATGATACTGTAGTCGTAAATAAAAACTTCTTAGCCTTTATATAATATTTCAGAAAGTTATTATCTTTATTTCAATTTCAAATTATTTGTAAGTTTTGTAGTAAAATGAACTGTTAGCAATACGAAATAATTCGTAACTGATACCAATTATATAAGACACTTAAAAATGTAAAAGAATTTTGTTTGTCGCGAAAACGTTCAAATCAATTTTTATTTATAAATTTTGAAAGTAAAATCTATATAAACACTAAAACTATTCAAAATAAATAGAGAAACCTATTTAAGCTTATTATTACTCCGCTTGCCAAAACAAGTGAGTTTTATCCACCTACAATGCATATCAACTCCATCAATCGTCCAACAAAGAGATTTCATTTATATTTTTTTTGTTGCTGAGTTTCATTATGATTTAACGTTTACGACAATGAAGCTGGTGCTTGTATGTTTATGTGAACGTGAATTCGGTTTACAATGATGTATGTATTTGATGAGATAAAGAAACTATTTTTAATAAGTTTCTTTCATTTTCGCTTTTCTCTATAATCCTTAAACTGAAAAATTCCATGTATTTATATGCATATAATTATGTATGTATATAATTTTGTTTCATATAATATTAATTATAATTATAATCATATTGGTCTGGTGAATTATTTTGCTATTGTTGTTGTTGTCGATATTCCATTTCACGTGTATTTGTTGTTTTGAGAGTCAACCATTTTCACTATTCACCACTGCTAAACGCTGCATTCCACTGCAAATCCGATGAAAATCAATGTGAGTGTGATGTTAGCTAACAACACAATATACATATGTCGTTGCTGTCGCTTCTTGGTTTTCATTCTCATTTTTCCTTGATATTTTATGCAGTTGGTATTATTAATTGTTAATTTACTTTCCGCTAATCCTGTTTTGTTGTCTGTGTATATTTCTGAATTTTCTTCATTTAATTTACGTTTTTTTTTTGCAAATAGTTCTTTGCTGTCAGTCAGTCAGTTCAACACTTGGCCGTCGCTGCAGATGTTATCACTTTCAATGTTTGATAAGTCAATTGTTTGGCGCGAGATGGCTCAACAGTACGTCGATGTAGTATTCTTGTAATTTGTGGTGGTAGTTTTTAGGTGCTAGTCGCGGTCGTGTTGGTGGTAGTAGCTTTATTATTAAATTTAAGTTATTTCCACAGCAGCCGTGCTAATTTAAAAAGTTGAAAGAATTCATTGGTAATTTGCTGTCAGCGTTCGGATCAAATTGGAATTGTGAGCCATCGTTGGTGGGTGCAATGCTGGCTTGTTCCGGCTATAAATATAGTTGTATACATATACGTATTAAATGCATAAACGAATTTTATATAAGAGAGGTAAATTTTTTGGCCTAGCTTCGGACCTATTTCCTTAAGACTTTATTCTACAAGAGCAATAATTTGGGATTCACATTGACTGTCAAATATAAATAAAAATTTGATAAATTCTGTTTTGAAATTAGACCTCGTCAAATGGGATAACCCTTCTCAGCTTTTGTATATAAATAACATTTAAAATTCGACAAAATATGGTACTTTTAATATAGAACACTTGTGGAGTAAAATATGTAATTGGAGCAATTAAAATATTATTTACTAACCTCATCAGAGAAATATTGTTCAATAATTTCGTATGCCAGCTTGTAAATCTCGACATTTTCGTGATTTTGAAGCTTTTCAATTTTTTCCAATCCATCGCATTCCTCAATTAAATTGGCCACTTCTTGTACATGACTTTCAGCCATTTTGAGCATATTATTAAGTCCATCAAGAACAACCTGTGGGGGAAAAAAGAGTTTATGAAAATTTTTAAATCGATTTCATTAACATGAAATATGCTTTGATCGGAATGGTAAAACAATACTTACATTAATAACTTGTGTGTCTTGGCAGGAGAGCAAATCACAGAATGGCGGTATGACACCCTCCTTTATTAATGTAAACACCTGATCACGATTACCGCTAATAGTCAGATTACTTATTGCCCAGGCAGCCTCCTTCTGTGTCTGGAATTCGCCTTTACTTAAATTTTCAATAATTTTCGGTAACAAACCGACATTGATGACCGCCTGTACTTGTGATTGATTACCGGCCGTAATGTTGGACAGGAACCAGACAGCCTCCTTGCGGATTTTTTCCTTTTGATGAGACAATAATGCTGGGAAATATGACAACGCGTCATAGTTGAGCACCACTTGTGTTTGTTCATCAGATCCGGTGACAATATTACCGACAGCACGCAAAGCAGCCGTCTGAACCTTAACTTCCGCATGACCCAACAAGGGTATCAGCTTGGGTACAACACCACTTTCAATTACCATTTGAATTTGATCATTTCCTCCATCAGTTAGATAACTGATTGCCCAAACAGTATCAACCAATATGTTTGTATCGGTGTGATGAATGAGCACATTGAGTGCAGGCAGGATGTCGTGTATGGTGGCGGCTGGTGGAGGTGGATCTTTATTGCGGCACAAATTTACAATAACCCAAGTGACATTACGCAAAAAAGATATTGGTATATCGGGTTTAATAAAGGAAAGTAGTGGCTGTACGACCCCATGTTTGATGACAAAATCGCGCAACTCCGGTCCATCACCAATAATATTACCCAATGCCCATACCGCCTGTTCGCAAACATTTGGTGCAGGCGAAGAGAGCAACTGAAGGAAGAGCGGCACGGCGCCAGCAGCAACTACCTAAAATTAAATTGATGCTACATGATTTGATGACTACTTAGTTACATTCAAATGAATTGAATTTTAAAGTTTTACATCTTGTAAGTGTATGAAATGATAGCACTTTATAAGATAGCAAACATACCTGATTGGTTTGATCCGATGTACCCGATGCAATATTGGTCAATGCCCAAGCAGCTTCGAACTGTAGCATTGTGTGATCATGCTGTTTCAGACACTCTACCAAAATTGGTAGAATGTCACTCTTGATGAGGTCGTTGATTGGCGGATTCTTATCCGATGAGAGCAGTTTGCGTGCAGCTTGTACTGCTGCTAACTGTTGCTCCGGCTTGGAAGAATCAGCAGCCGCCTCGGCCAATTTTTTCAAATTAATTGTATTAGGCAGCTGATCATCCTCATCTGTATTCGAATCCATGTTGGGAACATTACGACGTTTCAGGATCGTCTCTTCGCGTTTGTTTTTGCGCAGCTCAACTGTTACCTCATTTCGGCGTCGTCGCATCTCCTTTACATTGAAAAATTATTTTTAAATAAATTAAGATACTTAGATATGCAAAACTACTTATTGGTGTAATATATGTATAATTAGCGCATTGTTACTACTGAAGTGATTTTCTGATGAAATACTCCTCCTCTAAATGTTATTCCAAAAAATGGAGGAACCTAGTTTTTTCTATGGCGCCTCCGAATGGCCGATGGATTTATATAAGGAGCTTTTATCATTTCAGAAAGACGAGTGCTTGACATTCCCTGCCTAGGGGCGATCGTAATCAGGAAAAAAAATTGTCTATAATTTTCTATGTTAGTAGGACCAAAACTCGAACTGTGGTACTCCGAATCGTAGTACGCACTGTAACCACTCGGCTATTCCGACCGCCTTTAGCTGATTGGAAACCTATTCTACCGAATTTTGATACTTTACATATACTTATATACATACATATGCAGGAATAAAACCTAAAGCAAAAGTGATCAATGTGATCCACAGCATATGTATATGCCATCAAATGCGTCATAATTACAAAACAAAAATAAAAACGAAATTGAAATGAGAAATACATTGAAATACCATCAGAGATGAAATACACTGTACACGTGATACATATAACTGAGAAAATAGCGGACAACACCAGCAGTAAATTTGTGTACACACTGCGAGAAGACAAACAAAGAGCGCAATGCGTATAAACACACAGTTCTGGTTAAGTGTAATATATTATGGTATTAGTTCACTTAAAATCTTTATTTTATAATTGCATATGATACGCCCTTTAATGAGAAAAATATTTACATTCAAATTACTTTCTATAATAAACAAAATTATTTGGTTGAACTTTTATTTTGTAGGGGAAATTATGAGAATTCGTAATACAACGAAATTCGTATCTGACACAGCAATACATTTACCAATACAATCTCCTTTCGTGACGTTCATATGAAGAGAACTCAGAAGATTGCGAAAATCAATAATTGCACAGCGACAGAGCACCATACGATGAAATATAAGCAAATTGAATTGGCGAGTGGCGGGCGCATGGCCAACATGACATACGGCGCACATAAAAACAGTGATGATGATTTCGGTGTGCAGTGGGTGCAGGCGGCAAGTAGCGTACTTTAAGCCCCATTGCTGCAGTACCCTATAAATGTGTCTTCCACTCACTGTTATCCATGTGCTAATCACTATGCTCAAATATAATTGCGTACTATAACTTCCAATTCAAAATTATATTTGCACCCTTTCGTATATTTTTTTTTTTAGAAATTGTGGTATGCGTTAATAAATTACTCACATCTTGATCCTTGCCCTTATTTTTGAAGTTTTGAAGGCGATTCACATTCGGTTCCAGCGATGTCATTTTGTATTACTTTTTCTTCGAATTATAGCTGCTTACTTTCACTTCTTCAAAGATTACAACGATATTTATCGCTGTGATTCAGTCCTTTTTTGTGATATATATTATGGCTCTCTATACAAATTTAGTTATGAAGTAATTTTTCTGAAATAATTTTTCAGTACCACATCAAGTAAAAGAAAAAGTAGACAGAATCGTCAGACAATCAGCGAGTAGTGAACAACGAATTTGCAGTCAACGAGTTTTTGGCAAACGAAAATCACAAAGGCGAACATACACACATTTATATATGTCGTAAACACCACAGGCACGTTGATATGATTTTGAGAGAATCGGGCACACGATTTGTCGACGATGTGACGATGATGACGAACCAACGATGGCAACGAAGAAGGGCGATGACAAAAGAAATAAGAAAATCAAATTAGCACACAAATTTTTAAGTTTATCCGTAGAAACTGCTTACTGTTTAAGTGATTTATAATCGAAAATGAATGTTCGTCTACCTTCAAATCACTTCAATATGATTTTATAAATTTTTATTTTTTCTAAAACAACTAAAATGTACAAAAAGTCACGAACGTACTTAAATACGCTTAAAAATTCTTGTCATTACTCGACGTAAAGGAACGAGACTTAAACGAGCGAACTAATAACTGCTTATAACGAATGGCATATCCGGTATGTTCGTGTGTTGATTCATTTCACAGTGTCTCTATCTTGTGATGCCATATTAAGAAAAACATTCCATCCAATTGGATTTGAAATTTAAGATTTTTATTTTTACTTAGCGTAATAGATTTTCAAAATTTTCAAATCTAATTGAAAATAAATATTGTCATGGGTTTGATTTTGAGCTGAGTCGCGATGACATCTTTTTGCACGCATTTTTAGTTGATTTGATTTTTTTATATTCTGAGCTCTATAAAATTGAGCAGAAATAATAGAAAACTTAAAGAAATTTAATGGAAAATCATCATGTTCCGTTGGCCAGGATAGAGAGGGTACACAGAAAAAGCTACATTAGGCGAAATGAAGGGAGGGAGAAATCCTGAAAGATCACCGAAAGCCGCTACTATAACAACAACAACATGAATCCAGATAAACCCAAAATATATAGTTATGCACAATCCTTTATACTTAATATTACGGATTCTTTATTAGTCTATACAAATTGCTGTGTCCTTGGTGTTTTACCTTGTAAATTATAATGTCAGATAAAGCAAATAAGTGGTATTCCTAAACTGCTTAAATATCTATTTGATTATGTTACTCTGAATATTTATCGCTGGAGATTCGATAGAATAGATAATAATTTGACGTTTTATATAATAGAACATGGCATCTCTATCCCATAACAAGTATTTTTTTAACATTTCTGTTTGACAATTTATGAAAATACATCAGTTTTAAAGTGTGATACATCGGGAAAAAGTTTTGAAGTTTTGAATAAAATGATTATTATAAAAAATATTTGTAAGATCTTTAACAGCAAAGAAAATAAATAATAAAGTGTTTAGTTAATAGTAGTTATAGAATAAACTTAGCAAATATGTCAGAAACACAAAGTGGTTCTAAGCTACCTATAGAAAATTCACTGACTCTGTACCAAATTAAAGTTAAACAAGAAAAATTCGATCCGGAGGTTGAGGCGAAGATTAATGCAATCTCCGTATCAAATGTAGTTGTTAAAAGTGAATTTGACAAGGAAAATAAGAATTTTCAGAATGAGCTTAACCGAAACGAAATACAAACTGATTTGGAAGAGCATGAAAATGGTGGCAGCAGTTCAGATGATAATGACGACAAATCAAATAGCAACGATGCAGATTCTAATATTGCAGAACCTTCTCCAGAAGAAGACAAAAAATCCATTGAACCGGTCAAGTCGTCCAACGAAATACTTGCAGAGCTTTTTAAAGTATTCAATGCTGCACCACCTGAGGAATTATTGGACGATAAAAGTTTATTAAAAAAGAGCCGCAAACATAAAAAACATAAAAAAGAAAAGAAAAAGAAACTTAAACGTGAAAAAGATGCATCTGAAGGAGAAATAAGTCACTATGAAAGTGAAGTGGAATCAAATATGAGCGTAAATGGAAAAGAAAAAAAATACAAACATAAACACAAAAAGAAAAAGAAACACAAACAAAAAGATGAAAAGGATAAAAAGAGGGATCAAAGCAAGGAAAAAGGTAAGAAAGATAGAGAAAAATCCAAGGAGAGGCAAAAAAGCCAGGAGAAGTCTATAGACACAAAAACTAGCAATTTGAAGTCAAAATCACCAAATCTTAGTAAAGTAGAACCATCAACCAAAAGGCAAGCAGATTTAAAAATCAAAGCAGCACCCATTAAAAAGAACCGTTCTGAAAACGATCGCTATTGCGCCCAGGGTACTCCACGTGAAAGAAGTCGCGATTGTGATAAGTATGAGCAAAATCGAGATAAAGGTAATTCAAGGAATCAAAGCCTTGAGAATGGTAATGAAAAGGTTAGAGACCGTAATCTTAATAGCTTCTATAAAGGATGTCCGGAATATGGATCTTCTACGAACTTATTGACAATTAAAAACGAACCCAAAGATCACCGACGCAGCGGACGACACGATGGGCATATTTCGGAAATTTCTCTTTCGGATGATGAGGAGGATTATTTAAAGGAACGCAATAACGATGATACGCGACATTGTCGATTAAGACTTGATCGCGACAATGAAAGACCACACAACAGCTTCTACGCAGGATTGAAACGCAGTCGGAGCCGAGATCAAGATAGAAATCGTAACCGTGATCGTGAACGAGAGCGCGAAAGAAACTACCGCAGTGACGGACGAAGCCATCCAAAGGGGCGAAGCCGCAGCCGTGGTCGTTCGCGCTCCCGTTCACGTGATTTAGGTATCGACAAGAAGCGACTCCTCGAAATAGCTCGAAAAAACGCAATCAGCATGTTCAAACGAGGCAACCTGCCTGGTTGTGATAGTATGTCACAAGAAGTGAAAGACAAAGTGTTGCTGAAAATGCGCTACGGGGGCAAAACTGTGCAGGACCTTACAGATTTTTGTAAGAAAATTTCAAACGGCGAAAATCTGTCAGATCTCAGCTCCGACGAAGATTCTGATGTGGATAAGAGTGGCAATACGAAAGCGTTTCATCATCCCTTCCAGCTAAAAGAACGAGAGCCAATAGTAATGCATATACGAAACGCAACAACATTACCCTTACGACCTACGACAAGCGAAGCCGTGAAGGCTATAACAATGCAGTTTCCCGTTTCCTCAGGACAACAACACCGTATGACTGAAGCATGGGTGCCAGTGGCACAAAAAGATAGTTTACCACCTTTACCAGTTTTACCTACAGCCACGCAATCAACTAATATATTTAAAGCTGGTGTTGTTAAGAATGTATTCGAGAAACCCATACCCGAGGAACAACAGGAACCGGCATTCAAGTCAGTCCAACAAACATATACCAATAATAATGGAGAAATATCTAACAATGCATTGAGCCCAGTAGATAACAGTATGCAAGCAAAAGTAACTGCAGTGACATCGATGCAAATACCAAAACCGATGCCGAAGACTGTAGTTGAGGCTGAGGTTAGTATTGATCCAGTAGTCACTTCCAAACCTTTCTATGCTGTTCCGCCACCGAGTGTGACTATAGTAGCAAATGTGCCACGTGTACCACCACCGGTATCTATACCCCCTCCTCCGTTAGAACAGGCTTTTGTTCCAGATGTACCAGTTCCATCAAGTACCGACGGACATATCTCTGGCAATAAAGTGTTTCCTGAACAGTCTGGGCAACAATTTGATGTTTCGAGTATTATATCTAAACGCTTACAAGCAATGCGTCGATTACAGGTACTTTATGTTACAATAAGTATTGCTTTATCTAATGTATTTGATTTGTATTATACAAATAAACAAAAATAATATTTAACAGGAAAACCCAATGGATCCCGAGGCTATCAAAATGATGTATAACTCTCAAAAAGATATGTCCTCTTGGGCTTCATCCAAACATTTACCAGGACAATTTACTGGTAGCACCGGAGCCAATATACTTACCATGCGCGAGTTGACTTCTGGTCCGCAGGCATGGGCGCGTCGAGATCAGCTAACAACATCGCGTCCAGTTAGTGGAGGAATGGGTATGCAATTACTTCAAAAAATGGGATGGAAGCCTGGTGAGGGCTTGGGACGGGATAAATCCGGGTCTTTGCAACCATTACTGCTCGATGTTAAATTAGACAAGCATGGATTAGTTGCGCGAGACGATAATAACGGATATAAACAAAAGATTACCAAAAAGCAACGTCCACAAAACGTAGTGCAACAACAAGGTTTTTTGGAAAAACATCCAGTTTGTCTGTTAAACGAGTTAACGTCAAAGCGCAAGTGGACACCACCGTTATATTCGCTGGTAAACGAGGCTGGCCCATCGCACAGCAGGATGTTTTTATTCTCGGTATCTATTAATGGGCAAACCTATACACCGTCTCAAGGCTCGAATACAAAAAAGGAGGCCAAATTGATTTCAGCGCGTCACTGTCTGCAACAAATGGGAATTATACCTGTGTAAACTTTAGCAATTTACTAAATTGTTGCCTTGTTTTAATTATTATAATGAGTAACATTGCGCATGACCAGTTAACGTAGGTAGATTTTTGTTTTGCTACTTTAATTTATATTAAAAACATATTACTTTTAAGAATTAAATTAAAGTGAATTTCGAATTCAAAATCATAATTTAATATCAGCGTCATTAATGTAACAAAAATTCTGTATAAAAAAGAACAACTTACCATTTAATAGCTAGTGATACTAATAAATGTATATATATTTTTTTGAATAAAACATTATATCCAGTTTTTCAACTTACTGGCTGAGTGCTTAATGTGAGTATCCACTAAAATACTGACTGGATTGGGGCTTATCATTATCATTATTCACTGAGAATCTCTTAACATTCCTGAAGTCGTAGCATAAAAATAACAGCCCTGCCAGTTAGAAGAATAGCAACCTGCGGGTTAGGGGTTCAAGAATTTACCCGCGGAACAACCCGGATTTTTTTATCCGGCCAAGGACTGTCCTCCCGCAACATTCCCCAAAAATTACTTTGAGGAATATTTTTGCGGTTACAACAACAACAAAAGAATAGCAAAAACCTGCGAATTCCAACTAAAGAAAATTGTATATGCAATTTTTAGGACCGACATGTGCCAAAGGCAACGTTACCATTCCATTTCGGCTAGATTCAAGAAGTGCAATGGTTGTAGTCATCTCAACACTGTTGAGTGCTTAGTGTGGAGTGGGCCACGCGTTAAGTGGCTGTTGTTGTTGTTTAGAGTGACAGTCTCTCGCAGATCTCCTGAATAACACCGTGGGTTATTGTCTCATCAATGGCAGGGATACCACCCTAGAAAGTCACAGCATAGCTATCCGGCCAGACGATGTCGATTACGATCTCTAGATAATTAATATAAACTTTCTTCCCGTGATTTTTTGCACGGTTGGATACAGCCCTGATATAGGTGCACCACTTAGAAGCGATTTTAACGCGGACCACGAGATAAAAAGACGATTCGACATGAACAATGAATAGTGGGGAATTGCCATAGTTCGCCCGATTCCAAAATTGCTAGCGCTTGTCTGATAAATAGTATAACAACATAACAATTGTTTCGATCGACAAGACCCCGACACTTCCGCAGGTCCACGGAAATTTGTCAACGGAAACTCCATCTGAAGGTTAGTCAAATAATTAATTAATTAAGGTTCCAGAAACCTCTCTTCTGGACAAAGCCTTGTCAAAACCAAAGAAGATGTGCGAGCTATTTTAACTGGCTTTTCTAGACATGATATTGATAAGCTCTGTTCGAAAGTGAATTGTGGGTTCGTCGACCTTTCCCACTTCATCACAACACCGCAGCTATACCTACAACTAGCACTAGATCCGCTAGTTGATGACAATGAAATGCTAATGACGTAGACTGATTTTCTAGTTGCTAAAAAAACTCGGATAAGATACATAATACACTTCCGCTAAGCCACCTCCGAACGGCCGATGGATTTTTATGAGAAACAGAATGTCACTCGAAAGGCGTGAAATTCCCTGCCGAGGGGTGACAGCAATGAGAAGTATAGATATTCTATGCTGATGGATGTCGATCGTACCAGGATTCGAACCCTATCCTACAGAATGGCAGTACGCAATGCGTGGTTACCATTTATTTCGAAACTAATATATACAGAAAGCATTATACCGGGTAACTAATAGATACATGAGTTACTCTGCAGGAATTAAGGGATAAATTCTAAACAACGTAAACTCGCCACACGCCCACAAAGATAATCAATCATTACTTATCTACTCATAAATATCCTGTATCTGGATTTTATAGGTTAGGATAAGTATGATGGAAGGAAGGAAAATATTTAAATGATTTCATATTCAAGTATTTTTGAAGCGCGGAAGGTCTGCGATCTTATATGTGCTTGACGCTACTAAAAGTGGAGACAGAAGGCTCTAATGTCAGCTCAATATAAATTAACTCGAAGTGTGCATGTGTTATGCTTGAAAACATACAGAAAAATATTTCTTAGTTTACACGAAGGCTTATTTCAAATACTTATGATAAATACTTAATACAGTGCACGCTTAAATTATGCATAAAAATATATTTTACGAACTTAAAATTAAGATTGTCTTCTCCGTCCTTAAAAAAGAAAGTGACTGTGATAACAAATCCTTCGGATAATAAATATCGATGTAGGGTTAAGAACGAGACTCTGCTCAAACACGCGAATGTTGAAAAATGTTGCGGGGAGAGGGAAAGAACGGCACAACTACAATTTGCAGAAACATCTGTGTGCTGCAAAGAGCTCTCCTCGTTAATCGGCAGTTTTGTTTTGCTTCTATGCTTGTTTATATTGCCTACGAAGTGATCCAAAGAAAAACCGACGAGAACGACTAGCGTATGCGCTTGAGCACACACATACCAACTTATTGAGTAAACACCTTGAAGGTCGACGACTGCATGTGCGCCTGCAAATATACTCCTATAAATAAACACCAATTCAATTCAAAAGATGGGGTGGAGATGGTGATGAAAAATAATAAAGGGAGGAACATGAGATTTCATACACAGATTCACTCCCACAGGATGTGTCCAGCGCCTGTGTGTACATAGAGACAAATGCGCGAGAGTAGTGAAGAAGGGTAAATTCGCCAGAGCACGCAATGAAAATAATAGCAATGCCAGTGAATGTTGAGCAGCACGAGTAGAAGGAAAGAAAATTTCGCAGACTCTGGTGCAGTTTTCGCGTGGCAGAATATGTACAAAATTAATAACAATGTAGAAATAGGGCGACGCTCGTATTAAAAATAATTGGAAAAACAATATCCTTTCAAGTTAACGTTGAGTTGAAGCTGACAACGAAGTAGTAGTGCTAGTGATAACAATTGTGTAAGCGTATTATAAGTTTAACGCTTTCACTTGTCGCAAAGCTGGAGAGGAGTGTGCAAAAGTGTGTCGTCAACGACATGTTTTCCGTCGTCCAATTGGAGCAATAGGGTGTAACCACTACGTCATTGTAATCTGCTAATTGAACACGAGCAGCGTGTCTTTATGTTGGTGCCACGATGGAGACATGCAGGACATGTGCGAGATGTGATTTTGAGGATGAAACCAAGTGGTTCGATTTATTCCATACAACGCGCTGTACGCGTGAAGTCGAAGAGATGCGTGTGGAGTTCAATAACTGGCATTTGCAGGTATAAAGAAGTGCACCCACATGTACCTGCATACACAATTTTGTGATTCGCAAGCATTTCAAATAGTTATTTTTACTTGTATTTTTTTATTTGTATTAAAAGTTAAAAATAGTACGTATATTCATTTTTTTGCGTCTGCTGTTAGAAGGTTTATTTTGTGATAAGATTCGACAAGTTTGGCGGTATGCCCGAAGCATCATCAAAGTGAGCAGTGTTCAGATTCCATTAAAGCTGCAAACAAAATAACGCTAAAAATCGACATACGACCATATCAGTGGGCGAAATACTTAAAGGGTCTTTGATTCCAATGCTATTTGATATTTTTATCTCTTGAAGTAAAAATACGAAATTATGAAATAATACAATTAATGAAATTATAAAATTTTCAATAAGTTTTAAACACGAATTGAATATGCATTATCCCGTATAACGGACTTTTTACTTTCACCCTAACGCTATTTGAGGCAATAATGAACAGAACACTCAAAAATGGCTGATAGACCCATAAAAAGAGCAAGATCGCATATATGGTACATATGTAGCAAATCTTCTAGCTTTGCGATGTGTGGACTTAATGCTCGCTTTGATCCCAACTTCACTAGTTACCGGACGATAACCTTTTTTGCAATTATGTCAAAACATTTGATACAAATTTCTTTACTGACGTAGACACCGATTTCGCGATTATAGGCGAATTTATAACATTGCACCATTCATTTCTTCTTTTCGCTGTTTGGCGCAAATTGGAGATACCAACTACAGCCAGGTCCTTCTCTACCTGGTCTTTCCAACGCAGTGGAGGTTTTCCCCTTCATTTGCTCCCACCGGCGGGTTCTGCATCGAAAACTTTCAATGCTGCAGTATTCTTTTCCGCCGTATGCCGCCGTACATCTTATACAGCTGTGGTATTCACTGTTCCCAACTCGTAGAGGACTATAAATCTTACGCAAAACCATACCCTCGAAAACTCCTAACGCCGACTCATCAGATGTTGTCATCGTCCATGCTTCCGCATCATATAGCAGGATTTCGTTCGTCGAGAGAGGACCTTACTTTTCAATTGCTTACTCAAACCAAAGATACCAATTAAGAATCTTTAATTAATTTTAAATCGGCTAAGAATCGCAATTTTTCTAAATATTATTTAGTTTTTTTTTCTTTTTTTGAAGAAGTCACATTTGTAAAATAAGTCGTATTTTTTTAATAAGCGGACTATTTTTTTTAAGCGGACAGCCATACTATACTTTTCGGTTATCGCTGCGGTTCGTTCGACTTTAAATTAAATATTAATATATTCGTGAAAGCGGGCAAAATACTTTACCGCGACCTTTCAGAAGGGTAGTAAATCCTCTTCGCCTCTAAATACCTGACCAAATACACAATAGGAAAAAATCTTTTGCTGGTGCCTAAAATAGGGAACCTCACTTATTGTTGAGCAATCTATCTACCGCTGTAACAATACGGATATCTTATATAATTATGTAATATAGTGTTAAAAGGTGTTAAATGTATTTATGCTTAAAGGTTGGATATTATTATACATTTTTCAAAAATTTTATTTAAATATAACGTATAGAATAGAAACAACGGGCTGACCGAAAACTGAAAAATAAATTTTTTTCATATATTTTTAGTTACCGCACCACTGTCCATACAATGAAAATATGCTTAACTTTCATTCCATTGACCAAACAGTCGAATTTATCAAAAAAAGCTATTTTTTTAACAAAATATGTATTCCAAATAATTATACATTATTTACAATATCAATAAATGTAAGCACTATTAAACCCATTTCCATTAATAATAACTTAGAATTCTTCATTTAAAAATCTCTCTCACATTAACAAAACAATTACTTCTTCACACTTTTCCCTAGGTGCACCAAGTAAATTCTTTTAAACATAGTCAGTGAGGAAATTATATAAATTAATCCTTGCTTCGAAAGGATTTATTTTTGATATAAACTTATTAATAGTTAAGATTTTTTACTGTTCGGTTACTATGTGGTGTCTATTCATTAGCACACTTACCCTATATGTTTTAATATTATGGTAAATCGACTTCAGTTGTTATTTCTTAGGCCCACAGAAGTATAAAGGGTTTTACTACGCACATGTACGTGTATGTATATTCAGTATATAATAAATTGTGTTTATAAATATTTTCATCTCTAAAATTTATGTTTTCTAACCATTTTTAAACAGATATCACCCAATGACGGCCTGCCTCAGAAAATCTGCTCGGATTGTTTTTCGAAATTTTGTAATGTTTTCACCTTTCGCATGCAATGTCAGCAAGCGCAAGTAAAGTTAAATAACATCTTTGATAAAATCGAAACACAAAGCATGGATGACGAACGATTTGATGAAAATCTCGAAGAATTGAGTGCACAGCTTCTGCGTATCGTGGAGGAAAATGCACGACAACAAACGAACACAACCGTTAATGAACAAAACTGCCAACTAGATAATTGTGATGACAATGCTGTGGCTTCGACTAATGTCACCCCCTCAGCAGCAGCCATTGTGATGTTGAATATGCTCAATGAAAATAGTACTAATAACTGCACCACCGCCAGTTGCACCGCCAACGGAGTATGTGAGGTAGTACCAGAGGACGCTGCTGGTGTGTCAGCTATCCAAACAGAGGTTTCAACTAATACAATCGAAGACACCTTCTTAGCAAAAACAGTGCCAATAAGGAATATGGATAATACAGTCGCTGCCACCATAACTGAAGCTAACTTTTACACTGCCAGCGATGAATGTCAAAATGAAGTGGGAATACGAATGCCAAAGTTGTTGGCACTTGTCGTTCCTTCAGTGACCGTTGACAAACAACTAAACGAGGTGGTAATAGCGGAAAGAAATAAGCCTAGTAAAGATATGAAATTAGAAATTGAAAACGGAAAGGGAAACGAAGAAGCTGTAGTAGTAGGAGAAGAAGATATAGACGAAGATATACATTTACATGTAGATGATATAATTGAGGAGGATTTTACTCCAGACGAGGAACAGGAAGAGACGTCAGTTGCGGCAGATAGGCTTTTGAATCATGACACCGCCCAAGATGGAAACTATTTAACACATATGAATGGAAATATTGCACAAACAGCAGGTTATACCAAAGATAATTTCGAGGTTGATGATGATTACGATGATGATGGCGATGAAGATGATGATGATGATGATGATAATGAGAATGCATATTACGATGAAGATGAAGGTGTACTAGAAGCATTCGAACCAGTCGCACTCCCCACGAATACTTATAATACGAACAACAATGCCATATTAACACAATCCCAATTTGTCTTTCAACCATCTGCTAATAAAAATTGTTATAACTCTCAACAGGAGCCAGTAAACATTGTTTTCGAGTGTAAATACTGCCACAAAACAAAAAATATGCCTAGCACACATTTCGAAACACAAAAGGCGCTACTTGAACACATAACCAATGCACACGATGCGGAATATCCATTTACCTGTCCCCAACGCGGTTGCACGGAGGGTTTTCGGGACGCCGCCTCACGCACGGTCCACATGAAAAGCGAGCACGTGGCCAAGCATTATGAGTGTGATGTGTGCGGCAAAAAATATGCTGATCGCTTTAATTTACGACATCATTTTGAGAAATTCCACAGCGAGACCGATTTTGGGTGTGACACTTGCGATAAGCGTTTCTATTCGCGTAAAAGTCTTAACTATCATATGAAATGGCATAATCCGGAATTGTTGTTGCAGTGCAGGCACTGTGATCGATTGTTCATCAATCAACGACATTTAAAGTGTCACGAAGAGACGCACAACGGTGTGAGAAACAGTGAGTTTTGTACGTTTTGTGGGAAAAGTAAGTAAAGAATATATTACGATTATCTGTATGCATAAACAACTGTACTATTTTGTAGGAATCTCCCTTTTGAATTTTTACTTGCATTAAATTATTTTTAAAATATTTTCATTTTTTGAATCATAATAATTTTCATTTTCAAACATTGGAGATGTGAAATAAATTCTATCTTAGAAATTAAAATAAAACTTTAGTTAATTTAAATATGTACATACATATGTATATAGATACATACATATATATACAATGATCAGTATGAGGAGTATTGTAACCTCAAAGGGTTGAAAAATTCTAAGGCGATTTCTATCATTAGAATTGTGGCAGAAAATAAATCATCGTAACGATGAATTTCGCGTTAAACAAAAAAATTTAATAATCAATCTAAACATGCTGTTTCGACGGGATTGGACCAAAGGGAGAGGGTGGTTAGATGAGTTGGTTTAAGCGGGCATGTGAAGAAGTGGTTAGTGTCGTGTGGAGACTGTCCACATGCAGGGCATACGTTGGGTATGCTGGGGTAGGAGCTTAAGCTGTTCAATATCCAGACCTAAATTGTGCTAGGTTCACGCGGGTCTCTCGAAGCAGCTCGAGCTCGTTGTCTGCAATAGGTGGTGGTTTAACTCCGAGCACGCCATTCACGGGAAGGGAGTCTTTGAAGGTGTTGACTGACTCCTAGTGAATGGCGTTCAGTGCTAATTTGTACGCCATCCTGTCCAGCGGTTGTTGTACGTGTTGCTGGATAGTGCTCTTCATATCTAGTACTCCCTTTCTGATGTGGAGGTTCGGCTTCAATAAGGTGAACTGCTTGCACAGCAAAGCATTATGCTCCTTAACTCGTAGTTTTGACAGGCCTGTAACTTCTTCAACTGCGTCTCGTTCGTTCCAGGCGCCCAGATTGGTGCAGCATAGCTTACGACCGGCCGGCCACTTATTTTGTAAGCTGCCAGCAAGGTTTCTTTTTCTTTACCCCAGGTGCTGCCGGCAAGCGCTTTGAGTATTTTATATTGCGGTCGTATGCGGATTGAAGGAGTGCAGGCTATCGAATGTGACTCCCAATATCTTTGGGTTGTTTACAGTCGGAATTTTTATGTCATCGACCATCACATCTAATTCAAGCCTGTACTCCTTCGTCCAGCTGGTGAAGAGGGTAGCCGAGGAATTAGTCGGTTGTATTTTTAATTGCCTTGCAGTGAAGAAGTAAGAAAGATCGGCAAGGTACCAGTTCACTTCCGTATGTTTATGGCGCTTAGATCTCTTGTGGTACTGTGCACTTTCCGGAAGCCATGCTGCTGTGCTGCTGGACGCAGATGGTGGGGAAAGTCGGGAGCAGCAAGGCCTCAAGTGTCTTCGCTACTGGGGAGAGGAGAGTTATCGGCCGATAAGACTCTCCTTTGTTGGCTGGAGTCCCTGGTTGAAGCAGCGGGACCACCCTGCACTTTTCACACGTCTGGTATCATTAGGGTGGTCAAAGGCAAGTGAGGACCTTGGTGATGAAGTCTACTTTAGCATCAGCACGCTTATTCCGTTAGGGCCGATGGATTTGGAGGCTTTCGCCTTCCCGATGATCCCCTGAACTTCTTCCCTGGGGAAATCAAGCGCCGCGCTGGTGTTTGGAGGTTTGCGCATACGGCGGGTTACACGTCAACTCCGGTGCGTAGAACCGGCTGTCTTAAGAGTCGAAAACAAAAAATTTCGATACTTTCGCTTTAACATTTGGAAATTTTATTCTTAAAGCAGTTATCAAAATACATTTTATTTCGTTTTAAAGCGAAACTGTTAAATCGTTAACAAATAATGTGAAACCATAAACGTTAAAATTATGCTGTTAATGTCATAGCAAGCAGCCATGCTCATTTCGTTAAGTTTATTTTTCATATTAACAAAACCCAATGGCATCGGTTTGTTAGTTGAGCATCTATGAAATAAATCCTTTATTCTAAGCGTAATCAATCAAATATATAGTTATTTAGTATGTTTAAGCTAGGAAAGTCTGTTATTCCTTTAATGGTCTATATTTTGAACACTATAAGTTAGTTTGTCTAAAAAGTTAATTATAAAATATTCGAGTGGTCAGCATTGACAAAACATGGCCAAACATCTAAAATAATATAAAATTTTTCCACGTCTGTTCGCCCTTCGACAAGCCCTCCGAGGTATTTCTGACTTAAAATAAAAGCTCCTCATGAAAAGCCATTGGCCGTATGGCAATGAAGTGACTAACAGTTTATGCTTAGAATAAACTGTTAGTCACTTTATTTGTTGGAAATATAAATATTAATCCGTACACCACAAATGGGAGAAGCTCGGCCGAAAATTGCTTCAGCGGTTACAAAACGTCAATAAAATAATGTAAGTTAATTTATATAATAATATAATATCACACTGCGAGTAATTGTTTCTGTAAGCATGTGGGTTATTTATTTATAATTTATTTAATTAAAAAAATAGTTCTAATAAACTATGTCCATACGATCATAATACAATACTTAAAAGATAGCACTTATATCTATTTATTAACTGTAGAACATGTGCAATTTCTTGGTGCAGGCCATCAGGTTACTCATACGCTGTGACAAATAGGAAGGTTGGTAGGTAAGAGTGCAGCTTTTTGGGCTAAATTAGTCCTAGAAGCGACATACTCGTATTACTACACTAATTGTGAGATCGTTGTTGAGTTCAAATCATTTGGTGCTCTTTGTAGTCAGTCATTCAAGGTTTAATACTTGATGCATAGAAAGTGTTCTATGCCTGGTCTGTGACACACAGTTTGTTTATTCATTTCTATATTGCGTCTGCGGTAATATATTGTTATAAGGCAAGCCCAGCGCATGTTCTCCAAATGACCAATGCCCCGTTATAGTAGCTGTACGTTGGTATATATGTACTTTTCCTGGATCTGTTCAATAATTTCTTAGGTCTTCTTTTTTTTTTTTTTTTTTTTTTTTTGTGTGTGTTGGGCTGTTTGAGCGAAACGTGTATGAATCTCTCTCTTGATCATTCCTAGGGGTCATGGTATTAATACCGCATTGGATTCGTCTAAAGAAGCTCCTCACTTAGAAAACTCGTCTGCTTTTTTATTACCGACAACGACTACGACTACGCTGGAATGAATCTTTGGCCAGCAGTGCTGCTTGACTGTCTGTATATATGGTTGCTTTCTCTACACCTGGTACTTCCACAAAGAAAGATACTAGCTGAGTTTTGTAGGCGGATAGAGAGAGAGATGTCAAGATTCTTGAGTATACCACTGACACTATCCCGCTGTGCATTTAAGATTGAGATAGTATTCTCTTCCCTAATTAAAAGCTCCTCATGAAAAGCCATTGGCCGTATTGCAAAGCAAGATCTGCATCAATCCTCGTCCTATTAGAAAATAACATATTGATATCTTTATCGTTGGACGGCTCTAAAGCATATAGAATTTCATCATTGTTGAAAAACATTTAATAACTTAAAAATGTCACATAATTGTCAATTTTATTAAAACACTTAGGAAAATACTTAAACCCAGAATTAATAATCTGTATAAATGAAAGAATTCAAAATTAACCGACAAAATAAACAGCTATTGTACAGCTTGCTGACTAGTTTTTACTGGATCCTGTTCGTTGAAAACTCAGTAAATTTCTTTGTATTGGAGAGTAAAACATCTTACTCTCTCAATATCGTTACTTGCTGGTTTTTACTGACATTTCTCAACGAACTTGAATTGTTGACTGTTGCATTCGGCAATTTCACTTTGCCTCAAAAAAGTGTTTGTAAGTGGTACAAGCGCTTTATCTACAGCCGAAAAGATGTTGATGACGATGAGCGTCCTGGAGCTGCAACTACAACAAGCGACGAAAACATCGAAACAGTGAAAAAATTGTTTTTTCAAAACGTCGAAATACTATTAGGGAAGTATGCAGAAGATGTTAAAATTGATATCGCTCAGGAGTTATTGAATGACGTCAACGACGATCCAGGTTTGTTCGAAAGGGTTACAGCTGGTGGCAAAACGTAGAGATATGGTTATGATGCCGAATAGTAGCTACCAGATGAAGTCAACAACAAACTACTAGTCCAAATTGGCTGGTACTGACAAACTAATGATGGCAAGCCCTGCAAGATGGCTTCCGATCATTTGAGCCAACATATGTTAGGAATGGCTGACGTCACATTCCTTCAGCTCGTATAATGATTTTTCTTAATGCCGGAATGATAAAACAGATGTTTACAATTGTATACGTCTGACATTCTCTCTTCGTTTTCTTGTGTATTTTCGTCATTCTTTTTGGACAAACAGAACACAGCTGAGCGACAGTATTGATACCAAAACAAAACAATATTGACGTAAACAAATACACGGGTGCCGTACAAATCAGCAGAGATGAGCGGCGGCATTGATGCCAAAATAAACCAGCTTTGATAAAAATTTTCTTTACATATAGGTATACAAACATGCGTTCATACATGTATTTTTAAGATTCAGTATTTATTTCAAAATTTTTGCATATATGAAGTACAAACATAACTTCTATTGCACAGAAAATAATTAAAAATGTAATTATAATCTCATTTATCAGCAAAATATTTTAAACAAAACAGTATATGCAGAAGTGTTTAATTGTGTCATTCGGTGATGGTCCAGAACCTCTGCTCATATTCGCGGCTTCCTTGAAGTTCAAAACGTCTAAGTTAAATAAAAAAGTATGTTCGAATCAGAATGTTATTAATATCAAATTGTAGATGTACCTCCCAAAGTTTTGGTAAATATTTTTAGATTTGCCTGTTTCTCACATCGTTAATCCCAGTCCACATGCTCCATAATTTGAATTTTGCAAGTAATGTTAGGTGCATTACCCGATTACTTTCACGAATATGTTGTCCTCAAATAAAAAAGTTGAAAAGAACAATTAAAAATTAAATAGCAAATTTATTGACAATTTATTATATCTACATCTACAGGATCCTTATTCATATTTCTCACATCTACTTATGAATATATAATATCTTGAAATTAATAAATTTTTTTTGTATTATTTTATTCGTTTAAAATCATGTGTTCGTATTTGTTTGATTCTTTATACAGAAACTTCTTACAAAGTACGAATAAAACGATGAAAATGAGAAGAGAAAAACAAAATAACATGTTTATGTCTTAGTGTATATATTTTCTTACAATAATAATAATTGGCAATTGGCAACCGCTGTAGCGATTTTCGGCTGTGCTCCTCCTCCAATTTTGGTTTGCGGTATGATGTTTTTCTACAAATAGAGCGACCTATAGTTAATTTACGAGGAGTCTGTATTTCATGTCAGAAATACACGCGGAGGGCTTGAAATAAAAAGAAGGGTAGTTGAAAACTTAATTTTGAATGTTGGGCATCGAATCAAAGAGTTGCATTGAGGGAGAAATACTATTTCATTCTCAGTTCATTCTAACTTTTATTTGGTTTCTTCATGACATTATATACATTTTTTTAAATTCACCTTGAAAAACTAGTTATACACGTTTGGGTGTGTATATTTGTATATTGAATAATGTTTATGGAATCCGTGTATATAAGCATTTGGGTGTATTTTTATAATATTACATTTTGCATACAATTTCTACTTAACACTTAACAAATATCTTTGAACGTAATATTTAGCAAAAGGCCAGTCGAAAATCAGAATTAGTACGTGTGTAACGTGCAATCAATGCAGTAGTACCTCAAAAAATACAAGCATTCGTCGGTGCAATACTTAACCATTTGCCTTCTTTTCTTTATTGAATTAGTATTTCAAGACGCAGGCAATTAGAAAGTGTTAAATTCACAGGCAGACAAATAATTAAAAGTGGTTTCTACACCATTTTTGCATTTTTCTCTTGTTCCCTAAGTTTTGCTCATACGACATGGCGAACTTTTCTATTTTTATGTTAAGAATTATTGTATTTGAACGAAAAACGGCTTATATGAGTATTCAACGCTATTCCAACAACCAATTTACCCAATGAGTGCAGTCACACATTCCAGATTTTACTTCTGCAAATATTGTATATGACATACATACTTATGTATATTCTATTATTAAGTATTTAGATTACTAATGTATTTTACATTTAGAAAAATAATCAACAAGTAAAAGTTGATTACGAATTTCCAAATATATTTACATTCTAAAATATTTTTTAACGAACTTTTAAGACAAAATGTCCTACTTCATAAGTGTATTTATATGCTCTGGTTGTTATTAAAAAATGAACAAACAAATTCTCTTCTTAGCTTTCATACACTTGAAAACGTTACGCTGGCATTTGTACCGACAGCATGGTGGCGAAAAACCATACAAGTGTGGCCATTGCACTGAGGGTAAGCAAAGCTTTACCCGGCATACGCAATTCATTTAAGACAACAACATGCAAACATACCTTCATTCATACATACATGATTCTTAAATTCATTTATCGCTCATCGCTTATATACGTGTGTACATACAACTTTTTTATCAACACCAAGGATACATTTTTGAAATGTTGTAGCAGTGAAAATAGAATTAGATCTCTGTTACAAGAAGGCAACGGTAAAAGAAATAATTCTGTGTTATGTTACCCACTTATTGTACCCTACATAAATACATACGTAAATAGTAAATATACATACATATATTGCTTGTGTGCCACACATTTTTAATCTACACATACATACAAACAAATATACATATGTATTTATATCAACAAATACTTGCACAAACATACATATATAAATATTGCATGTTTGCATTACTTCCGGTGCGATTTAAAAATTTTTAATTTTTGCACTCTAGAACTTTAACTTGAATTTAAACACAAAATATGTACATATATAGGTATATGTAAAAACATGTTTAATACAGAATATTTAATTTTAAAATGCTCATGGCCCTACTTCCAAGTAGAGGCTTACGTATGGTATAGTTTTGGTAGTGAATAATAAACTACTTATTGAGTTTTGCTGCATATCTACAAATTTACTAGTAGTATCTATATATTCGAAAAAATTAATACTTAGGGCTTGATTTGCTTGAAATTCGGAGAAAAGATAACTCATTTAATATCTGCAAAATTTTTCTTAAAAAAACTTATTATAACTAAGTTTTGTGGACGAAAACTAGTCACGTTTAAATAATATGAAATAGTTAAGGCGAAATTTGTTGTGAGAGAGAGACTCCGTTGCTGAGCATCAGTATTACTCTTTCTAATAGGTGTTACTTTGGACTAAGTAGGCAATTGAAAAGTAAAGTCCTCTTTTTGCTACATGGCGCAGAAGCATGGATGTTGTGTTCGAAAGAAAGGTTTACGGATCCGAAAGGATCAGAACACTCCAGCCGGTGAGATCAGAGGAAAATGGAAAAAGCAGGAGGAGAAGAAACTACAGCACTTGGTATTTCCAAGCAGCGAAAATAATTAGGAATGGTGTGCTGTTACTTACTCGGATATAATTGCGTAAGCAGCATCTACGCCAGTAATGAAGATGAAGTCGGACCGTGTATACTTTAAAGATGCAATATTTTATCATTAACTGATCCAACTAACCAAAACCAAACAGAAAGTCTCCGAACTACCAACAGCCTAATTGAGCGCCTATGATCTAAAATAGAACTAAAAGCTACTGAGAAAAAACTGAGGAGAGCTTTAAAATGTGGAGAAGAGACGCATCTAAAGAGATTTATCTCTACTTTGACACTGAATTCTTCTCAAAGAAATTCACTATAGAAGGCGAAAAAGAACTTTAAGCCACCAGTAGAAACTGAGATACCGCTCAGACAGAAAACTAATACTTGGGCCCGTTCTGAAAAAGAAAAGTCAAAATGCTTTGCAAATCACCTTATCGCATTCCAATCCAACCCAATCCAGCAATGAATAATTTTATAATTCCATATTTGTCTCATTATGCCACTAGGGCAATTTCCGACGTGAGTACGACCTCGTCTGAGATAAAAGTCATAGAAAATAAAAAAGTTAATTGATTACGACCACATAACTTTTTAACCTTTGAACTTGGAAAATTTCCGAATACCTGGAAAAGACACAACGATGCCGTCATCATATCGGTCAATTTGTTTGTTGCCCGTTTTTTTCAAACATCTTGAAAAATTGCTGACATCCAGATATCTCCTTTTCTCCACGAATATGAAAGTATACCGAATCGATTCGATTTTCGCGAAAAACATGGCAATATAGAACAAGTCTATCGCATTTAAGTTGAAAGAGTATTGCTCAGAAATATTTCCTGATGCGGCTCAAGCGTTCGATTAAGTATGGCATACAGGACTTATATATAAAATTAAAATGACTTTGCCAAAAAAATTTCCATCAGATCTTCATATCATCCCTTACAAACAGAAGGTTTACAGTTAAAGTAAAGAATTTATTTCAGAGGAGTGTCCAATGATGACTAGTATTTCTCAAGGTAGCGTTTTGGGATCAATACTATATATTTTATTTACTGCAGACATTCCAACGCAAAAGTATTAACATTCGCAGATGATACCGCTATTTTAGGTCGGAGCAAGTGCACAATAAAAATATCAACCACACTAGAAAAGCATTTAAAACTCGTTGAAGTTGGCTGTCAAACTGGCACAAACGTTAAAGTGGACGAGCAAAAATGTAAAATCGTCACATTCACTCTAAAAACAGAAATATGCCCAATGCTGAAACTAAACAACGTAATGATCCCTCAAGCAAGCGAAGTTAAATACCTCGGCATCCCCCTAGTTAGGCGACTGACTTGGAAGAGCCATATTTCTGCTAAAATACTGCACCTCAAACTTAAAACCGGCAGCCTAAATTGGTTACTGGATCATAAAATCATTCTTTATAATTATGTAATAAAGCCTACATGGATGTATGGAATACAATTATGGGCCCCTGTTTGCGCAACGATTCCATTCAAAGATGCTACGATACTTCACAGGTGCACCTTAGTATATGCGCAACGAAAATATATGTACATACCTATAGACCTTGAAATACCAATGGTAAACACAGAAGTGGCAAATACGTAAAAAAAATACCTGTCGAAATTGCAAAATCATCCGAATCCTCTAGCGAACGTTTTATCCTGCCCAGCAAGTCGAACTCGCCTTCAAAGAAGGGATCTGCCAGTATTTTGAAGAATAATGTTTTACCTGACTTCCTTTACTATTAATGGACAAAAGCAGTAATTTATTAGTAAAAAAATTAGCTGAATTAACTGAACTTTAAAAATGTAGCACAATCAACCAGGAACTTCTTGAGCATTAGAAGTCCATTATAAATCTTTCTCAAAACTTTTTAGTCAGAAACAAAGAATATATATATGAGTAGTTAGGTATCATTGAGTTTGTTATAATAGTTATTGCCCACTCAGTAAATATTATAATGGGTTCATGAGCGAGTTTGCTTTGGGTCATGATATGATCATTATATTGAAGGTATCAGTATCAGCATGTTACAACAATTGTGTACTTTTAATACATAGGCTTAGGAGGATATTTTTTTACTCATTGAACATGTGCTATAAAATCAGGCTTTAACTTAATTTTTATTGGGTTTTATTTCACCATATGCATACATACATCATATCTAAAATAATAAATCCTAATTCACTACGCATCAACACCATCACTAAACCTTTTCCAAATTGTTATAATGTTAATCGTAAAATCTGCAATGGAATACTAATAAATAATATAAAACTCGTTCATTCCATCAGTTTTCGCTTCATATCTGGAAAAGCGCATACACATGCTGGAAAATCATTTGGAAAATCTCACCACGCTTGAGCGCACTGAATGTATGCTGTGTCGTGAGCACTATGCGGATGAGCATGAATTGAGTGAACATATACGAAGCAAGCACATGGAACGACCCAAATCATCAGTACTGCTAATATCGAACAATAAACGGGTGGTACGGAACAAGCGTCAGAAAAGCTATAGTGGCATATTCCAATGTGAAATATGTAAGCAACGTTTTAATATGAAATCGGCACTGGATCGACATGCGGCCGTGCATTCAAGCATTGGGCGACCACATAAATGTCCGATTGAGTCGTGTGCGAAGCGTTTCAAGCGTGCGCAAGATATGAATTGGCATATGAAGACGCATTCGAATGAGAAGCCGAATATCTGCGATGTATGTGGTAAGGGATTTGCTTTGAAATATGTGCTGAATCAGCATAAGCGGAGTCATGAAGGTGAGTTTTACATTCTCTTGTACATAATGTGTGTACATATATGGTGCGAAGTATATAACGGGAATATTTCTTCAGTTTTTGAGATATTTCAACCAAACTTTACACACAGATGTATTTTTGTACTATAATAGTCATACAACCGATCGGTTCGTGCATGAAGTTTTGGTTAAAACTCCACCCAAATGTTTCTAATGATTCCAAAAAATTTATGTGTTAATTCAAAATCATACGTCCCTTTAAATAAATGCGAAATTGTCAATTTTTATAAGTACCGTTGTGTTTGCTTTTAGTTCTGGAGAAAAACTTTAAGTGTCTGGTATGTGGACGTGCCTATCTCTTTGAGAAATCATTGCGTGTGCATGAGCGTGTGCACACTGGCGAAACTTACTATCGTTGCGACTTGTGCGGCGAGAATTTTGTAACACATATGAAATTCAAAAGTAAGTTACATCCTCTTATTTCAACCACATTACTGTTAAAATTTAAATAATTTTAATAAATTGTAATTAATTCCGAAGTGAAAGCTTAAATCCAAAGTGAAAGCTTAATTCCGAAGTGAAAGCTTAGTTAAATATAATTATTATGAACTTTAATTTCAGCTCATATGATGAAGAAACATGATCCAAGCACAACAAATCTGGATGACTATAATTTGGATGTGTTTGAAGAACAAATGTATGAACCTTAGACGAGAAATGATGGTCACATACATATTTTTTTTTTTACAATATTGTATGTTACGATAACATTTGAACTCAGTAAGCTGAATCTTCTGAAGACTTCGTCGGTGCTCTCGTAAATTTTAACAAAAAAAACTTTTTTCGCTCAATTTTTTATTTTTAAAATCCACAACTTATTTAAGACTTAAGTATTTAGTGGAAATTTAGGAGTAACCAATTTACTCCCTTCACTTTTAATCTTATGGTAAAATCAGCTTTATTTTAAATGAAGACTTCTGCAGAGTTTTCACCCTTTCCTTAATATAATTAATAAAAGAGTTTCGAACAACTTTTAATCAGAATAACAGCCAAACGCGCACAAAATACTTTTCGAATCACTGTCTTCATTAGTTTAAAAATATTAAATAATGTATACAGACAATAATAACGAATATAAAAATTAGATTTTCTCAAAAAAAAATGGCTTACTGTTGGTTTGGTTTTAAGTCAATACAACCAAGAAAACTATATTAATTATTATTCTTTTAAGTTTAAGTACAGATAGAGCAAGAGCCCACTGCAGCCAGACATACGACATTTTATAAAACCTGAAAGTTGGTCTGTGCACGACATCAACATAGACAAGCACAATGACATAAATATTAATTTTGGATAGTGGCTATTTTGGCAGACATATCGATGATCAGAGCATACCTGGTGTATGGAGGGAACACTTCTCCAACCTGCTGAAGTGGCAGTGAAAGTGTAACACCAGGAGATGGCGAACCCGAAACCTCATTCGATGATGGTGGAAAAGATGTTCCATTACCCGACTATGACGAGGCTCGAAAAACGACTTCCCGCTTAAATAACAACAAAGCGGCTGGATCCGCGAGATAAACCTTCTTAATGTTGCATATAAGGTTCTATCGAGCGTATTGTGCGAAAGAATAAACCCTCCGCCTATAAGTTGATTGGACCTCATCAGTATGGCTTTAGACATGGTATATCCACCGTTGACCAAGCTACAAATCTTGGAAAAGATCCGTCAGAAAATAATCGATACACATCACCCTTTTATCCATTTAAAGCTGCATTTGACAGCACAGTAATGAGCTGACTATACACCGCTATGTCAGAATCTGGTATTCCTGCAAAACTTATTCGGCTATGTTAACCGACTCTAGACAACACCAGAAGCGCAATCAGAATTGGGAAAGACCTCTCCAAGACAAGATACTATATTTACAAGAGTGTACATGTGCTGGCGTATACCGGTGCCATCATTGGCGAAGACAAAATGAAATATCTCCTGTCATCATACAAACAGTCATCAAATTCGGAACTCGGCTCCCACATTACTGTTGACAGTCATATCTTTGAAGTCCGTCTTGGAACAAGTAGTAAAACCAACAATAATGTCAGCTTGGAAATCCAACGCAGAATCACTCTTACCAACAGGTGCTACTTTGGACTGAGTAGGCAGCTGAAAAGTAAAGTCCTCCCTCGACGAATAAAAACTAAACTCTACAAGTCCCTGAGATGGATAAAAACACTAGAGCTTTGAAAGTATTATATGCAGGGAACGGTCTGATTTCACTTGGCATTTCCAACTGGCGCCAAAAAGCGTAGAGAAGAACCGAATGGCCCGCTATTGTTGATTCGGCTAATCGAGCAAGCGGTGCGCATGCCAATGCCAATGTAGAAGAAGAAGTCATTGTTCTTACCGAGGTGACGTGCGCAGACAAACTTTAAAGTTTTATGAAATGACTTATGTCTGGTTCCTGTGGGCTGATAGACTAAGAGCTCATATGAAAATAAAATTCTAGGCGTGTTAAAATATATAATTTTCCTGGTTTTCCGGTGTAAACTTATTGAATAATAGACGAGTTTTTCCGTGTACTTTTTCATTAAAATCGGTTTGAATACTTTACCATTAAGTATTGTGGTTAAAGAAAAAAGTGTGATGAATTTTCGAAATTTTTTTATATTCAAAATATTTTAGAATATGGATATTTTGGATTTAGACACCAGACAAAAAAAGACTCTAGCCTTAAAACCTTGGGGATTTCGTGTTAATGTATGTATGTATTGAAAAAATAATATATGAAAATTATCCGAAACGAGAATATAGACATTTAAGAAATTGTAAAAGCACAAATATTTCTGTATATTAATAAACACATATAATAGCTCACCGTTAACGAAAGTGGAGGCAAAAATGTATACAAGTATTATATGTGTACAGTTAAAAGGATATAAATATTTGTATTTGTATAAACTTACATATGTACAACACAAGAATACACATATTCATATATAAATGCATGCAGCCATACCTTATTTAAAATGATAAAATATGCCTCGATTAGGGTAAAATTTGTCATATGGTTCAATTAAAACGAAGAGACATCGACAAGAAATATTAAGAAAAAATTTAATTTATGGATTACTCATAATAGATCGAAATTATAATTTGATATAAGTATAACCTACTACTCCCACACAGCTAATGTATCTATGTATATGCACATATATCATTCGGGGAAAATTTTAAGCGTAAATACTTTTAGACCTTAATTTAACGAAAAAGACAAGTTATATTTTCCATTACCTCATTCGTGTTGAGTTGTGTTGCTGCGGCTGCTGATCATTACCAACACACTTGGGCAAATAGGACCACTGTGATACTGCTGAGAGGCTGTTTTCACCTTCTCAAATTATCGAACCACTTCGTGTGTCTTATAAAGGTAACGAGATTTCCATGTTTCAACTCAGCCAGACAGCCGAAAAAGTGTTTCTTGAGGAATTTGTATCGCGCATATCTCAAGGCTGGATAGTAGTCATCCCAGCAGCTGCGGAGAGACCCATTAGCGTGATAGCCCATTTTGTCTGTCGTTGGACGTGATCTTACTCAGCCATTTTGAGACTGGCCAAAGGCCAGTTTAAGCATATACTTTTCGGTGGACAAAGGTAAGCCTGCATCGAGTGGATATTTTGTTGGAGATAACCCATCCATCCTACATATACCTACCTATCTTCTCTTGCTGGTAGGTCTGCCATGCAAATGCCTGGGATGTGACTGTGTCCGGATATTGAGATTGCTTCTAAAGATTGTCGGCACTTCTGCAAGATAGCGTGTCCTATATTTCCAACGTTGAATTGCATTTAATCTAATTGCGTTGCATGTCGCTTGTGATTTCCCGTATAGGTCCAGAGGAAGGAAGTTGAGAAAAGTTAACTGTGCTTTTGAGGGAGTTACCAGGAAAGCGGCCGACCGTTTAACTTTTTCTCCAGAAAGTAATTTTGTCGAGTACAAGACATCGTACGCTGACGTCGTAGAATAGGATTGGTCTAACTACCGCTGTATAAGACCAGTACACGATATTCCATCTTAGGCTCCATATCTTTCATATCGCCGTTTTGCAAATGTAAAGTGCAGTTACAGCCTTCTTTCTCCTTTCAGTCGTACTTCGGCTCCAGCTGAGTTTGCTATCTAAGATTATCCCGAGATATTTGACTTCCGTAGAGAGGGTGATCTCCACGCCCTTTTAGTTTAGGTGACTTAAAGGAGGCGGTTTATAACTCCTGATAAATAGAACCAATTCGGTTTCAGCTGGGTTATCATCCAGCCTGCTGTCCTTGCATCAGTTCCCAACTATGTATAACGTATTTTGAAGTACTTGCCTCGCTGTTCTTTTTGTCAGCGCACTAAGTTCGACTATTCATTTCTTCGGCTGTAGTGAGAACTAAATAAAAAAGATGACTAAGCCACCATAATTTCAATGATATTTAGCTCAATTCACTAGCATTCCAATATACAAAATTTTCATTGTTATTTTTATGGCATAATTTGTAGATCTACCTTAAAATTTTTTTTGATTTTCTCAGTTTTTAATACCTATGTTCACATAGATTTTTGTCAGTTTTAGTATGAAATTAAACCATTTGCCGAACTTTAAAAAACTCAAACTCGCCCATCAGCTTTTTTGTCACACCTAATATGGAATTGCTGCATACTACATATATGTATATGTACATATGTATGTATTTATTAAATCGTTGGATACTAAGACATAAACTCATATAGACTAAAAGCAAAACTACTTTGATGTAAATGCTCAAATTTTTGGTAATGTATTAAATAATTTAGTAAAAAAGCATTTATTGTATTTTATTCAATTATTTGGATAATTGTAGTTTTACAAAAGAAATTATTAGCAAATTTTGTAGCGGTAGTTTGTGATTTTTAATGATGGTGATAATGTAACCCTGAAATTATATTATTTGATAGATTTCAATAAAAAAGTTAATGAATGAAATATGTAGCATTATTAATTAGATACAACACTTTAAGGCGGATGCAAATTATATGGAGCTATTGGTACCAAAGGTATGCCCCATTCCCCTTCTCATTAAAATCCAGGCGACTTAGAAAAAAACTGTTGGTTCCCCTGTTTATTGTAAAAACATCTAATCAATTCTTCAACACTGATCTTGTTCTTAAGATATCACATTTTTGAATTCAACACGAACTAGCTATTTTGGATATATGATTGATGAAATTAAAAATATACAATAAGAAATGAAATTATTTTTATATATTAATATATTTGTTATAATTGGTGCTTTGAAACCGCTGAAGCCCAGCTCCTCCTCCAATTTGTGGTTTTGCGTCTTAATGTTTTCAAGCAAATGGAGAGACCTACAGTTTATACTAAGCCGCCTCCGACCAGCTGATGGTTTTTATGAGGAGCTTTAATTTCATCACAGAAATACACTCGGAATTAGAAAATTTAACTTAATTTTTTATTTAAATTAATTTTCTATAACTTTTTCCTATAACTTTGGATTTGAACCCGGGCCTTCCGAATAACAGTAAACGTTATATGTATATTTATGTATGTAGATATAACATGTCAGCGTTTTAGCCGACGAAGAAGAAGGTTCTCAATTCATCGCATATATTTTTTACAGATTGCAACGATTTTGATAATTTTTTATTTTTATTGAAGGGATATAAATTGAAATTGTTCTCATCGGTACTTGGGGATAAACTTTTACTAGAAGAGTAGGAAAGGGTGGATGATTTTTTGATTTCAACGTATAATCCTGCATATTCCGAGGGACGAAAGCTATAAGAGAAGTTAACTTTTTATTTAAATTAATTTTCTATGACTTTTTCATAATAATTTCATTTTCGATCGAGGATTCGGCCCTTTGCCTTCCGCAATGCTTTGCAGTTCGTACCACAGAAAGTTGGAGGAAAAAATTTTAACCGGAGACATAGAAAAAGGTTAATGATTCATTGTTTCCGACGCATATCCCGTTACCACTAGTCCAATTGGAATAATATTTCCTTCAATAGATAGGGTATGCTTCGAAGTTTAATCCCACATAAAATTGAAAAATGAAAACCAGAAATTCTAACCGTAAGAATGAAAAAATTGGTGTGGCTTATTGTAAACTGCGTGTTACGAAAAAATAATAAGAAATGAAGGACTTTATAATTATCAATTAGGATAAAAAAATATAAATAAAGAGTTAAAAAAAATCAATAAAGCGCCGAGAAACTAAAAAGAAAAAATAATAAATTTTTTGCATCAAAGCGAAATTTTTCAACATATCGTTAATTTGCGCCCACATTTTGACAGAAGAGAATGACGATGGGAGATAAAACTGTCGGAAAATTCAGACTTCACAACGAAACATCCCCAGATGGATTGCACCTGATCGTCATCATCGGGACCCGAAATATGTTTGTCTGTAGTACTAGATTCCAACATAAGAAAATTCATCAATATCTTGACGTGTGTACACTTCGAGGAAGATACCGAGAATTGAAAAGGGAAGCAAGGCGTTTATTGAATTTATGGAGGCAAAACTTCTCCAGCCAGCTGAATGGCAGTGAAAATGGATCTCCAGTGGATGTCGAACCTGAAACCCCAATCGATGATGGTGAAATAGACGTCTCATTACCCGACTATCACTAGGATCGAAAATCGACTGCCCGCTTAAAGAACAACAAATCGGCTGAAACATGGCGTTGAAGAGCTAACAAGGCACCTGCATCAGCTTCTTTGCAGGATATGTTCGGACGAAATCATGAATGACTATTGGAACCTAAGTGTGCCCTGCCCAAATAATCGTATGTAAGATTTATTCGAGAGTATTTTGTGAGAGACTAAAACCCACCGTCTGGCCATTGGCCAGATATTCACCATGCGCAAATCTTGTAAAACACCCGAAGAAAGAGGATCGACACACACCATCTCTTTGTATATTTTAAAGCAGCTTTCGACAGCACGAAAAGGAGCTGCATCTACGCCGCTATGTCTGAATACTGTGTAAGCCCTCTCTATTTTAAAGGAAGATAAAGACCTCATATATAATAAATTAAACTTCCTAATATGCAAACTTGTCGGGTTAATTTTGCCTAATACATATATGTATATAGGTATGTATGTATATATGAAAGGACCTCATCCGCAGTTGTATCTTTCGAAAACCATGATACAAAACGAATTTCCTTTTTGGGGCCACAACTATCTCTTTTCCACTCAACAGAGTTACGAAGAGGTCGAGGAAAGTAATCGTTCCGGTATCACAACTAGCTCATATCCTCTAAACATTTTTGGACCATATGGTCCAATGGAGTAATCCAATAGGTACAGTAGTCAACTATTGGGTCAACTCGCGTCTTGCTACCATCCTGTTGTTAGCCGATGCTCGCGTTGTAACGATCGATTAGGAGGTGGGACAAATGCAGAGTGTGCTGGAAGTGTGACCGTCTGCACGATATCAAGTCCGTATTGACACTTGGACTAATTAAAGGTGAATTTTAAGAAGCGTCCAAAGCGACACTATCTGGATCTAAAACTATCATTTCGTTTCTACTTATATATGTATGTTTATTTAACGAAATCTTTGTAATAACAGGCCTCATCAAGATGGAATCACAGTATGACTTACATTAAAGCTAGACGAAACTTGGATTCGTAGAGATCACGCCAAACTTGAAGAGATAAGATATTTCCGAAAAGATATGGCAAAAAAATTGAAATTTTGTAATTTAAAATAACTGAAATTTTGTCTGTGGATCTCATTTACATATTCAGAAAGTTCAAACAAAGTAAAATCAGTCATTAAAAATATCTTATCTTCATATGCAATTAACGATTTTTCATGCACATTTTTGACAAGAAACAGCTTTATAAAACACTTGTCGCAAAAAGCTATTCATTCATTTGTGAGCGAAAAAGGTAAATTATTTAAGAAATGATAACAGCTCAAACAGCCAATCAACGAGAACCACATATAAAATGCGACACTGTTTTATACCGGAATATATGTGAAACTCTTGTTATCTCTATCTTATGTAAAGCTTTTAAAGCGAAATATCATCGATTTGTTTCGTTTGAACTAAAAATATAATCGACTGACGTGTGTTTGACAAAAAGTTGTCGAAGAATAAGAAAAAAACTGTGGAGCAGTGGTATTTATTTCATAAAAGTCAAGCATTTGATCAAGTCGTTATTTATGTTATAAAACGATTGCAATTTTTTTATTAACGTAAGGGTTACTTAAAAGTGGATGTCATTTATCGAATTGTTTTGGTATTGAGTTTGCAGGTGTCGGTCAATACAGGTTAAGAGCTTAAAGAGCAGACCTGGAAGTCCCAGAACATTTAGAAAGTGGCAACTTACACGTAGCAATTTTGTTCTATCTTTGCGGATTAAAATCTGCAAATATCACAAAACAATGGTGGTGCCGCTGAACGATATGTTGCCCTTTGCCAGCGGTGAAAGGAAATTGGCAGCTTGTGTTCTGTTGTTGTTATTAGAACTATTTCTAGAAGGTAAGTCTAATGGGATTGTGTAAAAGTTTAGCATACAAGATGTACATAATAATTTTATAATCGATTTATTTAATATTGTAAATATTTGTATCTTCTTCTTTTTGCCAACTGTTCAAACAAACTTATTCAATAACAATAAAAACATATCTTCATTATAGGCGCCGACGCAGTGCCTAACCAGGCTGACATTGAAAACCATCTGGAGCTTGGCAAAGAGTTTTTAGCGAGAGGTCAGCTTGCAGACGCGCTAACACATTACCATGCTGCTGTTGGTGGGTAATCATATATTATGGTAGCATTAGCATTTGCTAAAATTTTTTTCTTTTATAAAAACAAAATATTAGAGGGCGATCCAAATAACTACCTAACACTTTTTAAACGCGGTACTGTTTACTTGGCGTTGGGTAAGGCACGCTTCGCCATACAAGATTTCACACGTGTGTTGGAGCTGAAGCCAGACTTTACGGCAGCTCGAATGCAACGCGGTGTAGTGCATTTAAAGTGTGGCGAATATGAGCAAGCATCTGAAGACTTCGATTATGTGGTAAGTGCAAAAGCAAGTCTATCAATTTAACTACTTACATATTCTATATCTACTGATTTTGTAACAGCTGCAAGAAGATCCTTACAATGAAAGTGTTAATGAGCATATCAGACGAATTGACGCCGCCATTGAGCAATGGGAAATTGTAAAAGATCTTAGTTATCGTGGAGATTCACGTAATATTATTCCCATGATTACTCAACTACTGGAGATCTCCCCATGGTCCATTGAATTTCGCAAAGCCCGTGCCAATGCTTACATTGCCATAGACGAACTACCTCCTGCCATTTCTGATCTCCGTTCAGTAAACAAACTTTCACAAGACAGCACAGAGGGCTATTACCACATCGCATTGTTATTGTACAAAATGGGTCAAGCTACAAACGCACTGAAGGAAATACGAGAATGTTTGCATCTGGATCCCGAACACAAAGATTGCTTCCCGTTTTACAAAAAACTGAGGAAGGTGGAGAAAAGTTTATCAAATGCTGAAAATTCTCGGGAGGAAAAACAGTTTGCAGATTGCATAAGTTCTGCAGAGTCTGTGTTAAAACTAGAAAAGGATGAAAAAATGATAATCTACGAGGCTAAACGACAACTTTGTACTTGTTACACACGAGACGAACAGTACGCAAAAGCGTTAAGTCATTGTAAAGAAGCGCTGGAACTCTTACGTGATCCACAATTATATTGTGAACGAGCAGACGCCTATATAGGCTCCGAAATGTATGATGATGCCATACATGATTACCAAAGAGCTTTGGAACTAGACGAGAGTTTGCAACGAGCCAAGGAGGGTATTGAAAAAGCGAAAAGACTGCAAAAACAAGCGGAGCGACGGGATTACTATAAAATTCTTGGAGTTAAACGCAACGCAAACAAACAAGAAATAACCAAAGCATACCGAAAAGCGGCGCAAAAATGGCATCCAGATAATTTTAAAGATGAAGAAAAAAAGATAGCCGAAAAGAAGTTCATTGATATTGCGGCAGCCAAAGAAGTACTAACTGATCCCGAGAAACGAAAACAATTCGATATGGGTCAGGATCCTCTCGATCCAGAGGCTAATCAACAAGGTGGCTTCCGCGGTGGTAGCCCATTTGCACACTTCCATCACGGGTCGCCGTTCCAATTCAAATTCCATTTCAACTAGACGTACCGTAATCCTCAGGCATTGCAAAATACATTAGCACATACCTAGCATTAGTCGGTTTGTTATTAGGCCTCTTCTATTTTTTTAATAGTATATATAATATTAATATAAGTGAGTGAAGAATTTGCGTTGCTACTGTTGCCATGCAAATATAGTAAGCAGCGTTGCTTCGCTGTTTGCCGTGCACTTACTATTGTAGGTATTTATTATTTTTTATTACTTAATGTATGGTTCATTGTAAAATTATTCAACTAGCTATTAACATAAAATGTTATAACACACTAAACGCGCAAAAATGAAAAGCTTTTACCAGCCGTACCACATTTCAACTGAAATTCGTACATAGCCATCTCTTAAGTATATTTCTTTAATAGATATTTCACCACATAATTTGAATTGAATTTATTTGTAAATAGTAGGCTAAATTAAAAAAAACCTCTAAACCTCTATTTCTATTTTTATGTTAAAAATAATATTAGTATTTATACATGGAACAGTAAAATTTAATATTTATATAAAATCAAAAGCATTTTAATGTTATGAAAATAAATGAAAAAATGTTTATTGCGTAAATAAAAATTTTTAACTCGGTAAAATTTCAAATTATAATGAAGGTATTGTTGTCCGAAGTGGTTTTTGAGAAATGTTGCGGCAGTGACAGTCCTTGGCCGGGTTTTTCCGGATAGAGACACGAATGTCGCGGGAAATTTTGGTTTTTAGTCGTCTCTTACGAAGACATGCCCTCCTGCGAGAGGATTCTTGAACGCTACCTTGCAGTGTTAATTACCTCGTAGCTTGTGGTTCTTTCGTAATACCCCACACATCATTATTTTCTTCATAATGAAGTTATTCTTTGTAAAAGTTTATTTTATGTGAAAAGTAGACAGTTTCCTTTGCTTAAATGTACATACATACATATCTTCCTACGAATATATTTTCTATATATCATACTAATCTAAGAGCGCTATATCCATTTTAGGATAAGAAAATGCACTTTCTAGCTCGAAAGCTTTCTTAGCAAATATGCGAACATGTGTATGTTCAATTGTTTTTCCTCTCTTACTTGCTTACCAATGACGATTACTAAAGAGAGCTTGTCTCTTACAAACATTTTCATTGTTTTTATTATATCAACCAGTTTTCAGTTTGTGGTGACGCAGTGGCATAAATTGACAACGGAGTCTATTCTAAATTTATCTATGACGTCAGTTTCACCAAAATAATAATTATGAATGTATTTGCGTTTGATTTTTGGTTCGCTTCTTAGCACTTTATTGCTTTGTAAGAAAACGAGATCTCGCAAATAGTCATATTTAAATATATATACATACATACATACTTGTACATGTGAGAAAACATTTAAACGCACTATATACATATTTTTAATACATTTTTAATTACGTTTATTTACTATTTGGATATCATATTAAATATTTTTTTCTATAACCAGAAATGATATAATAAACAGAACAAAGGTTTTACTTACTGTAAAAATAAAATATATGTATACTCCACTCATTTTTAGTACATGAAATTTAAATTTTCGTTTTTACATACAAACATAAACATATCAAATACTTACTTTACAAAATTGTTCGATTAATTTAGAAATTTATTACGTCCTTTTTGTTATCTACTCTGCGGTCTGGGTTCACTATCAACACATCAAGACTGTATTTTTTTACTAGTTATCAGCACGTCTTCATCTTCATTTATTGGGTTCTTTTCGATGAAAACCACATAAATAAACACCGCTCCAGCAAATATGGCAAACATATATAACATTTGCTTAATGTGGTATTTGCGGTCCAATGTGGTTAAGAAATTTCTCAGAGAAGCATTAACGTCATCATCATCGTTATCAGGGCTCGCTGAGCGTCTTTCTGGTGAATATTGACTGTAACGTGGGCGTGGAGAAGCGCTTAGCCGTGAAGTATTGCTACGTTTATACGGTACACGTTCTTGTATTTTATTGCTGCCATAGCTGCTGTATATTTTTTTGGTACCTGCCAAATATTCCTCCTCCTCGTCACTATCTTGCACATATATTTCTCCAGCAGAGACTTCTTCGCCCTCGCTCGAACAACTATCTGGCTCATCGATGCTTCGTGTATAACTTTTATTTGTGCCTCCTATGGCTGAAAAGCGTTTGAGTGATGGTGACGGTGGTGTTTCTGCACCTACATTGCCGGATAGGTATGTTTCGCTTTTTAATGGACTGCTTGTATAGGCCGTGCTCACATTTATTCCAGCAAGATAGCTTGGTGGTTCATAATTACCCCTGCTAGTTGAATTTTTGCGTTTATAATCTCCTGAAGCATCTTCCAAGTGATCTTCCCCACTTTCTACTTCAAAGTGCTTTACCTCTTTAACGGGTGCAATTTCCTGATAGTATGCAGTTGTCATTACACCTGACTTTGTCAGGGAAGGTGCTCGACCAGAACTTGATGATTTTTGGGAATCTGGTGTAGGGGGAGGTGATGATGTATATAATTGTGGAGTTATTAAATCAGTTGGTAAGCGTGGATACAATCTTTGGGCATCAGACTGATTATAAGACGTATTAGTTACAGATGACTTTGACAATGCCGCCGGTCGTTTAAAGAAGGTGTCTCTTGAAGGAGGCGAAGCATTACCGAAGTTACTACCAATCGTGGACGAATGACTTGCCATATTTTCAATATTAAAAGAATTGGTTGGTGATCTTGCGCTGTAAAAATCTACTGCTCTGCCCGGGACATGTTCTTGTGGCGATGGTATAATTCTCTGGCGCACCGAAGTATCATCGCCTTGTTCATAGGTTGTGTTAAAAGTTCGAGTCTGACTTAAGCTAAATTTCGGTGTAGATTGCTGGTAGCTACCTGCAGGCCCTTCTTGTTCAAACGTGCTATTAATATTGCGTATTTGATTTGAGTCGAAATTAGATGCAGATGCATTGTATGCAGCATAATTAGCCCTGGCATTTGCATTGCTAGTAATATTTCCGGAGGTCATTTCCAAAGGCACAATACGTGACCTGTTGCCAAGCCCAACACCAACAGTTTCATTATTGTCAAATCGTGTTGGATTTGGCTGAAACGCAGACTTAGTTTTGTCTGATAAGTTATTTTGATTGTTATTAATTTTTGGTTCAAAGGATACATTGCGTCCTTTCGGAGATTGTGTGCGTGCTTTGTTTTTAGTAGTAGTTTTTTGCTTTTGCCCTCTTGCCTCATCTTCATCACTAGATACATGTACAACAACATTTACGGTTTTACGTCTTTCGGTCGGTGAGGAGGCAATTTTCTTGTTGACTTTGGGCGATGAAACATTCGAGTCTGCTGTGATCGATTTAATTAATTTGCGTATGATGACGTCGCGTGTCGAGTCGGCCACTGGTACATTCAGGCCATACTCAACGCACTTATGGTGAAGCTCTTTGTTGTTCAGAGCTTCTAGTTGTACACGAAGTTCAGGATAGTCAACTTTTTTGCTCATTTTTATATTTTATTGTTCTCAATTTCTTATATCTTGCGAAAAATTATTATATACTGAACTTTTTATAACAACAAGTGTACTTTTTCATACAACTGGTCAAAAGAATATTACTAATCGAAGTGATGAAATGTTTTTATTTGTTTGTTATTCGCCTTGTAGCAAATATAATTGAGGTATTGCCATAATAAAAATATTGTGGCGAAAAAGCCTAATAAGATTGTGAGGTGAAAAGAATAGCTTTATTCAGAGCACATTCGTTTTAGAGAACATTACTACTGACACCTTTTAGATGGGGGATCAAGCTAGTGTTGACTTGAGCTTGGAACTCAGTATTGACAGTAGAGTGAAAAGTTACTACGTTTATGCTTCACTTCTACTCTGGTAGATTAAACTCGCAAGCATAAACACTTTTTCACCACGAGTTAAGGCGTCCACTCGAGTAGATTATACACATTTTCTCTACATATGTAGAAGCGTTAACTCGGTAGCATAAACGCGGGTTGAGTTGAAATCAGCTGATTGATACAGAGTTTCCGTGTTGCTAACTTTTTACCAAAAATATAATTGTTTACCAAAAATTTTACAAGAATGTAACAAAGTTGGGCTTGGCAGCCCTGATATTAACTCCATTCTGAATTCAACTCTAGTAGAACATTTAGGCCCGTTTTCACAATGTTCGGTTAACTTAACCTTTAATCGGAGGATAGGTAACCGTCAGATAGGCTGATATGACACTTTCGTTTTCACAAAGTTCTGGTTGCTTAACTTCTGGTTAGTTTGATCATTGTGAATATTTTAAGGTAAATTCACAAAAATTTGCTTACTCCATAACTACTGCCACCCAATAAAAAAGTCCCGAAATATGTTTTGCTCGAACCGGTGATTCAGACAGCTACTATTAAAAAATAATGCTGTCATGTTCAGAACCAGGTCACTTGCATACAAAATCCATTATTTCCTTTTTAAAAGTACCCTTTTCTACTTCGAAAGCTTTTGGCATTTTCTTCTGCAGGTGATTGGATTCTGGCATGAGTGCCTTCTTAACACCCCAACACCTTTGGAAACTTCGCTATTCGGTAAAATGCCCGCATTGCGCTCTCAATTTCCCTGCTTTTTTCGGTATTCTGATGAATGATTGGACAAGTGCTGCGGTAGCAATAGATAATATTTACCACCCGATTGGCAGTCACTACTTTTATTCCGCCCAACACCGGAACACAAATTAAAAAACTTCCCGATGAATAAAAGCAGAATGTTAAAAGCAAAATTTCCGCAGTTTTATTCCTGCAAAATCAAATAAATTATCAAAAACATTTATTTACTCAAAGCACATTATTTTCACGAACCTTTCAGTGCGGCTTCTAATTTTACTTTCTGTTTTTTCCAAAACGTATTTTGCTCTAAATTTGGAAAGTCAAAATCTACCAATAAAAACTTCATCATATTTCTCAAAAAAAATTGTTTGTGTACGGCACATTCTTTCCCTAAAAATACGCCTCTGAATCAACGCAGCCAGATAGCCAGTGCGTTCCAAATTTTCCCTAATACAATTTATTTTAAAGCCTATGTCGGAATACTCTCCTCTTTATTACTTTACAATTTGCAGCTGTAAAATTTTCTTCTTGTTAAGAACTAATCGCCACTCGATGTTGCCGTTAAGTTAACCGCAACTTAATTGACAGACATTGTGAAAACGAATTTTTTGCTACCTTCCGATTAAGTTCTGATTAAGTGCTTAACCGGAGATAGTGAAAACGGCCCTTAGTGTTTAGGCTTAACCCGAATAGAATAAACCCGCTTAGAAATAAAGCATAAACGTAGTATGTGTGTTTATGAGAGAATAGCCCCGGCATTCAATAACTTGATACAGTCACTAATTTATAAATTGATAGATACTATATTTGTGACCATATTCGATTTTGCAATTCTGTAACGAGAGTATCAAAACATTCGCCAGAAAAATGAGGCGAAAAATTAATTTCGGCGATAAGCTAATAGCGACCTTTGCTTGAGATGCCCATAAGCACTTAACAAAAATTATCTTATTGATTACATGCAATAAATTTTCTGAAACAGCTTTATAACGATATTTGTTCAATAAACTAAACATTAGCAAATACCTTATTTTTGAATGTGTTAAATTTTCGAATTACCTGAATCATTTTGTTTAAAAAAGTTTACAATTTCAAATCTAAATCAATCGATTACCATGTCGTCTTACTTTTATATATGCACATTCAAATTTTTGCAACTTCCGATATGATATTTATTTTATCTTTTTACATTTAATTATTTTCTACAATTTTAAGATATTCAAAAAGCACATCATCTTCACCACTAGATACGTGTACAACAACATTTATTGTTTTAGGTCTTTCGGCCGGTGAGGACTCTATCTCCTCGTTGACTTTGGGCGATGAAATATTCGAATCGCCTGTGATCGATTTAATTAATTTGCGTATGATGACGTCGCGTGTCGAGTCGGCCACTGGTAAATTCAGGCCATACTCAAGGCACTTATGGTGAAGCTCTTTGTTGTTCAGAGCTTCTAGTTGTGCACGAAGTTCAGGATAGTCAACTTTTTTGCTCATTGTTATATTTTATTCTTCGTAATTTCTTGAATTGAAAAAAATATTATGTACTTCACTTTTAATAACAAGTACACTTTTTTATAGAAGTAGATAAAGGAATATTACTAATCGAAGTGATAAAATTTTTTGGTTTTTTGTTTTTCGGTTTCCTGCAAGAGTGTGCTGTTGACTAATATGTTATCTGTCTGTTACTTTACATACATGCATTCGTTGTTCCATTTGTTACTTTTCTTCCAGCCGTGGAGTAAAAATAACAAATTTACTTGCATTGTACTTATCGGCATTCGGTATATACATATTCGCCCTTTTCGGTTTTGGGCCATTTTGGTTATTTTATTCAAAACAAACACGTATGTTACTAGAGCTGTTATCAACTGGCTGTTAAAAACAAATGTATTTGATACTGTATCTGCTACCCATATGTTGTTGGAAACGCAAGCATATCTGTTGACGGTTAGTTCTTCAAAATAAATGCATTTGTTACCCTATCTGTTATCGGTAAGTTATTGAAAAGAAATATCTTTGTTACCCGATTTTATACATATAGGGCAATAATCTTTTACCTACACTTCCTTAAAAAATAAATATATAAAATTTTAAGTTTTTATTTGTTTATTAGAAATATATATAACAAAAATTTACATATTTTTATTTTTGATTTAAAAAGTTATAATCTTTTTTCAAGTAATTATACGAAAATTGGTAATTTCAATTCAGCGGAACAATATTGTAATCATTTTGCTAAAAAGTCTGCATAATTTCTCAAATCTTCGAGTACGTCCACGGGATTGCCAAATGAAAGTCCCAAGACTTGTTTTTCAGCTTCTTTATTGTAAACATACAGCTTATTTCTTATATTCTAAGATCTCTGAAGGAAAGAAAGTTATATAGTTAGTTAACTGTAACTGTGTTAACTGTAAGAGATATATTAAGCCGTGTGCTTACAACAAAGAAGCTGAAGAAAAAATTTTGGGGCTTTCATTTGACAGTCTAGTGGTCGAAATCGAAGGATTTGGCGAATTAGCAATGCATATTTAATGATACCACTGTTAAAGTTTTGGTGTTTAGAAGCTTTTGTTAGCTCCTTTAATTTCTTTGATGCCAGGAAAGCTAGCATATATTTTATAGTTCTTGATATTTGTTCATTGATGTCCAACATGTTCAAATTAGTTAATACTCATTATATTACCATTGTCTCCTGTATGTCTATGGGAAGTGCTAAGTTGTGCTAAGGAAAACAACTAAATACCTTATTTCAGCTGTAGCTCTATGATGAGTGTGAAAATCTTTTGTATTTCTTGTTTTTAAATTTACATTCCACAGGAAATTTGAACAGGTTTTTGCTTTTGTTTAGTCAATTGCGTTTAGAATTTATAAAGTCCTTTCATACTGAAGTCACTTTTTAAAATATCTTTCTTGGAAAAATAGTGAATATGGAGTAGATTTGTTCGAAAGATTGGAATTCTAAGAATTGAAGTTTACCTTAAAGCCAGCGAGATTTCTATTGAAATACGAATCAATATGGCATCTCAAAGGGGTTTTCTGAGGCATTTGAGATCAGTGCGAAATTTCCCTTCAAGTTTGTAATTTTGACATTTCGCTGTATTCATGCTTTTCCGTTTTTCTGCCCTTCCTTCTCGTCTTTTTCACCTTTCTCACATTTCTCTCTTTCGCCATTTGTCAAGTTTCCGGTACGTACGCGACTTTTTTAAGACTCATTCATTTAATTCCAAAAAATTATTAAAACACCAAAAACTCGTTAAAATGATTCCTGAAAATAAGAATTTAAATAGTTTTGTGTGATCGCAAGTAGTTTTTTACGTTTTAACAACATTGCGAAAGGCGATGTTTTTGGATATAATTTTGCAGTGATCAAAAGAAAGAATTGTGTAGTGTAGATTAGTGTTTCATTTCACTGGTTGGGAAAGTGTATTTGCCCTTAGAATGTGGAAGAACTACTTGCGCTTACGCATATTTTTATATACCTTGCAAATAATTGATATATTTTGTGTACATTGTAGTTAACTATGGCTGACACCCAAGCAAAACCTGCTGCGCCAGCGTCTAAAGCCCCCAAGGCTGCTAAAGCACCTAAAGCTAAAGCGCCAAAGATTGAAAAACCTACCGCCCCAGTAGCAGCGCCCAAATATAAACGTCACGGACGTCTTTTTGCAAAGGCAGTGTTTACTGGTTACAAACGTGGGCTGCGTAATCAACACGAGAGCCAGGCTATCTTGAAGGTATGTTCTTTGAGCAATCTTATTTTTCATTTACTTTTACTTATATACATGTATCTTTTATTTAAGATTGAGGGTGCTCGCCGCAAGGAACATGGTCAATTCTACATTGGCAAGCGTTGCGTCTATGTTTACAAAGCAAAAACAAAGAAGTGCGTGCCACAACATCCCGAACGCAAGACCAGAATCCGTGCAATCTGGGGAAAAGTGACCCGTCTGCATGGTAATACTGGATCCGTGCGTGCACGTTTCAACAGAAATCTGCCTGGTCATGCAATGGGTCATCGCATTCGCATTGTAAGTGTTATACTCCTATTCAAGTCTAAAGTTTTATGTACAACGTTTAATCGATATCTTTGTTTTTGCAGATGTTGTACCCATCCAGAATTTAAGTGATTATGTTAATAATTAACTTTAATTTGACCTGCAAAATCTGTTTTTTTAAACAAAATAAAAAATAATTATCTTTAAATTTAAAAATGTACTTGAATGAGTTGTAAGGTGAAAACTACTCTGGCGAGCGGATTATTTAAAAGTGAGATCAAAATATATCAAAATCAATTTTACTTGGAGGTCGGAAACTACATAAGCGGGTGTCGACTAGATGTTTTTCCTAATTTTACGAGGATTATAGTATAGCGAATTTGTATTGCGAGTTGATATTAAAATCCATTATGGCAAGGGTTTTCTTCGGTGGCGCAATCACCTGCGGCTGGATGCTTCCAATAGTTAAAAAGTTTTTAGCATACTAATATAAGTCCAAAAGCTAGTAAAATCTTGCTTACGAAAAGTAGTGAGGAGATTAGAGGACTTATAAGAAAATTTCAAATATTCTGTTACTTTGATCTTGGATGTTTTCCAATTAATGGAAAGGACATAAATTTATGCTTTCATGTCAGAAAAGGTATTTCTTTTTTTTAATAAAATTAATTTATAATATTGAATGTTGGTCGTGCCAACACTAGTACCCGAAACATTTCGGATTGTAGTAAGCACTGCTAACCACTTGGCTATTCCGGCGGCAACTTTGTTGATATTGTAGATATTGTAAGTAAAAAATTGAGTACTGTTCCTTATAGCAAAGATTTGGATTTAAGGATTTTGTGTATTGGTCCGATTCGTTGCTTCGCAAGTTTTTTCTATAATAAGAAAATTAAAATAAATTTAAGGAAAGTTCCAAATTCTGACTTCCGACTGTTGTGGTAGTAGTATAGAAATGCGCTGTTGCGAGTCTATTTCAACCATTTTTAGTGAATTGTCGTACTATTTTCGAGAAATATATGTCTCGTGAGTTTGGTTGTGTTCATTAATGCTTCAAATATTCCAATTTTTAATGTTCCGAGTTACCTGGAATAGTAATTTCTGGTAATAGTAGTTATGTCAGATTACTGTCAGGAATAACAACAACAACAACAGGTAAATAAAGGCACAGGCAGATTAATCAAATATTTTTCGATATTGTCGTCTGGGCAGGATATTGACCTTTGTTCGAAAGTGAACGGCTGTCTCGCCGAGATGCTCCACATCACTGCACGACAGCTTACAATTTCTCGTCTACCCTTTTGACCAGCTGAATGAAGGAATGCAGGCTGCAGCTAGATGTGAAGATCGATGACGTGAAAATTCCAACCATAAATACCTCAAAGATATTGGTAGTCCCATTTGACAGCTGCGCTCCTTCACTCCGCATACGACCGCTATATGCATCTTATTGAAGCTGAACCTCCACCTAGGTACATCAGAAATACTAGACATGAAGGACACCATCCAGCAACACGTTCAACAACCGCTGGACAGGATGGCATACACACAAACACTGAACGTCATTCACCAGGAGTCAGTCAACACCTTCAAATACTACTTTCCCGTGAATGGCGTACTCAGAATAAAAGCACCACCCTAAGCAGTCGAGGAGCTCGAGTTGCCTCGAGAGACCCGCGTGACACTGGCGCAACTTAGGCCTGGATACTGTAGCAGGTTAAACTCCTACTTAACCATACCCGACTCCAACATACCCTACATATGTAGATAATCTCCGTACTACACTAATCACCTCTTTACATGCCTCCAGAAACCGACGCATCTAACCCCCCTCTCCCTCTGGTGCGTTCCCGTCGAAACCTGGACCTCCCGTTAGATGACCTCGATGATTTAAATTGATTAACCTGTCCCTAAGGAGGGTTAACGAACCGCCACAACAACAACATGTACATTAGTTACAATAAAAATATTCGTAGCTAAAATCTTTCACGGCACTAGTTTAGCTCTTTTTTTTAATCTAATCAATCGAAATATCTCAGGTAACATGTAGACATTTTTTCTTGTTGTTCAGTGTTTTCTGCCAAATAATGTAAGTTTAAGTTTGGGAACCACTTGTTGAGTTTTACAGGTTTTGGAAATTAAGATTACATCCAACGTTTAGAGACTACAGAATATCTCAATTTACCTTTGACGAAGCTCGAAAAGTAATTGCCTATAATTAGCCGTCTATGTACAGGATCCAAATCTTACCAATTTTCATCGCATTTAAACATCGGCTAGAAAATCGTCTGAGCGTTTAAGCCTCATCTTCTATCTATATATGTACATATATAAAAGGCTTTGTCCTGAATGGCTGACCGATCAATGCACAACCAACAAGAAAGAATAAGAGGTCCTCGGACCGGCTCTTCGAGTTTGTTTTTTAATCGTTTGATTTACATGAAATTTTGGTACACAGGGGAATACTTTAAAATATTTTACTTAAATTAACCCGGGACTGACCTCTTCGGTATACAGATAACTCTTTGCCCAATTTGACATGGGGAAAACATTTTTTCCGTGAAGTGGATCTGGAACCGCTTTATTCGAAAATTTTGTACTCATCGTTTGATTTAAGTTATATTTGATACAGAACTACCTTTAGGCCAAAATTACTACACTTTTTCATTTTTTAAATCATATAATTTACATGAAATTTGGTTCACAGCTAACTCTTTTTTTTCTAAATCGAAACTCTTTTTCTTTCGAGAATTGGCTCTGGCGCCGATTCAATAGATCTGTTTTGTGGAAAAATCGGTTTTTTAGTTCGATTTGCTTGATATCTGGAATATATGTAGATAGGTCTTTGCCCAGAGTATTATGTGGAAAGATTTTCTTTCTTTTCATATCTTTTAACATAGCAGTTTATAAGTAATATTAAAAGAAACAACGTAAAAAACCTAATAAAAGTCTTATTAGAATTCCATGCGGATAATCTCTAGTACAAGTATATCGCGTCTGAGAGTTCGATATGTGGTCGGACACGTTTAAATAAGTAAGGGCGGATATAAATACACATATCTAATGCATTTGACTTAAATCTGTTCACATTCAGCTAGTACTCATTGCCGAAAAATGCGAAATTTTCTTAGAAATTAAACAAATTTAAAATAAAAAAATTGGATTTTCGACGGTTCAATTTATAATAAAAAAATCGTATAAGATATTTACTAATTTTATTTACAAATTCAATACGATTTCAGTGAATATGTTTAAAATATAAAAACCTGAAACATTTTAACTCAACGTGTTAATGAGCTATGAATTAAAAAAAAATTAATTAAATATGGCAGCGCTGATTTCCGCCATAATGGAAACGGTGCAGTGTTGCAAGCGTTTTACTATTTAAATATTTCATGATGTGATATATCAATATAAATAAGTGGCAAAATTGTATTTTCCTCTCATAAATATGTGAACATTAATATAAAATTACAATATTACATTAACCAATTTACCGTTTCCAATTTCCATGGTTTTTTGCTCATAGCTAGAACTGGTGTGGCCATTTCCGGTTACTTTCCAGTTTGAATGTTAATATAAGCCACAATCGAAAATTAGACAGCCATCCAGTCATCCAATCAACCAGTCTGTCAACCGCTGAGCCGGCTCACTAAATGCTTATTCAAACAGGTACTTCATATGCGTTCTCACGATTTCAGTACTCTTTCAATTGTTGAATTCGATTGTTGTCATTTATTTGTATGTCGCCGTACGTTCGGTTTAGTTTATGCGATAAATAGTATCGTTATTTCTGCACGGAAAAATACAAAATGTTAAACGATGTTTGTACATATATATTTCATTGCTGCTAACGATTACTAGCTGATTTCTTATGGAAGTGTTATTTTTTAATAATAAATTAAATGTGCATACAGTGTAATAATCTAATTGCAAACAAAAAAATATTACTGTTAAATTAATGTTGTATTTTTATGCGAACCAAATGATGAAATTTATATCGGGCTTTCAATAAAACATTTCAATTGTGGTTTCAGTGCGGTGTTTTTAGCATTTTATTCCTTTGAATAACTACGAATTATATTTACATTTATGTGTATGTGTATCTGAGTTAATTTTTCTACACATAATAATTGATGCTATTTTCTTATGCGTTGAAATAAAGGTGCAGTGCAGCAACATTCTTTGTGATCGCGACGCGACGCGCGCATTGGAATTCTACTTACATATATCCAGCAACGTGCCTTCAAAATCGTTCCCCCAAGGTGCTTATTGTTGTGTTTTGGTTTTCACCTACCTATTTATTTTTCGTTTGATACTCCACCAACATTCGTTACTAACTTATTTGGTTTTCCTTGTTATTTACAAGTACAAAATATACATATGTATGTGTGTATTTACATATTTACAACGGACGTTCGCTTGTTTGTTTAAGATATTGCACTTGTTGTTGCTGTAGCAAGAAAGCAAGAAACCGGTTATTGCTCTTCGTACAAATGGTGTAAATGTTCAAAATAGGTTGTTGGTGCTGGTGCTGGTGCTGGTGTTTATGTTTGCGTTCTGCCAGTGAAAAAAAGCGGCACAGCAGTGGAATGAAAAACCAGTAAAAGACAAGAATAATTTAAACAAACCTGAGATAAAAAAAAATATATATATAGTATATAATAATGAAAATATAGTAAACGCAAACAACTAAATAAAATAACTCAATTGAAGGCATAACAATAGTGAAATAAGAAAATAGAATAAAAACCATCACGATTTGGAAGTCCAAAACAACACGACAGTGAAAACACAATCAACAACGAATGCCAACAATACAAATACAACAACTGTGTCAACATCAAGTGCAGAATTTTCCCTTGTTGCTATTTTTTGTAACGTGGTGAAAAAAAAAAACAACAACAACGACAACAGAGGCTCACCTGCGGGTAAGATCTTTTGTGCATATGTATGTACATATGTATTTTTCTATGTGCTTATGAAGTTTAAATATACATATGTATGTACAAAAATCCATACATACTCGTAATTCAATAACACGAGAAGTTGTGAAGTTAATTCGAAAGGTTAATAGATTTTTAATTAAATGGAAAGTCAGCAGCATTTAATGGTACGAGTACAGTAACATACCCGTGCACATATGTCAGTAGGTACTTATTTAAGTGTGTATATATGTATATATGTACATATATAATATATTATATGCTTATGCTTTTGTTGTGGATATACATATATATATAGAAAAATTAATCGTGTTACACCGTATTTATGAAGACTGTCATTGCTTCTTCTGCTGAATAAATTTGCTGCTATAGAAAAATACAAAAAAAAAAAATTAATAGTATAAAAATGAATTATCATAGCACATGGTAAGTAGAAATTAATAGTACAACAACAACAAAAAAATATTACATAGCTATTCATTGGCACTACTTAAAGCAATCTTATAGCCTATTTCCATCGGACGTTAAATGCATTTAAACATCGCATTTAAATGCGTGTATTCCCATGTGTTTGTTGTTGTATAAAAAAGCAATTGCGGAATCGCAAACGATCCCCTCAACATAAAAATATTCGTGGCTCTGGCAGCTATCAGCTGATTGAACAAAATATATAGTTAAAGGAAACATACAAGCAAAAGTGAGAATGGAAACATGCATAAAAACATTTTCTTTTCAGCAGCGTTTGTCCATGCAGCAATAATCTGCACTTGCAAATCATAAGATTCCATAAATAGCCAAATAAAATGAATGCGGTCTCTTGAATTCATGGTTTCAATAGTTGTAACAAATTTTGCAAACTGTAAACAAAATCAGCTGTTTGAGTTAACTCACTTTCGGTGGAAACGTTTCATTCACTTAACAGAGGCCTTAAATGCATTTAAGTGCTCGGTGGAAATAGGCTATTAAAATCCTAAGTTTTATCCTTTATTTAATAGTTATATAAGATAAAAAAATTATAAAAATGGTATTCGTTTAAACATGTAAAAGCCTCGTAAACCGTATAAGATTACCATCGCGTAAATGATTTGTCAAAATTTGTATGAAAAACCATTTACGCACACCGGATAAGTTTACGTAGCAATTTCGTTGTGCAAGCACTGTGCGTAAGTTTACGAGATTGTGAATGCAAAGTGCCTTTTGTTGCATTTGTTCTCCAAATTAGTGCTGAACTGTCGCCGATCTCTATAGGAGATGGCCCTGGTCACAGGGACTTCGAGGGAAGCTGTAAGGCGAATAAACTGGCTAGACAAAGTACTCTTTTCGATAAAGAACGCATTGGTATGCCTTTAACTACTTACAGACTGCTTCTCAAGGAATTTATATATGTATGTACATATGAACAAGCCGCTAAAGGTTGGAATGACATTACAAGTTGACATGTTCAGAGTAATTTTGGTACCCTACTGCTAGATGGTATATCGAAGATAGCTAACGTCAAAGTCATGGATCTAATGAGGATCAATAGAGAATCAAAATTAATGAATGATGAAACCTGATGGTTAAGTTTTTGTGGTATCACAATGGGTCTTAGACAGGACTAAGTGAATCCGACTCGACAGATCGGTAGCCACTACAACCTAACCTAACCTGTTCTAAAGGAACTTATAGGACCCGCAGTTAATTTATTAACACTGTCACCTGCCAACCACTTTGTCCTGTGAGTAGTTCCTGCCAGTAGTTTGTAAACTACTTGCAAACTTGCTTTTGGTGAGTATACAGTGTTTTCGGAAAAAATATGCTTCTGGGTCTTCAAAAGGCCTTTCAGCCAATTTTATTTCCGTCAACATAGCCAACACATTGTGGCAGCGCAATGAGTGTTTTAGGCACTAAAATTTCTGTGTTCTGATTCATCTGGCCAGTATATTAACTTGTTTTTTAGCTTCAGAGTTACACATAATACTCTATTGGTTATGACCTATGTTCTGGAGAAATATAAGATAAAACATAGCTGCACAAATTAATGGAAAAGCTTATTATATTACTCCACCGTCGCTAACACCAAACAAACTTGCGATTTTAGAAATTGTTGCTCCTTCCCCACTTGACCGTAGTCGGTAAAGTACTATTATAATTTTCATTTGTGCGGGAAATTACTTCCACGAACGCGGGCCATTGAACACTTCAACATATTTTATTAGATTTACGATAACATCAAATGCTGTTCGACTGACTTGAAAGTTATTATTTATTCAAAATAGGTTCCATTTGACTCAACACAACGTTTAGAACGATCAACCAGCGCTTGCATAGATTTTTTTATGTCATTTATAGAAATGTTCTTCAGTACCTCGGTTACGGCCGCTACATTTTTTTCAATTTTTTTTTTTAATTTTTAAAACTTCAATTTCAATTTTTATTCAAGTTTGACACAAAATTTTATATTTGCTCTTTTTTTTCTGGAACCATTAGCACACTTTTGGTTTTATTGAAATGGCTGTCACTTTTACATCTGTCATCCGACTTACATGAAGTCAGGTGTGTTTGAAAGAGGATGAATGTATCTTTTTAATGTTGCAAATTTTCAATAGATGGCACTGTTATTTTTGGGACACACCGTGTATGTACATGATGAAATGTTCATAATTTGTGACCACAAATGTAGAACGAGTTGTGACAATTAAGTAATGAGACTGATTCCATAAAAACCGTATATTTCAAAATTATTTTACAACTCTGCCATCCCCTTCAAAGTAGTCCCCTTGCGCAGCTATACAACGCTTCCAGCGCGTTTTCCATGCTTCGTAACATTTCTGGAACGCTTCGACTGGTATGTCCGCGAGTACCCTCGTCATGTCCGCCTGGATATCATCAATCGACTCAAAATGGGTTCCTTTGATCACCGATTTTGTTCATGGTGACATATCAGGTGAATAAGGCGGTTGTTACAACATCCCTTTAGAGGCGATGAGAGCGATCTCTTTAGAGGCCAAACACTAGGCACGAGTGTTATCATATCAATGGGGATGAGAATAATGATGCCGGGAGAAGGGAAAGTGTCTCTGGGTTACCACAATCGCGGTAATATAATCAGTCTCATTACTTAATTGTCACACCTCGTATATATATGAAACCGGAACACTTCTTATTGCGGTTTTTACATATACCTACATATGCACAATAATAATTTTAATGTTTCTCGCGGACTTTCAATCAAAAATTAAAAAGTGTGTAAAAACTATATTAACCAACTCACTTTGTTTTGATTTCCTAACTCGTTGTGGCTTTTCACAGAAAAGAAAAACACTCATTACACCTGGACAACCAGGTTTCTCAACACGATAGATGGTAGCGCCTGAAATAGCCAATCCATTGTTCGAGCATAAGCCATTATTGAGAAGCTATTGCTGCTGCAGGATTGCAAATATGATCTTCATTAGATACAAGCACACATAACTGTGTTCATACACATGCAATATACTTACATGTATATAATATATGGAGATCAAATCAGCAACCAATTTTCTATAGTTGAATAAAAAAAACCAAAACAATAAAAAATTGGCAACATCAGCTACATCTTTGGTAACTTGCATCTGCAACACCGATCAATTTTCACAAATTGAAGTCAATGTCGCCGCTTAGTTGTTGTATCAGACTTATTCACATACATACACATTATACATACATATGCACATAATATATTGCAGCAAAAAATTATAGCCACGTATGAGTTGTGAATCATTCCAATTCACAAAAACAAATCTAAACAGACCGAAGCAAAATGGGTTTTCAAGAACATGGGGGAAAATATTTACCTGTTTTTCTTCGGCGCTTTTGCACAAGATCTTGGTGATCTGGCATGTCATTAAGGCATCCATCTCACCCTGATCCGTCTTCTAGCCTTTTCGGATACTTCATTGTTTAGCGTTTTTAGCAACTTGCGTATTTCCTGTACTGGTTCGGTTGACAGACGGATGGATGGCCCTGCGTTGTTAGCTATCTTAACAGATTTTCCGAGAAGAGTTCCGCCTGGAAGAAACTACAGTATTCTGAAAGCATGAAGGGTTGCCCAAGATTTAGCTCAGCGTATTAGATTCCGGCGCCCACTCCGATCCGTCCGCGTAGGGAAAATAAATATATACTCGTATATAGAGGAAAAATACTTATGATCTACCCACGGAGTTATTAAATCACTCCAACGAGGAATTGATAAGGTGCATGCATTAACTCATTTGCAAGACAAGGTGCGATGAACGCATACCTGACCGTTAGAACCTCAGTGTACAATTGAGGTATGAAAGATTAAAAGATATCAACTAACTGCTTCAACTTTATTATACTCGTATATATAATTGGCGCTTTGTAACCGCTGAAGCGGTTTTCGGACGAGCACCTCCTACAATTTGTGGCTTTGCGTCTTAATGTTTTTCCAACAAATCTAGGGACCAACAGCTTATACTAAGCCGTTCCTAAACGGCTTATGAGGAGCCTTTTTTAATTCATGTCAGAAATATAGTCGTTGTATCCCTTCGTTGAGATAAAAGCCGGCTTCGATAATATAACATCTGAATAAGCTTTCCGCCAAAGTTTACACGACCAGCTAAACCGATTATAACAAAATTTGGACAGAACTGGGAAGGCCTCTCTGAAGAGTTTAGTAACAAACGACTTTTCATACATACATATGTACTCTCTATCCCCTGTCTTCCCTAATTTTATACTAGACAAAATAATACCAGCCGCCAACAAGGCAAGAAGAATAACCCACTGTGTATCCAGAGCTTGCATCATTTGATTAACGTGGAAAGGTATTTCCAACTCAAGTAAAGTCAATTGCACCAATCAACCAATAACGATAAATGAGCGTGGAATTGGGTATATGCATAAATATATGGTACATATGTATGTAAGTATGTATGCGTGTATATTTATATGTACCTACTTGTATGAGTGAACATATGTACCACGCTAAGTGTAGAGGCAAACAGGATAAGCTATAATTAGCGAAAGGAAGCATATAAATATTACAACAAGAACTTTACAGGATGTATGTAAATCTGTGCGGGTTTTACTCAACTAAATTCTTTGATAGTCAGTAGAACATACTTACATACACATGGCCATATGAAGATATACTGTATATGCATGCATTGGTATGTAATCGCACAAATCGGAAGTGGGATGATTGCAGAGCAAGTTCGAAATCAACTTTTCTGATTGCACATATGTACATACATATACGTACTTATGTATGTACTTAGATACAAATAAATATGCATTTAAGACACGCCTGCAGGGCTGCGACTGTTAGTTGCTGGCTTTTGCAAGCCTTTCAGTTCTACATACGCTTGTACATATGAGCATCTACTGCTATGAGAGTCTGCTACGTACCTACTATGAATGTAACTTGTGAAAATCTTTACATACTCACATACAAGGTCTTTAAAAAGTACCAGTGGACCTCGAGTCTTGAGTGCTCTTAAATTCAGTTGTAGAATTTTACGAAAAACGCCATACATATATATGTATAATATGTACATGCATATGCACATAAATTTAGATATGCAAGCCGTTCTTTGGCTGGGCACTGTGCTTCACCGCTATGCACTCGCATGTTAAGTAATTTCAAGTACAACAGCAAATCGATTGTCAGATATTAATTTTGTGTTTTTGTGCTGCCGATGCATGTATGGGTGTATGTACACAGGTGTGGCTTATGTATGTACATATACATACAACATGTTGTTCATTTATATGATTTTTAATTTACACACATGTATACATATGTATGTATGTAAGCTAGACATGCCTGTCAGTTGCTGTTAAATATTGCTGTTATTGGCGGTTTTTGCAATTGTAAATTCTGCCGGTATTATTAGTTATTATTTATATTGTTTTTTTTTTTCATTTTTTGCATTTAGTGTGATCTTTTTTCAACGATTTTGCAACTTGTTGAGGCGGTGCCACTCTTTAATCTTACTTATATATTTATTGGAGCTGTCCGCATGCGCGCATATTTATGTACTTGCATGCGTGTGTTGGTGTTGTTTTAAGTTGCAGTTGGTGTATAGGTAAATACATACATATGTATGTTTGTTAGAACGATTAATAGTTTTGCCAACTCCGTATTAATTTAAAATTACAAATGCATAACATATACTATATGTACGTATGTATGTATGTATATTTGATTTTTAGAAGCAGAAAACTGGTCCAACTCAATTCTAACAATCTAATGACGATCCGGCGTTAAGGAATTTTTTTCTTGATTCCTTCGTTCAATTTTTACGCTTGACAGCAGTACTCATTCGCATCAATACTTTGGTTTCATGGTTTTCCATCAGACAGATGGCATAAACTATTTTTGATATATATTTAATCTTTTTTTTTTGACGACGAACAAAGCGTTATCCACCTATCTCCAACCGACCGATGGCGGATCGTGGAAGGTCGCGGCTACACTTGCCTCTTATATTCGTACAAAACAGCTACAAATTTGCTCATCAGCTGCTATAAATTTTCTTGAAAAAAGCTGAAAAAATTTACTTAATTATTTAAAGCACTCAATAAGTAGGTTTTGATACAGAAAAACGAGTCAGAGGAATCAAAGCTGACGAAATGTGTTTTAAAATCATTGCACAAACATCTAAAAGTTTGTTCTACATGAACATAATGAAAGGGTTCTGAATGGTCTAGATGATCTTAAAGGGATGGTAAAGTTAAGCTCGTGAAGTAGGAATTTGCTTTTGATAACACCTCTTATCAATTTAGTTAAATACATATATCTCAGCATCTTTCAACACGTTGAAGTATATGCAGATTAATGAGCCGTAAACTACTTTTGTAAGAAGTGATATTCTTACTCCCAGAGTATATTTCTTAATGCGAATAGTAGGATGTGCTTTTGTACATATTCCATATTCAAAAATGAGCCTTACAAGTGAAGTAAACTGTGATTTGGTAATGTATGAGTGATTGAACTTTTAGTCCAACGCTTATTGATTTCTAAAATTTAGCTTAGGGTGCATTGTGATGCTGGCGCTACTTAAAACCACGCGGAGGGTCGCGATTTTGATTCTTGTCTATACTTAAAACATACAATGTTATAAAAAATCAATTTTTCTAATTGCGGTCCCTTGACACGAGGGTTTCTGAGAAATAAAATGTTCCTCACAAAAATTCATCACACGTTCGGAGGCGACTGGGACGAAACCGTAGGCGCCTCCATTTACTGGAAAAACCTCAAGCCGTGCACCACAAATTGGAACAAGAGTTCGGCTGAAAATTGCGTCTATGGTTATAAAATGCAATTTATATGTATATTTCCTAAGAAATCCATTTCATATCAGCCATTAAGATTCATTTGAAAATGATTATTTGAAATGCAAGCTTTTTTCCTTTGTTTTGTCGTTTTATGCATTACATAAAAGAGCTAAATAAATTGTTTAACGTGAGGTTCATTGGAAAAAATTATTAATTAAGATTCTAAGTAAAGTTACTTACATGCAGATTCAAATGCTGTGCATGAGTAGAGAGACATACATACATTTACGCACATAAATGTCTACACTCCTCATGTACATATTCTCGCCCTCCTAGACGGTTTAAACCACAGACGTCGCCAACCGACTCGAGGGACCAATGTTTTCACTACACGATGCAGTACGTGGCAAATAGCACCGGTGAGATTTGTAAGAAAAAAAAAATAGATTGTGATTAATAAGTCTTTATTGGATATTCGAAACGAAGATTAAATATGTAAAATGTAAACAGTCAAACCCGGGTAAGAGAGAACTGGGTAAACAAGAAAACTCACTTATGTATGTATGTGAGAATAAGGCCCCGTACTTTGATTAAAACAAGTGAAACGCAAAAACATGCATATTTGACAGCCGTTTTTCTTGCCCTAGTTTCTATAACTGAGTACCTTTCTTGCCTGTAAAATAAGCGACAATTTAACATTGGCAATGTATCACTTATTTTTTTTTAAATTTCTAGGACTGTGTGTGTTTTTATGATACCATTAAAAATGCTTTAAGAAAGCTGAACAAAATATATTTTGCATGAAGACAGCGAGAAATAACAGATTTTTTTAAATAAACTTCTAAAATAGGATTTCAAAATGCATAAATGAAGTAGTATTTAAGTAGTATGAAGCTGATGTATACGTGTATTAGGCTAATTTGTTAGAATTGTCGTGTTGAATAAACCAGTCGCTAATTTGGGAAAATAATTGCAGAGTTTGCTGAGCACATACAAATGTATGTATTAGAAACAATTATTTATTAATACTTCTATGTATGTCTTGCTGAAGTAGTAGCACTCTAGTTCGCAATCATGATACAATAAATTAAAGGTAGTTTCATTCTCTCTTGACAGTCGACTTCATGGCTATCTAACACTAAACGTAAAAAATCTACTAATTTTAATTTAAACATATTTGAAGACTTTTATAATTTTTCAAATGTTCAAACGCCAAAAAATTAGGAATATCTGAACCCTGATAGTGGACTTCATCGCGTATATGCCATTCCAATGGTTCCTGCTCATCTAGGTCCGTGCAGCTGCGGCAAAAGACATTTGAAGGAGTAAAAACTTAGTTCTGTTGACTTCGATCAATGTCCAGATTTGACTGTTCATACTGCACGTGGTTTCACATTGCCATCTACTGTTAGCTCTTCGGGTGAAGGATAGTTATAAAAGATACTTCGCCGAAGAAAGAGTGCAGAGCTTAACGGGGCTTATGTCTGTTCCTTTTTTGGCAAGTTCGTCGGCCAAACCACGGACGATTCACATACAGTCGAGAAAGTATAAAAACCGTGTTCGAGAAAAAGTAAGAAATGTCAAGTTTTTCCAATTTACTCATAATAAAAAATGTCTAACAATTTCTTTTCTCATTTCTGCCGCTTAAGAAAACCGGCTTAAAACAAATAATGTAATACATCCATATGTGTATTCAGTGTTATTGCTTCTGCTTAGAAGATAACCCCAAGAGTAATTCAAAAATCTTTAAGTTGAATATATTTATTATAAGTGGCAAGACCAAGCAATTCTGGGCAAACATGTTTAGTATAAACAATTTTTTACCTTATAGATTTTTGTATTATGTTCACAGCTACGATTTTTCTCTGCCACTTCGCCAACTCATACGCATAGAAATATAAATTAATAATTGATTTTAATACTTATAATGCTAAGCAAAATCTGTGCAATAAATATTTCATGACACGTTGTGGAACAACTTTATGAGAAGAAAAAAACAACGAAATATCAATAAGATCAAATGAATAATTAAAACAATAAAACTAATAGAAATACAGGTGCGATTTTTCAGATTTTAATGAGCACAAGAACCAGTAAGCATTCCAAAAAAATAATGCGTTTTTAGCATTGAACACATAAATATATATTTATATATAATTGGCGTTTTGTAACCGCTGAAGCGATTTTCGGCCGAGCTCCTCCTCCAATTTGTGGTTTTGCGTCTTGATGTTTTTCCAACAAATGTAAGGACCTACAGTTTATACTAAGCCGCCTCCGAACGGCGGAGCCTTTTTTCATGTCTAAAATACACTCGGAGGGGTGGACATTCCCTGCCAAGGGGCGACCGCAATTAGAAAATTTTAACTTAATTTTTTATTTCAATTAAATTTTCATAATTTTTGGATGTTGGTGGCATCGGGATTTGAACCCGAGCCTTCCGAATGTCAGTACGCAATGCTAACCACTCGGCTACCGTGGCCGACGATAATAATAATAATAATAATAATAATAATAATAATAAAATAATACTAAAAATAAAATTATATATTTTTGGGTTTTTGAGTTTTTATGGAACTGTCTCATACCACATATTTTTTGGAAAAAATTACAACAACAGTTTTTATATATTTTTTTCTTGTCTATATGTTTTCAATAGCTAGCAATGCCTGTAAAAATTGAGCGTAGTATGCTGAAATTTTTGGACTTCCTTCTTTTTGGAAAGACAGCTAGTCTCCTCTTACGGCCCTCCCACGAATTCACAATGTAATTAATTTTCGAAATTTTTTTATATTTTGCCCATCAATGCGTGAGTGCATGTACATATATATTTCATATAACATATTTTTGACTATCCATTATGTTAGTTATGCTATATATGCGCCCTTCAGCGTAATATGAAAGGCGACTCCAAATCATTATACCCGATCTGTCGTAATTAACTATATTTATAGTCAGTATTGGATTTTCATTTAGCGTATTGTTTAGTACTCTTTCCGATAAAAATAATTATTTAATTTCATCAGAGCAAATAATATTCCGCCACCTTTCAGTAGACTAATCCAAATATTTTTATGCTAAGCTCAATCTGTGAATAATGTGACGCTTTTTCTTTAACTGCACTTTTGAGTCCATGCAAATCATGCAAATTGTTTTAACCTTCTTCTAATAGTTTCTGCACTTCCTTTTATTCTTTATTCTGTCTTCAGCTCGTCAGTTGTTGGGAAAGGATTATTTTGACAATCCACACCAATCGAGCCACATTTTGAAAAGTCATAGCCGGCTTTATTCTAGGTTTTCTTTTCGTTCTTAAATTTCAACACATTTGTAATCATTTTAGCTGAATTTCGAATTTCATTGTATTCGAAAGAAAAAAAATAATCGCATATTAATTTTCCTGTACTTTAATAGATTTAACAAGTTATTAGATCAGCAAAAACAAATTAAAAAAATATAGTAAAAAAAATTTAAAAATACTGATTCTATGTTTTTAAACTGAATTTGGAAAAAATGGTTTGGTTGTTGTTGTTGTTTAATAAATTATATTCGACGAAGAAAATCTGACTGCCAAAAGCAAAGTGAAATATCTATGCATGCATAGCTACATATGTACATATTCATATGCATGTACAATCACGTTTATTTATATATGAATTAAAAAATACCAACGTCAACGTCAACGCTGACGAAACGCGTTCATGAGTGACGCACGCATGCGCCATAATAATAGACTCCTCACCATGCGGATTACGACGAAGTCGATTGGCGTTTGCTGTTTGACTTGGTGGCTGTTTGCTAACTAACTAGTTTAGTAGCTGGCTGCTTGTTTAACATGCTGCTGGCCAGTAAGTTTGGCTACCGCTATGCATACACACATACATACTAAACGCTATGTAGCTGCTGACTAACGGTTATATTGTGGTGGTGGCAGCAACTACATTCAAGACAAGTTAATACGTAACGGTGTTGACGATGTACCTATATGCATACATTCATATGGTACATAAAAATATATGTACGTATAAAATAGCGGATACCAGCGTTGGTTTTGTAATAAGCGTTATGTTTGTATACAGACATATGTATATTTTAATTCATACCTCGAATTCGTTTTACTATAAAAAATAAATAATAAATTATTAAATAATTAAAGTTTTTTTTTAATGAAAAATTAAACAATATGCGCATCTAATGCATCACAGAGCGATTTAATTTTGCAAACACGTAAAATATTTATATTGAAAATTTGTAAGAAATTATCGATTTACCCACGTTCACCTGGTGAGCCATGAAAATTACAACATTAATTGTGCGCTCATGACTGATTTCAAAATCAATTAATTGTCTATTAAATTAATGTAAAAAATAATGTAACCTCTGTGTGCCAACAAAACAGTTATTTCATCTTCAATAAAAACACAAATAAAAAGTTATAAATAAATACATACATATGTACATATGTAATTTACAAAATCACCGTTTGATATTATGTAACACTTTTAGTTAACATCAGTTGGTTTTTTAATTTATTTATTTCGCCATAAATTTCTTTCATCTTTCCTTCCTTTTTGTTTGCCTTAACAGAGGTTTATTACTTAATGAAGTTATAGTTAGCTTATTTGTAGTAGTTATGATTTGAATCAATCATTGATTTTGAATTTTTATTGCCTTTACAAATAAAATGCGCTATGAAAAGGTGTTAGGAAATAAAAATAAAACTAATGAAATTATGTAAATATGTTTGATTTTGATTTAGTTTGTATTTGTCTACGATTTTCACATAAATAAATAAAAATAATAAATATTTAGCGTTTTATAATCACTTAAACCATTTCTGGCCGAGCTTCTCCACCAATTTGAGGTGTGGGCATTGATGATTGATCTATGAACGAAGGTAGCTAGAGCTTTAAATTGCCTCCGAACGTATGATTAATTTTTGGGAGAAGCTTTACCTTCGACATCCCAGTTGCTTGCTACCTACTTGGCAATTCATAATAAAAAAAAATATATATTGTAAAGCACTTTTATTTTATACTCGTATTCTATGTACATACATATGTATATCTGTTTTATAAGGCTTTTCAATAAGAGGTGTTATTTTGATATTCAAATACACTTTTCCATTAAAAGATCGATGGTTTCATTGCTTGTGTGGTACGTAGTTGAAAGTAAACATTGTCCAGATCATTACCATCCAATTCAGCCTATAAAAAATTATTAATCATCTCTCGATAGCGCAATTCATTCGTTATCGAAAAAGTAAGGACCAATGACCACGCCTGATCATAAACCACACCAAGAAGTTACACGTTGAGGATGTAGAGGCTTTTCAACAATAAATATCGTTTTTACTGGTCAAATGTTAAAAAATGGCAGCTTCAAAAGTGACATCTACCGGAATAGCAGGCTATTCAAATAACACCTCTTATTGGAAAACCCTTTGTATGTAAAGCGCTTGCCGAGTAATTGTAATTGTAACATAAGCAAGACTAGTGAAAATCATTAATGGCTATGAGCTTTTCATAAGCAGGGAATAATTAACGAACGCACGCAGTTTCTTTTTTTTATTATACAATTTGGCGAAAACTTGTTGAATTTACGCTATTATTCGTTGACTTAAATGACTTGTGGCTAATCCCATGGTTTGACGTGATTCTATTCATTTAAGTATGTAGATACATATGTCTAAGTGCTTAATTACTCTATGCTCTTTTTATACACCTGTTTCCTTTTTTCTTTTCAGCATTAATTTAATTTCGGGGAATTTCGCTGATCATTAAACAAGAAAATTACCTTAAATTACTTTGTACTACTATATATGTATATGTATGTGGTCATTTGTTATTTGTTTAAAGTTCACTTTCATTAGAGATGATTAGATGAGCTTTGGACTAAAAAATTTGTATTTAAATATTTAAAAAAACGCACATAACATTACGAAATAAATAACTATACACCTATATGGCGTAATGATGCACAGGAAGAGTGTAAATGTTTTTAGAACGATTTACGTACATGCATAAATTTATTATATGTATTTTTGTGGCGAAAGCATTGCCGTATGAATTCCTTTTTTCCTAATTTCTCCAGTAAAGAAAAGTTATAAATATGTTAGGTCAAGCAATTGGTTCGTTCGGTTTTTATCTAAGAGATGGCGTTATTGTCCATAGTACTAGTGTTACGTGTCACATCATGTCATACTATACGGCGCTGAAAACGTGTTTATTCTCGCTAAAAGTTTGTCTTTGACAGTTTTTCGATTGATTGACTCAGTACGTTGTGAGCGCTCGTCAAAGATGGACACCAGCAAAGAGAAAAATCGCTATATTTTACAATTTTTTTTCGATCAAGACGAAAAAGCGGCTGAAAAAATTAATTTAGTTTATGGGCCCGATACTGTAAACGAACGTGGTTTGCTAGGTTCCGTTCCGGTAATTTCGATGTCAAAGATGCACCACGCGTCGGGAGGCCTGTCGTCGAAAATTGCGATAAAATCATGGAAATAGTGGAAACAGACCGTCACGTGAGCACTTATTTAATTGCTGAGGAACTAAAGATAAGCCAGAAAACCGTTTGGGACCATTTGCTTAACCTTGGATTCAAAAAGAAGCTCGAAGTTTGAGTGCCACACGAACTAGCGCAAAAAAACATGATGGACCGAATTTCCATCTACGAATCACTGCTGAATCGCAACAAAATCGCCCCATTTCTGAAGCATTTGGTGACTGGTGATGAAAAGTGGATTACTTACGACAACATCAAGAGAAATCGGTCGTGGTCGAAACGCGGTGAGCCGGCAGAAACCGCGCCAAGCCAGGATTGACGGCCAGGAAGGTTTTGCTGTGTGTTTGGTGGGAATGGCAAGGAATCATCTACTACGAGTTGCTCCCCTATGGCCAAACGCTCAATTCGGCCCTCTACTGCCAACAACTGGAAACAAGCTGTTACGACGGGTTCGGAACAGAGAGGGGGGTTAGAGGCGACGGGTTTAGGGGGCATGTAAAGAAGTGGTCAGTGGCGTGCGGAGACTCTCCACATACAGGGCACACGTTGGGTATGCGTGGGTCGAGTCTAGATAGGTAGGAGTTTAACCTGCTACAGTATCCAGACATAAGTTGCGACAGTATAACGCGGGTCTCTCGAGCCAGCTCGAGCTCTTAATCTGCTACGGGTGGTGATTTAACTCCGAGTACCCCATTCACAAGAAGAGAGTCTTTGAAGGTGCTAACTAACTGCAGGTGAATGGCGTTCAGTGCCTGTCTGCACGCTGTCCTGTCCAGCGGCTGTTGAACGTATTGCTGTCTAGTGTCCTTTATATTTAGTGCTCGCTTTCAGCTTCTATAAGACGCCTGTTGAGTGCTCCCTGTGCATGTGTAGCATCTCAATAGGAATTGCTTGCACAGCAAATAATTATGCTGCTTAACTCGCTGTGCAGGTGATGGCAGGCAACATCAGAAGGTTTTCTGTCGCGGTCCTAAGAGTGGTGCTTTGGTAAGCCTACAGTTCTTCAACTGCGTCTCGTTCCTCCTTGGTGCCCAGATCGGTACAGCCGGCCAATTGCTTTGTGGTTTGCCAGCACGATTTCTTTGTCGTTACCCCAGGTGCTGCCGGCGCGCCCTTTGAGTATTTTGTTACGGCTCTATACACGATTTGTGCAGTTCAGACAAGTGATCGTTTAAATATAACAGTACATCTGTGTACCAAGTTTGGTTGAAATATTTCAAATATTCAGGGAATTACTTGCCAACAAATAGACGGACATTTAGCCATTAACTCAATTCATAATGCTGATTACATCGGTATAAATTTTGATGGGCCTAACTCTTCTCCTTCTGGTACTTAGATCTCGACTCTATTGGAATAATCAGGTGAAGAGAATCTTTCTTGACTACAATTAGCAACGAAATGCGAAAGGAATGAAGGACCGATGCGCTATTGTTGACTTGGCTATAATATAGCGGTAACTACGCTAAGAAGAAGAAAAAGGTGGGAGTATGTAAGTATGCATATGTACATAAAGAGAGGTATGTGGACTCAAATCAATTGGCTCCATACATTGTACGACATTCAGTGAATGGGTTGACAACATCGCGTAACCGCAGCAGCTACAACAATAACATCAAGTCGTAAAATGCAATTCAAAAATGGTTTGAATGCAACAACAATTGACCATATAATCTACATCACCAACAATTCATAATCAACCAACAAACAACAACTGCAACAAAAGCTTCATAATAAAATCCGAGTACATACGTAAAATATAGAAAAAAAAAACAAAAGCAGTAAATATTCGTAGTAAACAACAGTTGCAGAAACTCAGTTAAGACGTAGTAAATAAAGTGTTAGTGGCTTGCAAAAACCGGGTTGAAGTCGTACGCTGGCGGATCGGGTTTTCGCCGCTCGATCTCAGCAGCGCCGTCATCGACATTCCACCAAAATTCATTCCACATACATACATACATTTACAACAATAATACTAAATTCAATTTAAAGCTTGTAAATATTTTGCCAAGGCAAAGTAAATTCATAAATATTTTTCAATTTGGCTGAGTGAATGGCTGACGGAATGACTGCTCGACTGCTCGACTGTTCGGAGGTTAGATCAGCATTCGCGTTGAGACGCATGTATGTTTGTATGTATGTATGTAGTAGCACAGTCAACTCCACTACACCTGTTAATAGTTAGTTGCTGGCAGCTATCAGGCATGACTGGATTCAGCAAAACAAGTTGGGTCGATGATTAAAGTCTCAGTTATGCAGACTTAGAAAACTTACACTTGACTTAATATGTCTTTTCCACTGCATCGTGAGCTATATTGTTCGTCCACTCACATTCACATTCCCTGCCGAAGGGCCACTGTAATAGAAAAATTAACTTTACCACCGAGATTTGCTGCGTTCACACGGTATGCAATTTGACAGTTCTCTGTTTCGCTGGTTTACTTTTTGGTTTCTTTAGAAAACGCAAGGAAAATATAAGTTTTTAGTAAAAATTTATAAAATATTGAATTGAATTGATGTGTTTATTAATTTTACATCTTTTACTATGAAAAGTGACAGCATGTGTAGTCCAATAGGTAAGCGAATCTTTAAGAAAAGGTAGTAGGTCTCTAAAATACCAGTTTCCGGTATACATGGGTCATGACAAAAATGCATTATTTACTTAATCATAGAAGTGGACAAAGAAATTGCATATAAAATATTTTTCATTAACCCGACACCATCTCTCTGCATATACACATTTCATCAAATAATTAATAACTGTCTGAAAATTATAACTTGTTTGATAATATACAGTGAGCCAAACATAAACTAGGACACTTTATATGTTTGAGTTCAAACCTTTTAGTTTTAACTTGGGAACAACTCCAAAAAATTTTCTATCGACAAAATTCAAAAGTAGAGTATTCAAATCAGTCTTTTATTGCATGAAACAAATTTATTTATTAGTTTAAATTTAATTAAAAATTGCAATAAACTTCATATTAACAAAATTTTGTAACTCAAAAAAAATGTGGTTTTGCGTCTTGATGTTTTTTTTTTTTTATCGAATTGAGGCACCTACAGTTTATACTAAGCCGCCTCCGAACGGCTGATGGTTTTTTATGAGGAGCCTTTATTTCATGTCAGAAATACACTAGGAGAGGTTGACATTCCCTGCCGAAGGGCGACCGCAATTAGAAAATTTAATTTAATTTTTTTATTTATATTAATTTTCTATAACTACGATCCACCAGGATTTGAACCCGAGCCTTCCGAATGTCAGTACGCAATGCTAACCACCCGGCTACCACGACCGTCATTATATTTTATAATACCTATGCATAAAGTAAATGCTCTAGTTGCCGTTGTGGTACAATCTTTACGTCTAAGTTTTCTAAGTCTGCATAATTGAACAGTATACTTGGGTATAGCTGTGTTTGCGTGTCGGATACTACGGTTTTAAACATTATTTTATATACATACATATTTATATATTGAATAATGTATTTTTTTAGATTTCTGTTTGCCTAAGAAGTATGATCACTTTGTGTTCTTATCCATAACTCTTTGATTTTATTACAATTTTCTTGCCGCCACTGATTGAGTTTCTTGCTAAGATTAACGTGTATTGATAGCTATGATTATGTATATGAGTAAATATGCAAAAACAGCTACAAATAATGAGATAATTATAGAAGATCGTTTAGAGAACCATTTATTTGCCTTTTGGCGCCAATAGTTTGACACAAATTCTCGTTAATCACCAACGCAGTTAAACGCGTCAGTGCACACTGCGGGTGATGGGACAACTGGTTTCTCAGTGAGAGGAAATTGATTCAGTTGCGTGTATTAAAACAAGTATTCAACGTTTAAGATCTAAGCTTTGATAACTGAAAGAAAAAATAAAGCGTTCTAGTTATTTTGATGAAAAATCGTAAATGATTTTTAGATATTACACCAATTTTAATCTTTTGGGAAAGAGAGAAATGTACATGCAGAGAGAACGTTCGTCTTCACAGTTGGATCGTAAGCTGTCGGAAAGTCTGTCGGAGGAGTTCTTTATTCGCCTGCCAAAAAAAAAAAAAAAAAATCAATCAACACATGTTTAAAATTTTAGTGAATTTTCTGTGGCTACCTTCAATCTCTGTACGGTCTAACTGCAAAGTACAGAACGCATTGATAGAATCAAAATAAAAACGTTTAGCCTCTTACACGACAACCTAATCTAAGGTTCTATTCCCAGATGTTCTACAACTGGCATTTAGCCCTTAGATTAACAACCATACCGCCTCGTAGTAACTTTGTATTTATTGCCAGATTTGTCGGGCTTAGGTAGTTGCAATTTCCATCGTTATTTGAAAAGTAAAGTCTACCTTCAACGAACAAAGGTCAAACTCTACAACTCATTGATCATTGCCGTCCTGGTAAAAAGGGAGATGCAGGGACGATGACAACATCTTTTGAGACGACATTAATAGTTTTTATTTGAGTTTAATGTCCTTTGCATATTGGACATTGGTAATATCGCAGCTGATAGAACGATGAGCTGTACACGAGAAATATGACGACGCTGATATAGTTCAACAAATTAAGAGATACCGGCTGCGTTAGCTGGGTTATGTGGTCCGGAATGTGTCCATTTTGGGGATTAATTCAAAAATCGAATTTCAAGGTGCAAGTAAATTTTTGGTACCAAACGAACAAATATTTGGCAAAAATTGTACAGTTTTCTTTCAATATTTTCTTAAAATTGCAAGTTTATTTCTTTTTGTGTGGAGACAGTGATATACACACGTGATTTTTTCAATATTTCGAAGTTATTTATTTTTTTAACTGGGAAAATCTAGCAAAAAATGTAATGGAGCCTTCTTGTTCAGGTAATTTAGTAAATGCAGTAAATGCTTTCCACTTGTTTGTTACGTGTCTCTAAGTATTTTAATTTTTTTTGCGTGAAAGTCTTAACATATGGAAGTTTCATATATGCAGACGTATAGTTGTGAGTTAACCGGGGTAAAACAAACTTTCTTTCATTTCTATAATCTATGGCTATTGTAGTTTCTTTAAAAAAAAAGTTGCGCCAATATTGCGCACTTTCCCAGAAGAAACATGTATGTATATGTATGGCCAAATAAACACGAATTTCCTTAGGCAGAACAAGAAAAAATACAGCAGTTGCAAAATAAACGAAAGAGTTCTTATAGAAATGCAAAATTTAGCTAATTCGGTTCTACTTTATGGAAAAAAATATTTGGAAGTTAAGCACAATTTAATTTTATCTATGGTTGATTGAAAAATATGCTACGGATTAACAGAAACAACATCTACAAAAAAATGTTATTTACCATGTGGAGCTAACTCTAAAAATTTTAATAAAATTTATGAAATGGTGAACAAAGATGTAAAAACAGAAAATTTACAATTTGGTCTTTCGATACTTCACGGGTACATTAGGTTCTTTGAATGTCTGCTCCACTTATCTTATAAATTTTACATTGCAAAGTCAAAGAGTAAGCGAGAAACTATTAGTTTTGGAAAATAATGCACGCATTCAAAAAGAGTTTACAGATAAAATTCTGATTGTTGACCAACCGAAACCTGGCTTTGGGAGTTCTAATGATGGCAATACTCCCAGGAGTTCTTTCAAAATCCCGAGATGTCAGTAATAATTACTAAAGTTGATATAAATTTGATTAAAAAGATGCATAAAATACTCGTAGTTGTTTCTAGTGGGCACGATATTGAAGTACAAAAGTTTCGTGACTACGCTTTAAATACAGGAAAATACTTCGTTGAATGTTATACTTGGTATAACATGCCTCTAACACTCCACAAATATTTCATCCATTTAAGAGATAATATCTTACGCTTTCTTACCAATCGGGCAATTATCAGAAGAAGCTCGAAACAAAGTTTTTTGGACTTGTAGAGAACATTTTTCTCGCAAAAGTAGCAGAAAAAATCAAGTCAACACATATTCAAAAGACTTTTAATCAGTTCTGACCCCGTAATATAATGTCTATCAAAGGAAAATTACCACAAAAAAGAATGCAGGATTTACCGGAAGAAGCCTCAGAGATGATAGTGATAGAGAGTGACAATAATAATGAAGTTGATTGTGATGATGATGAAGGTGATGATGGAAATTCAAGCGAGGATGATTATGATTATGAATATGATTATGGTGGTGAAAAAGCTGTTTATATATTTTAAATAAAATATGAACCTTTACTAAATAAAAGTTGTTGAAAACCGATGTTCACCATATTTTTTTTTTACTTCTTTACGATTAATTAACTAAAAAAATAACTTTTCCGTAACTAGAAGGCATGTGGAAATTAATCTCCATTTTCAGCACTATTTACCTCACGGTGCGTCGGTGGAAACAGCGGAAGAGATAGAGCTGCATTCCTTTGAAAAGATTAGGTGTAGTAGAACCTAAAAGCGAAAAGAAGAAAGCAATAATATCTTAAGTGGTGTCTACGCCAATAAATAATAAGAAGAAGATGAGGAAGAAGTATGGGATGACTATTGTAGAATTTTTAAGAACATTTGGAAACGGTAAAAAATTTTTTGTATGTGACCTAATCCATACCTCTCCGGATTTTCATAAGTGGTATTCGGGATAGCTTTAAGTTGATAAAATTAAAAAAGCTTACCACAAACTAAATGTATATAATAATCGTAATTCACAGAACAGTAGTTCGTAAACTATTTATAGAGGATTGTTTCCGGAACTATGAGAAATGTGTATGCAACAATAAGCTCGTGTCAAGACAAGCACTGCTCCACTGTGGCAGTATGGAGTAGCATTTCGTAAGTACTCTAATCCAACCAAATGGTTCGATAAAAATCTCCTATAACACGACAATAAAAAGCCAAATGATACTTCAACTAATGAACTCATGAACTAATAGATGACCACCAGCTTTCAAAAATGAGCTTTTCCCAGAGTATTGTAAATACTCATTTACATATATATGTACGTATATATACATATAGCCATTTGTGTTCGGACTGTGGGTTAATTAACGGTATGCATAAAGCGATTATCGATGATTACCGGTAAGCATCGGTGCAGTAGCAGAAACAAATTAATATAAAAATAAATGTACAATGTAATAACAATAATTTATATATACTAGAGTTCTAGATACTTGGGTGTCAAGCACTGTGAGCAGCTCGATACTCGTTCGTGGCTCAACTGCTCAAATGATAGTTTGAAAATTTTCAAATTTCAGTTTTGTTTGCCAAAATTTGTTTAGTATTTCAATTAGTTTTACACTTTGCATAAATAAATTTAAAATTATAGAAGAAAGTTCTGGGAAGAAAGTAAATTTTTTTATTCAAAATACTCAAAAATGCTTGAAAACGCTCAAATTTCTCGATCTCTTGCTCGAAAATTTTCAAGCAATGAGCAATGAACGTATCCGTTGCTCACACGCTCGAGCAGCTCGAAAATGTTCCAACAAAATCTTGAGATCTAATTCGTACATACGTACAAATGAGGCCCACTGATACTTTTAAATAAAAAAATAAATAAAGGTTCCTGGAAATTATGGACTTTTAAGCAATTTGTTATACTTTGCATTTGCATATTCATTTGCTTGAAGCGCCATGACACTTTGCTTCTAGATAATAAGCGCTTAGGGATATTTAATACCTATATGCAAGTAATACACACATATACCGTATGCATGTAAGTTTGTAATTACCACATGTGAATAAAATGTTCTACCGTTAGTTAATTGTAGGCTCATGATTTTAATCTTTTTTGTATTATTGTACATGTTTACCTTTGTATGTACATAAATCAAGTCAATTATATTTATACTATTCAATTATTGAACAACATACCACATCACCTTGGTTCTGAAATGACTTTGGTTCATCTGAATATATTCGTCCTATTTTGTGCGTATTTAAATAATTTTTTAAATCATCCATTCATTCGAAAACTCTAATATGGGACATATATATTAGGCGTAGTAAAAAGAAATCCATTATTTTTTGCATATAATTGAATGGTTTAATTTTTTTTTCTTATCCAGCCTTATTAAAATGGTTCCAAACGGTTTTTTTGTGCAATTTTTAGCTTTTGGGCAATCGAAACAGTGCTTACGTGACGGTCGGACTCGGCAATGTCCATGATTTTATCGACATTTTCGACAATTGGTCTTCCACTCCGTAAAGTATCTTTTGCATAAAAATTACCGGAAAGAAACCGAAATTGTTTCAGGACCATAAACGCTATTCACATTTTCAGCCGCTTGGCTAGCGTTTTCGACCTTATCGAAGAAAAATTGGGGAATATGGCATATTTTCTCTTTGCTAGTGTCCATCTTTGCCGCACACTCAAATTAAACTGAATCAACCAATCAATTAAAAAAACTGTCAGAAAGCTTTTCTAGTACGAAATGTCATCGATCGAACTTATACAACGCGAGAAACAGAAAAATAACGCCATCTATTGGAAAAATAATGGATTTCTTTTTACTACACCTATTATATAAATAATTAGCGCTTTGTAACCACTGAAGCAATTTTCGCCCGAGTTCCTCCTGCAATTTAAGGTGCTCGTCTTGGACCTACTGTTTATTCTAAGCTACCGTTGGATTCTCATAAGGAGCTTTGATCAACAATAGCTCCCCAGTCGATACCAAATGATTTGATTCTTTCAATGGAGCGGGAGCTGCAAAGTAAACTTTCAAAACCGTGGTATTTTTGCCCATACTGACGTTGCATATCACTGTCATATATCATTGTCGCGGTTTATTTCGTACAGTTGATAGTTTGGATTCAACGTATAATGTATTCGCCACTGCCAATGCACACAGATAAAACCTTTCTCTCGGCTTCTATGTCGACATCGGTTTCCGTTCAATGTAACAGTCTAGGAATGACGCGCGATTTGTAGAGCTTTGACTTTGTTTGTCAAGAGAAATGATCAAGAGATCATTGGTTCCTACATAGATGAAGTGTAGGCACTTTAAAGTTGTGACTGTGAACAGTTAAGCGGAAGTCAAGACGCGAATGGACTGACTGTTTGGTAACAGGTTATATTACGTTTTGTATTCGTTCACTATCAAACCCCTTCGCTTCGTTTCTTTGCTTATTTTTAGGTGGAACTGAGTATATTGTATTGCTTGAGATCTACATAAATCAAGAATTAGAGTCCAATAGTAGAGGTTCATCATGCCTTTAGCTTAATATGATATAATTTTTCGATGTCGACTAGCCGCTCTCCTTGCTCATCGCTTATATTATATACGTATGTAGCTCAAGTCGAAAGAAAAATCCAGGTAGGAAAGCAGAAAATATATCTTGAGAGGCAGTTTAGCATCAATATAACTTTCCAACAAATCGCCTATAATTTGCTAAAAATTCCAATTCGAGGATTTGTGGTTACATAGAAAGTTAGAGTTATTATTATTCGTTGTACGAAGATGTGTGGAAAATTTTACAAATACGATGCAAAAGTTTCTGAGAAATTTGGACGAAAGAGGATTTAAGTGATAAAAAAAACTAACCTCGAACTTACGGAGGGTCTATTGTCAAAGCTTTTACTCAGGTTAATCCTCTTAATATATTTTCTTAGTTGAACTTTAGCTTATGATTAAATGACAAATTTTTGTCGTACCACTCGGTAAAGAAATGCCTATTCGTGCCACAAAGTAGGCTGTGCTACAAAGTAGGCCGAAATCGCTTCAGCGGTTAGAAAACGCCTATTATATATAATTATGAAGTCAATGTCAAAAATGACCCGAAAACTTTATGGAGTTAAATTAAAAGTAAGAAATCTAGTTCTGATATTCACTCTTCCGTCTATTATATCGGCAGGCTGCTTATATCTTAGCTGATTTTTTTGCTCAAGCTTCTCTTCAGACTCAAGCTTTTGGGTCCCCTGAAGATGGTGTTTTGAGAGGCATCGAATACTTAAATACTTCGAAAAATATGGACATACGTGTAGATGGTTTTGCAGCATAATATCAAAAAATTTTCGTTTCTCACTAAACCAATCAAATCAATCGGTAAGATTTCAAAATTGTCTAATAATTTCTAAAATATTTGAAATAATTGTTAAAGAAAAAAATGCTTTTCTCGAGGAGTGGCCTGATTTCCACCAATCAACAGGCTTTGTGGACCTATTAGAGTATCAAATCTTGAATTTTTCACTGTAGACTATTTTACTGCATTTAAAGAATAGTATCAAGTGGATAAAATTTATACAGACTTCAAAAGTATGGCTCACAAGGAGGGGCATCAGAGTTTTTCGCGACCTAAGCTAGTTAGAGTTGGCACATCATCTCGTTACTGATAATACTAATTGCGATACACATTATTAGTATAAATACCACTTTTTTATTAGTTTCATTGACATTTCGTTCCTGGAGCAAGCAACAATACTATGTCAACGGAAACTGGAAATTTTTGCAATTTGAAGCACTGCGCTGTGATTAAATACTTCGTAAAAAAAGGAAGTACGCCGAAAGAAATTTTTAAAGAGATGTCATTTTTTCTTTAGGACTTTGCCCTTTCATATACGATGTTAAAAAAATGGGCGCAGCTGTTTCAACAAAGAAGAATGACCTGTGAAGATAAAGCCCGCCCGGGGCGCCCAGTGACAGTCGTAACCGAAGAAAATGTTCAAAAAGTCGAAAAATTAGTTCTGGCTGATCAAAGAATTAAATTGCGGTAGATAACAAAGATTTGCATGAACATTGGAATATTAAAAAGTTAGTGCGCGTTCGGTACCGCGAATGCTCACATCGCTCGCGCTCGGAGTGCTTTTTCTTCGAGACAATGCACACGATCACTCTGCGAGGAGTGCCTTAAAAGCTAGCGGATTTACAGAAATTGACCACCCTACAGCCTGACCTGGCTCCCAGTGACTTTTTCCTTTTTTTTCAAATTTAAAAAAAAGAGTTACGGGGACGAAGATTTTCAGATGACAGTGAGATGAAATCGAAAGTGGAAAACCATTTAGAAGAGAAATCCAAAGAATATATTTTCAGCGGTATAAAGGTACCTTAGGCCAGGAACTTATCAGCCGCCCCTCATAGCTTGCGTTTTCAAAAATATTTTATAATTTTTCTTATGATTTCGAACATGTCTATACATACAAATATAACTCAATATAGTTGAGCACATAAAAAACAGATAGTTGACCAGAGTTGCTGAGAATAATATTTATTTTTTTTTTCAGCTGCTAATTAAATTATCAAATTTTTCATTATTTTACATTTTTGTGCACACATTCACACATACATATGTATGTACATAATCACATACCCTGTCATATCTGAACTTAATTAAAAAATCAATATAGCTAGATATTCGAGATTTACAAACTTAAATTAAATTTGTGAAAGCAAGAAAGTTAATATATGTAGATATGTATGTGCAAAAAGACAGATATACGAGTACATATTGAAGTATTGTGGTAACCACAAATATGGGCGTGCAATGGACAAAATAGTTAATAAGTTAACGCTCGAGAGTCAATCAGTAGCTATGTAAAAGTCAATGACCACGCGGTACGTAAATGGCATTTTTTACTTGAACCAAATTTAAATACATACATAAGCATGTACATACGTGTATGTATATTTGAAACCACCACAGTGTGTTCATATGAAAATGGTGTTGATTACAAATTTCTAGTCTCTTTGTTTTTTTTGCAATGAAGCTTAAGTAATTCAAACAATGTTTGCTTCACTTGTACATACACACTCACATACGTGTATTGACGCTGTGCATAAAAGGTAAATGAGTAGGCAGACGACGGACAATTAAGTTAAATAAAAAACAAAATAAATAATTTGAAAATAGTGAGAAAAAATGTTTAAAATAGCAATAAAACAGTATGTGTATCTCCATTCAGGTAGCTTGAATTTGTGTTGAAAAAAGCTTGGAAAAAGTGTAAATAGAAATTTTACTTTTACTAGAAAAATTATACAATGAGTTACAAACAAAAGGGAAGAAAAACTAAGCAACGATTGCCGCCTAATTGCGACCTGTCGTAACTGGTTACTTTTACTAGTTGATAGCAGTGCGAACTAACAGTCCGTCATGTCACTCAATTGCTACTAGCACTTGCACATTTTCACATACATACCTACATTCACGTAGCAAAACTACATGACAAATTGCAATCGCTGAACTCATACAAAAACAGAAAGAAATTACTTTTTACATAAATTGCACCGTTGTTTTGCTTTTGTTTTTAAGCTGTTTATCACTTTTTTTGCTACTTAACCGCTTACAACTATATAAGTATGTATTTATATTAATTTATTAGCTGTGCGCAACTACCGGCAGGCGTATGTCACCGTCAACTTTGTTGTAGTCAATCAGTCAATTCATAGTTGCCGCAGTCAGTTGCTGGAATCACTCAGCTGGGGAGCGACGAATACATCTTTTGGTGGATTGCTTGAACAATATATATTTATATATGTAAAATTGCTGTTGTGATTAAAGCTGTTACTCGATTTTCTTGGTATAAAAAACAAAAATTTATGCATTCTATGCTGCTTTTAAGCCTAATTATCTACACCTGGTGGCTTGTCACATTTGTATGTTACTTACCTTTCCTAAGAAGGAATTTGGGATTTTATAATAAAAGTAGGAAGTCTGTAAATTAAGTTTATTTAAATAGAAAATATTTCTGTGTACTTCTGAGATTAAATAAAAATCCTTCGCCTGTTCGGAGGCGGCTTAGTATAAACTGTAGGTTCCTCCATTTGTTGGAAAAACATTTAAATGCCGAAAATCGCTCCAGTGGTTATATCTATATACGTTGAAAAAAATTAAAATCGACTTGGCTTTTATTATCAAAGCACACTTTATATTCTAAAGCTTAAGGTTTTTTCGAACATTTTCGAGCAGCTCGAGCATTTGAGCAACGAAACTTGTCCATTGCTCTAAAATTCGAGCTTGAGCAAAATTTTTATTTTTTTTTCTTAGAAATTCTTTCTATAATTTTAAAAATATTTATACAAACTCAAAGACCCATTGAAATGCTAAAGAAATTTTGACACGAAAAATTGAAAATTAAATAATTTCAAACATACATTGAAGTAGTTGAGCAGCGAAAGAGTGTCGATCTGCTCGCATTGCTCGATACCCAGGCATCTCGGGCTCTATCATGGTATATTTTAAGCGAGATGAAATTCGTTGCAATTTATCGATTTTAAATGGGTTGAAAAGATGGTGAGATGAATATTGCAAGGAATAATCAAATATAGTGTTTCCAAGGAAATTGTTCCTTTTACTGTTTCATTGTGGCCACTATAAGCTATTCTGAAAGGAAGTTACCAAGGCATTTTATACATAAATAACTCATTCTCTAAATAGAATTAGGTATACACAAATTCGAAAGAGGTCAGCTCGTGTGCTCAATTAACTAATAAATACATACGTGTATGTATATTCCAAAAAATATGAAGTCTCGAAAAAAATTTTGAGTATCCAAATCCAAACTTCTTAACTTGAGAGTCGCATTGATTTTCAAATTCTCACCCAATTTGTTTAAGGTATTTTACTTGAAGGATTTTCGACCGAAATACTCTTTTTGATCCAATCGGTTTTATGGGAGCTACATATACTAGCCTTCATGGTCGTAAATTTTTGTTTGACGGATTTATGACTCGAAACTCAGATCTGTTCCGTTCCGATGATAGTTTAAATGTAACAGTTCATCTGTGTACCAAGTTTGGTTGAAATATTTCTGAAGCTTTTAGTGAGTCTCGTGTCTCGTGTCGTGGGCCTGCTAAACTGCTAGACTATTTTTTGTGGCGTTAAGTAAAGTTGCTTATCTACGCAGATAAGCTCGAGACGAAGAAAATATTCGGCGCGGTATTGCTGACCGCCCCGATTGCTGCAAAAAGTGGTCTCTGCTACAATTTAATCAATCCAGCCGCGGTGGCCACTCGCATGAAATAATTTTTAAAACATAATGGCAAACCCTTATTTTTATTATAAAGCTGAATTCTTGGCCATAACATATCTAAAAAAAAAACACCCTTTACCTTTTCATGTAATGTAATTTCAAAAAAGCATTGTCTAGAGTTTGAGAAAAGCCCTATTAAAAGGAAAAACAAAACTAAAAATTCATAATAACATTTACAAAATACGTATATGTGCGCATGAAACTGTATGTGCAACACGGAAATTGAAAAATGCAACGCTGTAATATTGCTGTCAACGTCAGTCAGCAACCGTCATGCATGCTGTTTATTGTTAGTTGTGCTTCTGTTTCTATTTTTTTACATACAAATAACTTTATTATTGTTATTTTCTTTTTAATATTCACATGGATAATTTGTATAGGTGCCATGCTTTAGTTGCTGTTAGAAAGGCGACACTCAGCGCTGATATCAAATTTAACTGAGCGTACAGTATCTTCAGTAAAAATATTTTTTCAATTTCATCAATATAGCAACAAGTTTTAATGTTTATTTAAATATTTTCTTTAGTATGAGCTAATTTTGTATTTGTACCACATTTGCGTACTTCTCACTCCCTTTTTCGCAAATAAAATGAATTGACCCTCAGCTTTTTTATTCCTTCCACTTTCTTTTTATGCCTTCTTGTTTGATCGTCTCTTATTGCTTGCAACTTTGTGGCCATTACAACCGCAAATACAACATGATTGCCCTGAGAGGCCGCCCTGTCGTCGTCGGTCATATCGAAATTTCCGGTAATATAATAGTATGTTTGTGTTGTTAACACTGACTCTGACTGACGGGTAACAAGCTTAAGGTTAAAGACATCGCGTTAACGTTTGACAGCAAAAACTGTATCAGCGAGAAATAACTTTTGTAGCGAGAAACTTGCAAGAGCAACGAGGCGCTTGGAAAGTTGAAAGAAATTAACACACATATAAGCAAATTTTAATACGTACATATATATGAAGTGAATTATCAATGGGTAAAAGTGAGTAGTTTTATTTTCTTTTAGGCGAATGAATTGTATTTTTTCTTGTTGTTGGTTATTGTGTAATTTGTGTTGCTGCGAAGTTGTTAGGTTGCGTACCAAGGTGCTTGGACAATTGTTTTATAGTACTTAAATGTACTTCATGTAATGTCAATTAATACCTCTTAGTCACTTGTAAAAATAAAGAAAAATTAAAAAAATATATAAAGTGAATTACATAACTTTTAGTTTTTGGTCTTTTATATCTGATGTTTTAAATTTAATTACCAAAAATATTTTTTATTGAGATTGTTTTAACTAGCGAAAGTTAGTAAACTATTATATAATAAATATATTAAAATTCCTTTTTATTATGAAATAAAAAAAGAATATCTGTATTCATATTTTACAAAAATTTTCGATAAGCTACAAGTTTCAAGCGTAAAGTACTTTTTTATATGAAACATATACGTGTAGAATCATTTCACTTTCTAAAAACCACTCTTTAAAAGAGTTTTCTTCATACCGCTTGAAATTAAAACGATAAAAAATTCTGTTAAATACAATTAAGATCCATGCAAATTTGAAATATGTAGGTATATACATATACATAACCTGTTTTTCCATATCCACTCTTTAAAAAGTAAGAAAATTCATTTCAATAATACGTATTACCACTTGCTAGCGCCAGCCATAAAAAATGTTTATAAAGGAACAGAAGAAGAAAAAGAAAAATTTTGCATTTATTTGTTTACCTTTCCAAAAATAGCAAATTGGTATTATATAATTTTTTCTGAAGAAAATATTTTTGGGCAGATGATATGCGTGGGCGATTATTTTGCCAGAAGAAGTTAAGAGATTTTAATTCAGCTTTGAGATAAGTTTTTTATCTTTTACGAAAGGTTTATTCAACTTTTGAAATATACCTACAAGCATGTATTAAAATAAAACAAATTAAAATGAAATAAAATTAAAACAAAAATAACAGAAAAGAAAATAAAATACATAAGATAAAAATTATAAAATAAAAAAAAGAAAATTAGAATGAAATGAAATAAAATATAACAATATAAAATAAGATAAAATAAAGCAAAAAAAAAAAAAAAATATATAAAATATAATAACATTAAATAAAATAAAATAATATAAAATAACTTAAAAGAAAATAAAATAAAATAAAATAAAACAATATAAAATGAAACGAAATAAAATTAAATTAAATGAAATAAAATAAACAAATTAATCAAAAAAGTAAAGTAAAATAAACTAAAATTAAGTTAAATAAAATAAATGAATATAAAATAAATAAAATTAAATAAAAAATGTAAAATAAAATAAAACTTAATAAAAACTGAAAATCTAGTATTAATAAAAAAGTATTTAAATTACATAAAATAAAATTGAGCTAATTGAAATAAAATAATGTTAAATTATTAAAGTAAGTATGAGATGTCAATATTCATAATATTCGTTAATATTTTACCAGTCACCTGCTTTTCATTTCCTTCAAAATTATGTTTGTAAATTAATTCCATGAAAATCCCCGTGATTCGCATGAAAAAAGAACTGTAAATTAATTTATATAACAAGAAATATAACAATAATAATAAACACTCCTAAATTATAACTCATTAATAAAGCCACAAATTAAGTTTATAAAATACCTTTCGATTTCTTTCGTTTTGATTACACTTCGCATATTGCAATAAATCAGCAAGTAATTCTTAAAGACTTAATATGAAATTGTAATAAAAAGTCACCTTGAAAAGTAAATATTTAATGTTAATATATTAATGTGTATGAGTAAGTACATACTTAAAGACATGTGTGAGACTTAAGTCATTTAAGAGTGTAAACATCGTGGCACAGGTGAAATAAAATCCACTTTGCTTGCTGTTAAGCGTCACACAGACATAATTTTTACACCGGTTTTCATTACTGCGCTTTATTTTCATTATTCATTTAATATATATGTACATATGTATGTACATATTTGACTTCTGAGGACCCCAGCACGCGTTCTAATACCTTTGAAGTGCTTCACAGTATGTTTTTAAGCATTTGATAAGCTAATCAAATTCTCATAATACCAATGTCTTACTCGATATTTGCATTTACAACAAGAAAGCTCGTGCAATTGTAACGCGCCATTGGCATTTTTTGATCAATTGAATACATATGTACATATATACGTGTATGTGCATTTATGAACTGAGACAAATTTACGTTGTTGTTTTAAAAAATATTATTTTTCCAGAGTATTTTTTAGTTCATAGTAACATACGTATGTACGAGTATGTATGCAGCTGCTTTAAGCTTTTCAAAAAGTTATAAAAAACGAGTAATTGTACATATACAAATATTTTGTATAAATGTATATTCAGAATATCATATGATAAACGAATAATTTGATGCTATCATTTCTAATACATATGTACATACATAAATACAGCAATAATGTAATAAAAAGTTTAAATATTAAAAAATAAATTGATTAATTAATAAATAAGTAAAAATAAACTTATTTGTGCTGGTCTCTGAGCAGTACATATAATATAGCATTTTTAATGTAGATTTGTATCACGGGTTATTTAGATTAGGGACTGACGGTGGCTACCAATGAAATTGCACCTTTATACTCGTATATGTATATATACATATGTATGTATAATCGCTCAAGCGATTTTTGGCTCCTTCTCCAATTTGTGGATGATTTCATTTCATTTTCGAAATACAATAGGAGGAACTAACATTCGCTGCTGAGGATGGACCGCAATTGTAATATTTTTTTATTTAAAATTTTTTGTATAGTAGTACGCACAGTTAACCACACGATTACTTCGACAGACAGATTTACAGTTTTACTGAGACAAAGTAATACATATATGGCATCCTTTATTTAAGCTCATTTTTATCTTTGCCTCTCTCAATATTTAATATATTTTAGTAAGATTTTTGCATACATAATACTAAAAGAATTATATTTTTAATTTTAGGCCGTTACTATATACGAGAGTACTATGAGATTTACAAATTACATTCAAAAATATAAAATTATAGAAACATGTTCTGAGAAAAAAGAAAAATTGTTTGTTCAAAATACGCCAAAAAGCTCGAATTGCTTGAGCTCGTGTTCGAAAATTTTTGAGCATTGAGCAATGAACGAGTGTGCGAGTACTCTCGCAAAAAGCTTGAGCTCTACTACACGTATATAACAAATATCACACATACAATCAAAAGTGATTTTACTATTTTACTCTTTTTTAAGACAAATTTTGCCTGCTTATATGCGGAGCAATCGCTTGAAATATAAATATTAATAATAATAATGGGTAATCATTTGTACCTAGACTATTATATATTCCATTATACTTGTACTTAGTATGTATGTATGTATGTATATGAAATATTATATAACAATTTCTTTTAATTTTTGCCCCCCCCCCCTTTTATTTAATTTTCCTTTACTGCTTGCTAAATTGAGATTCCACTTAAAATAATTATTATCGTCGTTTACTTAAAAATGTTATAATATTTACAAAAACATTTTAGCGCTTGAATTTGATAGCCTTAAATAAACTCATTAGACACTTTAATGAAGTTTTGAATTTGTGAGAAACACAAAACACAAAACAAATAAAAACGTAGACGATGCCGGCTGCCCTCGAATGAGTGCTAAGCGGCAAAGAAATGAAAGCAATTTAACAATTTTTTCTTAAATAAACCGCAAAATTCAATAGCGCGAAATTAATGAAGTAAATATACAATGTAGTACATCGAAACAGGCATGTGTATAAAGTTAGCGTTTTTGAAATGTAATCATTATAAAATATTTGTGTACATAAAAATATACAAACACCCATATGCACATATGTACGGCACACTAAAAATTTAAGAAATAATAATAATAATAATAAATAACAATAATGATAGCAATTGCATTGGCAATAATTAGCACCCACGAGCACAAAACAAAATTGTGGGTGTTTGGAGACTAATAAAAAAACGATGAAAAAATCACAAAGACTAAGGTACATACCATATACGTGTATACAAAAATAAAACCAAACGTAAGCGTAAGAAGTCAAAAGGTCTACAAATGCGTAGATAAAGGGTATATACCATATGTATATATTATATTAACAACAAGGAAGTGCTATCTTAGGTCATGCCGGAGCTTTTATACCCTTCATGTACTTATGAAATTTATTGAAAAATACTAAATTCGATTTCATTGATTTTCAGAGTTTAAACTTATTTAAGTTTATGTGTGGAGAAAATCAAATTTCACACTTTTGATGTTCTGTTGGCGGATTTTAGACCAAAAACTTCATATCTGAATAAATCGGTTGTATGGGGGCTATATGATGTAGTCCTCCGATTACGATGATTTTCGGTGATATTATATAACTCAGCTAGTTATTCTGATCACATCGATAACAATTTTTGGTGCGTCTGTCGGTTCTCCTTCTGGAATTTACTTACCTCATGTTCATGAAAGGTATACAAATGCGAAAAAAAATTAAAAATCAAAGACTCAAATGGCGGCTAAGGTTATTTGTGGGTTGAACATACATACTAACGTATATTTAAACATAGGTATGTATGTAGTACACATATTTGTACCTGCATTCGCGCAACGTGATGGTGTATTTGTTGTATATATGTATGTGCATAACTCTTGATAATTTTTTGTTTTCAAATGACGAATCAACATATCAAATGCCAGTTTCTGTTGGTTTATTGCAAAAGAGGTGTGTCAGCTGTGAGTAGCGGTAACGCTTTTTGCCTGAAAATATTTGTAAATTTAACACTTAGCATTTGATTTTCAAAATACAATTCAACCCTAGGACCATCTTCGGGATAAGAGTTATGTTGGCCGTACTATAAATATAAAGATTCTCCAGGCTATAAGAGGAATGAGCTGGATAGATATAATTAGACTCTTATATTAGTATGTGCCACTTGCAGGTCAATATAAACTCTTTTGTAATTAACAGTTCCATTTTTCTCTTAGTGACGTTTATTGTACATACATTTCGCCACATTAGTCCAGGTCGAGTCGTAGTCCCTTTTTCAGCTTATTTTGTTTTATAACATTACTTGGCACACATTTAGTGGTCTAACCATGCTTTCAAGCCAATAAAGCTGAGCTTGCCAGCTAATGCATTTAAAGAATGTATGGTTGGCATCAGGACACAAGACAGGGTTTCGACCTTCCCCATTATTTGCGCCGTCACTCTTGCCAACAGGTGGTATTTTGGACTGAGTAGGCAATTTAAAAGTAAAGTCCTCTCTCGACGAACGAAAAGCAAACTCTACAAGTCGCTTATCGTCCCCGTTCTGCTATATGGTGCGGAGGCATGTACGATGACAGCAGTTGATGAGAAGGCGTTAGCAGTTTTCGAGAGAAAAGATTTACGTAAGCTGTATGGTCCTCTATGATGGAATGATGAGCTGTATAAGATATACGGCGACATTGACATACATAGTTCAGCGAATCAAGAAACAGCGGCTGCGCTGGGTAAGTCATGTGGTCCGAATGGATAAGTATACTCCAGCTTTGAAAGTATTCGTTGCAATACCCGCCGGTGGAACCGGAAGAAGAGGAAGACCTCCAGGCTGATGGAAAGACCAAGTAGAGAAGGACCTGGCTGTACTTAGTATCTCCAAGTGGCACCAAACTGCAAGAAAAGGAAATTACTGGCGCAATGAAATTACTGACGAATTTAATTTTAGTTCACATATTAAAGTCTGTTTTCAGTCAAGCTCTTCGTTGAGTTCGTCTTATTTCCACCGGATTTGAAAACAATTCAAGGTCTCTTGTCGTATTGACGATGCCTTTTTTGTTTCTCATTTTTTACTTGGAAATACCAAGTGGAACCAGGTCGCTCTCCACCTGATCCTTCCAACGGATTGATCCGATGAGTCTTCAAGAGAAAAGCTTTGTATACGATTTAGGATCCTTTGCGCATTGGTTGCGGCGAATACCGCAGACGATAAGAAAGGAATGATGAATTACTTGTAGACTTTGGTATGTTTGGTTGTTCGTCGAAAGAGGGCTATACTCTTCAATTGTTCAAAGTAACACCTGTTGACAAGAGTCACTCTGTCAAAAGTGACGCGTAGACTATATATTAGGAATATCACAGGTATCGTTCACGATCTAAATGCCGCACCGTGATACTTTAATCAAGCTAAGATACTCAAAAATAGTTTACTGAATTTTGACTGGAAAATTGCCAACAGTGCATACTTTTATATTTATACTCGTACGTCACCCAAACGACAACCGCATATTCATTCATCAATTTTTTCCTCCTTCTTTTTGTTACATTTAAATTGTATATTGATATTTATGTCTTTTATGTCTTTTGCTGAACGCAGTAATCAGGTGAAAAGCAGTGTATGATACTATGGGGAGGAATATGAGTTCAAATATTGGTCAGATGAACATTCAAAATTATACTGTACTACGCAAATTAAAAGAGTAGCTCGGCCGAAAATCGCTCTAGCGGTTATAAAGCGTTATTTTTTTAGCACATATTAACGACTTCAAATATTTATTGTTGCAAACATATGTACATATTTTCACTTATTGCCGACTGGAATGCGATCTTTCGCCTTTTTTATGTTACGCTCTCGCCTAATCGATTAACTGAGCGCCCATCTAAGCTTTGAGCACTGAGTTCTGAATGAATGCTGATGAAACGCCTGCTCTGCTCATTTGGCTCGGGGCTTGACATTTAAACTTGACCTTTATTCCGTTTTTAGAATTGCTACATAGTTTGCAAGAGCATTTGTGGGGGTGTGTGATGATTACAATTGATGGCGGTGTTGTTAGTCAATTGAGCGTGCAACTGACGGAAAAGTCAGCAAGGCAGCACATGTACTGGTTAACTGGCAGACAGGCAGAGAGGCAGCACGGCTTGTAGACGAGTTGAGAATTAGCGTGGGTGTTCTTACAGTGAATAACTGTAATTTGTTTTCATTCCTGCGATGTACATATGAATGTATCTCATTGTTTCCACGTTTTGTTTTGTAGACAAATTTTTACTATTTATTCGTTCATTTAACGGTGCACTTGCACTATGTGCCTAATTTAGTACCACTAGCGATTGATGTGTGTTCATTAAAAATACAGGGTGGTCTTTAAGTATAGGTTTTATGAGAAAATGGTAATTAAAAATCTGGTAATTATTTAAAATGTAAAAATTCGCACATTATTATAAAGTTTAAAAAATTTATTTACTTTAATAATAGCTAAGAAATATAAAATAAAGAAATGAAAAACATAAATAAATAAAAATAAGTAGCAGAGCTGATCATTTTTGTAGAATTTTCATTAGTTAAGCCACATTTTAATATTTTTTAATATAAAAATAAATTTACTGGCATGTGAAGTTTCTGCAGAATGATATCACGAGAGGTGGAGTATAAAGAAGAGACCATAAACTTGACAAACTCTTAATTCAAGAGCTAAAACTTCAGAGGAAAATTATATTTAATTTTATTTTATTTTTCGAATTCTTAATTAATTTATTATCACCTCGATTCTGCAAATTTTATCCGTTCCGTTTAGATCAATCTTCGAAACTTTCGATTCTATCCAATTCTGGATTTCGAACGTAGCTACGTTTTTGTACGTTGCATTTCAATTTTATATTTTCGTGTATTTGAATCACACAATTTTAATAAAAATGATTTCGATAGTTGTAAAATCCTATAGAAAATGATTTGTTTTGAGATTTTTTGTTTTTTTTTTATATATATGTAAGATCAAAAACAATAACGCCAGACCAATATGCCATAGTAACCACCAATATGGACATTGTGCGGGAATTCCAAAAGCGCCTGAAGGAAGAAGTGAAAGCATTTTGGGAGGATGTTGCAAATGCCCTAAAAGCTTCTGGTCCACCAAGAGAAGGTCAGACAAGAAGGGCACTGATTCCTTGCTGGGGAAGCAAATAGCTTTGCAAAAACAGTTTTAGGTATGTAGAAAGCAGAAGACATAATGAAGCTGTGTCCAAGAAAAGACACAACCAAATAAAGGAGGAATTGCTTAGGCAGAAAATTGAGGTTAAGTTGCAGATGCTGAGGTTACCAGCCTCAACATAATTTATTTTTTTTTTTTTATTTTTGTTTGTTTATTTATTTTTTTTGTTTTTTCGTCTATGTAAAATGAATTAGAAAATACAACTCACAAAATTTCTTTTAATTCATTTTTTTAAAAGAAGAGATTTTATTTATATTTTTTTAATTTATGCAAAATCTATTTTAAACAAACAGTTTTGTTGTGTTTCAATTCCACAAGTTCACATGCAAGCAATTGATTTCGAAAATGTTTTCTCTCTTCCTCTTCTTCTTTCGATTCGATCGTAACTCCGAACGAGAACGGGAACGTAATCGAAATGCTGAATAGGGCTGTATAACTCTTATTGAGGGCAGTTTTGAAGATTCGAACATTTATTGTTATTGGCCCATTAAGTAATTAGGTAATTTTCCTATTTTAAAATATTCGTCGCTTTGTTAGCGATTTGTCGAGTAGTTTATGATAACAGCTGATCAAGCGATAGCGAATATCGTCAAAATCAGTACAGCCAATATTAAAATCGTCAAAAATATCGCTAAGTTATTTCAACGATCCGAAAAACGTTATAATACAATAGAGAATCCCATCACTGAAATTTCTGTAAATTAAGAGTTAAGTCTATTTCTCTTAGAAATTATTTTCTATATTTCGTATGAAAAAACGAAAATTCTGATGCAAGTTTTATTAAGTAAAACATAGTTTGGATTATACAACAAAGGAAGTTTTCCTTTGTTTTGGTTACTTATTATTCGAATTTGCTTCTCTATAGGTGTTAGATTTTTTACATTGTAGCCTAATACTTGGACATGTACTCTAGGAGGGTAGATCTCAACTATTGGAGACTAGCTTTGTTCAAGGAAAAGCAAGCGTATATAAGTTGTGTGCTCGTTTCTTTTAACGATGACGTACCTTGCGTTACCCACCTGCCACCCAATCGATCGAGGGACACGCCTAAAGGATAAGCGAAAAGTTCAACAAACCGATGACCGAAAACCAGTGACAATCCGGACTGCCCTGAACCTGAGATCGAACGCGGAAGGTCGAGGTTACACTTGCCTCTTACACTAAATAGCTACAGATTTGTTCATCAGCCGCTATAAATTACATGAAAAACGGAGAACAAATATACTTAATTACTTAAAGCATCTTCATTGTTTTTTCAGCTGTTTTAGTATCTCCTAAAAGGACTTTCCAACTGTTCCCTACCGTTCTTGTTTCTATCAAGTAAAGACTTGTCAAGACTCTCTACCACCTTAGAGATATAATTTGTCAAGACTCCCCACTACTTTAGAGATATCAATTAGTTTAAGTAGGTACATATTGCTTGAACTCTGGACGGAGAGGCTTTTTAACAATAAATCTTGGGTTTTCCGAGCCGCAGATGCGATAGTTTTGCTTACTGACGTAGCCATAGAGGTGAAAATGGGCCTATAGTGAATTTTAATAATTTTAGTGCATTGTTGAAGCGTGTATCGTTCCATTTACTTGCCAAATGTCAAAAAATGAAAGCTTCAAAAGTGACATCTACAGGCTGGGAGGCTATTCAAAATAACCCCTCTTATTGAAAAACCCTTTACAAGATTTGTCTTGTTGTGGAATATCTGAAAATGAGTGAGGTTAAGTAGATTTAATAGTAATTTAGTTCTTTACCATAGATATTAAAAATAAAAATCGTCACTTACATAAAAACACTGTAACTACCATACATTTGTATACGATTTACAGTTGAGAATGAAGTATACACCTGAATGCCAAAATTATGTTACAATAATGATATGAAGGTGAAAAAATTGTGGGTGATGGCAACCCATGCTAATTTTGCCAGTAGCTAATGATATGTCGGAACGGTTGACTGCACACCTATCTGGTTGTACAAACCTTTTACAAAAATACATAAATCATCTAATAACAGCGACAAGTTGCATGCAGTGAATTTATTCTAATGACTAACTCAACTGTGATTTAATTCAACTAGTTGACTGTTTGCCTTGCTGGCTAACTGACTGACTCACTCATTGCCTTACTGATTGACTCTCGTACTGACTGCCTCATCATGTGGCTTAATTAATAACTTTATTGTTCAATGTGAGCTATGATGAATGATGGGCGATGAAGAAGCATGTATAATGTACAATAATAGAGGTATATGTATAAGTTATTTTATAGTATATATACATATGTATATACAAATATTTTATATGAGTTACATGATATAGAACAACCGCTTTGATGGCTAACTAATAACTACTTATATTTAGTGGGTGGCTGGAGCCAATTAGTTTATTTTCAAACGAATAAACAATTGAATTAATTGACGAAAAATTTAAGATGAGTCAATCAGCATATTTATTGCGATATTAGTTTTTATATTTTATATTAAAATACACGGGATTTTTATATTTGAAAACTTTGATATGTTTTGTCACTATCTTTAATAAAACTATATACATTTCGATATACATTTGTTAAATACCCCATGACTATTTTTTGTATGTACATGCCTTTTTTGGTAGATAGAAAGTTCTGAATCAGGAGCTCCTCCTCCAATTTGTGGTTTTTACGTCTTGATGTTTTCCCAACAAATGGAGGGACTTACAGTTTATACTAAGCCGCCTCCGAACAGCTGATGTTTTTTTTACGAGGAACCTTTTCATGTCCGAAATACACTCGGAGGGGTGGACATCCCCTGCCAAGGGGCGACCGCAATTAGCATATTTACATACATACATACATGTAACATGGCAACCCGACAAGAGGCGATGGGCACCACTGGTATGTGAAAAGGCCTAACAAAAGAGCAGATAATCGAGCAGTAGTCTTCGTTCAATATTATTATATAAAACTTATTTGAATTCAGCTATTTTACATATTTGTAATATTGACTTGTACATACATATATATTATTATAGTTTCTACTTAGAAGATGATCATATTTGAAAAATCTCCAAGTTGAACATCTCATAAGCGGCAATTCTGAGCAAACACGTTTAGTGAAACTACCTTACAGATTTTAGTATCATGCAATTCGTTATTAATATATATTAGGTAAAGTAAAAAGTTCGTTCGTTTTTTTATGCAAACGGTTCCAAACGGTTTTCTGGCTTATCTTTATTTCCTCAGCAATTAAATAAGTGCTCACGTGACGGCCTGTTTCCATTATTTCCATGATTTTATCGCAATTTTCGACGACAGGCCTCCCGACGCGTGGTGCATCTTTGACATCCGAAATTACCGGAACGGAACCTAGCAAACCACATTCCTTTACAGTATCGGGCCCATAAACTAAATTAATTTTTTCAGCCGCTTTGGCTGCTTTTTCGCCTTGTTCGAAGAAAAATTGTAAACTATAGCGAATTTTCTCTTTGCTGGTGTTCTTTTTTTTGAAGAGCGCTCACAACGTACTGAGTTAATCAATCGAAAAACTGTCAAAGACAAACTTTTAGCGCGAATAAACACATTTTCAGCGCCGTATAGTATGACATGTAGCGACAGGTAACACTAGTACTATGGACAATAACGCCATCTCTTAGATAAAAACCGAACGAAAATTTTACTTTACATAATATATAGGTATATACCTATATAGGTATATACCTATATATTTTTATTCCACATTTTATTAAAATATTTATTAAAACAATTTCATTTGGTTTCATACTGTGTATAACTTTTATTTTTATCGATTTCGAAAATAATCCCTTATCACCAATGAAATTATAAGGTTCACATTTTTATTGATATTTTAATAACTGTGAAAAAAATTAATTTCTTAATCAATTGTTTGCAATAAAAAAATATCTCGATTATAGGCCAAAGTGTAAGCTTAAATAAAAATATAAACAAAAATGTTTGCTTTCTATTTATTTATGCCAAAAAAATATAGTAGCCAAAATTCTTCTTGAATTCTCTAAACGGAGTTCCGATAAGGCGCCCGATATTTATGAAATCGTTGTAGTTAGAATAAGATTAAGAGGTATTACTCCTGTCGGTATTACTCCTGTCGCTAAGCAAAGAAAGAGAGTATACAAACATCAGCAACATCTGTCTTTTATATTTTTCCCGAAAGGGGGAATACACACTAGTAAAGGGCCTAACAGGACTCTTCCAGTCATGTGTTATGTGTTTTTAATTACAGCAGCGGCACCTATGGGTGATGATTATAAAACTGTCTGCACAGCAATGAAGTAAAATTCTATACATACCTACATACGTGTATCTAATTAAACATTGAGATTTTATATATTTAAGTATTTATTAGTTAGTGTGTTCGGTGCGATGCTGGGAAGTAACAATTGTTACTGAATTTTACTGAACTGCGTTTGGTATATTTTGCACCGAGAGAGCGCAATTTTGACATTTCGTTTCTGACTAAATCTTATTGACATTTCTCACCGAATAAAGCTACTTATTGTAACATTTTGATTTGAACTCATCGCTGGTAGTCACGAGGCTTTTGAATTCGAACATATGAATTATGGGTTATGTTTCACATAACAGGTTAATGCAGAAAGAAGACGATATGTAAATAATCAGACTGCTGGAATATAGTTCAAAAATTACCAATATGGGTAAAATTCTACACATTCTATTTATATATTGGTTGCCTCAACATAGCTTGTGAGCATTTAATTGTATTTTTTCTTTCGACAGTTCCAAGTTGTAACTTTTTAGCTTGCTTTAGAAAACAAGTTCGCGTAATTTTCTTCATTTTTGTTTGTTTGGCGTCAGTTTTAATACGGAGCCCACAAAAAAACATTTTCGCCATATTTTACTTTATTCTTTCCTTAAAGGAAAAAATGCAGCGCAGGTTGCTAAAAAGTTGCATAATTTGTATGGTGATAAGAATACAGCCACGTTCAGGTCGGTCAAGAGAAGTTGATGATGACGATATCAGTTTTAATCGAAATATATATGTACATATATAATTTATCGAATCGGATCATCATGTAACTGAGCGTGAGATTGGAGAGAAGTTGAGTAGGTATATCAAAATCAACCGTTCATAATCATATACGACGTCTTAGACTGGTAAAAAACTTGATATTTGGGTACCACATGAATTGAAAGAAATTCATTTAACAAGTCGCTTCAAAGCTTGCGATATGCATCTTAAACGCAATGAATATGATCCGTTTATGAAGCAAATCATAGCTGGAGATGACAAATGGATTCTTTACAATAACATCAATCGATAACCATCATGGTCCAAGCATGATGAAGCGCTACAAACCACTTCAAGGTCTGAAATTCATCAAAACAAGATTATGCTGTCAGTTTGGTGGCATTCAAAGGGTGGGGTATATTTTGAGCTGCTTTCAAGAAACCAAACGATTAATTCGGATGACTACTGTGACATTCATCAACGAGAAGCGGACAGGAATTTGGTCAATTGTAAAGGTGTCATATTACATCAGGGCAATGCCGTCTAGCATACATCTTTGGTCACTCGCCAAAAACTAAGAGAGCTTGGCTGGGAATTGTTGATGCATCCACCATATAGCCCTGACCTTGCACCGTCAGACTATTAATTGTTTCGATCTTTGTAGAACTCATTAAATAGTAAAACTTTCGAAAATGATGAGGCTATAAAATCGCACTTGGGTCAGTCTCTATGAGCATGGAATAATGATGTTGCCGGAAAGATGGCAAAAGGTCATCCAAAAATATGGAGATTAAATAATTGATTAAAGTTCAATATAAAATTAAAAAAAAGAAAGAAAAAATTGTCGGGTTCTTTTGAGGCAACCCAATATATGTATATATATATATTTTTTTTTTAGGTTTACCCAGCTTAATATTCTTGATAATTATTTTTTAAATAGTATACCCATTTAACGCTGTTCTCATTAAGTTTTACAATTCACACGTTTAATTTATTTAATTTTTTTTAAAGAAATTTACAAGAAAGTATTTCAGCTATACGCACACACATGTTCGATTAATTATATTACTTCAACTATTTAGTCTGAAAAAGTAGGTCACGTTGAAACAAGCAATTATAGTAAATTAGAATAATTTGCTTTATTTGATTTATAATGTAATTATTACTGTGAATAGACCTTACATTAATACAAGAATTACGCGACTTGGTAGTGACTTTACTGCTCTAAGGTCAATATTTTGAACTTTTAATTAGTATTCTTCATTCGTGTCTGGCCGAGAAGGCATTTGAGATTTTGTGTTTTTTACATCAACCTACGCGAAATCAACAAAATGTCCAGTCAATTTATTTTCAGAGAAAATATATACATATACATACGTACGGACGTATGTGCAAATGTTTTTATGCTTATGATTTGAAATTAATCTACAAATGTACAGTTGGGAAATATTTCTGAATGTTCATTGCTTGCAGGGTCCCTTTAGTATTCACATACACTGGCGGTCATAAAAACTGCACCACACTGAAATTTAAAGAAAATTGTTTCTAATAAGAGTTAAAACCGTTTTATTTTGAAACAAATATTTTTCATTTATTGTTAAGACCAAAAAAAGGAACTGTGTTAAACATCAGCTTAGTTTAAAGAAAATTTCACTGGTTTTTGTTCAAAATAAAATAATTGAAGAAAATTCACATTTTTAAGGATATTGGTAAAAATCAAGAAAAAAATAAAAGCAATGCAAGTTTTTCAGAGCTTTTCCTCGGTTTCATTAGTTTAATATCAGAGCATTAAAAATAAATTATTAGTATCGTGTTGCTCCTCCTTTAGCCTTTATTGCAGCCTCAATTCTGGACGACATGGAGTCAACAAGGACTTGAAAGATATCATCGGCTATATCTTCGTACCAGACTTTATCCAAAGCTTCAGCAAGCGCTCTTTTGCTCTCTGGCTTATTCTCAGCCACTTTTCGTTTCATAATGTGCCAGAGGTGCTCTATTGGATTCAAATCGGGGGAGTTTCCTGGCCACTCGAGTTGGCAAATCCCAATACCACCCAACAATTTCTTAATCTGCAACAAAATAAAAAATTATGTGAAAGTTTGGTTAATATTTTGCAAGTTATTAATCATTAGTGAACATTAAAAAGCCCTTACTTACCAATTTAGCACGATGGCACGGCGCAGAATCGTCCTGGAAAACAAACTCATTACTGTGGGATAAATGCTCCTCAAAGGCTGGCAGAAGTTGGTCCCTAATAATTTGTCCATACTTTTCAGCGTTCACAGTTCCTTGGATGTGGAATAAGAGACCCCGGATAAATTAGGAAAAACAGCCCCACACCATCTGGCTTTCTGGAAACTTCACTGTTTTCACCACACAGTTATCCTTGTATCTTTCACCATCCGACCGACGAACATACGGAAGATTGTACGCGCATAGCAAATCGAATTTGCTTTCGTCCGACCATAAAACGTTTCTCCAATCCTCAAGGGCTCAGTTTCGGTATTTTTTGGCCCATGATAAGCGGTTTGCTTTCATCCGCTTTGTCAATAGAGGTTTTTTAGACGGTCGTCTTCCATACAGTCCACAGTCCCGAAGTCTTCTACGTAAAGTTTCGGCCCTTAAGTCCGCATTGTGATAACTCTTCATCTCAGTCCTTATTGTTACTGCACTTTTAAATCGATCCTTTAAACTTATTGTACGAATAACGCCGTCTATCCGGGTGTTAGTCTTACGAGGTCTTCCTGATCCTTTCGTCCTTGCGTACGGGTCCAAATAATTTTTTTTTTCATGAGTCTTACAATAGTAGAATGTGAGCATCCCACTTTATGTGCTATGTGACGATAAGGAACTCCCATATTCTTTAAAACAAAAATTTCGACCTTTTGGTCACGCGTCAATTGCTTATAACTGGTAGACATTTTTGACATCTTTTACAAAAAAACATTTACAGCCAATGCGGTGCGGTAAAAAATGACAGTCTTTGCTTAAATCAGTTACATAAATGTAAAAAGGGAAATCCCCATTATAAAAAGGAAAGAGTTGCCGCGGTGTTCTGAAATTTTATCGAAATTACTGCAGTATTGCCAATGGTGCGGTTTTTATGACCGCTAGTGTACATATGTATATATGTATGTGTGTATGTATGATGCACGCTTTTATTTTATTTTTATATTTTTCTCTTGAAAAATTATTACTGTAATCTTTACGAAAAAATTAAACTGTCGCACTTGAGTGTAGAGTGTATGAGCTAAAACGGGTGAATGGCATTATTAATGAGTTGGAAAATTAATGACTGCAAGCACATATTGTATATGTACATACATATGTATGCATACATAGACACCTGCGATTGTGTATTTACGCACATATGAATTGCTCACCTAACAGATAACACCAACTACAAATAAAATATGTTTGTTTATAAATATATGCATGTATGTAAATGCATTTATGTGCAATCTTTTATATATTGGATGAGTGCATAAGCTCGTGCCCGATTCCGCTGGATGCCGTACGAATCGTTTGAGAGTGGCGCTCGTGAAAGAAATATATACATATTATATATCTTTGGAAAGGTGACAGTCCGAACTGTAAATCAAGCATAAAATAACTTCATATTGATTTGAGTCGCTTAGTGAAAAGACGCATGGAAGATGAACAACGAAAAAGATCATATGCGTCATATTATGTTATACGAATTCCGCAAAGGAAAAACAGTGGGCGCTGCAACTAAAGATATTCGCGAAGTTTATTTGGACCGTGCTCCAGCACTCCGCACAGTAAAGAAATGGTTCGCGAAATTTCATTCTGGAGATTTTAACCTCGAAGATCAACCTCGCAGTGGACGGCCTTCTGAGCTTGATGACGATGTTCTAAGGACTTTAGTTGCGAATAAGTCACGTATTTCGACGGAAGAGGTTGCCAGTGAATTGAACGTCAACAAATCAACTGCGTTTCGTCGTTTAAAAAAGGTTGGGTACACTTTGAAGCTCGATACATGGGTGCCACATCAGTTGAGTGAAAAGAACAAAGTGGACCGTATGTCAACAGCAATTTCTTTGCTTCGACGGATCAAAAACGAACCTTTTTTGGATCGGCTCGTGACTGGTGATGAAAAATGGGTCCTGTACAACAATGTTCAACGCAAAAGAACATGGAAACCGGCACACGAAGGGGCGGAACCGATGTCGAAAGGTGGATTGCATCCGATGAAGGTACTGCTGTGCATTTGGTGGGATATTCGAGGCGTGATCTATTTTGAGCTCTTGCCAGCTGGAGAAACGATCACTGCCAACAAGTATTGTCAGAAATTGGTCGAATTGAAGAAAGCAATTGATGAAAAACGTCCGATTTTGGCCAATCGCAAAGGAGTTCTTTTCCATCATGACAACGTCAGGTCACATGTTGCAAAACCGACCCTGGCCAAACTGAAGGAGATGAATTGGGAAATCATGCCGCATCCCCCATATTCACCCGACATTGCACCTTCTGATTATCATTTGTTTCGATCGCTGCAGAACAATTTGAATGGAAAAAAATTTAAAAGTGTGGAAGACGTGAAAAACCACCTTGACACCTTTTTCAACGAGAAACCGCGCGATTTCTATGAATCAGGCATCCGTAAATTGGTTGAACGTTAGGAGTGGATTGCCGAACATGATGGCAAATACATAATTGATTAATAAAAGCGCTTTCTTCAAAAAATTTCAATTTTAGTTTGCACTTGAAATCGGGCACGAACTTATGCACTAATCCAATACATTGTCAATGAGTGTCACTCACCTTTGACCGCCATAGTCAATAATGCTGTAGCAACGTTTAAAAATAAACCGCAGTAAATGAGTTAAAATAATTGAAGAAAATAAAAAAAATAAAAAAGTTTATTTGCTTTGTGTGGTTTATTATATAATGCGAAATGTACAATAGCACAAATACAAATTTATATAATATATGTATATTAATGTAAGTTTGTTTGCTTATAATTATAATTTTATGTTATGCATATATTCATGCAATCGTTAATACACGCGATTTTCATGGCATAATGCATCAGTGTTTTTCTATTGTTTTACATATTGTAAATAAAATGTATGTAATGCAGAATTTATAAAGGGTTACTCATTAAGGTCACAAGGCCAAAAAGTCTCAATTTAAAAAATAAATCATTTCAATATCCCGCATAGGTAGTATACTAGTATACTCGTATGTGTATATAACATTACTTCCCAGCGCATCACTAAGAATAAATACAAAATATAATATAATATAATAGGCGCTTAGCATTTTTTCTAAAAATATTTTCCGTCTAAAAATAGAAAAAATTGCGCTAAAACCAAAAATCTCTTTGTTTAATTTACTGCATTAACAAACAAACACATGAACAGTGTCTAAAATTTTTCATTCCTGATTGTCAATTTGAATTGACTGCATAACTTTTAATTGTACGAATAAGCAGTCGTCATCGCTTTACGTCAATTGTCAGATCGTGAGCGACTCTTCGCTACTGAAAACGTGACGGCATTTGTATCAAAAAATGGACAAATACATACGTGTATATAAAAATGGGTGGATGCAGTTTGTAAAAAGTGTTATTTGAATAAAGTAAAATTAATATTCACAGCAAAAAGAACAATTGCAAGCGATAAATGTCTAGAGGATGAGTAATTCGCTCATGCTGAGGTGAAAATAAGAAATAATTGGAGATATGATGAGTCAAGAAAGAACACGCCAGATTTTATTTAATTATTCATTCCATTTTTTATTGTATTTAATATAATATATTTAAATTTAATTTCTTTTTTTTATTTTAATTTTTTTTCATTTCATTTTATTTTACTATATTTTATTCTGTTTTAGCTTATTTTTTTTTCGTTTAATGGTTTGTTTTATTTAACTATATATTTCTCTATTATTTTATTTTATTGCGTTTTATTTAGGTTTATTTAATTTATATTATTTAATTTTATTTTATTTAATTTATTTTTATTTTTAATATATATTTGAATTTATTTTGTTATTATTATATAATTTGATTGCATATTTTTGTATTTTGTTTAATTTATTTTAAGTGATTTAGTTTTATTTAATTAATTTTTAGTTTTATTTTATTTTTATTCTTATTTTTTTATAATTTAATTTATTCTAATTATTTTACATATTTTAATTTTATATAAAATCTATTTTATTTGTTAATTTAATTTTATTTTATGTTATAGGTACTTTATTTTATTTTATTTCATTTTATTTTTCTTTTTAGTTTTTTATTTTATTTTATTTTATTTCTTTTCTTGTTTTATTTTATTAAAATATTTCATTTTTTTATTTTCTTACCTTATATAATTTTGTTTATACTGTTTTTGATTAATTTTTTGGATTATTTTATGTACTTGTGTTGTATTTAATGTAATTTATTGTTTTTTATTTATTTTATTTCACTTAATTTTTTTATTTTATTTTATTTTATTTTGTTTTATTCCTCTTTTTAATTTATATATTAGTTAATTTTATTTACTTTTTTATTTCCTTTTTTATTATATTTTTCTTTATTTATTTTAATTTTTTTCTTATATTTTGTTTTTTTTTATTGTCTATTCCTGAAATTTTTTCATTGTCAAGGGTTAATTAACTAAATTCGTGCAACACACATACAATTACATAATGATTTATGTGTTTAATTTTTCTGTATAATTTCAATTATTTAGTTTTTTTGTTAGTTTTCTTTGGTCTTTTAATTCAAATCAACAAATTGATTTTCTGAATCGTCATAATTTTATAAAACGCTGAGAACCAGCTTGCGGCATCGAATTGGAATATGTATGATTATTAAGGTTAAGTGTAATTAAATTTAAATGTGAAGGTCTGCTTGCCATAAGAAAAAGCATTGTTGTTTTATTCTTGTTGCATACTCCTTTAACTTATTCGTACACAAAATTCGTTACACCCAGATGTAACATGTAGATATGTAAATGCATTGTGAGCATTATGTTATATACCTACTTATACACATATACATACGTGTATGTATGGGTGTACGTAGAATTTTACTTCGATACTTTACTAATCCCAACACATTCACGTTGTGACTCCAAAGCAAGTTTGAAATGAATTGTTGTCCACTTTTTTGGTAACTCGAAATTTACAAAAGCATTAGGCCTAGAAAAGCCACTTAAAAATTAAATATTCATTTGTTGTTGGTTTAATCATGAAATACTAAAATTCCACAGTTGGTAATGAAATGAAATAAAAAAAAAAATGTATGTAATGAGATTTATTTCTTTTATTGAAGACATGCATTCACCCCTTTCTATGTTTTATGTTAAATAGCAGATCTTTGATATTAATATATGTATTTCTATAATTTTTTTTTAATTTTAATTTTAATCTATAAGTTTTCGCCAAAGGAATTTCGTATTACAATACTAAAATATTTCTAAGATAAGTCAAAGTATATCATCTAATTTCTTAAACATATTAATTAATCAATTATCTTATTTCCTTTTTAGATTCTTCGCAATTAATGATATAATAAATTCGTATTCAAAGCAAAAAAGGTATGTATTCATAAATTTACTACAATGATATTTGTTACTTACAAAAATGAAAATATGTTTTCATATTAAAATTCAAAATCGCCGTCTTACTGGATGGAGTCTGCCTTAATTTTTTGTGTCATAAATAAAAATCGTAGTTTGAAAATAATAACCCCGGAAATATTTACGGCGTTGGTTTCTTTGTTTTATCTTTCATATGGGTCTTGCACAATAGTCAACGGATTTAATTTCTCAATATCCATCACCAAATAACATTTCAAGATGAAAATAATCCTTGGATAAATAAAAAAATCATTCCGTAACCGTAGAGCTTCGTCGGCCTATTCTCTTTAAAGCTGTTTATAATCAATTTAAAAAAAAATCATTGAAAATTACATAGGATGAGTGAGCTTAATTATGATATCAACGGTATACTTAATACGTATAGAATCTCTTTCAAGCGACTTTTGAGTGGAGTGCAATGAACTTTAGAGCATTCACCTTTTCACTTCAAACATTAGGTGAGTAATAGCATTTTCTACCTTTTTCCCAAAAGAAAATGGATTTAACACAATATTATTATGTAATAATCATCTTTTTCTGTAAATGTATTTGGGAAAAGGCACCCCCGGCCAATGGATGTTGCCCTACAGTGTTGTATTTCGATTCCTTTTTAATTAGATTTTGATGGATGAAGAAGCACTTTAAGTAATGGCCGTGTGTGTACTTAGACTATGCCAACGTATAAGTGCTCATCTGTATGCAAAGGCCACGAAAAATCACACATTTTATGTAAAAGTATCAGGCAAAGTAGCGGGTCACGCGTAAACTCTTCCCGTAAAACATTTTCAAATTTACATATTTTAAAACCAAACATAAGTGTTGCATCGTTTTCTTTAGAAATTCAATAGAAAATCAAAAAAGTAAAAACATCTAAATGCTTTTGGAATGTATCTATGCCATAACCAAAGAAAGCTTATTTTTCTAATTTGACCATGCAGGACAGTGATTGCGATAATTAAAACACGAAAAATAGGTTGGTATGGGGACTTGAGATTTGAGTGGTCCAATACTGCGTTGCAGAAGAGTAGTTCAAGACAAATTTATCAAATCAATTGGAATTTTGAATTGTTTACAATGCATTTATCAACATATTTATAACAAACCACCAGCAACTTAAATATAATATATGGTATATAAGAAATAAATGCATACCAACAAATAAATTATATACATGTATATGTATATACTTATGATAATTGAGCTCATTTGAAGGCTTACAATAAAATTTGTGTGTACACAATGGTTAAATGACAGGAAAAATACCCAAACATATACGAGTCAAGGCGAATTTAACAAGGTGAGAGCAGGAGCACAAATACAACAATTACCATGTATTTTGTTTTTGTTTTCAGTGTAACAATTGTCAAAATCAAGGCAAGTTCATGCAATTCGCTTTTGTCAAATTTAATCAAAAACTCAAAACAAAAGTCAGAAAAAAGGAAAAACAAAAATTAAAATTGATGTCGTTAGCTTAAAAATCAAAGTTTGCTTATTTAAATGGCATTAAAAGTAGAGTAGGTTTCTTTTATGTAGTGTTTTCTTACTATCTCCTTCTTAAGGGATTACTAGAAATACCGTAGTTCGTTAGTTTATGTAGATAACATTAAAAAAATATATATATGTAAAAATATATTATATTTAACCATAATATAAACGTAATTTTTTTTTCAAAAAAATGGTCTATGCATACCATGCCCCTTTTTCAAATTTCTTTAGCTAACATGAATCCAGAAAGATGTAAATCCTTCATCTTGTGCAACTTGGAAAAATTATCGATCTCCCCGTTCTACATACAAACAAAACACAACTGATTGTTTTAACAATCCCTTCAAACAAAAATTCCAAACAGGCACGAATGGGAAAAAACAAACGCCCTCTATCAGGGAGCCATACCAATACAGACGGCTCCAAGCTTGATGAAAAAGCGGGCTCTCAATAATGAGATTAGTATTGTAGCGCCTACCAAGCAGAATCATGGAAGCCGCCGAGTATCTGATCAAATCAACGGTAGCAGGAATATGAGTTACGATAAATTCCAATAGTCAAGCTGCCATCAGAGCTCTGCAGTGTAACAGTGCCACGTCAAAAGTGGCTATAAAATGTAGAAACAATCTGAAAAAACTCTCGACTAAATGCAACACCATAGTTTGGGTGCCCGAACACCCCAAGCAATTGCACGGCAGACTAACTGGTGAGAGAAGGATCCCTTCTATCCAAAACAAACCATGTGCAAAATGCAGGTTGACGTTTGTCCTGGTAAATAATATGATAAGAAAAATACAAACACTAGACGACAGAATGAGATCACGTGTAACGTGACCAGATAGCTTTGGCTTCATGGAAATATAGGCTTTCACTATAATAATTTTTGCTCCAGAGAAACATTCTATAAAACAACTAACACTTCTTTGTCATTCACGCTGAGCTAGCTTCAGCGTAAACTAGCAATCTCGTTGCTTTTATAATGTACGCGAAATGGTTCGAACATTTGTGAACATGAAGATAAGAGCCTCATAATAGCGATATTAAAATGGGCATATTGGCCTTAGTACGTTGATCACTGATTAATAGCCGTATGAATTCCACTCAAATCAAAAACGGCCAAAATTTTTCTATTTGAAAAAAGTCACAAATTTGATTTGAAAATTTTCAGCTAAATACATATGTATACAATTAGAAATTCATAATAAAAATAACAAGAAAACCAAAATAAAAACAAACATACAAAACATAAACAAACATTTTGACAGCCTTTACACTGAGGCGAATTAATTAAATGAAAAAAGTTGAATTCGCTGCCCTAGTAACTCCACCTTGTTAAATTCGCCTTGATACGAGTACATAAAAAAATATAAAAAAACTAATGAAATTTGAAAGAGTCAAATGTACATAATAAATCAAAAAAAAAAATTTTTTTTTATTTTTTGTGCCGAAATAAATTAAAATTTTTGTTAAAGTTTAAATTCAACTTCAGCAATTGCATTTACGTATACTACTCAAATACCGCATAGCAAAGGATAATTTTTTTCATGGAAATAAAATTCGCCTTGTTGAATACAGCCTCCGATTTGGTGTTGCTGGGTTTGGTTGTGATGTTTTTGGCTACACTGTTGCAGCTGTTGAAATTGGTCGTGGAGCAGGTGAGTTTAGCAAAGGTTAATGTCCTTCTTATTATCATTCTCAACTGTTTATTGGTGTATAACTCGATGGATTTTTTTATTACTAATTCTAATTTCTATTAGCTTCGCATTCTTCTTGCGCAATGGTTCGATTTGGTTTGGTTGATATAATATAAAAGTCATTGAAAATTTAAAGCCACTGCGTTTAGGTCAGAGTATTGCGGTTAACAAAAAAAAAATTAATTTCTTTATTAATTCAGTTGTTTAATTATTTACTTGCCTTTCATTTGCTTTGAGGCTTGAAAACAAGATGATGTTGAGAGCGTGGACGGGTTAATTTGCATATGTTAACGATGTGTAATTAGATTGAAAAAAATATATTGCAGACTTTTGCTACTTCCTCTTCGATCTTATTTGGTTAATTATTTGCGGTCGCTGGCAGTTAGGTCATCCAGTTTTGTCTCTAATGACAATTCTTCACGTTAAGCTGAGGTGATAGCACGTTTCAATTGCGAACCACATTCGTTTGCTTTTCGGTCTCAAACAATGCACGGGGTTATCCATTTTGTATGCACCAGTTATTGCTTTTTATTAATGCATTGTTTTTTTAGTATTAACTTATATTGTAGTTTAATCTTATTGTGACATCTCTCTCTTCCAGTGGCCTTTTCTGTGTCCAAGCTTGGTTTGTTCATATATATCCACTTTTATGAAAATTGATTAAGGTAAAAACTGACGTATGTTCCCTTAATAACTATATTTATTTACATGTGTACATATTTACGTACAAATTTACATGTGTTTCAATGCTAGTAAAAAAAGCGGTAGCGGTAATTTAATTGTTTTGTTTTTATAATTGAGCTTTGCGAGTATTTTTAACTCTTTCGTTGTGCTCCATATTTTATTTATAACTACAATTTCGTTTTTGTACTTTACTCAAGCACATACATACGTGTATGTATGTACATTGGAGCATGTGTGTACCTAAATATAGTAAAAGTATAAATTTTTTTAATAGATTGTCATTTTGTAAATTACTTGGTTCATGTTTTTGCGCCGAGCATTTGCATTTGTTGTTAGTAAGCAATTTTTTAAATAAACATTTTGTAAAGCAATTTCATTTTTTAAAGTATGTAAGCTGCTTCTAACAACTTTCCAATGTCAATACAATTTTTACACACAATTTATATACCTATCTCTACACATACGTGTAAGTACGTACATATGTATAAGTGCTTCTGTGTATACCATATGTGTGTGCGACTACTCCATACACGCGTGAAATACATTTATACTCCACGCGGGCAATGGAGTAATGCAAAACTCACCACAATCCATCAAACAATATGGTCCAATCAAAATTCCGATGTCTTAGGGCTGGACAAAGTATACCGTCTATGTGTAAGACCGGAGTAATAATCCATCGGACATTCGGAGGCGACTCAGAATACGTAATGTCCGGTTTTCATTAGGTTATATTTTTGTCATTAAAAACTGACGTCTAATGAAGCAGTGAGTTTGGTGTCAAATTCGTTTTCATTATATCAAAGAAAATGACGAAATGTCGGTATAGTAGTGCATGTAAAAGATTGTCGTCAAATTTTCGTGTCATACGATTGGCAGCACGTTTTCATCTTAGCACATTGACAGCCGACAGTTTTTGGCAGCTACTTTTTTTAAGAGTGGATTTATCACAGGAGCACTTACTTCTTCGTCTTACGGACCTTCGGGACAAATTCTATATTATTTCTAAGAGTAGTTTCTAGCAATTTTTTGAAAAATACATCCTAGAAACACAAAACATTTCCTTGTCCAGATTTCAATAAATTTTACCCATGAATTAAGTATTATGATGTAGTCACTAGCCTCAACAATTGATAAGAGGCAATTTTGATTGCCGAGATAGCCGAGTGGTTAGCATTGCATACTGCCATTCGGAAGGCCAGAGCTGGAGTCCTCATCCGACCATCATCCAAAAATTATAGAAAATTAATTAACTTTAACTGATAATTAATCGAATTCATCTAATACAGTTCCTTAAATTATTCCTTTAGCTCATTCTTTGTTTTAAAAAACCCCCATGTTTTGAATTTTTATTCGTAATTTTTAAGCGAATATTGGAAGCGATCTCTTATGAAAATTCCCTATATTAAAATACTGAATACTAGGTCAGCGTGCCGTTGTGTACTGTACAATAGTAAACCTAGACAATTGAAAAGCATAAAAAAGAAAACTAAAAAATTTAAGTTTATAAATTTCAAGTCAAGTTAAAAGTAGTAATTCTGCTGTATTATAAGAAACTTAAGAAAATAAATTCTCACTCAAGCAAAATCACTTTTACTTCTTGCTGATTATACTCAAGAGTTTTTTAAGAAACTTAAATCATTAAAAAATCACTTTCAACTAAAGAATAAAAAATGTATATACGTTTATATACGTACATATGTTTATGTGTGACATCAATTGTAAACAAGACTGACAAGTGTCTTACTGTTAACCTGTTTAGGGCAATTAAGAGAATCATTTTTTCCCAATTCGACAGACGTAGACAACAAAAGAAGCCGATGTTAAACGCAAAAACAAAACCTTTATACAAAGATGATAAAGAGAAATAGAAGAAGAAAGGAAGGACGTAACTCAGTTGGGTTCGGGGTTTTCAGTTGTATGATGATTTTTGTTTTTGTTTTTGTTTGCTACGGTAAGTCCAGCGACTGACTTTGGCGAAACTACAATGGAGGCAAACGGTTGACGTAAAGAACTCGGGTTCGCAGACAAAGCTTTGCATATCTATAAAGATGGTTCTAAAATAAATGACGAAGTCGTGCTGCAGTTAGAAGGTTATTCCGGTTGCCAAACCGATGCCGAAATATTTGCAGAGCTACTGCAGGGATAGTCAGGCGGCACCTTCTTATAGCACTAAATCGGTAGCGGTTTCTCTATGGAAAGAAGCAATCAAAAGATTAGTGGAGAAAAGAGTGGCCCAACTTTATTGGTTACCAGTGCACAAGAGCATCAATGGCAACAAGATAGCCAAGGAGTTGCCTAAAAATCGGGGCCTTTCAGAACAGGACGTAGTCATGGACTTACGACTATCATTCAGAAAAGAGAAGCTTAAATAAGAAATACTCTTGTGTAGTTCAGCTAATGGACTTTGGATACGCACAGAAGATGGTCAGACTTCAGGCTAATAGTAGAATTATTATCGGGGTATTGCCTGTTGACGCTATAAACCTTCAAATTAGATATATGTATGTTTGCTGGAAATGCAAAGAACGTGAGAAGCCCCAACGTGAATGCCCAAAATAAATATACCTCAATACTTTGTAGTAGGGTTTAAAAATCAAACATTTAAAATGTTCAAAAAAAAGCTTTATAAACCCGCAACAATAAAACTGGAAAACCAACATATCGAAAAAATGTGTACTAAAAGAACAAGAAAAGAAATCGTTAAAACCCTGGACTAAAAAATCATCAGCCAGAAATTTATGTACATATATTTATAATAAATATGGTACTTCATACACTTTACTGTGAATTCTTCAAGATGCTGCGTAAGATAAGAGATAAGCTCATATATTAAATCTGAAATGCTGATAAGTGAATATGACGGTTTTGTATAATTACATGTAAGAACTGGTGTGCGTACATACATATAAGTTCATAATAATAAAATTGAAAAAAAAGCGTCTGAAGAAAGCATCAGAACATAGGACAGAGAATGGTTAGGTTCTTAAAATAAGAGAACAACTTGTGGATGCGACTTTTAAACGCTATAGCTTTTGAGTTCTTTTAGTAAAGCTTCTGGTTGAGTTCAGGCGACGTAAGGTTATATTTTGGCGGGTTACAGATGGCTTAGGATTTTAGGTTAGCTGTAAATAACTAATAAACATCTCTTGACTGAAAGGGAGTGGATAAGAGGACTCCACTTAAAAGCCTTGAAGCGTACTCTGAATCTTTGGTGATGAGGCGAATAGATACCGCTTTGAAAAAAGTATCCATAATGCCCCCGGGTTGCTCTTAAAGGTAACCTACCTATAGGATGGATACTACAGACCTACAGGGGACAACCTTTTTGATAGTGCCTATCAGGATTGAGACCAATAAGTTCCTGAATACGGTATATAGGAAAAATTATATGAACTTGGTTGCTTTTGAGCTGGTGCGATTAATATTCTGCCACCTTAGTAAGTAAGAGTGACCTACTTGAAATGGCTGGCAGACTAATATCACAATTCCCCCATCATCATCAGCACTAACTCCTGATTAGCGTCTGGCTGGCTCTGAACATAAGTTCCCAGGAGACTGGGAGATCTACCACCGGCTCTTTAACAGGGTCTGAAACGGGAAATCGTATTTGCCCACATTTTTTATCAGTTCTTTTTTTATTTGGTATTCATCTCTTGAAATATAAATTCTCTCGGTACAATCAAGCAAACAAAAACAGATCGTGTAAGCGAGGGATGCAAAGTCACAACCATTCTGTAAATTTCTTTTCGCCTTTCAATGGCATCACCCATTTTCTTTTCAAGACTCAACACTTAAAAATTTGTCATTTTAGTACGCACACATTCTCATTTTCTTTGTTCTTAATTTTTTGTACACTACGATACTGAAGGCATGATTCACAAAAGAAGCTACATATACACATTGTCATTGTCTCGGTCATTGAGCGCCATCACCTGCTCAAATGGCGCGCCAAATGCGACATTCGAGTGTCTGCCCATTGTCGGGGCCGTGACTGCAACGATTGCCCTTATTACTTTTAGTTTGTTGGCCGCGTGTATTCTGCCTCCGCCAGAGTCTCACCTCTAAACTTTTTTTCTCTTAGGGCGTTACATTTTTAAGTACATACATAGGTATATATCTGTGTAATATAATATTTACCTTATCCTATTTTCATACCTCAACTCACATTCCAATGTTGGCTTGACGTTCTAGACATTACCTCTGCACATTTACCGTGTCTAACTGCTCTGCTGCTCTGAGTAGGTTGCAACATTGTTGGTGTTGCTTTTTGCCTGTCTGTGGCTTAGTTTTCAATTGTCGTTTGTTCGTTTTGTGTCTTCACTGCGGTTTACTTGCTCCCTTTCTGATATTGTGATTCTTATCATTTATTTGTGTTTGTATCATAATTATTAACATGTCTTTCTTTCTTACTTAGTAGAAGGTATAAAGTTTCTTCTTTACTTTCTTGTGTAGCGATTTTTTCTTCTCTTCTTATACCTTTCACGTACTTGGAAAGAGAAGATATAGACCAAAATCAAAATGTATACCAATATGGAATGGCGATGACAAGCTAATTTGATCAAGCTCGGTTGGTTTCTAAAGAAACTAGTCCCTCAGTTTTTGATATATTTCAACCAAACTTGGTACACAGGTGCTCTGGTAGGTACATTTAAACGATCATTTGTCAGAACCGGCCAGAACATACACGTATATACGACCGGTTTTTCAGATTTGAGATTTTGGATCATAAATTTGTCAAAAAAAAGTATATTAGAGCGTGAAATTTGATATTCTACACACATATATATTTCACATTGGAGCGATGGATTTCGAAATCGGACGACTATATTATACAGCTCCGATACAACCGATTTGTTTAGATTTGAGATTTTTTTGACAACAACCCGTTAAAGGCAGCATTAAAAAGTATGAAATTCTACACATTTAAATTCAAACATTCATTGAAATGAATTTCGCATTTTAATTAATGTGATAAGTTATTGAAAGGCATTAAGACTACGGACAGAGTTTCTTTCTTTTTTTTAATAAGTTACCTACGTGTGTATTTTTGGTATATTTGTTTTCTTCAATCTTATTTGTTCTAAAATCTCTTATTATTATTTTTTTTTCTTCCACACATATTTTGAACACACTCAACTCCGTACAACTAAACATATTTCCATCGCTTTAAGCAAACCTTTTCTTCATTAACTAAGTTTAATTTTTTCATTTTAAAGCTCACACCATAGTTTTCTTGTTTCCTTTCTTTCTTTAATTTTGCTGATTGATTTTAATACCTTTTTTCTAAATTGATTTCATTAAAAATTTTGCTGGAAAAGAGAAAGAGTGAAAATCAATTTGCTTTTCATTTTCAACAAAAAATTAATAACATTAATAATTATCAGCTATGAAAACAAAATTTTTTAAGCTATTGCAACAACATGTCTCACTCTTACCCACAAAAGAAAAAGCAACAACGAATATATATACTTACTTACATATAAAAAATATAATATAAGTATGTGCTCGCTTGGCTAAAATTTTACCCAATTTCTTGTAAATATACTTACTTATACAGGAAGTATAATTCAACTTGGCATGAGTCTTGTTTTGGCTGATTGCTACCATTTGACTTTTATTGGCATCCCACAGATAATGTGATTATTTTTATTTGTTATTCTTTTTCTGTTTTTCTTTTTCCTTTTTTTACAGTTTTTTTCAGTTTTTTTCTGTAGTCAATGAACAAAAAGTGAAAACTCTCACTTAGATTTGTGTGCTTTCTTCATTTTGGGTCTAATTGAATACTAATTACGTTCGTAATCAAGTCTAGAAATTTGCCTTTGACTAACTGGTTAATAGCCTTAAATTTAGTATTCAAAGTTCTGAGAAAATTCTAGATACCGTTGATTAAAAATAATAATTTACTTTTCTGGCCAAAACCAAAAGTACTTTCAAAGAAATATTTTAAAATTTGGTAAGCGCGGGAAAGTGGTAACAGAATGTAGAGAATACTTTTTTTTGAAAACTTGATTTTCTAAAATTGTTTGTTGATCGCATATTACACATACATATACACACAACTGCGGTGCAAATAATAGTACTGACAATTACACTTAAAAAATAGAAACAAATTTCCATCATATTTTTGCGATTTTTTGAATTCAAAATACAATCAATACTTAGACTTAAAACGTACAATATATGTCAATAATAAAATATTATTTATTATTCTTATAAAATTAGTTCAATAGTAAGCAGTCAAAACAATAGCAGTAGCATTTTGATCAAGGAAACTCAAAACCTTATTAAAATAAAGTAATTGTATAATGAGTGATGCCAATCTGCTTGTTTAATGTCTTTCCACAAGTTCTCAATATCGTTGAGGTCCGAAGATTGTATTGGCCAAATGATCATCTTTACCTTATTTGGCAGAAAGCACCGTTTCGCCAGTTGGCTAATATGTTTCGGCTCGTTGTCTTGCTGATCTCATCTCTGGCATAAGGCAACATCACTGTATCCAATATTTCAACATATTTTCGACTATCCATTATACTATATTCGCGGTATAAGGAGGCCTACAGCGTAAAATGAAAGGCAACTCCAAATCATTATACCCGATTCGTCAAATTAACGGTATTTAAAGTGTTTTTGTGTCGTATTCAGTATTGGGGTTTCACCTAACGTATTGTTTTGTACCCATTCCGCCAAAAAGAATAATTTTACTTTCATCGGACCATAGAATATTCCGCCAGTTTTCAATGAGCTATTCCGAATATTCTTATGCGAAGCCCAATCTGTCAATAAATGTGAACGGTATTTTTCCTAGACTCCTACCTTTCTACACAAATGACGTTGTCTTAACCTTCTTCTTATAATTTCTGGATTTCATTTTATTCTTAATTATGTCTTCAGTTCGGCAGTTGTTGCAAAGGATTATTTTGACTATGCCGTACCAATCGAGACATATTTCGTAAAGTCATAGCGTGCTTTCGTCGGCTTGTTTCCTTTTCGTTATTAAATTTCAACGCATTTAAAATCATTTCAGCTGAAAAGAAGATCAAATTTTAAATTTCTTTGTAAGTTTTAACTTCTAGAAAAAGTTTTTGATTAATACAGGCTTTTCCTGTGAGCAATGTTTTCCTCGTCCTATTAGAAGTTAAAAATCTGTAAAATTAATATCTTTATTTTTATTCAATTTACTTTTAATGAAATCAATTTTCTTAAAAAGTCGTTTAGTAGAACCTATGAACTTATCACGCTAACATCAATCGAAAGGCTCTTATTTTTTTGCATACTCAGTTCTGCAGAAAAATTTGCAAGGTAGTTATTTTAAGCGATGTTTCGCAAAATTGTCAAAAAAATTATGTTTGTTCTTCCAGATATTTACATATTTATGTTTTAGTACTTAGCACTGCCATTATTTTGACTGTAGTGTATATTCATATTATATAACATAAATGTAATGCTCATATATCCTTTGGAAATGCTAATTTAATTTTTCTTTTCTTTTTAGGTTAGCAACGTAGTTCGGTGTTTCTATAAATTTCGTAAGTTATTCAATTACAAAATTATATTAGAGAAATTTTATAATCCAATTTAGATCTTAGGTAAATTCTGATCACATTTCAGGCTTATTTATCATTTCAAATGTATTTATTTGTAATAAAATTATTCAAATTTAACTTTTTTGAAAAAGGTTTTGGTTGCTGATGCGCCATGGTTTCCAGCGCTCACCGTATGTTGGTTGATTTAGTTGAGGTTGGGGGAGCTCAATAAGCTTCCCGGCTTAATCCAAGTATGTGTTATCTAAGATTTCGCTAGATTTTATAAATTTTTGTGTTTACTCGATTCATGCTGGAGGTTGGATTAGGCTGGATTTTGGAACCCAATTGGCTGAAGGCCAGACACTCGTAAGTTACTACCACGAGTTTCGTCTTCTACTGTGCAACTTCTGCACTCAGCAGTTTTTATTCATACATTTTGAAAATGATGGCTCTGAGTATTGTGTCGACGCATTTAATCGTCTTAATTGCCACTTGACTGTCAATAAGAAACCGAATAGTTTTCCCCATTAAAGCGGCTGCACATTTTGCACCTTCTGTTATATACACAATCTCTGCTAAGAAGACAGAGTTTTAGTCACTGAGTTTAAAATTCCTTTCTTTATTGGGAATGTCACGGAAGAATCCTGCTCAAGTGCATGCCTCACATTTAAACCCTTTAATATATGGTATATGTATGTATGTATATAAATATCTTAACAATTACTAGCCCATTTCTGCCCGGAAGGAGTAGGTGACATTTACCCGGTTTCGCTTTCACACTGTACATACTTTTAGGCCCAGTTCCTCGGCTGTCATGTCCGTCACATTTATGAGATTGGACTCATTTGTCTATACCTTTAGGCGGCTAGCCATTATTACTGCTTCACCTACTTTCACATTCATATACGGTCCGTCTAATGTTACAAATACCTCAGCCATGCAAATTAGTTCTGGTTAATCTTGCTGAAGCCTGAATTAATTTCTCCGGCAGTTTTTGTTAGAAGTTCGATGGAGTCATTCCGGAGTAGCAGCATGACCTGCATCTTGGCTCTATTTCCCTTCACTCCCCCCTTTGCTTTAGGGTCTTCGAATATTTTTACAAACGTCCGTATGTTGGTTGATTTGGTTGATTCCGTTGGCAGATTTGGATTGCATTATTTGGTCTGGCTGTGACGTAGCTGTTATCCAGACTCTTGCCATTGAACGAGATGGAATATCCTTTTTACCTACTGCTACCAACTTAGCTTCGGTGTATACCTCTCCAACTTTGCAATCCAATGGACCGATTCCTATTATTTGGATTTGGCTATAGTACCAGTCTGAGTCAGTACATAATGGTGGCGAACCTGGTTTGCTAAGTGGGACTTCCAGCGCTGCGTTTGTTAATGCAGCCTCTATCCATTTCCTGCTGCTACTGGCATATGGCCTTTAAAATTGTGTACCACCCCCTATGCACAAACATTGGACTCTTGGGGCTCCTCATTGTTTGACAGATTCAGGTGCACCCTTCTAAGTAGTTTGCTAGCACGACGGTTCTCCGCATACTTCGCTTTCGTTGAGTCATCAACCCTAAAGAATTCTTTGGCTGAAGTATTGTCAGAAACTTCTCCTTTGGCATCACCTTCCCCACATGGTTTAGGAGGAAGGAGGCCCGGACTCGCACCTTATGTACCCGCTACTTTTCTAGATGCTGTGCTAGTAATGAACAAACAACAACTAAATATGAAGTCTGGACTTAATTAGATACCCTCCGATTTGGACAACTGTGGTATCGTTATCCAGCTGGCCGGAAGATTTTCGCCAGCTTCCATTTAGCTGAAACTGTAAACATATGCTTGGGGCCAGTATAAAAACATGATAGTCCTGGTATTTTTTTTAGAAAACTCGTAAATTGTTATGTTAAATTAATTAAATTATAAATTGGGAGTGAGCTTCATATGAGTGGGTGGATGAGGACTTTAAAGTTAATCTAAAACGAAATAAATTTAATTTTCCAACTGTGACCATTAAGATCGTTTCAATGACCAGTAATATAAATAATAATATACCATAAATAGAAACCTAAAATTACTGTAAGAAGGCGAAACTCTTCCTTGATCAATTAAAATCGTGAAAGGCGGAAACTTACCACGAAAATTGTCAAATTAACACAGTCTCTGCATAAGCTGTTATAATTTCTTCCATATCGCTTTCTTGTAGGTGAAATAAATATATATGTATATGTATATATATAATAATTTTATACACAGTAATTTACGGGTAAATAAAAAATATAAATATTACGACAATTTTAAAGCATGTCTAATTGCGGAAATATTTACTAGGAAATGCTTGAAGCGAAAAATGCAATAAAATGATATTGCCAATTTGATTAAAATTTTCGCTGTTCAAAATAAAAGCAACATAAATACATATAATTATATTTTAAATGAGAAATCTTGATATATCTATATGCACAGTGGCCTGCAATTTGTCGGTCACTGAGACTTATATAAAGCCAGTGAGGCAAACTCAAACTTGCAGTTGATATTGTTTAAATTACCCTAATTTTAGCGCGGCAAAGTGTTTTTAATAATTGTAAAAATTTATGATTTTGTTTTTGAATTTTATTGCTGGATATTTCAGTTCAATGACTTATGTAGGCATTAATAGAAATACTTGCGGATGAAGCGCAATTGGAATTTTGGGCATTGGTAGAGATTTCACTATTTTACTTCCTGCTTTTCTGTGTTTATATCCTAGGCGGGTCTGTATTAAAATTTTACAATTAATAGCAAAGCAAATGTTTTGTAATTGATTACAATCAAAAAGTTAATGCATTAAAGTAGGATATCTCATATATATATTATAAAAGAATAAGTGCACAAGGCACAAAATTTGTTGTACAATTTCTTAATTGTAATTAATTCAATTAACGTTTATTTATTACTTAGTTAATCACAATTTGTTTTACTAAACACAATGACTTATCTTACAACTTTCACAATTTACTATTTACACTTTGTTCCGATCTTGTCACCAATGAGTTTTCTCTGTAACTGGGGTGTTAGTCACTCTTTTATATACCTCATAAATTGATCGTACTTAGTTCTAGAACTTTCTGTTATAGTTAACGTCATCTCTCTTTCATCTGTCATTCGTATTTGGCATTTTCTCTTCAATACCAACAATGTCATGCCTCTTAATCTTAACAAATACAAAAGCATAATATTTTCACACAAATGTCTTCAATCTCCATCATACACAATAAACAATTATATTCTAGAACAAGTATGTAATTTTTTTTACTTGGGTGTAAAAATGGACACTAAGCTAAATTTTAATCTTTACATTAATTTGCTTTTATAAAGCAATGGGCTAAAAAATTTAAATACCCTTAAATTACGAAAATACTTTCATTAATGCGGCCAATATTGCAGTACGATTCGGTTGTGTGAATCCTAATTATAAAGTCCGTTCCGATAAAAGTGAGAGTGCTTAAAAACAGTTTTTGTAGTTCCGTTTGAGTCATTTCCATTTATAATCTCGCCAAAATCTTCCTCTGTATACTAGTCGCTTAAAACTTATATGTTTACCCACTCTGTTTGGCCTCAGAGAAATACTTGGGGTAATTTTTTTTTTGGTAAAGCTTCTAAATTAGATTTTCAATCAAGTTTTGAGCTGTTTATGTCAAGATTTCAATTGTTATTCTAGCTTATTTGATTTAACAGACTCACTTTTCATAAAGAAAAATACTATACTAACCTCTATGGACAAGTAACTCATTAAATTTCCGTGATATCATAATTAATCTTATATTTCAGCTGACAAATTTGTTAGTCTGTAGCTGAGCAGTTTTAAATTTCGCCGCTTATCAAAATCCTTTTCCTTTTCATGACTCGGCGAAATCCATACGTCATGTGATGAAGGGATTGTTTGCGTTCAAATGTGCTCAAAATGGGATTTAGATTTATAATTCGCAGGTCTTCCACTTGTTCTGAAAATTAAATTTGAAAAGAGTGATAAAATCAATGAAATATTGCAATACTGGTATCAGACTGAACAATTAAAAAATACATAATGAGTAAAAAATTTTGAACAGCGTTGCCAACTATTTAAAAATTTTAATTTAAAAGGCTTGAGAAAATACATTAAGCACTACTCTATTGTTTTCGGAATGAAGAGATTTCAATAGCTTAATAATAGAGAAATTTTTGCGGAAAGCAGTCATCTGTTTGCAAATTTTAATACACTTAAATTTGTAAATTAATTGACTTACAGTGAAAAATGTTTTTGAAAGATGCCATCTTTTTGTAATTTTAAATACAATGATTGTGCTAAATTAATAATTGATGTAATATGGGTATCCAGTTATAGGTATTTTCGAAAAGGGATGCCACCTGGTTTAATTTAAAAGAATGATTTCACAAGTTAAATACGTCAGCATCGTCATGAAAATAGTGAAGTTTCAAGAAGGTTTTTAAGTATGTTGAACATATTATTGCAGATGACTCAAGAAGTTGGTCCGGGAAACATGTTTTTGATTGAAATGGAGTATGCAAAATCGTTTGAGGATTCGGGAGTGCGTTGGTTAAAAAAAGTTATTAGACAAATATTCCCTAAAAGAGTCAAGAAAACTAATGAAATAAACCATTCGCACAATGTGCGAAATTTGCCAAGTAATTTTTTCAACAGCTGAAAAATAGTTGTTTGATACTAAAAAGTGATTCTGAGAGGTCGAAGATGTTGGAATGAAAATCTGAATTGTGACACAATCGGTGAAATGATTCATTCAGTTCATAATTTGTTTTACATGACTTTAATAGGAAAGACTTGAACTGCTTAGATACACGAGTTGGAACATTGAAGTTTACCTCAGACAATAGCCATAAACTACAAAACGATCCGTTAAGAAGTTTCACTACGAACAATGCTCCTAACAATTACATCTACGACTTGTGAGAGTAGGTAGGCTTAGAAGTTTTAAACGGTTGGTATAGGGAGAAAAATGTATCGTAGAGTTCGAAAATGTCTAAATGCAAAAAGTAAAAATTGTTTTGAATAGATTATAACTTATCGGAATTAACTTGATAATTATGGTTCCATATCAGTGAGCCATATTCTAATATTGACCTCACCAAAGTCGTATGAAGTGCTTTAGTTACATAAGGATCTTTAAATTCTTTTAACCATCTTTTGACAGAGGCAAGAGCATTTTTAGCTTTTAAGACCTTGATTTTAATATTAAGCCAACCGGAAAGTTTTATCTACATGAATACCTCCACGCCAATCCTATCTTCCGAATATGGTCAGAAATGGTTTTTTGAGCTGAATTAATGATTTCTACGATCTCCGATGCTATCAGAAAAGGATCTTGCTCCAATATTGCCTTAGAACGTGGCTTATCAGAAAGGTCGAAGTCACTTGTTTCAAATTTTTCGTCCCATTTTCAGCATGTCCTATCGGAAATTGTACATTCACCAAACACTTTCAATAAATTTCTACATACGTGTACTCCTGTAGCATTTCTTCCTTGTTGAAATACTTGTAAAATACAGTGCGTAAATGAACTTTATCTGTAGCCATGGGTATACTACCGTTTCATACTTAATACTAATGTGAATGCATATATATATATATAATGGGCGCTTTGCAACCGCTGAAGCGATTTTTCGGCCGAGCTCCTCCTCCAATTTTGTGGTTTTTGCGTCTTGATGTTTTTCCAACAAAATGGAGGGACCTACAGTTTATACTAAGCCGCCTCCGAACGGCTGACGGTTTTTTACGAGGAGCCTTTTATTTCATGTCCGAAATACTCTCGGAGGGGTGGACATTCCCTGCCGAGGGGCGACCGCAATTAGAAAATTTAACTTAATTTTTTTTATTTAAATTAATTTTCTACAACTTTTGGATGTTGCTGGCACTGGGATATGAACCCAAGCCTTCCGAATGTCAGTACGCAATGCTAACCACTCGGCTATCGCGGCCGCTGTATACATTAAGTGATAAAAGTATAGAGCCGAACATTCAATAAAAAACAAATACTTACGTGGCGAAAATTATATCATAGATTCGGACAGGACTTTCAGGTAGACCTAATATAAAGATGGAAGTTGAGCTTAGGGTTCTAGACCGCAGTTATTTATTGTACAAGAAGAAGTTTGAACAAATCTTCGTGTAAAGCACACTTCTGAAGGTTCAAAGGATGGAAGGTTCTTATCAAACCATATAGCTAAATTGTCTATATCTATTTGTAAAAAGTCTTTCGACGAACGAGGTATGTGATATAAAAATTTTTATTACATCGGCATATAAGTAGATATTTCAATGCTTTTTATTATGGAAGATATATCACTTATAAATAACTGAAAGAGAATCGGGCCGGGATGGTTAGCTTGAAGAACTCCTGATAAGATATTAATTAATTGAGATAAAGTATCTTTAAGTATAACACGTTGTGTTCTAATGCTGAGATACTAGGAAATCTTAGTTGAAACCCAATCCGATCTAGTTTATGGATGAGAATTGAGTGAAATAACGTCACTTTGCTTACTATCTCTAAATACTTCAAGCAAATTTATAAGTATTGATTTGCCTTTACAAAACCCGTGGTGGGAATTGGAAAGTGGTAAGGAGATCGACAACGTTATCTAGATAGTAATGATTGTCTCAAAAAGCTTAGGTATAGCGGATATTTTTGCAATACCTCCATAATTTTCAATATTACACATATAACCACTCTTATGTAAGACTGATTCCACGAATAGTTTATCACTTGCTTCAAATCAAAATATTTATTTAAAATTCTTTTATATGTGGATGTTTTATTATTTATAAGGATTATTGTGTTCATTTCTTTATTTTCTATACGTAATATTTTTGTATTAAAAATTTATACTAAAATGATTAATTTTAAAATAGTTATTTGAATTGTTATCCCTGCCGAATCGTTTGGTAGCCCTCAACTAGTTATTAAATTTTCTTCTACGATCCGCAGATGTACTTAATTAATTATAAAGTAATCTAAAAATATGAACAAGTGGAACAGTAGAAGTGAGACAAAAATTTCTCGAGAATCATCGAGTTCGAAAGAATTTAAAAATTTTATAGCTCAATTAATTTTTAATTCCTAGGGATTTTTATGAAACATAGCAAGAAATAACACTTTAATGGTTTGACCAAAATTTACATTTTACTGTAGTAAAATCTTCGGCTTAGCCGCATGTAATATTTTTTTTCTTGCGTGTGTTTAATTATTTTTATGTGGGGGAATTTCGGTTTATGTAAATATGCATATTTCGACAATTAAGCTCTAGCGCTGTAATGTTTTCAGATCTATCCCAGAGGTTTATATAAATTTTTACTGATTCTTTATGTTCTAATGCTAATTTCCTCATACTTAAAAGTCACTTTTTTCATTTACATATGGATTTATTTTTCTTAAAATTACCATTATTCAAATGACTTACCTTTATTCCTTTAATATTATACGCATTCCGTAATCAGGCGACGCATCAAATCGTTTTACGTATGCTAATCACGTCGCCTCGAACTCAGCCGAGCGACCGTCTGCAACTTATTGATCTTCACCATTTCTCTCTGGGCACATATCCCATGTAGTATTTGTCTACCACAAGTTAGAACATTAACGCAAGCATTCATACATATATAAACCAGTATGTTGTTAATGTTTTTATAGTCAATAAACTTATATAATCACTTGGGACGTGGTTGGGCTGGATTTGATTTTGCTATAGAATTTATTTATTTATCTTTTATACAATTTACATATAAACACAAAAAGGTTAATTCCAAAGTCGAATGTGGTTTTTGTTGCTATTGCTGTTGTTATTGTTGCTGCTGCTGCTAACAAGAATAACTCTGTAATAAATACATACGAGTATATACAATAATACACGAAATGGTAATGAATATGAATATTTCTATTGTCACATTACAAATACAATGTTGCCTGCGTATTTCATTATATATTGTATTATACATACAGAGGTGTATATGTATGTAGATGTACATATGTATATAGGTATAAACTGTTGTTGTTGTTTCCTAAAGTTGTTGCCCATATTGTATTTCTATTCCTGTCACTGTTGGTTACAGCTCATCGGTCACCATTGTTGCTGTGTTTTTTTTTTATCGACTTTTACTTGTTGCTTCTCTGCGTATTAGCAACACAAATTAATTTAATATGCTGACGCCTATTCCACCAGGGCGTTTTTTCGTTTTTTATGTACACTTATGTGGCGATGCTCGACTGGTTTCGCCAGGCTCCAGTGATGCCGTGTCTTCAGGCGACATTAACTTTTTTTTTATGTACCATATATACATGCATACATACATACGTATATATGTATGTTCGTTGAAATTGTGTGTATATTTTGCATATGTATGAATATAGAAAAAAACGCTTGTTTTTGCAAAACAATTCAATATGTCAGAGATGGGTTTATCTCATTTAATTCACTTTATTTGTTTATCATTCATATTTGTCTTGTGTTGATATGTTGTTTTTATTAGCTACCACATTATAATTTTATTGCACGTTTTGTTAGCTCTTTTCGTATTATTATTGGTGATTAATCTTTTTTTCTCGCTTTCGCTGATTGATGGATGGAGAAGAGTATTGACGTTGGGAAGAATATTTGCTTTTAAAATATACATATATATTTTTTTGTACTGTTATTGTGTTTTTTCACATCACTAATGACTATTTTAATACAAAATTAACATTTATATATATATAATATATAGTTTTCACTTTGTAACCGCTGTAGGGATTTTCGGCCGAGCTCCTCTTCTAATGAGGGACCTTCAGTTTATACTAAGACGCCACCAAACGGCTGGAGGAGCTTTATTTCATGTCATATATCCACTCGGAGGCATTGATATTCCCAGTCGAGGGGCGACCCCATTTAGAAAATTTAAGTTAATTTTTTACCACTCGGCTGTCACGGCAGAAATATTAGTTCCATTATTTTTGCAATAGATGGCTTTAGTGATCTCTATCTCGCATTCTATTGTATAAGTGTTACATGGCGTTGGAGAGATGATATTTTGTACTAAAAAATATAATGGAATTAGTGTTGATCCCTTTACTCAGCAAAGATGGAAACAGTTTTTCTTCGATAAAGACGAAAACGCAATTCCGACAGCTAAAAATGATTTTTTTTTACTTACTCGGGAGCTTAAGATTGCACAAAAAACAGTTGGTAACCTCATGATAAAGGCCATAAATCATTATTTTGGGGATACATTTACACGATTTGCAAAGGTTAATTTGTTTATTATGAAATGGCAGATCAAATCAAACCAAACTGAGCATAAGTCGATATAGATCTGGATATTTGTATGTATTTGTTCGAAAATTTTTGAGCAGCTCGAAAATTTTAGCAGCGAGTACTCGCACATGTGGTAATCGGTCGAGCAATTCGTGCTTTTTTAAGCATTTTGAACAAAAATTTTCACATTTTCTCAGAACTTTTTTCTATGATTTTGAATTTATTTATTCATTTCATTGAAATACTAAAGAAATTTTGACAAATAAAATTGAAAACTGAAAAATTTCAAACAAATATTTGAGCAGTTGAGCGACGAACGAAACTGTGGTAGTATATAAAAGAGGTAGCGTAACACTGCAACAACCCTGGTATACTGGTGACCCGAAATGGAAGTAACTACTTCCGAAATGACGACATGGTCCTTATACTGATTCTATCATGGTTTCCCTTAGAGAAACTTTTTAGCTAATGAATTTCATCACCCATTGCAACTAATATCTGAAATTCCAATTTCATTTCAAGTCAATACTGACACTGTTCGTGGACAGTTCGTACAACAGAAAGTTTAGAAAAATTGAGATATCCAAATGATTCGTGATTAGTAAAGGTCTATGCGTAAAGTTCAGTCTGTTTAAAAAACAAATCACTCAAACCACGCATATTCATTAGTAGAAGTATTGGATAATATATGGTTAACTACTGGTGTATGATATCATTGGTTTCAGTAACCGAGCAGTGAGTTCTGTTTTCTCCAGACTAGAATTTCTCCTGTCATCAAACAACCAGTCGTCGTATTCCCGACTCGGCTTCCATGTCACTGTTGGCCGTCATGACTTTGATCATAATTTCGTCTATTTTGGAACCAGTAGTAACTCCAAGAACAATGTCCGCTTTAAAACCCAACGCAGTATCATTCTTGCTTACAGGTGCTCCTTTGGACTAAGAAGGGAATTGGAAGGTAAAGTCGTCCCTCGACGAAAAAAAACAAACTCTACAAGTCGTTCATAGTTTCCGTCCTGCTATATGGCGTGGAGACATGGATATGACAACATCGGATCATTTGGCTTTAGGAGTCGTCGAATGAAATGTTTAGATTTATGCACGTGAGGAACGGCGAGCTATACTACGACATTGATTTAATAAGCAAATCAAGATCGATGCAGTACCCACCGGTGGAAGCAGAGCAATTGAATAACATTATTTATCATAATCGCTATATATTGATTTCAATTCTAAGACTTCAAGACTTGGTTAATTCCTGTTCATGGACATAATTTTAAGCTTTGAATGTAACCAAGACTTTTTATAAACGAAAAAAGCTTTAATTCAGTGGCATCTTTATCCAAAATAAATTACTTTCTAATGTGAGTATGTACAAATATTCTAAACTCGTGGATGTAATAATAATTTTTCAAGTGATCCAATGTACTATGTCAACAACAACAACAACAACAACAACAACAAAGACACCGACGAAATTTAAACTTACGTGTACATATTACTATAAGCATGACAATCTTCTTCATTATTAAATTATTATTTCTAGCTTAAAATGAAATCAGCAGCTTTTAAGTGGTGTTTTGAGCGGCAACCAAATAAAATGAAAATATTGCATGTAGTTAATAGCTGCTTTTAGAATTTTTTTACGTAAAATTATTGTTTAATTTTCTCGTAATCGGCGAACATTTACAAAAGCAAAATTATGAAATATATTATAGCGTGCTTTTAAGATACGTGGGTGGTGCTCAAATGTGTTTTTTTCAGTTTTTCTACGCTTGTGTAACCAAAAAAAAAGTTATAATTCTTACTAACTGTACAATGTTGTTATTACAACAATATAAAAGCCATTTGCGTAGTTGGTGTTATAAAGCAACTGCTAGGTAAATAACGGTGAAAAGTCCTGATTGTGCTTTACGTCGACAGCAGAGTATACAACATAATACCTAACCGTCGATCTCCTATTAATAAAATTTGTATATGTTGGTTGATTTGTTGCTTGAACTAGAAAGTTGAGGACCTGTGCCCAAGCGACCGCAGCTAAGCAATAGTACAATCTTCCAACCATATGGGTCCACCCTCATAAGATTTGATCTGTGGGCACCGTGAAAGATGTGACGCTCAATCGACTAAAGGCCGAACACTCGTAAAGGTAATACGCCAGCGTTTCATCATAGGTATCACCTAGCTTGTTGAGATAACATGTCAAGGATAGGTGCCCCGTCAATACACTTACAAGAATACTAAATTCTGTTTTGCTGGATAAACAGTTTGATCTATCTACAAACCATATTGCTCCAAAATAGTTCGGTGGTTTATCCAACGGTAGAAGTGTTCCTCCATGATCCACTGCTTCAGACAACATTTGAAGGCGCTGAAAGGTCTAAGGCCGCCGAAGGGAACCACATCGCCAGTGGCGGGCCGGTTCATCCACATTTTTTCATTAGCTTCTACATCTCTGTGGCGCGGGATCTAAGTCATATTCACTGTATTTTCCCGCGATAGTATGTTAATTGCCTCTTTCTTTCAATATTCTTACTAATTTGAATTATTTATTGTCACACCTCATTACCATAATAGCCCCTTGGCTGTCGAGCAGAATCCTAAAATTTTCGGAGCCGCTTGGAAGACACAGTTGTAGTCATTGACTTTAAAGCTACCTTGGTTATTGAGTTGGTCACAGAAGAACCCTAAGCAAAAATCTAACAACGTTTTAAGTGTCTAGAAACTCGAGCTTAGCAGCTGGTCCGTTTCCGGGTAAGAAGCAATCTTATGCAGGTAAACAAATATATCTTCGCACAAAAATTCAACCAAATCGAAGTATAATCATTTTTTTCTTTTCAAAATGATCAGTACCTAGTCCATTTCTTGAAAAGAAGAGTTCAGCTGAACGGCTTCACACCCGCAAGCTATTGTACTTACCAGGGTTCGCTAGACTTACTAGTATCAGAAAGGTAATTGGCTTTTCCATTAAGATTTTGGAGATTGATTTTATCATGTATAATTAAAGTCCGTTAGTCAGCGGAGAACTTGGGGTCGTCCAACCAAGTTAATATTGTGTTTATCACGAAAAAGTGGTTTATCTTTTATCTTTTTGCAATTTGAGATTCTTATACTAAGACCCGACTTTACTAATATTTTTAGGACTCTAACATAAAAGCTATTGATCTTACATATCGTATATTTAATTTAGTTCCCAAATCGATATTATATTCCAGTTTAAGGTGTTCTAAAAATTTTAACAGTTATCGCTCGTCGATGGTATTTCACTTTGCTAAAAGGGTATTCATTGTGAATTAGTAAACTTTAGAAAGCCATTGCAAAAATATTTATAATAAGACGTGTAATCCCTAAAATGTAAAGAAGTGTAAAAAAGTTCGCTATGGTAAAACAAATTAAAGAATAATAATTTAAAGAAGTTTGCAAAGCATTTCGAGGAGAGTCGCTACGTGTTTGAAAATCTAAATTTAATAAATACTGTTTATTTATAGTGTAACACAAAAAAGGCGATCCCATAGTGTGCGCCATTTAACGCGGAATAACCTTCTTAACATTGCATATACCGTCAACAAACTGATTGGACCTTATCAGTGTGGCTTCCGACCTAGAAAGTCAACCATTGACCAGATTTTACCATGCGCCAAATCTTGGAAAAGGCACGTGAAAAGAGGATAGACACCCACCACCTCTTCATCGATTTTAAAGTCAACCTTAGACTGAGTAGGCAATTGGAAAGTAAAGTCCTCTCTCGATATACATCATACCCGTCCTACTATATTGCGCAGAAGCGTGGACGATGTCAACATCTGATGAGTCGGCCCTGGGAGTCTTCGAGAGAAAAGTTTTGTGAACGATTTGTTAAGATTGTCATTTGTCTTTTATGTATTGTATTGCACATTAGACAAACTATGTTCGAGCGAGTGAACAAAAAAGTTCAACTTCGATCTATATGAATTTGGTTAGAGAAAGTTTTTACAATAGAGAACTTTTAACTAACCATCGCACGCACACGGTGGTGAGTTTTCATTTTTCATTTAGTCAGAATATCCGTGATAAACAAACTTCTTGTTAAATGAGCAGAATAATATGAAGGGAAGCCTGCCCACACAGTTTTGCGCAGCACAATGACCAGGTAGAAATCGAAAAAAATGTTATTGGCTGCTATGGCAATCAACAAATCGGAAGGTCAATATTTGAAAGTCTGTGGGATTAGTTCTTGTGACGAAAAATAATTCGAATAACATAGTTTATATTGATTTCAATGAATTTCATTAAAATTTTAACTATCTGTACTTTACTATATCCTTAGAGTTTAGCTGGAGGCGCTAAATTAAGACTGGGGTATTCAAATAAAATGGACCTAATTTTCCAAAAACTTTCCTGCAAAATTCTCACTGACATTTTAATTCCTAATGTACGGGCTGTATTTTTTTTTCTATTATTTTTTGTCTTACGAAAATGCCAGTTGACTGGTTAGCAATTTGTCAGAAATTTCTCTTGGCACGTCCCAAATGAATATAGTCGCACATTTGTTTATAAACATTTGTATATTATATATACATATCTCGCACGCTGCCTGCAAAAAAGACACAACTCAAAATTTGTTGTTTTTCCAAAAAACGAAATTAGATAAGAGTACCTTGGCTAATGGCAAGAAAATGTCACTTCAAAACTTTTCAGAAACAGTTATTATAATAAAATGCATATTGAAAAAGTAACACAGTTTTCATTGAATAATTCAGTCAATTATGGGAACATAGTATCACAGTAGATCAACAGGCCTAAATGTGCTGGTCACAAGCCTTTAGCTGCATTAAATCAAGAGTATGAACACATTTCTAGTATGATGAAAGCAATATGTCTAACTGTTTCTTTTTTTTTTGCTAATTATAATTATATATACATACATATACCTATGTATATATTTGTTGGCAATGAAATGAGCAGATTCTGTACATACTCGTACACGAAATGTAGGATTTTTGACTTATGTCTTTTTCGAAGCCGGAGTGTGTAATGTATTATACATACATATATACATATGTACGCATGTACGCATATAAATAAAAGCTCATGGCTGAGCCTTAGTCTGCAATCACTCTTTTCGTTTGGTCAGACTGACGGCCAAATTGGTGAGTTCATACAGAAATGTGTTCCAAAACTGAGGTGTAATAAAAAAGACACATTTCCCTTCTTTATACTGTATTTTGTTTTTTTTTTTTTTGTTATTTGTTTTAATTTTTAATTTCCCCGAGTGAGAGTTTTCGCTTTTACTTGCATTTAAAAATATAATTTCTTTTTCATTCTACATTTAATTTATACCGGGCGTACATACATACATATGTATGTAATATATATGGTACACACACATACTTATATACGTACATACATTGCATACTAACAAATGTACTTGTAATACAATAACATTTTACGCGCAATTAATTTGCATACTTTTATGACCGCCTGTCCAACCGGTTATGAATGAATTGTCGTACTTATGGGACAATTATTTCCAAAATAAATTACAGCAGTTTCTGATGGCATGAATTTTAACTACTCAATTTTTTTGGTACACATTATTGTTAACTTTTGTTCTATTTATGGAGTAAAATTCAATTTTAAAGTTGTTTTGATACTGCAATAATGATAAAGAACGCGAGTGAATTTTCCAACAGGAAACAACGAAGTCGTTATTATATATGCACATATGTATTTGTATATACGTGTACAGACATAGGTATACGAGGTAACTATAATTCATTGACAAAAATCTAATCGTAAATTACACCACAAAAATTTACTTAACACTATAAATACTAACCCAGGCATCGTAAAAACGAGGGGATTAACAAGAGTCCGGTAAATTGATCAGAAAAAAAGAAAAAATTCTTTTTATATTTATCTGTAATCTTTCTCCTTTTTTATCTCCTCTACATAATCACTATTGATTTCAATGTATTTCTTAAGCCTATAGATGCACTTCTGAAAACAGTCTTCAAAATCTTGCTTTTTAAGCTTATCAAGATCAGTATTAACCGCATTAATTATCTCCTCGTTGCTATTAAAGAGCTTTCCTTATAATTTTATTTTTTATATTTGGAAATAGCCAGAAATCACAAGGTGCTATATCCGGGGAATATGGTCCTGGACGTAATTCTTCGATCCCAGAGATCGCAATAAAATTACTCGTTATTTCAGCAGCATTACTTAATATTGGCTGTAAATTACGCCGAAACCCGAAGAGAATCACACGAATCATCACGAATTTCTGTTTGCGTGGGTGGTGGAATTTCGTCTGACCTATCCTCAGCTATTTTTCGCTTTCTCATCTCCATTTTGTTAGAATTAACAAAAACAAATTGAAAACCACCAACTGAGAGAACTTTTGTTAATCCCCATACATATGTGCTTTTCAGTTAAAAAATTTACTAACAATTCATGAGCTAGAATTTTCCATAGCATGCATTGAAATAACACAGGAAGTTGTCAGCGAAAAACAATAATTACGAAAAGTGATAAATCAGCTTTTCACATACACATGTACCCACATAAATTACTCAGTTGAAAATAATTGAAAACAGAACGCATATTTTCCAACAAAATAATATCCATTATTTTTAAATAATAATTGCAAGAAAATTGGCAACAAATTAGAGAAAACAAAACTTGCGGACAACATGAGTGAGTGCACGCGATGCATGCCGCTGAGCAAAACTGTGGTTTATTGCAGTTGTTGCATGCATAACTGTAGTTACGTTAGTAAGGTGTTGTCAGAGTTGCCAATGCAATTTGGAGGCGAGAAAATTTTGAAATTGAACTGAAATTGATATTGGTTCTTGTCTTCTAACTAAATACCTTAGCAACTATGTTCTTAGTTTAGTGCGTTGGTGTCATCTTTAAACGCTAGGCTCGAAATTCATGTACACATGTATATATGTAGGGCAGGGTTCTGCCTTTTAGAACTTTATTTTACTGCCCCTGCAAAACTTCGAGCCGTTCGGTACCAAACGAGGTTTCAGGCAGATACAAAGCCAGGATCTTCTGTCATCAAGCAAACAATCAATGAACTGGCGTCTGGACTCTTAAGGACCAGCACCAACACCACCAACAATGTCAGTCTTGAAATCCAACGCATAATCACTTTTGCCAACAAGTGGTACCTTAGACTGTTTAAAATGAGTAGGCAATTGGAAAGTAAATTCCTCTCTCGATGTACAAAAACAAAGCTGTACAAGTCGCTCATCATACTCGCCCTTTGGAAGTCTTCGAGAGGAAAGTTTTGCGAACAAATTACAGTTTCCTTATATCGAGTTGCTGATTAGTGCAGGTGTAGAAAGTAGGTGTGCAACTTGAGTAGAAAACCGTTCGGCTGTTTGTTGTGATTGCAGCTTTTCGACGTCAAACTTTCCTGGTGTTTGTTGACGGGCATTCTTTGATACATACATGGTGTGTCCCAAAAATAACCTAACTTTTTTGATATAAAATAGTAAAATACACATTATATTATCTTTGAAAGTTATTATTTATTCAAAATAGGTTCCATTTGACTCAACACAACGTTTGAAACGATCAACCAGCGCATGCATAGATTTTTTTATGTCATTTATAGAAATGTTCTTCAGTACCTCGGTTACGGCTGCTTCATTTTTTTCAATTTTTTTTAATTTTTTAAACTTCAATTTCAATTTTTTTTCAAGTTTGACACAAAATTTTACATTTGCTCTTTGTTCCATTTTTTTTGAACCATTAGCACACTTTTGGTTTTATTGAAATGGCTGTCACTTTTACATCTGTCATCCGACTTACATGAAGTCAGGTGCGTTTGAAAGAGGATGAATGTATCTTTTTAATGTTGCAAATTTTCAATAGATGGTGCTGTATGTTGTATGATTTAAATATAAAGTTCGGTTATTTTTGGGACACACCGTGTAGAGGCGCGTGCGTACCTTCGCTGCGACAATATAAGAAAATGTATCTTAATTTTTTATTTGAATTTATTTTCTAAAACTTTTCGTTGTTGGTAAGACCAGGACTCGAACCCTGGCCTTCTGAGTGCCGTACGCAATGCTAACTACTCGGCTATCATTTCATTTTATTTTATTATATATATATTTTTTTTAAATTATTTTATATTGTATTTTTATTTTATTTTAGGTTATATAATTTAGTTTAATTTAATTTAACTTTATTTTCTTTTATTTAATTTTATTTTATTATTATATTTTATTTTATTTTATATCCTTTTATTTTATTTAAATTTTTATATATTACTTTATTCTTTTCCATTTTGTTTTATTTTTCTTATTTGATTTATTTATTTATTTGTATGAAAAATAATTATGGATAATTACATTACATTAAAGGCAACCAGCAGCTAGGGCTATCGGCCATTTTTTTCTTATTTTAAATTATTATCATATATTTTATTTTATTCAATTTTATTTTGTTTTATTTTTTCTTATTTATTTTATTTTGCTCTATTTTTATTATATTTTTTTATTTTAATTTATTATATTTAATTTCATTCAATTTTATTTTATTTTATTTTTTCTTATTTGTTCTATTATTATTATTTTTTATTTTATTTAATTATATTTATTTTATTTTATTTAATATGATTTAATTTTTATTTATGTTATTATGTTTTCTTTTATTATATTATTTTAATTTTTTATTTTAATTTATTTTATTTTATGTTATATAATTATATTTATTTTAATTTAATTTATTTATTTTTTATTTTATTTTATTTTCTTTTATATTATTTTATTTTATTTTATTTCATTTCATTGTATTTTATTTTTATATCATTTTACTTTACGTGTATGTTATTTTTTTATTTTAATTTATTTTGTTTTATTTTATTTCATTTTATTTTATATATTATATTTTGTTTAAATATTATATCATTTTTTTTTTGTTCCTATTTTTTTATATTAATTATATTTTATTTCATTCTATTTGATTTTATTTTATTTTTACTTATTTATTTTATTTTGCTCTATTTTTATTATATTTTTTTATTTTAATTTATTATATTTAATTTCATTCAATTTTATTTTATTTTATTTTTTCTTATTTATTTCATTTTGTTCAATTATTTTTTTGTTTTATATTTATTTTATTTCATTTAATTTGATTTTATTTTCATTTATGTTATTATGTTTTCTTTTATTATATTATTTTAATTTTTTATTTTAATTTATTTTATTTTATGTTATTTAATTATATTTATTTAAATTTAATTTATTTATTTTTTATTTTATTTTATTTTATTTTATTTTATTTTCTTTTATATTATTTTATTTTGATTTATTTTGATTTATATATTTTATTTTATTTTATTTCATTGTATTTTATTTTTATATCATTTTACTTTACGTGTATGTTATTTTTTTATTTTAATTTATTTTGTTTTATTTTATTTCATTTTATTTTATATATTATATTTTGTTTAAATATTATATCATTTTTTTTATTTGTTCCTATTTTTTTATATTAATTATATATTATTTTATTCTATTTGATTTTATTTTATTTTTTCTTATTCATTTTATTTTGTTCTATTTTTATTATTTTTTTAATTTATTTAATTATATTTAATTTAATTTTATTTAATTTATAATTGTTTTAATTTTATTTTGTTTTATTTTATTTTTATTTTTTATTTTAATTCATTTCATTTTGTTTTATTTGATATTATAATATATTATTTTATTTCATTTATTACATTTTATTTTATTTAGTTTTTATTTTATTTTTCAATTTTATTTGACTTTATTTTGTTTTAGTTTATTGCACGTAATTCGTTTTCTACTTAAGATTTCAATATATTGTACTGTTCCTTTTGTGTTATTTGGATTTATTTTCTTCACAATCCATCAAAATTCACACTTGATTTGAATATCTCTTGTTTGTGTTTCCTATTAATCCAGGCGGCACTTTGCGCATTATTCTCCTGCATATGGATGAGTTGGCAAAAAAATGCTTATTTGTTAAATCATTTATATTCTGAAAAAAATTTTAAATATTTACAAAAATATTGTTTGCTCAGTAAATGTCAAAAATTCTTTCACGGGGATGTGCTAAAAGCATGAGATGACAATAAACCTTCTGGCATAAAAAAGAAATCCAATTTCGTTTGTTTAATATGCAATTCTCGAAACGACGTCCCAAAGTATAAAGTTATTAAATTATACAATACATTTTTTCATCAGGCATTTTCGAGCAAAAATACTTAAAAATCAAATAATGGGATTTTAAAGAATTTGAAGGGCATTAAGGCAATTCATAGAGCTTGCATTGAATCTAACTCTTCTTACCTAGGGCTGTCGACCAATTAGTTAAGTAATTACAATTACAAAAAAGTACAAAATTTGAATATTCATTTATTCAATTAATTTATATCCACCAACCTACCTACACAGAGCCGTGCACTCCGGGTAGCAGCAGCCCTAATTCAGGAAAAAGTATGTCATTGTATGCAAATTATTGTGACATTTGTGGTACAATTTTTCTGTCATTTTACTACCCATTCCCAATTGCAATGCTTATTTGTCCATTTTACAAAATTTGAATATTTATTAATTACAAGTAAAAAAGAAAAAAAAAACGCAAACAAAGATCACCAACAATTTATTGCAAACGAAGCTTTTGACGTAAATGCAGTAATTGGAAAATTATATATTTATTCATACCCATGTACTCGCACATACACGTATGTATACATACATGTACAATAACATGAACAATTGCACATTCATTCGCATATTTATAATTACGTACATATGTATGTATCTTATGGTAATTAATGTTAGCATTACAACGCACACGTGGCAGTCGGCAAAATGTAAGCCACAGTGTTGCTGTGATATTCGATAATGAAGTGGTGGTGCTGGTAAGTAGGGCACCTGGCGGGTGCTTGTCCTTCTGCGTAATTTGTGGCAATTTTTCGATTACAATTTTTTTTCCATGTAAACACTAAAAGTAAACAGTTATGTATGTCTGTACATATGTAATGATGTAGTCAGTGCTTGTGCCATTCTGCAAATATTATCTTTGGTTCAAATTGCTTGACATAATGAACTGGCGTTGGAGCGTGTGCGCAAGCGCCATTGTGTTGTCATATTTGCTGGTGCAAAGTGAAATAGCGCATTTGCTATTAATGCAATAATATTTATGTACTCTTACTTATACACTTCTTTGTATGTATGTACATATATTTACATTTATAAATGTTACCCGTCTCTGTGCAATGTGGTTTTTTCCAGTTCTGTGCTAGCAAACCGATATGATACACATTTAATTGGCGCTTTATAATCATCTCTTCTAATTCGAGGTATGCGTCTTGATATTTTTTCAACAAATGGAGCTGCCTCTGTACGGCTGATGGAGTTTTGGGAAGAGCTCTTTACTTCATGCCAGAAATGAATACAGGGAACGACTGTAATAGAAAATTTTATTTAAAATTAATTTTCCATAATTTTGGTTTTGCAGCTGTCGCTATTACTCATTAACTGACCCCTACGGAAGTATTCTGCTTAAGAGAACTATGTATCTATTTAATATATTAATATTTATCCCTTTGAAATAACCCCTTAGAACAATTGTTATTTAATGACGTGTAACTTCCTCTGGTATTTGTTCACAAGTTTATTACCGTAAAAAACAGTGTGTAATTTTACCCTTTACTAGACTGGAGGGAACTTCTTATTATCACTCGCCAAAGCGATTCGGATAAAGTCTGATCATTTCGTTGACTTTTTATTAATGCTGATAAGTTCGCGGCCTCAAGTACTTAATGAAACAATATATAGTTGCATCTTTTTTATTTTTCAATATAGTCTTCTCAAGTGAAATACAGTGTTCACACCGTCAATAAAATGCTTTTTACCACTGAAAATATATTCTTCAGATTTCTCTTCAAAATGCCACTTTCATCTCACTGTCGCCTGAAAATTTTTGTCCCCGTAAATTTGAAAAAACGAAAAAGTCATTATGAACCACGTCCTGACTATAAAGTTGATAGTCAATTTCTGTAAATCCAGTAGCTTTTATGGGCTCGCAAGCCGAGCGGTGTGAACGGGCGTGTTGTCTTGAAGAAACAGCACTCCGTGCGCTAACTTGACACGCCTCTTCTTTAGGTCTGCCTCATGTGCCTGAATCAATGAATTAGCACGATACTGACCATTCATTGTAGTTTCCTTTGGCAAGTAATCAATTAATAATATTCCCTCGCTACCCCATGAGCTTCGATGCCGACTTTTCCACTTTTATTGTTTTTGGTGGCTATTCCCCTTTTTTTATCCACTGCCTCGACTCGGGATCATACTAATGAATCCAAGTTTCATCAACTGTTACAATGCGGTTGCAAATTTTATCCAAATCACGTTTCGTGAGCATTCGCGGTAACCAATGCGCACTAATTTTTTCATATTCAAATGTTCATGCAAAATCTCTCCTGCTCGTTCTTTGCTAATCTGTAATCTTTCTGCTAATTGTCACAATTTAATTCTTTAATCAGCCACTACTAATTTTTCGACTTTCTGAACGTTTTCTTCGGTCACTACCGTCACTGGGCGTCCCGGGCGGAGGTCATCGTCACAGGGCTCTCATCCTTGTTGAAACAGGCGGGCCCTTTTTGTTACCATCGTATATGAAGGAGCAGAGTCCTAAAGAACCGATTATATCTCTTTAAAAATTTCTTTTTTACAAGGAATTTAATCAATTTCAAATTGTGAGAATTTTCAGTTTTCATTGACATAGTGTTGTTGCTTGCTGCATGAACGAAATATCAATGAAACTAATAAAAAAGTGGTATTTATACTAATAATGAATACAACAATTCCATGTCGGGCTGCTCAATAGGTTAGGTTGAACAAAGTATCTGACTTCTGAGCAAGTCACTTCTGTACAATTTCTTAAGGAATAAGCAAAAAACGCTACTCAAAAAAATGATAAGAAATTCGAAATTTTTTCAAATATTTCTGGCAATATTCTCAAATGCTTCCACAAGCAGGCCTGGTAGATTATTTCTTAGTATTGGGTTCGCTGCATACGTCTGTATTTACTAAATTTACTTGAAATCCACTAACAGCAGGGCGCATACATATAGCCAGAAGGGGCTCTAATGATTTTCGTGTGACTAGGTACATACTCTGAATGAACTCAGTACAATTTCTATGTTCCATGTGTACCGATTTTTTCTTGGGCACTCCCACCTCGCTAGCTATGAGCTCAATCTTAATGTGTCCTCCCTGTTTATATTCTTTGAGTTGATCAGTTGGTCTATCTATCATTTCTTTCTGCGGTAATTAAATTTCTCCTAATGTTCTATTTTAATTCTTTTATTCACCTATACACATATATTATATGTATGTACATATGTATGTATTTAAATTCCCTTGCCAATTGCTTTTTGGAATTACGAATATTGTCATTGATCTTCGTCAATTCCATGCCTTTTGTTTCTGTTTTTATTTTTTTGTTTGTTTTGACATCGCATAGAAATGCGTCGGCCTTTGTGTGTTAAATTTTGAAATTCCAAGCGTCTCAATTTGGTAACAATATTATTCACTATTTTTTTAGTGCGCGCATGTGCAATGAATTTTTATTGTCTAGTTTCATATGCATGCGTTGGAGGGAATAAAATACGTGCAAATGCATACATGTATGAGAATATACATACATATGTATGTATGTATGTATGCACACAACGCTTGCATTTAGGTTTTAGATTTAACCTCTTAGAACATGCATACATTCATACATACATACATACATACATACATATGTACTCTGGTGTAAAGCTATGTTTTGTTACCATTAACCCCAGCGAAACTATTCGTCTAACGCGAATTTTTATTAGGCCACAATTTTCTTTATATTATTCGTAATTCATTTTCTTGACACCGAAATAATTTATTGCTATGGCTGTCAATGTGCTAAATTGCTAGACAAGTTTTGTAGAATTATCAAGTAATTAATATTCACCTTAAGCCAGCCATTCCTGACTTTATGAGAGTAGCATACGTGACAATTTGTGTTTAGTTTGCAAATTTAGAAAACAATTTTGACTGATTTAAGAAATAAAAAAAATTATTGAATTTAAAGTATTTGTATTTAGATGGTAAAAACCAATAATAATATTCACTGTTAATAAAATTTTAACTAATAATATTTAGTTTGGACGGGTGGCTTTCATAAAACTATATTTCTTTGCTTTAAACTGAATGCTCTGTGAATATGTATAATAATTACATTATAACTAATAGATCGGGTTAAATTGTTTACCTCTATTAATCCTCTTATTAATCCTCATCTAATGAAAAATATCACCTTTTTTTTGTTAAATTATTGATGTAGTTACGTATTTGTGTGTCGATTATTCTCTACCTAAAAACTTTCACATAAATATTAATGTGAATCCCTCGAAGTAAGCCGAGCGCAGCTTTCGGATTTATGTTTATCTTTATACATATTGTATATAAAAGGTTTTTTCCTGCATGGCTGGCGGATCAACCCACAATCTAAACCAGTGAAACTTGGGTGGTGTGCTCGATATGAAAGGATTTTCCTTGAAGTGAACCTGGGATCGATCTATTAGAGAAAATCCACTTTATATTATATTTCAATTGTTTGATTTGGATAAAATTTTTGATGGGGAACCTTTTTCTTCCGAAAAGTGGAACTGTAATCGATTTATTTGAAAATTTTTTATTTTTTGGTTTGATTTACATAAAATTTGGTAGAAAGGGGAAAGTTACGATATCAATTCCTTGGCAGAAGTGGTCTCAAGTAGTGAAGGCTCTCTAACAAATGAATAAACACATATTTATTAAAAAATACTTTCAAGTATCGAAGCAGAGTTTAGATGTATCTTTTTTTTGGATGCTCCTCGTTAAAGAGGCTAGGATTTTCTATTAAATTTATTTTTGGCTAAAGTAATAAGCCTTAGTGAGCATCGTCTGAAATTGCTGATGTGCTGTTAGTAGCGCTCTGGGGAACGCGAACAGAATTATGAACAATTGTTTCGGGTGTGGAAAAGCTTATAGCTAAATTTTACCTAAGCGTAAATAAAACTCACGATAAGCCGGCAGAATGGCTATGTAAGCGTGTCATCTTAACACCAAAAAAAAAATGAGCAAGCATCAGTCATAAACAAAAAAACCTTTTAAAATCATTCGAAGGGTGTAATTCCGTCAACCCAGCGATAAGCACAGAATATATCATTAATTATACGGAAGCGTTGTTGAATGCGCTAAAGCCAACTCACATGTTAAAATTAATAGTTGGAGCGCCAATTATGTTACCACACTACTATTAGTACCCCACGGAAATGCAAAAAATCTTGTCTACTAAGAAATGCTGCGATTTTATTAAAATATACTCGTATTATTATTTTATTTTATTTTAATTTTTATTTAATCTTTAAATCCCTACATTATTGAGGAAATTATTATATTTTATAAGTATTCAAAAAGTTTTATAAAGAGTGGTCCATTTCGAGGTTCACTACTTATTAAAAGAAAAAAACACATAACCAATTTAATGGAAAATGTTTATTATCATTCGAAAGCAATTTTTTTGGCATTTATGTTTTGAAGGTTATCTTTTTCAAATGTTGGCCGTGGCTAAGTCTCAGATGGTCCATCCGTTGAGTTCAATGATCTCCAATGACTCGTTCGAGCATTTCGACTGGTAACTGCCGAATGACACACGTGATGTTTGGTTCCAAGGCCTGAATCGAAGCGGGATTGTCCGCACAGTCGTTAGACTTTACATATTCCCACAAGAAAAAGTCTGTGTGATATTACGCGATCTTGGTAGCCAATCGACCGTCCCAAAACGTTAAATTATCTGTACACCGAAATATTCTCTCAATAAACCCATTGATTGTTGAAACCAAATGTCGCCGAGATCACGAGTTTCAATTTCAGACATAAAATTGTCGGTTATCATGACGCGATAACGGTCGCCATTGACGGTTATATTCTCACCCGCATCATTTTTGAATAAATATGAACCGATGATTCCACCGACCGAAAAACCCAACCCTTGTTTCTTTAGGATGAAATGACAGCTCTTGAATCTCTTCAGGTTGCTCTTGTTCCCAAATTCGGCAAATTTGCTTGTTTACATACCCATTAAGCCAAAAATGGGCCTCTTCGCTGAACAAGTTTTGGCTCGTAAACGTCGAGTCTTCGAGACCGAAGCGATGTCCCTTGAGAAGGTCGAGCGGTTTCATTTCTTGCATAAGTGATATTTTGTACGTTTTCAATTTAAGATCTCGACGTAAAATCCATCAACTCGTTCCATGCATCAGACCGACTTGCTGCGAACCGCGCCGAATCGACTCCCTACGGTCTTCGTGTACACTCTCAGCTACGACGGCTCTATTTTTTTCACTGAGTGCTGGACGTGGTCTATTCGGTCGAATATTATCCAATAATGAATGTTTGGTCTCATGATGGGTGATGGTGTTGCGAATTGTACGCTCAATAGACCAATTATGCTGACCATAAGTTGATGGAAGCGCGCGAAATACATTCCTTACAGAACTTGAAGTCTTTCCATTATGAAATGCCAAACAATATTGAACAAAAATAACATGACAGTTTGACACGACTAGAAAAAAACTCAAAACTTTATAAAACTAAATTCTAGTACACAATGAAGTTAAACGTATAAGAATAGCTGTAAGCCGCAACCGCAAAGTAATTGCGCAGCGTACATACCTACGCACGATCTACTCGTATACTTACATATGTAGGTATATCTAAATCATACTTGTTTTCGTCAATCTGTCGGTTATTCCTTACCCATAAAAAAGGATTATATGGTTTCCAACCAAATCGAACTTTTTTCCTGATCCTTGGTTCGTTTCCGGTAAAAAAAAAATAATTCAAATCGAACCATAAACATATATATATATTTTTTTAAATAGATCGGGTCACTTAATACACCATGCATGCTTCTTCATGAATGCATTAAGCATTTTTTTTTGTATGCATACAACTTATTTATATACATACATATGTGTACATATAAAACAATATCGATCGAAAAGTGAACATCCGTTGAACGTGTACAGCATGCCAAATATTCAATGCAATATATTTCCTATATATTACTTTAAAAACATATATACAGTAATACAAAATCAAACTATTTTTCTCCATAACAACTAACATTGTACAGTAATCTAATCGAATTCTAAGCATGTTTTCATCACTGCCAATGTTGTCTTCCTTTTGCTCGTGTATACCTATATGTATGTATGTAGTATGTGCGCAGATAACTAGCGAATGATTTGTATTAAAAACAACAAGTACAATATTTATATTTGCAATTGTCAAACTATTTGTATAAAATGACTAATTGTTTATTGACAATTTACATATGTTTGCATTAATCTATGCTGGAACTTAACAAAAATTTTCTAGAAGTCAATAAATTGTTCATATTAAATTATTTACTTAAATACGAGTATTTATTTGTTTTTAATTCAATTAGGTAGAAAACAAACAAATAAATTGTTTTAATATCTGCGCATTTAGTGTACATTTGTATGTAGAAATGTAATGTTTAATTAAGATAACACAACTGTCTAGTAAGCATTGTTGTATTTCACGTAGCGTAAATACAAGATATGTAAACACATAAACAAAAAAAATTAAAATCACTAAAGTGAAAAGCATATAAGAAACTGACAATCACATACATACCATACATATGTGAAATAAGTCGATTTTTCTCTACTCAAAATCAGCCGAGCACATACAAAATATAACTCAAAACAGTGTGTAGTATTTATAAAGTTAGAGTACTTATTGACGATCTTGATCATTGATCATAAGGATTCGATATCCAACCATTTCAATCCTCAGATGAATCATATTAGATCCATGATTTTGATGTCCGAAAATCCGAAACAATCATATCCTAAGGTGGCTTGTCAAAATTCATGTTAATAAGGACATGCCCTCTCTTTTTTAGGAACACATTTCTCGTAATCTCTAGCTATCCCATTTTGGCCAAGTTTTCCTATATATTTTTATTAGGCTGTAGTTTCATTCCAGTTCGCCGCCGCCTATACATATGTTCTTTCCTTGAGTTGCTTGGTATTACCCTGCCTTGCATCCAAGTTCCCCTCGATGTTCCTATAACCAGCGACGTATTTGGAGCTGGTTCAAGGTGTGGGCTATTGTTGTCATTATAATTGTGCTTTTTTCCGGTTTGTCAACTTGGTTCACAGTTACGGCCTGTGTGTTAGAAGCTTTCGGTACTGATAGCATTTTTGATGATGGAAGGATTTGGAGAAACTATCCAGAAATAAAATGTAAAATTGTATATAGATTCATAGACCAATAGCATATTAACGAAGAAGTCTTTGTAATATTGCTGGACGTCATTGAAGACAAACTAGATAGGCTGACTATCCCACCGATGCTCCAACACGCAGTCATACTGCGGTTTTTGGCAGAATGCTCCTATTAACGGTCTATGGAACTCAAATATCTCCTTAGCGCGACCTACAGTCTTGGTGGTTATAACAGGAATGCTAAGGGCTTTTGAACGTTTGAATTACCCACGCTGGGTAATTTTAGGAATAAACGACAATGAAAAACGGAGAGGTCGTGACCATTTTTACATCAAGTACCGTATTCCAAGCACTACTGGTTGTAAAATCCATTTTTCATGACTTACATTTTTATTAAATTTCCGCTTGAAAGAAGTTTGCATACAATTCTGTCAACGAATAACTGCTCGGTTGAAATTTGACATTTAAACCGATAAATCGGTTTCTATAACAACTAAAATCGACACAAATTCTGTTTTGAAAATGAAACCGATATTCAAATCAATAATCGGAATGTGTAACCCCTTCAACAGAATTTTGTCGGTTTCAATTATGATTCCGAAAACACTATGTTTCTGTAACGCCCCCCATTATTATTTCATTATTTTCTGAAAATCAACACTTTGGCACATTTTTCCCATGCTTTTAATGAAATAAATACAAATATATGTATATATATTAACAAGTACCACCTAAATACCGCAGACAGGCAAGCCCAAGTTTAGGCAAACGTCACTCTATTCAGTCTATACCAAACAAATTTAAGTCAATAAGTGAAAAAAAACCAAAACAAATAAAGAATAGAAAAAATGTAACACAAATAGAAAAAATACGAACCAAAAATACTGATGTTGCCAAGAACAGAGCGATGGAGCCAAGAAATTGCGGTAAGTTTAGTAAACGAAAAAGAAAAACAAAAGCCAACAGAAAAAGTGCAATAGCAATAAGTTGGCTAAGCCAGTGACCAATGTGTATAGATCTACATATGTACGAGTATATATGTATACGTATATATGTATGCAACCAAAACTGTTTACCTAAAAAATTTTCTCACGTAACCAGCGTACGATGGGACACTAATAACAGCGGCGTATAATAACATATTTGCAACAGCAACAGCAACAGCAACACCAGCAAAAACAACAAGCAACAGCAGCTAAGCACAACAAAGTAGCAATAATGATCGTTAAAGTAATGCAACATTATACGTATGTATGTGTATGTACAAAAAACAAAAAACAAATTTAACCGAAAGCAAGAACAACAATAACCTAACCATAATTAAGACCAACAATCCAAGTTGGCAAGTATGGAAAACAAAAATGCATTTAAGCCAAAGAGACCTGCTTTCAAAATTCTACCAGCCGCACCAATTGAGCGCACAAGTGGTGTAGGTTGTGAAAAAATAATAGCAACAACAAGAGCAATTCATACGACTCTAGCATTGACTTGAAGCACATAGCCCCTATAGAATATCTCATAGAAAAATAATAAACGGTGTAAAAGCTTGGCTACAAGTGCCAATTCTTGTAGCTATTTTAGTGGCGTTTACACAATATTACAACAACAAAAAAATTTAACCAAGTCTTTTAACTATGTATATAGTCAGGAAAGAGTTTTTTGACTTCCAATTCAGTGTAACTTGAAAATTCATTCGCCTAAATATTTATTTTTATATTGACTACAACAGCAGCAATTTTGTACAATCGGCGTTGGAAAAATACCCTATCCGAAATTTCAATTTCATCAATTCATTTACTCACAACTATCGGCCTCGGTTTCCTTGGAAGTTGCTCATAAAAAACTCTACAAATTAATTACTTCAGCAAGACGTGCGGTTCACAGAGAACTTGATAGTTTGAGGGGAACTTCAGTCCTTGTTGTAACATAATGGGCTTCCTAAAGTCTACCTTCATCGTCAAAGATCCACTTTACCCATCTATCTACCAACTTTGGAGGATTTATTGCATACCCTAGTATATCTTCCCAAGGCAAAAATGTCCATCTCCACCCATTATCAGTTATTCACAAGTCAAAGTACTAGACAATAGAATCCATTTTGTTCGTTAAACCGGACTTTACTTGGAAATTACCTAAAGTAGCACCTGACGGCAAAAGTGTTTCTGTGATGGGGCTCTTGAAAATAAAGAAACGAAAAATAATATCGAAAAATAGACATGAATTTGAAGAATTAAGAAAAAAAATAAGTATGACTAAGTTCAGTTAAATAGCCTAAATGTCAATCCCCGACTGTTTTCATGGCGAATTACGATGAATGTGGACCTACGTCTGCCATTTTTACCATGTATTCATCACATACTAGAGTTTGGCCACGACTTCGTCCGCATGGAAGAGCTATCTTGTATATTCCATCTATCGGACCATGGAATGGATTTCAAAACTACTCCTAGAAGACAAAGTGTTCCCGGCGTTAATTTAGGCAAAAATCTAGGTCTGTAGCAAATTTCATGAAAATCGAACGATTTAAAAATAATTTCGATTTTTTCGAATAAGTCAGTCGCAGGTCTACATCTCAGAAAATTCGCTTAGTCAGTAATTTAGGATAAATGTTAAATCTATAAAATTTTGATATTAAGATGAGAAGGAGTCTATTATTTACTCTTATCTAAACAAAAAATCGTAAACAAGTTGTGAAGAAGTAGCATTCAAGCAAATTTTCAAGAGATCGTGGGAGATTTATTCATTACGGACCCTTAGAAAAAATTTATGTAAGCAAAATCTTCTACAGCTATGACCTACAATAATTGATACTCGAGATTACAGGCAAACCGTTTTTGTAATGTTGTGATTTTCGTTTCTGTTCCTTTGATCCTCAATTAAAGATTAATAATAGTACGGGTAAATTTTAAAGTTTATCGCAAGTATGCTAAATGCTTTCGTTTCTGTTTCTGTTAGGTCCCCAGAACAATATTTCATTCCAAAGACGACAGGACTTTTTAGGACTGCAAAATGAAGATTTACAATTATTTTTCATATCCAAATTTTTACTAATAATGTGAATACATTTTTTTAAAGTAAGAGGTTTCATATACGTAATATGTGTTCCGAAATGAAAGGACTATACCTATAAGTATATAAGTATATTATATAATTTTGTAAAGCCGGAATGTATAACATAGAAGGTAAAGATTTTAAGAATTCTTCAAATTTGCTGAAAAATTATAAAATTTATATTGGTTGTTAGAAATAAAATCGGTTCTCTACATATTTTACCCCAACACTTTCTAGACTTAATCGAGCAAACTACTGCTCAAGATAGTAAGTAATAGCAAGTTCAGGGAATTAAAGTGTTTCGATTTTAAGGCATATTTCAATGATTTCGATAAAGTTTCTACAGTTTTTTTTTGGAAAGTTATTTCTTATGTTAAAATAGTTGATTCTAATCTAAGTAAATGTGTTTCCCATTTAATGTTCTAGCCGCATTTGTCAGCGAATGTACAATAGAACGAAAATTTTGTAAAATTAATTAAAAAAAAACAAAAATTAGAAACCCTTTGGAAATCGATACATTACAAGGAATAAAGCGCGCTTAAGACTATATAAATTTAAATATTACTACAATATTTTTGTAATTTTTCAAAAAAAAAACAAAAACAATTAACTGAAAATGCTTTTCTTTTATATGACAGTTTTACACCAAGAATCACGATTTTCAAAACGGTTTTTGACGATTTGATTTGACGAAAAGTGGTAACGGAAATTCCTGCTTGAAAAACACTTGCGTACCTTACACTCCGTTCTTCATCTTTCACGGAAGGAGGAAAGGTTAAGAAACAGACCTCCTCAGAATGTTCAAATTTTCTAATAATCTGAAATTGTGTGATAAAACTTATTTCTTTATTTATTTACAGTACATTTAGTACATATCATACCCACATTGAACTTTCTACATACATGTTTCTTGGAATAAAAATGGGATTTTAAAAATTTTGGTGTGTAACTTTTTTTTGTCACCAACTGAGGTATTTAAGACCGCCAAAGGATTATTCTGAGAAGTGTTTTTGAGGAATTCTTTGGTGTCTTTCTTTAAACTATTCTGCTACCTTGCTTTCAAGCCTTCACCGGGTAAATATGTCAAACTACTTAGTTAATACAAAAAAATAAGTAATAAACAAATCTTATAATTTGGAAGTTTAACGAAATGTTGCCCACCCTAATGTGTGTATTTACTGTACGAAGGCCACAAGCCCATTGTTGTTTACATTGTGGCACCGATGGCCCAAATGATGGCAATAGCAAATGTATGTACATACGTACATGTACACAAATATACCAAAGGTATGGCAGCAGCAGCAGCAGCAGCAGTAGAAAAGACCAACAGCAGCTGCATGCCAAATAACTTAATGGCGTCTAATGGCAATTGTTTGTTAGTTATTCTCTTTTTTGTTGTTATAACAAAATCTTTACGCCCATTTGTTGTTGTTTGACTTTTTTCGATATGTTGTTATTTTTTTTTTATTGGCAAATGTGTGGCGAGCGCCAGCTAGTCAATAGATTTACATACATATGTGTATGTATGTATGTAAATATATATTTACCAGTACATATTTTTGCATTACAGACAAAATGCCAGTGGATTCGGTGGGTTGTTATTGGCTGGCTACGCGTCAATTGAACGTTTGGCTGGCCGCTTGACTAACTCTTTGGTATGCAATTCATTCACTCAGAGCACGGCTTTGGCAATTTTTCGCTTCAACCTTTTATGCAAAACGTACCGACATACATACGTGTACAGTGTACACATACATACATACATACATTGTTGAAATTGTTGCTGCACACGTTGGTTCGCTTTTATTGTTGTCGTTGTTGTTATTTACTTGGGAATTTTACGGCAAAAGTTTCACTGCACTTTATTGCACATGTAATTGATGTTTCAGCTTTTGTTGTTGTAGTTGTTGAATTGCTTGCTTATATGTATGTATGTATATACATATGTTTATGAAGAATGTGCCAAGGCATTTGCTTTTTCTGAGCTCTGGCACAAATTCTGGAAATCTTTGCAGGATTAAATATATTGTATTGGATTTTCACACATACATACATACACACACACAAACATATGTTAATTCATATGTACATATGTGTTTATTTAATGCGTTAAATAATATTATACATATGAACAAGTATGTGGCAATGAGTAGCCGGTCGCGCTTCTGGCTACCTGTTATCGCCTTTTATTTTTTTACATACACACAAACACATATTAATGCGTAAGTATGAACATATGTATGTATGTACATATGTATCTGTTAAATTGCAAGTGTTTGCATACATTTTAGAAATCTGACTTTTGACTTACGTGCGCTACTCGTGTTGTTGTGAATATTCGGTGTGAGTTAGATTAGCCAATTGTCCAAAATCAATCTTCAGCTGCCAGCTTTTTAGTTCTCCTTCACGAACCACCAGCACCAGCTAATTTGTTTCTCAGGCTTTTATGACCGCGCCACTGATTAGCTGACCGAATGGCTTTTGTAAGAATGAATTGGTTGGTCAGCAGCAGCTTAGCACTCAAGTTGCTTGTACTATATATTATACTTACATACATACATCATTATGTATAAATTTTTTTCTTTACATTAATCACCTTGATCAGTGTGTGAAAGAATCTTTAATTTGCATTATTTTTTGTTTTATTTCAATTACTTTTTTTATTATTGTTAGTTTTTAATCATCTTTTATCTTCTGATCGCCAAACAGTGGAGAAAATGGATTACTTGTGGTGTTCCAAAGAAACTAAAACTTTAAAAAATTTCACTTTCTAATTTAAATTACTAAGAAGTTCTCAAACATATTTTAAATACTTTCTCTGTTAAGTATATTCTACAAGAGATATGTATAGGTGAGCCAAGTTTACTGGAAAATCACCTCATGGATGGAGAGCAGGAACAAGAGTTGTTTTTTTTATGTCTGTCTTGTAATGATTTATACAGCATCCCCAACAAAAACTGGGAAATCTTGCTAAAATTTAAAAAAAAATATAAATTGTATTTTACTTATGAAATCGGACGTTAATCAGTACATGGGTGGTTCAGGAAATCCGATTTAAACGAGGAGAGCAGTTCCTTTTTGACGTGCCGTGTGTGGACTGTCCTTATCATGCTGCGCTTTCTTTTGTCAGCATGCCACTCCTCTTATTCCGAATCGCCGTTCGCAATGTTTTCAGGGATATTGCGAGAACTTCTAGAGTGAATGAACTCCCCTTGAGATAAATATTAAAATTATCACTTAGCAGTCCAAAAACACGGGTGCCATGATTTTCTTGGTTGTAATTATGGTTTTGAATTTTTTGGGGGAGCGCGAAGACGTGTGACGCTTCTGTTCATACAGAGGTTTGTTGTTGCGCCGACATTTCTCAACGTATTAACCTCAAACTGACAATGGTAAAGGGGAGTAGTTTGCCTACACTAGCATGCTGCCAACTGAACAGACTGAACTTCATTGCATTATCACTCTTCTATCAAGGTAATATATTCATGAATGTGGTTATAATAATAAAGGCTGTAAAAAGTTTCCAATTCCAATTCGTATAAGAGAACAATTTTGAGACAAGCATCCAACTATTTATTATTGACCGCAAAAGTCAGGCAAATAATGAACGAAACGAAATTATTATATTTCATACGATAGCAGTTTTGAATTTAGATGAAATGACCCTAGGATTACAAATATGATTGCAATGATATATGAAAGTAGGAGAATCTTTGGGATCGACTGTTTTTGAGCATGAATATGAATGCATACAACAAACACTCATAAAAACAGACTGGAAACGCAAAAAACAAATTTTAACTACAATTATTTTTAAATATGGAATTTGTATTCAACTAATATCATAATAATAAAAACTTGAGTAGATTAAAAATTAAAAAAAAAAAAACTGTTAGATAATATTTATAAATCAACTTATTCACTGCGCCTATCGTTAATTAATTTATGTTCGTATATTTTATATTCTAGATCTTTACACAAAGTTTGGAGTTCTTTCTTTGCTACCCAGATGCTGGACATATTTGGATGTTTGTTTAAAATGTGAAAATTTGAGTTTCTGAAAACAAATGTAAGTGATCTGTAACTTTTTATGCAATCATAATTCTTATTGCCGTATTTTTTTATTACATGAACCTAGAAAGAAAATGAAATGTAAATATTTAACATCCTAGTTTCCGATAATGTTTGGTTTTTTCGTGGATCAAAAAATGTGTCGGACGGAGATTATATAAAAAGCAATTTGAAGTCTGAAGATTTTAATTTTCAGATATCTTTGTCGATCAATTCTAAGAAATAACGCCAAAAGAAAAATTTTGAAATTTCTAGTGTTTTTTCTTGATTTAACTATGGTATGGGCCTTATAGGCTGCAATTTTTTTGTTTTAATTCTTCTTTATGTTGATTTGTCCAGAAGGTATCAAGCCATTTAATATCTGAATGCAAAATTATCCTTTTGGTAGTCCTTGAATTGGAAATTAAAAAGCGTCGTTTGAATAAAAATTTGTTTTTTTATAAATATAGCATGGATTTATTAATAACTCCCTTAAAAATTTACCGATTTTTGTCGGGCTAATTTTCATTTACAGATAACAATACATAAAATAAAAAAGTATTAAAACAATTTATAATCTAAAAAATATAATGGGAATTATTCAGTGTGATGCACTCTGACATATAATGGTCTGCATTGCTGATCAAAAGATTACTTATAACTTTATCTATAAGTTCGTTCTTTTTTGTAGGCTTCGCTGAACCTATTGAAAGCATGGTAATGAAAAGATCAGAATTGAAAAGGGTATGTGCCAAGTCTTCCATGGTACTTTTGCGAGAATTTTTCGGCAATTATGCAAGCGAAAGGTTTAAGAGCTTCTTCAGAAAACATGCCTATAGGCAGAGAAACTCGTTTGATTATATCTACACCAATTATCAAAATTTTAAGCACAGACGCAGGCATATAGAACAATGGATATACACGGTGTGTCCCAAAAATAACCGGATATAAAATAAAATACACATTATATTATCTTTGAAAGTTATTATTTATTCAAAATAGGTTCCATTTGACTCAACACAACGTTTGGAACGATCAACCAGCGCATGCATACATTTTTTTATGTCATTTATAGAAATGTTCTTCAGTACCTCGGTTACGGCTGCTTGAATGGCTGGGATATCATCATAAAATGCTCCCTTCTTCTTGGTTTTCAGTTTTGGAAATAAAAAATAATCACATGGTGATAGATCAGGCGAATACGGAGGATGGTCGATGAGAGAAATCCCTTTTTTCATTAAAAATTCGTTCACTTTTTTGGTCTTGTGAGGTGGTGCATTATCGTGCAATAAAAACAGCTGTTTTCCTTCTGGATATTCTGGTCTAACACGACCGATTCTTTTCCACAAACGATGTAAAACGCCTAAATAGTATTTTCCATTAACAGTTTGACCTTCTGGAACAAATTCCTTGTGGACAATACCCTTTGAACCATAAAAAGTAATCAACATTGTCTTGATTCGAGACTTCTGAAAACGCAATTTTTTTGGTTTTGGCTCGCCTTTGGACTTCCATTCAGCAGATTGACGCTTAGTTTCAGGGTCATATTTAAAGCACCATGTCTCATCACCAGTTACGATCGAATCAAGGAAGTCTGGATTGTTTTCAGCAGTTTCAATAATGTCTTTGCAATGCTCCACGCAAGCGATTTTTTAGTCGTCATTTAATTCATGTGGAACAAATCGCGCACAGACCTTTCTTTTCCCCAAATCTTCAGTTAAAATTCTCCAAATAGTGTTTTTACTCGTATTCAATTCTTCAGCCAACATTCTCGTAGTAAAATTTGCATCAATACCAATGATTTCACGGACTTTTTTCACCAGTTCAGAACGATTACTAGTTTCTGGACGTCCTGCTCTAGGGTCGTCATTTAAATCCTCACGACCATTTTTAAATCGTGTAAACCACGTATAAACTTGCGTACGACTCATACAATCATCACAATAAACTTTTTTCATTAATTCGTATGTCTCAGCAAATTTTTTTTCAAGTTTGACACAAAATTTTTTATTTGCTCTTTGTTCCATTTTATTTTTGAACCATTAGCACACTTTTGGTTTTATTGAAATGACTGTCAGGTGCGTTTGAAAGAGAATAAATGTATCTTTTTAATGTTGCAAATTTTCAATACATGGGACACACTGTGTATGTTCAAAAATATAGTTGCTGTTGCGTATGCATAAAGGTTAAAAACATTTGTATTTATTTTATGGCCAGAAGCAATTGTGCATAAAATAAAACCAAAGCGATGAATTTGGGAATAGTTCACCCCAGTTATTTGAGCAGCTAATTCAGGTTGTTGGAAAAATTTTCTAGCTGTATTTCCATTATTTGTTTTCTAGCAACCACCATCCAACCGCAGATGTCATATATTTTAATTTTGTTCGTGTTTTCTTGACATTAACTACAACTCATATAAGGCCTTCCAGTATTTGAAATTTCGAATTCGCTTTGCATATACATATACATATAGTTATCCACAGCAAAATTTTTTTTAGAGTTGACAGCTTCCATATTTTTTGACATTTTGACTGAAAAAAAAAACTTTCTTCTGTAAGTGGACTAAGGTGGATATTTCATTTTGCAAGACCTTCTACGATATCTAGAAAAAACCAATTAATGCGAATTCTGTGGAACCTGAAAATTTTCGCTCTATGAATGGTTAATTTTCTACTAAACTATATACTTCCTAATAACACTGTTGATCACAAACACTAAGATTGAATTTTCTATTAATTTTAAAAATTTCACACAAATTCGCAGAAGTCATTCGAAAAAGGCGGAAAAGTTTTTGCCTGCAGTGATGCAAACTTAGGTTAGTTTGACACCCGTCAGCTGAATATTGAGAGCAAAACAAAAACAAAAATGTTTTTGGCTTATAGGATATGTTAGTAATCGAATACAAAATGATGATGGCGTTAATATTTGTTTTGAAAATTTAATTATACGGAGCTAAATTGGCCATTTCTCCAACAGTGCGAGAGAAGCCCAATTTTCGACTACTTATTGCAGCAATAGGTGTCGTATGTCAGCAATAACGCTCCGAATATTCTCGTTGGAGATAAAACTTATTTGGTTAACTGCTTTAACGTTAAAATTTCCAAATGTTTCAACCGAAATGATAGAAATTTTTTGAACATTCTCGTTTCAAATTTGACTGGCTTTTTGCCTCACCGAACAGAACCATAATCTGCTGCATATCCCGCGAGTGAGCAGCAACGCATGTGCGATATATTTACGTATGGGTGAATGTATGTAGTAGGTATGAATTGTCGGCACAAACAAAACGCCTGCCGCTGGCAGCCAAAGCAATTTTCCACTGCGCGTGCAATAATCGGCGTCATTGCGTTCTCTTTTTTGTGCCAATTTTTTCAATTTTTTCTGCATATTTGCGATTTTTTATTTTTATTTTTATATTATTTTTATTTTATTATTTTACTTTTAGTGTTTTTTTTTCTCTTTTTTGTTTGTTAAATTGTTATATGTTGCAATATGTAGTGTTGGGCTGCTGCTGCTGTTGCTGCTGTTATTGCCAATGATTGCATATCCGCACGTTTGGCCATTCAACGAAAACTGGTCAGTTGAAAGGTGTGTGTGTGTGTAACTTGTTGCAACAACAGTAATTCATACGTATGTATGGCTGTACGTATATAAATTCGTATGTATATAAACAAGCACTTGAGAGCTGCGACACCCAGCGTGACTGGGAAACGATCATTGGAATGCCCTCAGGTAACAGCAGCAACAGCAACAGCAACAGCCACAACAGTGGTCTTTGATGAAATTGAGTGCATTTTTAATAAAATATACCTATACATATATTAAAGTACGAGTATATGTACGAAAAGCATGTTCTCTCTGGCACTCGTTTTTGTTTTCTTAACCACAATTTGTTTTCATATAAATCTTGATATTTTTTCATTATTATTATTTTATTTGTTGTTTTTTTTTTGTGGCCAACATAATGTTGACCCACTTCTTGGTGACTGCCACCAATGCGTGCGCTGCGAACTCTTTTTGGCAATTGCAAAATCCATTTTTGGCTAAATATGCGTTTTCGTAGCTGGTTTTGTTTATTTAATCTTTGTTGCTGTTGTTGGTTGTTGTTTTTTTTTTTTGAGAGCAGCAGGCGCTGCACTTGTTTGTCGATTGCAGTTTTTTCCGTCACTATTTCGGCTTTTTGCACTAGTCGACTGCGCTTTTAGTGAATTTTGCAATTCAGATTTGATTTATTTAGTTTCGGAATTTTTCGAACCGGATAAGTCGCCGCTGCTTTTTCAACCAAAATTAAATCACTTTTATGCGGCTGCATTGAATTTGGCTTAAAGTCGTATTTGGGTTAGTCTCTTATGAGTTTATGTAAAAGATGTATGGATATGTATGTATATATAATAAGTAAAGGGTGGTTAAATTTTCAAGGGCCGATGTTGATTTTGAATAAAACACAAACTATTTAGGAAATTATTAAAATTTTATTTTATTATGATATATTGGTATTACTCAATTATGTATGTAACAAAATATCGGCCAAATGAGCGCCGCGACCTCGGCGGCACACCTCCATACGATGGTCCAAATTTTCGATGACGCTGAGGCATAATGGAGTTTCTATGCCGTTAATGTGCCGAATTATCTCATCCTTTAGCTCTTGAATTGTTGCTGGCTTATCGACGTACACCTTTTCTTTCAAATAACCCCAGAGAGAAAAGTCCAACGGTGTCAAATCACATGATCTTGGGGGCCAATTGACATCGCCATTACGTGAGATAACACGGCCATTGAATTTGTTGCGCAAAAGAGTCATTGTTTCGTCTGTGTGGCAAGTGGCACCGTCCTGCTGAAACCACATACCGTCCACATCCATATCTTCCAATTGTGGCCATAAAAAACTCGTTATCATCTCACGATAGCGAACACCATTCACAGTAACTGCCTGACCGGCCTCATTTTGGAAAAAATACGGTCCGATGATGCCGCCAGCCCATAAACCGCACCAAACAGTCACTCTTTGTAGGTGCATTGGTTTTTCGACAATCACTCTTGGATTCTCATTCGCCCAAATGCGGCAATTCTGTTTATTGACGAATCCACTGAGGTGAAAATGTGCCTCATCACTGAAGATGATTTTCTTCGAAAATTTTCATAATAAGTCTGGATAACTTTAACACGTTGTTGGATTGTGTATCTCTCCATGGTTCAAATTGAGTAAGTCTGAAATAGAGAAATGTCAAATTAAATTCGGAAAAAAACTTGGCGTTTAGGTGTAGTTCACATTCAACATCGGCCCTTACAATTTAACCACCCTTTACATTTATCCACACATTAAATTTTAATTTCTTTTGTTTTTTTTTTTATTTTACAAAGCTGTTGTGAGAACTTTTAATACTCAAAAATAGGCAAAAAATAAAAATAAAACAGGCATTTAATGAATTAATATCATATATGTATATGTACATATGGATTATTAGTGACATACATATAAAAGGAAGAGATCGCAAGGTGTTAAATCACAAGATCTTGGTGTCCAACTGCGATGACCTCTTCCAGAGATAATACAGTTTGGAAACTTTTTCCTTAAATATCGATGGTTTCGTTGCCTTTGTGGTAGTAAACGATGTCCTGATCAATACTATCCAATTCCGGCCATAGAAAATCATTAATCGTCTCTCGATAGCCCAATCCATTCACAGCAACTATTGCTCCAGCCCTATTTTCGAAAAAGTAAGGCCCAATAACCCCGCCGGACCATTAACCACACCAAACAGTTGCACTTTGTGAATGGAGGGGCTTTTCAATAGTAAATCTTGGGTTTTCCGAGTCCGTGGCGAAAGTTTTGCTTATTGATGTAGCGATCGAGGTGGAAATGCTTATCATCAGTCATGTTGATTTTTCGATGAAATTCTGGATTATTTTCATACATTTCAAAGACCCAATCAGCAAATACAGGACATTGTTGGTGATCGGCCAGCTTGAGTTCTTGTGTTAACTGAATTTTATAAACCTTCAGACCTAGGTCTTTATGCGAAATACAGTATAATGACGTTTGTGGAATGCTCTATTCCAAAGAACGACGAGGAATGGACAAACCTGGGTTTTCTTCAACACATTAGCTTTATTGTCAGTTGTTCTTGAGCGACGTGCAGGAGTTTTATTCTTCTCACCACTAACTTGTCCCAATAGCTCCCTTTTCACCGGTAATTGCTTAAGTTTTACGAACCGTCCCTGCTTAGGAATTTTTATAGTGAAGTTTAATAATTTCAATGTGTTGTTGAAGCGTGTGCAGTTCCATTTTTATTACTGGTGTAGATTTTACTTGTCAAATGTCAGCTTAAAAACTTTTAACAGTAGCAAACACAACTTCACCCATTCACAATGGTAAAAAATTGTCAAATAAGTCAGCATCGCCACACTGATTGCATTCACATCTGCAAATAAAAGAAGATAATTCATGAGTTAGACACACAAACCCATCTGTATATGTATTATGCCCCTGAGTCAAGCCATTAATTACCACGTAATTACCATAATAAATTCCCAATTTTAAATAAAATCCATCCTAAAAGTACAAAAGCATAATATAAAAAACTTTTCGCCTTCTTTTCACTTAAATATAATATGCTGAGAGCCCATAGTCTTCCTTGCTGGGTGCATTCAACTTCTTGTAATGGCTAGTCAACGACCACGACCTGACTACATAGTAACTGCTGCAAACGCCAACTGCAACAATAACTCAACAATCGCGTAAATTTTCACATGCATTTATTTATACATAGTTAATATGTGTGTATATTACTCTTTTAGGTATACGAGTACGCTTTAATGCAAAATAATGACCAGTGAACAGCGTCAGCAAAGAGATAAAACGTAATCGGCGGCCACGAAAAAATTCGAAGACAAGTGAAAACCCTTTATGACGAAAACAAAAAGCAAATAAATGAATGTTGGCAAAAATGTTGAATGAACAGAAATATGTATATATGTATCTTTTGTATATACATAAATATATAATATTATATGTACTTTCATGTACATATACGAGTATATGTATGGGAGTATTTTTGTAAATACAAATAATTGCAATTTTGGCAAGCAACTGAGACAAGCATGTCTGCATACATACAAGTATATGTATGTATTATTACTTATTTACATACATACCTATATTTGTACCAACCAACTGCAAATGTGTGCTTAATATATTTTTTGCATAAATATGTGAGTGTGAATGAACTCTTGCCTTAAATACTCGGCATGTTGCAAGCCTTATGTAAATAAAAATTGAAAGTTAATAAAAAAGCATTAAGCATTAAGCAAGCAATGGCTATTTCTAGTACGTAAAAAATGCGGATTTTTTGTTGGTATTTCTGCAAGTTTTTATAATTTTTTTTTATTCCAATTATACTAGAATTTTTATACTTCTGGATATAAGTTTTTTATTTTCAATTTCTCTTAGAGCGTTAGATTAAAAAAGTAACTATTCGAAAAAATGAATCCTTTATATGTCTTTTTGCTTGAGTGGTGATAATTAACTACGTGTATCATTTAGAAAAAGGTGGAAAATGCTTTGAAAACATTTTATCTTAAAACTAAACTTATAAGAGCGTTGCAAATAATGTGTGTAATAGATCAGCTTTAAAATATCAAACAATATTTTTTATGTATTTACCAAATATTTGATTCGTATCTTGAGTAACCTCAAGATTGCACCTTTACCTCAGACGGCGTAATAATTATTACATTTTACCATGCTGCAATGCTTTATAGTATCATAGTATAGTATAGCCTAAAAAAGACTTCTCTAGCGCGGTATCCACAATTTCAAATTCTTTTAAGTGTTTTTACTTTAATAACCTTATCAGTCTTGCGGGCAATCGCTTTTCTAACTTCTTCGTAATCCATCACCGATTGGGGTTTCGATTTCATAGTTTCCGGTTGTTGCATTTTCACTGCCATATAGTCCGGTCTTGAAACCTTCGAGTAGTCGCCACATCTTTTCATAAAATTATCCGGTACTCTCTATAATAATTTCTTTATTTCATCTTTTTTATCTTTTTTCAAGTAAATTTTCTTAGTAATAATTAGTAATTTTCCTCATAAGCCTTTTTAACTTTTATTTGATTTTGTCAATGAAAAACATATTTTTCTTTTTATAAATTAAATAAAAACTTAAGCGTGGTGGAAACCATTCTTAAAAGGTTTCTTAAACTTTATTACAATTTTTTTAATGCTCTTTAGATTGTTACTCATATTTTAAATTATAATTTTTAAATAATTGGTAGCGATCTCGAAATATATCTTCCCCCTTAACCCTTCCCGACAGAATAATATCGTCATTGCTAATCTTTCATTTATTTAACTGAAGGCATTTCTTCTTTCCTTTCCTATTAGCTGCAGTCGCTATATCTAAACTGCGAAAAAACCTTCCACAAATTTTCAAAGTGTAAATTTTACAACTCCATTTAAAATATGTATGCCCAAACACATTTCTAAAAATAAAATTTTAAGAACCAAAATAAAGCTTGAAGTTTCTTCTTGGAAATAAATTTAATGTTATTGTAAAACTAAACAATATATTTTACTAGCTCTCAAAAACTATCCATGATAATCAACAAACTTTTATTTGCTTGGATTTTACTAAATATGGGCGATGGTTTGCAAATTTTGAAGCATCACAAACGTCTAGAGGCAAAGTGATGAATGAAAATCTTTCTTACTTGATTGGCTAAGCTCAGGACAAACCGAAAAAGTCAGAAAAGTCTGAAGTAATTTTATTTACGCAATGCTAACCACCCGACTACCGTGGCCGCCGCCTGTATATCTGCTAACAAATAACCATATTCAGATTCTAGAATCTTTTTCTGTACTTTCACTGTAAATAAATGATTTTATCAACTTATGCCTAATTTGATTTTGAGCTTTCTTCATTTTTACGGTCTATGATATGGTAGGTGACCTACTAATTCTTGTGTAGCTGTGTAAGTAATTTTTAAAGGGCCTTCGAATCCCCTAAAATGATGATATATAGGAAGAGTACCAAAAAACCTAAAGCTCTGTTATTCGTCTTAGAGAGGCTTGCGTCGACCCATCTCTCATCAATTATATTTAAAATCGAACAAGCGTAAGATGTAACGAGGACCTCATTATATAAAAAAATAAGTGTAGTATTTAATTGAACAGTTAGCTAAACCCTTCTGATATATTGTGCATGGTATAAACAGTATAAACCCATAGAGAACGACAAAAACGAACACAAATTATGGTGACAAATAAAAAGTAATTAGGACAGCGTGCAATGAAGCAACTCACCAAGTGAATGTGCAATTTCGCTTGCAAGGCAAATGCATATCATGAATTCATGCAAATCGAAGCAATCGAAGTAGTAAGTTGCGGTAAATTTTTTTATTTATATTTATAAAAAAAATGTAATAACATTTTGCAATTTTACTTTGGCTTCGAGACCTTCTTTCAGAAATTACAATTAAAATTATTTTTTTTTTTTTTTTTTTGCTATAAGAAACGAGAAAAGTGGACGAGTTGGTAAAAGAATTTTTAATTAAAGAAATCTCCCGTATGGTATTGGACGAAATAACGATAAAACACAAAATATCAATATAATAAACATATGTATTGACCTAGTAACCTCGTATATTAAAAAAATTTTGATTAAAATAATTTTTTTTTAAATATTTTCGTTTTTATATAGCTTGAAATTGGGTGATCGAATTTTCTTGCAGCGAATGATTTCTTGCCTCCAACTTCTTTCTACACAATTTGAGCAAGCCAAGCATTGTGGTTAACGGTGTTTTTTTTTTGGAATGATTAGATTAATTTATCATCAAACTTTCCTTCCCGTCTAAGCTTTGGACGGTAGAAGAGAGAGGATGTTTAGGATATGGAAAAGGTGATGTTAAATAATACCCATAAAAGTGTTCATCGAGCCCAATGGCTCTTGATGTAGTTCGGGGATGAACTACAGATAAGAATTTAGAGATGGTGTAGGGTGACCATTCCATTTGTTATGAGAGAAATTTATTTGAGCGCTTTGGCTCTTCAAAATTTGTATAGCGAGTAGATGCTCCTTGAAATTCTTGGACTTCTGGTGCTAACAAGCATCTAATCAAGTCTTCGAGTATGCACAGTCATTTCAAGTTTAACATTTAATGCACATTTTAAATTTATTACTTCACTGTCCACTAGAAAATTGCACTTTCAGATATAAGCATGTGTGAGTATACATATTTAAATTTTAGTTCAACCCCGTTCAAAACAATTGATGACAGATTACTGAGATAAAGATAATTACTTTTAATAGGAAGTACCTTCGTTTTCTTAGCATTCAGACAGAGACCATTTATGTTAGACCATTCGTCAATTCTTATTAGATCCTCATTCAATCTAGCTATTAAATCTTCACCAAGACCAATGGGACGTGAGAGGTAAATCTCCATATCATGGGCATATATATGAATAGAAGAATTTTTGCAGCAGTGAACAATGTCATCAATAAATAAACTGCAAAGCATTGGCCCTAAAATAGAGCCCTGGAGAACTCCAGAGATGATTTCTCTGCGATTTGAAATTACGTCCCCACACTGAACTTGCTCATATCTGTCCGATAAGTAGCTTCTCATAAGATTAATTGCTGATGAGTTGAAACCAAAATAAGTTTTCAGTTTTAACAGTAGAATATCATGGTTTACAGTGTCGAAAGCTTTAGAGAAATCTAAAAGAATGGTAGGTAAGTTATCGTCGAAAGCAGGGCGGATGTCGTCCATGATTTTCATCGCAGCTGTGGAACAACTATGATTGGATCTATACTCAGGCTGGGATCATGAAGCTGTTACTTTAGCCTTAGTGATCCCAGGTTTAGTATGGTTTATAGCTTTAATTCTACGAAGGGGAACATATTTTTCAAACAGATAATTAATTAGCGTGGTAAAGTACTGTAATTTATCGTTAACATCTACAAGTACATAGACAGCAGTAATTCCAGTTTACGGTCACGGCTTCAGCAGTTAGCGCAGCATTGTTTATATTCTTGAAATCTCTAAAAGTTAAATCTGTTGATGGCTTAACTTTATTTAATTCAAAATTGAAAAATATTTTAATTAGCTCATGGTCAGAAACTCCGGGCAACGAAAATTGGTTAACATGGCTTACATACTACTCCCAAGGCTTACACCAAAAAGGTCTAACATACTTGGCTTGCAGTGTGGTGCAAATCTAGTTGCATTCTCATTTATTATTGTTAAGCCAACGTTGCTAAAACAGCGTGTCTAGACTTAGCATTATTCGACAACATATCAACATTAAAGTCACTACAAATGAGGACATGCACATAACTCAAGGACAGTTCCGATATTTTATTGAACAGTTGAATGAGATCATTTGACTTATGAGGGTTGTATACACATACAACAACACACTTTTGTACATTATCACTACATTCAATAAACATACCTTCAACAGTTTCAGAAGAATGAGATTTATATTTTACTTTATATTTATTATCAGCCTTTAAATAAATTGCTATGCCACCCTCTCTCTGACCAGTGGTTTTATCATTTCGTACAAGATACGAATATGCACAATCTGCAATAAAAGGTTTGAACCAGGTCTCAGTCACACAAGTTATGCTACAGCTTAGGTCACGAAACGTCAAGTTCATATAATCAAGTTTTTCACGGGATAAACTCCTAGCATTAAAGTGTATAGTTGAATTTTATTGAAATTTTTTCCCTTCTTAGAAGTAACACAGAGAAATATAGACGAAAATTGCTGTGACATAAATTGTGGTTATTTATCTTCTTGGTGGGGAGGTTCTAATGCATTCATCTTATAGTCTGGAGCTCACGCCAAGTAATCAGCATATGTTCCTGTCTATGGCGAAATATTGGGTTAAGAAAGAAAGGTCGATTTTCCAAATTTTTTCACTATAGCGATAGATGGAAAGTCGGTCCATAAGGTTTTTTCTCATTAGCTCATGTAGCAGCCATACACCGAGCTTCATTGTATAATCAGCCTTTTTCCAGTGGCTCCAAACGGTTTTTATGCAATGTCTAGCTTCTGGCTAATCGAAACAGTGTTAATGAATAGAATGCAAAATTTTTTCAGTAATAAATCTTGGGTTTCTCGAACTCAAGATGTAACAGTTTTGCTTATTGACGTAGCCATCAAGTAGCTCATCTGTCAAGACGATTGTTCGATAATATTTTTATAGTAAATTTTTACAATTTCAATGCATCGTTGAAGCGTATATCGTTCCTTTTTTATTACTGGCGTAGTTTTTCCTTGACAAATGTCAAAAAAATTATAGCTTCAAAAGTGACATCTACCGTAATAGCAGGCTATTTTGTATTTTCTTTATTTGAAAACCCTTTATAATTGATTGCAAATTTTTTTCAATATTTTTTTGTTAAGTTAATTATTTTTATTAATTATTATTTCCCCAACTTTCGTGTTTAAAGGCTACATATTCTCTGATGCATTTCGTTCCTGACAACATTTTATGCTGAAATTAAATTTCTTATCAGACTCTTTAGCATCTTTTGCTTAAACTTTTTTATTACTTAAAGTTCAGAAATAAATTTTTTGTTTATCAAAATTTTGGATTTTGAAACTTTTTAGTATAAGTACTTTCATATTTACATATATGTAACAGTAATTGGGTTCTCATAATTTTTTCCTGTTCAGCCAATTATTTCAAAGTATATTTTCTTTTAAAGGATATAAGATCTTTTGTATTTGTATATATATTTTTTGTATATTTTTTTTTTTATTAAAAATGCTAATTGAATAAAAAGCAAAGAAAAATAAAGAAACTTGTACATACATATGTGCAAAACAAAAGACTTAAGCGAGTAACTCAGTTTCCAGTGCCAACATTGAATTTTGGAATACTTTCAAGTCATTAAATTTGCTTTTGCTGCCGTAACAATTACACAATGACTAATCTCTGGAATTGCAAAAGTGATTGATAAAAAAGGGTGCAACCTTACACAAAAAAAGAAAATAAAAAATAATTAAATAATTAATGTGCAAAAAAAGCAAATGGCAAAATCTTTGTAAAACAGCAAAACATTATAAGACTTGCGTAAATCTCTGGAAATTATCGCCAGCAGTAAACAGATTTTGCAATTTGTATACAAACTCGTATTTCGTACGTGTATGTTTCTTCGTAAGTGTTGTATTTATGCTATGTACATATGTAAGCGCCGCGCGGCGAACAACCCACACTACCTTGCACATTGCCATCCTCAATTTTCCTTTCCATATCATTTTTTTTATTTTCCTCTTCGCAGTCTGAATGATTAGTACTTATTGTGTATATGTCAACAAAAGCGAAAAAGGAACATAACATAAAAACACCGTTGCGCCTGCGGCATTAGCGGACACTATGATAGACGACAGATATATGTATGTATATAAACTTAAAAATGTGTACACACATATGCCTATATGAACGTTGTTGTATTGACTTTTGTATGCAAATAATTTGTAATTAAAAATTTACACACAAAAAAAAAAACAAAAGCAAAACAACTTTGACAACATAACAACCGCACAACAAACTGTAAACTGAAGATTTATGAAACGCAGTTGGAGGCAAAAACAAAAAAACAATTCCACTACTGGTTAATTGAGAGGTACAAAAAAACAATAAACGCTGTAAAAAGTTTCCGCAAAAAACACAATAACAAATTTACAGTTTTTCTACTTCTTCAGCATAAGTTTAGGAGCGGAAAAATGTGTCACAATCCACAGCGTTGCGGCTAACAGTAACAACAAGTAAAAACAGTTAATTGAAGAGAGCAAAATCTGTACAAAAACAGAGGACGACAATTAACAGTTATACTCGCTGTAACATAGCTTAGAAAAAGCGTAACAAAAACAAGAACAAAATAAATGTATGTAAATATGTACATGCACAATGCATCAGGCAATATTTTATATTTAGCAGCAGAGTAAAGATCAAACTATTTTTATGCATCGGTCGGAGAGTTCCACACCTGTATGATGCTACATATTTTTAACACATTTACATACATACGAAGATGTTAATTTACTGTACATATATGCATTTGGAACATAAATAAGATCGCAATGGTTTTTGCAAAAACAAAATACTAGATAATTTTTATTAATTTATTTTATTTTACGTTATTTAATTTTATTTTTTATTATTTTATTCCATATTTTATTATTTTTTATGTTATTTTATTTCATTTTATTTTGTTTAATTTTATTTCATTTCATTCTAAATTTCTTTATTTGATTTTATCTTATTTTCTTTTATTTTATTATTTTTTTAATAATATCACTTGATTTTATTTGTTTTAGTTATTACTTATTGCTTATAACATACTTTCAAATCGATGGTCTCCTGATTAGATTATTTGAGAAATTCCATTTGCGAATCGACGGTATTGAGTAGAAATTGAGAAAAAGAAAGCAAATATTTTTTCAATTTTTTAAGCCTGCCCCATTTACTTATATACCATATATTGAAAAAGCTGTTAAAATTGACGATCATAGCAAATATTGAAGTTTTTCATTAAGAGTGGAATTTTTCAGCTATTTCACAGAATGAAAAGCATTCCCTCCCACTAAGTGTATCAAATTAGTAAATAAACAAGTAAATATACGAGTACGTAGATGTAATGAAGCAAGCATGCTCAGTACTAATCAGAAACTAGGTGTTAACAAAAATTTATAGAAAAAGAAAAACAAAGTTGTTTAGCAGCGGAAATGAATAGTAAAGTATTGCAAAAATTAGAGTATTTACAGTAATAATTTAACACAATATTCTAATAGCACGCGATTTCATTTATGAGCATTGACTTTGGGTGTGTGAAAGAGTCATTACAAATACAAATAAAAAAGTATAAGAACTATTTTTAAAATCAAATTGAAATATACACAACTACTGGCTTTCAGGAATTTAATGCACAGAATGACGGACGGACAGATAGGCATGCCTCAGCTGTTTTCTGATTTTATTCTGGGAAATTTCTGCGCCAGCTTATTTCTTAATTATTTCACCACTAAAATTTGTTTAATCACATAAGAGTTTTCACATAATTTACTCATACGCAAGAATTTAAATATACTTCAAAATAATTTTATTTTAAACACTGCCTTAGGGCGGAAATGTCACCAAAGAAGTTCAGTCAACTGGCATGTATGTGCTTACATTGACACATGTTTCTATAATATACTCTCATACATATTTAAACATCTCATTATTATAGTGAGATTTGCACTCATTATTGTACGAATAATTTTTGTTCTATTATGACTGAAAATTATGGAAATTATTATTTATGTCTCCTTGTCATATTAATTATTCACAGCGTAGTTAGTATTATTACTACAATTACTTCCATGGTCAGAGTTCATCCAAGTGCAAAGTTATGAGCAAGATGCTATGGGCATACTAGCATATCGGCTGAAGTTTTGAACTTTATAAAAATCGAAAATATCTTTCATGAAATCAGTTGTGGTGGAGAATGTTGATTTTTCCTGTTATAAGCCTTCTTAATTTGGCCAAACAGATTTTGATGTACTATTTAATTTTGGGCTTGTATTTTATATTCCCTACACAGTTAGGCATCAATTTGGAAAATCAGTGAACGGTTAGTCGGCTAAATTTCTTTCCAAAAGCCGGACCGAGTCAGTCACCATACAGTGATTCGTTGTTTTAAGGGGTTACATAGGTGTATTCGAAGAAAAAAGACCTGTGTAAAATGTCATCAAGACAACAGACTTTGATAACAAAGTTTCGAGAATTTGAGTGCGCATATTTTCAAGGCTGATAATATAATATTATCGAAATATTGTAGATGTTATTAAGGCATTAAAAATATCATTTTTTGTGGGGATGTGAATCCCATCTAATCCCTTAATCCCCATCAAAAGTCTAGAAAAATACTCACGATTCAATGACAGCAAGCAGCACATACACTACATATAATACATTGTCAAAAAAATAAAATAATGCCGATACCGTTGGAAAAATTAAAAAACACATTGTCTATCATATGAATATTGTTTAGTATTCTTGAAACCGAAAACGAAATATCTCCTATCATAAAACAAACAGTCATCGCATCCGTGACTCGGCTTCCGCGTCACTATTGACAGTCATAACTTTGAAGTTGTAGGTAACTTCGTCTATCTTGGAACCAGTATTAACACCAACAACTTGCCTGGAAATCCAAGCAGAATAACGCTTGCCAATAGATAAATTGAAAAGTAAAGTCATCTCTCGGAGAACTAAAACTAAACTCTACAAGTCACTTTCACAAGTCACAATCACTTCAGTATGCGATATCAATATCCGATGAGTCGGTGTTAGCAGTCTTCAAGAGAAAAGTTTTGCGAACGTTTTATAGCCCTTTGCGCATTGGCTACGGCGAATGCCAAAAATGATGGAATGATAAAATGTACGAATTATACGGGGGCATTGCTATAGTTAAGCGAATGAAGAACCAGCTAGATCATGCTGTCCAAATGAATGAAAGCCCTCCAGCTTTTGAAAGTTTTCGACGCAGTACCCGCCGGTGGAAGCATCAGGTGGAGAGCGACCTGGTGTCACTTGGTATTTCACACTGGCGTAAAACGACGAAGAGAAGGACCGAATGGCGCGCTATTGTTGATTCGGCTATAATTGTGTAAGCAGTGCCTACGCCAATAAAGAAGAAGAAAAAGAAGAGTAGGATAAGGGATAAATACGTAAGCTTCAATAGACTTAAGATCTCATCATTTCAAACGCCTTAATTTTCTTATTGCAAAACTCAACTACTGGTGAAAACAGATTAGGGAAACTCTCAAGTGAATTTATGGCAACGTAATTTAATATTTATTTCATTTGTCGAAATGTGTATACCTATGAACTGAAAAGAACCTATAAAAAAAGATCACTATTGGGACTATTAATAATACCAATGCTATTAAGATGAAAGAAAGGTAATATGCATAAATACTCAAAGGTAGTGTGGGACACGATTATGGTTTATTTAGCTAGCTCAAAACCATGGCTTAAAAGTCATGAGTGGACAAAATTAGAGGGTAAAACTTAAGCAAATTTTGTTCCTTGCTTTTTTTAACTATGCACTTAGAAAATTTTTGATACACTCCTGAACGCTAGTCATGATATATTCTTAATATCTTGAATTCTCACAAAGCAAAAGATTGTTCCCTCGAAGTATTCCCTCCAACGTTTTGGGCGCTGAAGTCGCGGTCCATAAATTTTGCGGCTTTGCTTTGCTCGGAACTAAGAGTAAGTCGTTCCCTGCGGCTGATGGATTTAATGGCAGCTACTTTTATTTCAGAAATATATTCGATACTTTTGTATCCAAGACCTCCGGTTGGGATTATATAGTCATAAACATATATATAAATACATATGGTATATAAATTTGCTAATGAAATGAAAATTATTTTATATAAAGTAAAAATTGTGCACAGACTAAAATGAAAGTGGACGCAAGTACATATAGAGGATTTACATGTGTAATTACTTATAAAAGCAAAAGCATGAATATAAGTATATCTTAATTGACGTTCTTAACCAAGGTCAAGAGTAAGTACAATAAAAGCAAGTGATTAATCTTCATAATTGAACATAAAAGCTTATGACGGAGAATCTTACGTATGTATACGAATATATACATATTACATATATATTTATATTTCTGAATAAACATTTCTTCGCTGTATATACTCGTTATTGTATGTACCTACTTATATATATGTATATCGAAAAAAGAATCGGGTAAAGAAGACTAGGTTTAGGTAGAACCGAATACTGATATTGATATAGGTATATAATAAGTCCACAGATCGCTGAAAAATAGAAGATCCGTTATATGGGAGATAGGCCTATTTCTGGATCGATGTCAGCATTTTGCACGGCTTAGATCTCCATTAAAACTACCAAATTTGGTCGGTTCCGGGCTATTAATGCCTTACATAATCGATACCGCCTTAAGCGGTGTAGTTGTCTTGAGAAAAAGACATAGTGGTTTTCAATTGCGCCCATATTATCTCTTGGCTTCTGCGGCATATTTGTGATCCAAATAATATGTAAACCAGACCATAGACAGACGTGGCTAAATGGGTTCACCTTCTCATATATAAGGGCTTTCCAATAAGAGGTATTATTTTGAATACCTGCTATTCAGGTAGATGTCACTTTGGAAACTGTGATTTTTTTGGCATTTGAGCATAATAAAAGTGGAACCATACACGCTTCAACAAACCATCAAAATTATTAAAATTCACTATAAAAATTTCATCGAATAAACATCTTGAGTGATGAGGCCTATTTCCACCTCAATAGCTACGTCACTAAGCAAAACTGTCGCATCTGGTGCTCGAAAAACCTAAAAAAACCCAAGATTTATTGCTGAAAACCCTCTCCATCCTCAGCGTGTAACTGTTTATGATCCGGCGGGGTATTGGTTCTAAAAAATTTGTTTTCAGAGGATTTTTTCAAGCATACTCAGTGTTAAGTACAAAGTCCTTTATATGTGTAACATATATTGTTTTTTCTCGCAGGTCATAACTTCCGCAATACAAATATGTACGTGCTGAGCACTTCCTTCTTTACTGTTCATTGATAATAAATCAAAAAGCAGACGAGGTCCAGTGTGCTTGACTTCGGCCACGATATCCATTACTAGGAACGTTTGCGTAAAGTAATGTACAATTATTTGTATATTTATTTTTTGCATCACGTTCTGCATATAAACGACATGGAAATCATTGACGTCATTGTGAATTTTAATTACATACATATATAAATAGTACTTCTAAATGCCAAAACGGACACGTTCTAATCGCATAACATTTTTAAATGCTAATAAGTCAAATTTTCATTGGTAATTAATGTATGCTCCCACACATATTTTACATAGGTACATTATTAAACTATCTTATTGGGTCTTTTATTAAAAAAAAAAAAGTTTATATATACACCAGGGACTGTGCCTAAATGTACAATATACTCTCTCCAGTATTGGAAAAAATGACCGGTGGGGCCTGCTCGCTGACTAACGCAGCCAAAGCTCACTTGAGCAGTATTTGAGCTGGGTAGGGGCTGAAATGGAAGTAGTACATGGGATCCATGACAAAGCAGAAAATTCAAAATTATGTACATATGTATAATTATTGAAGTAAATAAAAATTGTTGTAACCATCGAAAATTGGCGTTGTTATTTTAGCAAACCTTGGCGGGACTGAGCTAACCTCTGCCAAGTGAGAAACATCGTTAAAGCGTGGGAAGTTTACAGTTCGAATCTTGATGCAGGCAAACTCATTTTTATTTTTTGTTTTTGATCGAAATTCAACATACCCAAATATACCGGTATTTAACTAGTATAAAAATACCAGTTGCTTAAATGGATTGAAGCTGAACTATATATTTGACGCTTTGTAACCGTTGAAGCGTTTTTCGACCCTGCTCTTCCTCCAATTTGTGGTTTTTGCGTCTTGATGTTTTTCCAACAAATGGAGGGACCTACAGTTTAAACTAAACCGCCTCCGAACGGCTGATGGTTTTTTTATGAGGAGCCTTTATTTCATGTCAGAAATACACTCGGAGGCATGGACATTCACTGCCGAGGGGCGACCGCAATTAGAAAAGTTAACTTCATTTTTTCTTTAAATTAATTTTCTATATCATTTGGATGTTGGTCGGATTAGGACTCGAGCCCTGGTATTCGAAATGGCAGGACGCAATGCTAACCACTCGACTATCACGGCCGCGGAAATAGGCGTAGTTATTTTAGTAAATCTTGGCGTGTAAAGTTCACGTTTCGAATTTTGATACAGACAAACTCATTTTTATTTTTTATTTTTGGTCGAAATTGAAGATGCCCAAATGAACTGGTATTTAACTAGTATAAAAATACCAGCTGCTTGCATAGAAATAGATTGAAGCTGAAGTAGTTAGGTCGAAAACGCAAATATGCAAACCAGTTGGATTCTAGTTAACAACTAATATTTTGCTCTGCAGGATACATACTCATATACAAGGCAAAGTAAAAATAATCACACCAATATCTATTATAGGTATAATTATACTTTTGCTAACAATTGGAAATTAAAAGTGAAAAACTTTCATACGCCAATGTCAATAATTAGCAGCTGCCAATCAATCGATTTCATCACATACACTCTATTTGTATATACATATAATTGGAAATTCAAAACAAATGCCACCTGAAGCCAAATAAGTCTTAGTTAAGCCGAAATTGTAAAAATAAAAATTAATAACATGCGCACAAAGTAGTGTAATTAGTAATGATAACTAAGACAATCTATGGATATACAAAAGTACTGCTCAATAGTTATGACATATAGGAATACAGACATACTTATATTGCAGACATTACTTCAAATCAAAAGTGAAGATATATACCTTTTACATCTTATCTGCACTCTCTAAAACTGCTTACTCTGGCTCGGACGCCATTGACATACGTGTATGTACAACAAAATACATATAAATTAAGTACGGTGCGTACGTAAAAAAATATTTATTAAAATTATAAAAATTAAGACTTTGTAGAGACTTTATTTGTTCATCAAATATTGTATTACCTTTATGATACAACATGGAAATTTAATATACTTTTAATCACTTTTCAATATCTTCATGGCATTATTAGGCTTTGAAAAAATTATTTATTTAGTGCGTCACTGACGCGCTTAATTGATAAGATAAAGAGCGTAAGGAGAAGAAAAAATTACATGAAAAATAAATATATTATAAAAAAACAGTCGTTTTATTTCCGGTGATAAAGCAATGAAAGAAAAAGTAATACATTATTTCTGCTACAGATGGCTTTAGTGGTCTATATCTCAAGTTCTCTAAATGCGATGGGATTACGCTAAATGGGGTTAAAAAGATAGCATTTTACACTAAATAAGATGGCAGGTGAAGTGTTGTTTCCTTCAATCAGTAGTATTTGAGCGCATCACAAATAAAGGACACCAGCGAAGAGAAAACACGACGAAATCGAAAACAAAAATCAGACCAATGAAAATGTGAGTGGTGTTTATGGTCCTGATACTGTAACAGTCAATCATACATTTTTAATTTTTACGGTGTGGAAGGCCAATTGTCGAAAATGTTGATAAAATAAGGGAAATCGTCGAATCTGTTTATCATGCGAGCACTGTTTTGATTGCCCAGGAGCTTAACATTGCACAAAAACGTAACCACTTGAAAAGAGACGGCGCCCCCAAAGAAACTCGATGTATGGGTGCCACATGAGTTAACTAGAAAAAACCTTCATTAGAATCGTAACAAAAACGGCCCATTTCCGAAGCGGACGATGACTGGTAATGAAAAATTGATCAGCTAGTGAGCCGAAAAACAAGAATTGACGGCCAGGGAGGTTTCGGGATGTATTACGTGGAATTGGCAAGGAGTTATGCTAAACTTTTAGTTCACTCGCCCAGAATTATCCAGCTTTGGCCAACAGAGGCGGTATTGAGCTTCATCGGGACAATGCCAGATCACATACATCAATAGTGACCCGCCAGAAGCTACGAGGGCTTGATTCAGAAGCTCTTATGTATCCACCTTATAGTCCGGATTTCACATTAAGTAATTCCTGTGTAAGACGAATTATTTAGCTTGTGAAGAATGGGGCTCAAGAGAAGCCTGGGGAAATCGATGGCATTAACTTCAAAAGCCAAAATATTATTGAGCAAAACGGCGCATATTTGATTTACATATATCGGATAATTCCAACTACTGTAAATAGAATCTTTAAATTAATGTCAAAATAATGGATTAATTTTTTCTAGACCAATATATAAATAAATTGAAAAATATCGCGTGTGCGCTTTCATTTGAACTTTATTTGTGGAGAAATATACATTACATACGTGTAAGTCGTTTTTTGTGCGAATTAAGTGTTGAGTAAAAGAAGATAGATGAAATCTGGTAAACCAATAGAAATAATTATCATGGCTGTAAACAGTATGTACATACGTGTATGTAGGAAAAAAAAATTTTAAAGTTTCAATTATAAAAGCATGTGAAACGATTTTGACTATTATACCTATCAGAAGCAGACTAATATGTAATTAGTTTTAAAAATATATATATTAAAATGAGTGTACTAACATAAAAAAGCAAAAATCGATAATTGAATCTTAAGGCTTCATATTTCTATTTTTGATTTAAAATTCCTATTTATTAGGAAAGCTGGATTAAACAGCCAAAGGAAAGACGAAATCTTATTTATAATAATTAATTATATTATTTAAAATAAAATATTAAAAAATAATTTTTTAACAGAGGCATCACATTTTTCTTATTATATGCTGATTATTCAGAATGCAAATATACGAGGAGATTAACAAAAGTTGCCGACCAAGACAAAAAGAAAAAAATTCTCTACATAATCGCCATTAATTTCAATGCATTTCTTAAGTCTTCAAATCTTGCTTTTTAAACTATTAAAGATCTTTTCTTTTAAATTTTTTTTTCAATTTTTGGAAATAACCACAAATCACAAGGTGATATATTCGGCGTATATGATGCTGAACGTATTTCTTCGATCCCAGAGATCGCAATAAAATTACTCGTTATTTCAGCAGTGTGGGATGACGCGTTGTTCTCCAACAAATTTTTGAAAACTTTTGGTAAGCACTCTTCGGTGTACGGTTTTGCCGTTACCGTCTGACCCTTTCCAGTGGAATAGCAGCTACGATTTTAGATCGGTTGAAGTAAACTGACATCATTACTTTTGCTGATGAATTTTGTTGCTTAGATTTTACGGGTGGGTTTGCTCCTGTTGAACTCCATACCATAGACTGCTGTTTGGTTTCTGGATCGTACTTATAAAACCAAGACTCGCTACCAGTAACGACTTTACTAAAGTTGCTAGACTGACCATTTTAGAATTTATTTAGGAAACCCATCGAGCAGATTTCTTCGTGCATCTCAGATGATTACTTAATATTCACGATACAGCCATGGCATTCAAACCCAATTCATTAGCAATCATTTCTTGTGTCAATCGTGAGTCGTCGTCAATTTTGGATTTAACTAGAGCAACAGTGACGTCATCAATCGGGGCTCGTCCTCTACGAAAAAATGTTTGGTCTGGAGTTTTCGGAATCACTTAAAAATAGTCTTTAAAGTCGGTACAGTCGTTCCATATGCAATTTGGCATTTACTGAATATTTGTATTGGCTGTAAATTACGCCGAAACCCGAAGAGAGTCACATGGCGAATTTCTGTTTGCGTGGGTGGTGGAATTTCGTCTGACCTATCCTCAGCTATCTTTCGCTTTCTCATCTCCATTTTAACCAATGGTTCTAAAATTTGAAAGGAAGACTAATAAAGTTATTGCAAAGTAATTGTTATTTTTAGATTTAACAAAAACAAATTGATAGCCACCAACTGAGAGAACTTTTGTTAATCTCCTCGTATTGACTGAAAGTAAAATTTATTAGTAATTGAATAATCGTTTTATTAATAATCGTATACAACAGGCGAGTAACAATAAATATGTTTTGTTTATTTCAACCATTAAACACTAATTAAACAGTTTTGCATTTATTGCAATACATATATGGAGATATGTACATATATATGTATAAGTTGCACTTGAACTTATCCAATATAATTGAAAAAATAAATATTAACTCTTTTTGAACTACGAACTCGGCATTATCCATCTCCCGCACACCGGACCCAGGGACGTGTCTGAAGGATAAACTAAATATCTTACAGACCGGTGACAAAAAATTAATGACAATCCGGACTGCTCTGTGCGCGATGCCGATCGCGAAAGATCACGGCTACTCTTGCCTCTTTCACTGAACAGCTACAGATTTACTCATCAACTGCTATAAATTGTAAGAAGCTGTGAAAAAGAAAAATAAATTTACTTAACTTCATGTCTACATTAAACATTGGTCAGAAAATGTCAGATAGAGCATTTCTAATTTCAGTATAATTTGCGTTTTGAAATAGATATTGGATTTATTGGTATAGAAGGATCATCTAAAGATAATTCGAGAGAGGTATGATAACCATTTTCGGGCAAAACGATGGGCTCCCAGCGATTTATAAAAAAAAAAACAAAGGGTAAAAAGCATAAAATCTAAAGTTTATTACTTTTAGTAAAAGACCCAGATCCGATAGCTCGTTTAGAACATCTTGAATACTATCTCCATTTGGGCTAGGTACTAGTAAACAGACTTTAATATTCCTTGATACTCAGTACAAATTTGAAGTTGCCAGAAACAACAACACTATAAGACATCTTAAGAACAGAACAAAGTGACTTTAACATCGATAGTAGAGAATAAGTTAAAATGTCAGATTTTGGCACTATGTAACTGACGACAATACAAATATTCTTGTGAATTATACACCGCTTCTACATGCGCAAAGCATCACGATCAGTAGCACCAGTAAGTATTCCACCACCAATTCTATTTGACCCTCATCTCTTACATAAAAACCGAAGGAAATTTTTACTTTACCTAATATATTTAATAAAATTGGAATTTTATAACCTGAAGCGATTTTTGGCCAATTTTTTTATTAATGAAGCGAAAAATGATATGAAATTTATATGGTGTTAACTAAACTTTTTATACGACCTATAGCAAAGAGGAAGAGCTAAAATCATATTTTTATCGAAAATTGAATGGAAAAGTCAGTAAAAATTGTTATAGCAATTTCAACATGCTTAAGTATTAAAATCACAAATATTTTGAAAGCAATTTGCTTTTTTTGAAGATCTTTTTAATCTAATAAAACTAAAAATGAAAATGTAGTTGATGTTTTTCGTAAGCAGTAGCCGTGGGGTAAACATTGCGTACTGCCATTCGAAAGACCAGGGTTCTAATCCTGGTTCGACCAACGTACAAAAATAATAGAAAATTAATTTTTCTAATTGCGGTCGCCCCTTAACAGGAAATGCCAATCCTTTCTAACTTGATTGAACCGGCCGTTCGGAGATGGATTAGAGTAAACAGTAGGTTTTTTTCATTTGTTAGAAAAATATAACGACGAATACCACAAATTGGAGTAGGAACTCGTCCGAAAATCGCTTCAAGGGTTACAAAGTGCTTATTATATAGAACAGAGTATCGTTGATCAGATTTATACTAACCTTTCCTGAAAAGATGAAACCGATAACTTTATGGAACCGAATTAATGTACTTATCGTCTTAAGTCCTTTCAATGTTAATTTCTTTGCCAAATTGTTATTAATCGTGAAGGGCAGTTAACAGTAACTTCTGTATGAATCTTTTCTGACAGGAATTATGAAATATCCAATGTGGTTTTATAGGAGTGGCACAAGAGATTCCACATTATACAAATTTTAAATATTTAAAAAATGTATTCATGCATATATAAGAAATATGTTTTATACATATTTGTATAACGAGCCTGCCTGTTTATATTTAAAGACAACTTCTTAAATGTCTGACATCCAGATACATATGACAAGGTTGGATAAGAGTTTATTATTTATATAATATATACGTGTATATGTATCCATATCGTAATTTATTTAATACAAAGATTCTGATCGGTAAACTTTTTATGACATTTCGCGCGCGCAACACTTGCGTTGGTTATAAAAATTTGCAAAACATTTATGATTGTTTATTTAAGTGTAAAATTATGGTATTTGTTCATACATGCATATGTATGTATATGGTATATGGTATATGTGTATTAACGGTCTGGAAGTAGATACATATATATGGTAATTGGTGCTTTAGAAAGCTATAGGTGAAATTAGCTTCCCTTCTGATTGGTGAAGCTTTTTAAATTCTGATTGCGAAAACTGAAACCTAATTATGATATTTTATAATAAAGAGTAAAGTTAAGAACTTTGTGGAAATTTTGCTATTATGACGCTGCGTATACGTAACTTACTTGCCCTCAGTGCATTTGCACCTGTACCATTTTGTGCACTAAATTAAAGAAGTCACCATCCGTGACATTGACATATTCTATTTGCAAATCCAAATAAATAAAAAAGCAATTGAATTTAATAAAGTATTTAAAGCTTTACTTTATTCACCAATTGGCTTTTTATGTAATCGGTCTGGTAATTAATATTGCGATAGCTATTGAGTGATACATTCACCCACCCACCGTCAGTCGCGTCACATTAGCTCAATTAAATTCTCTTTCATTCAACCTTTTTTAAATAACAAACACTTGTAAATACTTATTCAACAATATTATCTTATCAAAATCTTCGCACCGAAAATAATGATTGCAATGGCAAGTGTTGTGTTTATTTTTGTGACTACTCACATCACATTAACATTTTATTCATCTATATATATTTATATGTATTTGTATGTATATGCACATGTATATATATATATATAAATGCATTAAATACTTCTGGTGTTATCGTGAAGTTTTGAGCGATTTATCAACAAATTTAACACAACAAAATCATTTCAGTGCTATATACATACATATGTATGTGAGTACGAGTATACGTAGTTATGTGGAAGTTCAATTACATTTACGTACGTGTACATGTATTTATTTACGTAAATTCGTATTTATTTATTTATGCAAAATAAAAAAGCAAAGAGAAACGAAATACTCCAATAATGTGCTCAGCGTACGAGCGTGCTCTGGCGGCTTATTAGCCATTTTAGTCGTGCACTTTCCTCACAAGCCAACGCGTCAAATGGGGCGAGCGTAAACAAATTAACGGTATAATTGTGAATTTATTTTTTTGTCCGACAAGATATACGTACATATATTTGAAAAGATTGTTGGCAATTTTTCAGCCTTAAAATATTTCAGAAGTGTCCTTTAATACGCACGTGTGTGTATTGTGTGTGTAAACATTTTTTTAACAAAAACCAAAGAGTGATAAGTGAAAATTGTGAAATATAAAAATATCTAAGTCAAATCAACCGAGTGTCAGAAATCAATGGAAATAAAATGTGTTTTTGGTAAAACTAAAATTTATTTTAAATATTTACTGGTATCTAAGTCATTCTTATTATGAATTATTTAATCTTGTAAAAATCAAAAAAAAAAAAGATAATAATAATAATGGTTAGCCCAAAAGTAGTATGCAATATTTTTAAGTTTATTCAAATTTTCTATACAATTCCGATTAATATCCTCTCAATGCGCCAAATTCTCTGTTACCTAATGCAAATAACTGCTTGATGTATCTACAATCCACGCTGCCTCACAATAATTTAGTGGTACACTATACGTTGAAATTGCTTGAGAACCGTAAGCGTTCCGCTAGGTTCCACTGTTTTCAGCAACATCTAAAAATGGCACAAAATCTGAGACTCTCACTTCACCACCGGATCCAGCGCGAGCCGAATAATTCGTCTTTTATTACCTTCACAAGTGATATTCACTGTGTTTTCCCCGTGATAGTCTATTTATTGCTTCCTTGCATGCTCTCTGATATTTAGTCTTTGTGTTAGCACAATTACATCATTCTGAATCCATTAAAAAATTCAGATTATGAAATGCTTCCTTAGAAGCCCATCTTAATTTACCAATTCCCTACCGGACACTTTAACCATTTTCTGATGGCTGAACGTGAGCTAGCTAAATAAACTATATAATCGTATACAGGGTTTTTTAATAATAGGCTTATTTTGATAGTCAAAGAAACATGAAATTTTTTGAGATAAATGATCGGATGTTTATTTCGATGTAAAGAGATTTAAAGAAGATATGACATTAACAATGGAAAACAATGTGAACCAAGTGGCCGGCACGGCTACGCTTATAGACCGTATCCTTTTAATGAAATTTTCCATCACCAAATTACAAAGTGGCTGCTGTATACGTATACCCTCAATAGCTACACAAATTCCATCTTTAAGATCTTGAATCTACGTTGGCCTATTTGCGTATACATTATCTTTTACGTGTCCCTAAAGGAAGAAGTCGCAAGATGTTAAATCACAAGATCTTGGTGGGCAATTGCGATCTGCTCTTCGAGAGATAACACGGCCCGGCAACTTTTCCATTAAAAGATCGATGGTTTCGTTGCTTGCATGGCACCCTGCGCTGCCTTCTTGAAAGTAAACGTTGTCCAGATCAATACCGTCCAATGCCGGTCATAAAAAATCATTAATGATCTCTCAATAGCGCAATTCATTCGTTTTTGAAGAGGTAAGGTCCAATGACACCGCCGGTGCATAAACCGCACCAAACAATTATACGTTTAGGATGGATAGCCTTTTCAAGAATAAATCTTGGGTTTCCGAGTCCCATGCGACAGTTTTGCTTATTTACGTAGCCCTCAAGGTTCAGATGGGGTCAAGATGATTTTTCGATAAAATTCCAGATAATTTTCATGAATTTCAAGGAGCCAATCAGCAAAACTACGGTGTTGTTGATGATCAGCCGGTTTAAGTTCTTAACATCAAAAAATTAAAGCTTTAAAATGACATTATATATAAAAGACGCTTTGTTACCTCGATTGATTTTCGTAATTAACAAACATAAATTATGTGTTGTATATATGTAAATATATAGGCATATGCTGAGAACATTTTCTTATCGCCCATAAGACACTTTTTTAAACAAATGTCTCTCTTTTTCATTTTAAGGTAATGTAAAATTCATTAAATCATCCAGTAAATTTTATTATGTTTACCCTCAAGCCCACTGAGTGTTACTTTTGAAAGTGGTGGTAATTATATTGCCAACTTTTATATTGAATATTCCATAATGTAAATTAAAGTTCAGCAACTAAAACAAGCATTTTCGCTTATTAAATCTTTTTCAATATCTTTGTATTTGATCAAACTGAAATATATGGTATACATCGTCCAACTTTTTGCCATCCGAAATGCAGTTTTATAAAAATTACATAGTCAGCTGAAGTATGTTGAATATACAACAGCAGCCTTCGCCAGAGATATTTGGCTATTTATCGCAATATTTTTTATCCATTTTAGAAACCATTCAGTTAAGTGGAATATATGTATTTATGGACTCTACGCATCCCATTGCGATTAAAATAAAACAGTAAAGCACTTTTACTCACCTTATTGATAACGTTTCACTTTAAATCTCTTCCATTTATCCATATTCTAAGATATTCATGAGATGAAAGTAGGTGAGGGTGCATCCTGATCTTATCACTTTCAACTTAAGGGACTTTTTTACCTTAATGAAAATATTTCTTAAGGAAACCGTAAAACCAGTGTAATTGAACTTGAGTCATACAATTTATTGGTATGACTAATGTGAGCAAAGGAAATTAATCATCAAATTCAATACTTCTTTACTACGAGTATATATGTACTTATGCTTACCTTACACATTGTACAGTAAATGTTGTTGTTCTATTTGAGAATTTATCTTATTTTCATTAAAATTATTTGTTTTGTAAACAAGCTCACTGGTGTTATGAAAGTGTTTCTTATCTTTCTGTTTTGTTTTCCTTTTCTCTTTGTAATTGATAAACAATGATAAGATGGCTTCACATCTTACGATTAATTTTATATTAGGGATATTCTCGACATGTAGACGAATGCGAAAATTGCAGCCTTCAATGACCAAAACATATACTATATGACTACTTGAAAGCGGAGGTTTTGATCTGACTGCAAGTGGACGCAACTTTGGCTCACTGGACTATGTAACTTATAAGAAGTACTTTTCTTCACTCACGGCAGGCATTTATCAAATGATTTTTTCACATGTCAAAGTAAGTTCATAAAAAATGATAGTTTTCCCTTCAGCTGATTATTTGTTTCCCCTTAAAGTTCACAAAATAAATAATATGAACAGCAATATCAGGAGTTGTTTTTTAGTTCATGTTCTGCACAAAAAAAGATATTACCAAACCATGCAACTAAAGTATCGGATATTTAATCTATAAATGGGTTCGAGTCCTGGTTCAACAAAAATCCAAAATTATAGAAAATTATTTTTTCTAAATTCGGTCGACCATGAGTCAAAACCTCTGAGTGTATTTCTGACATGAAATAAATCTATGTATCCATCTAAATTTTATATTGCACTTACCTCACAAACAAGATTTAAACTTCATTTGATATCCATGTAAATATATTTTAGAAAAATCATACTTCTGAAAGAATTCTTGTCTAATAGCATTTCATTTGGCATACATTTACTTACTTACTACACTTTTTCCACCATAAAAGAGGAAACCGCATCCAAATTATTATTCATTAAGGAACAGAACCCATTGAATTCATACTTATTGGGAATATCTAATAAATATACATACATACATACATGTATATAATGAAAATAAATTCGTAATTAATTTATTTATAACTATTAAATTCTCTATAAACATATAAAATTATTCATAATCACAAAAACAATTGACTGCTAGAAATGCTAAGATATTCACAATTGTAAGGCTGGTGGCGTTCATAGTAAAAAAAAAAAATTCAGCAGCTGAAGCCGAAGAAATTTAGTGAGTAACTTGTTGACTTAAACGATGAAATGGTTCATTTAGTAAACATTTTTTTACATGAATTTAAAAATAATGTTTAGACTGTCGTGTTAATATGATGAGCACATTTAAATTTACTTTGCTTAAGAACTGTAAGTCAGCCTGGTTACAAGTTTTACTAAAAAGATTATTCTTTCTACTAAACTAGATTACAGTTTTAGTCCAGAGTTATAACGTAAAACAATTTCAATTTCATATGTTATATTTTAACATCCACCGTATCTTTTCCAGATGAGCATTGTACCTAAGTGCCGAGGCACTCAATTCAAAAAAATATATTGCTAAGATGGTTAGAGAAAGATTTATAAATTTCGTGTAATAATCTTTGAAATCCAATACCTTCCTAATTTCATTAGTAATTCGGTTGACTTATAGTACCATTTCCTTAAATATCGGAATTCTTTCGAGTAATTGATTCAGCTGTTTCATTACTTTTACCACATATATGGATTAAGAGACTTTATCGACGTATAAAAAAATGAATGTTGAATATATTACACATAACTGAAGACAAGTCGTTAATAAATAAGGAGAACAGAATCGCACTGTCGTAAATTCTTGATATATATATAACATCAGTATGCTGTTATCACTAGATCACTAGATTTTAAACATCAAAAACAATATTTTTTGTTTAAAGAAATTTACATATTTGCTCTGCTTAATTTATGCCTTACAATATGTTTTAGAATCTTAATATCTAGCGAATTATATCTTTAGTTCATTAATAGTAATGGATGATAGTTAAGACGTTGCTCTTCAAAGGATTGGCAGATCCCTTCTTTGAAGACGTGTTCGGCTTGCTGGACAAAACGTTTAACGTTAGATTCCGATAATTTTACAGACAGATATTTTCTCAATTATTAGTCACCTTTCACTGGTATATCACTGCGCATTTACCCTTGAATTTATGTATCGTCTATCTAGGTGGATGCCAAGGTATTTAACATTACTTGCTTGTATTGGGCATGTTTCTGCTAAAAAATTTTAAAGTGGTTTTCTAGTGTATTGTATTTGAGGTTTTCATTGGGCACTTGCTTCCACATAAAAAATTCAAACGCGTTCCTAATATCATTGGTAATTCGATGGGGTTATTCTATATAATAAAATTGGCACTTTGTCATAGTAGAAGCGATTTTTGACTGAGCTCCTCGTCCAACTTGTGGTTTAGCCTCTTGATGTTTTTCCAAAAAATGGAAGGATCTACAGTTTATTCTATGCCACGTTTAAAAGGAGCTTTCTAATTTAACTTTTTTAAATTAGTTTAAGCAAAATTTAACCGAGACTTACAACCAGATAAAATCAACACATTATCAACCCCAAAGCAAGATGATACGTATCCTCCAGTAGAACAGAAAAATCACAAACAACATTCAACATTTACTAAACCCAAGCTTATTTAGAACTAAACAAATTCGATTAAGACAAAACCCGCATATTAGCTCTAAGAACTTATGGAAGCATGAATGATTTTGTCAACGGTTTGCCACTTATCAAATTGAAATATCTCAAATATTAATTGAAACAGAAACAATAGTTTTCGATAACTCATAAATCCGACTGGGGTGGTATGTAGCATAGAAACTCCTCCGGCACGAACACGGAGGCTTTTAAATCTATGAAAGGCGTACAGACTTCTTCTGAGGGAATTGTCGAATGAAGCGCAAAGTAAAGAACACCCGCCGATTCTGTTCAAGCGATCACATTTATAAATTTGATACTTCTTGGATAAAATCTCATTATCAAAAAATGTGAGATTTTTACTCATTTTTCACATCAATGAAATTATGTTGCAGTTGCAGTGAAGACTATTTTAAATCAGTCATTTTAGTATTGAGATATCTAATATAATCGTATTGGTAATATTACTCGTAGCTACTAAGCGAGTGGAGAGGCCCCTCGTGTAGTCGCGGACTTTAAGCGATCATTTTTATTAATAGCTTTATGCTCCAATTTTAGTACAATAGCGCATGGTAGCCAGAATGACCTATTGAGAAGAAATTCAAATATGTCGATGCTTTCAAAGCTTCAACTCATCCAATGTCGTTTGCTTTGATGTGAAATCTGGTCACTCCAAGAACTTTCCGATCTCAACCTAATTAAATTTTTTTTTTACTTACAAACGTGAACTTATAAATAGGTACATTAATAGGCATATGCATTTATCTTTCTCTATATATTCGGGTATACATACAAACGTACTTATATTCCTATTTGACTCTTATCTTATCACACTTAACGTGATTACTTTGTCATATTTATCCATTATTAATTTTAATTAAATTTTGCTTTTGCAGATCAATAAATACAACATTTCCAAACCAACAACAACAACAACAACGAACTATCAATATAAATAATAATCAAAAAAAGAAAGTAAGCATTGCTCAAAGCGTTTACGTACAACTACTGCGGCTGGTGGCAGCAAAATATGTACATACGTATTTATTAACAATAAAAAAGCTGCGATTATTATGCCGCTAAAATTAATAAATAACTAAAAGAGATTTTCAATTTCCAATACCAAATAAAATAATAAACGGAAATCATAAAGATTGAGACGTCAAGTGCGCAAGCAAGCGGCGATGAGAGTCATGAAAGAGCAACAACAAAGTAAGCAATTAATGCCAATAGCCATTACAAGTGGATATATGTATTAGTAATAACAAATAAGTAGTAGCAATAATAGCAACATCAGAAAAAACAGCAGCAACAACAACAACAACAATATTCCGCTACATACCCGTTATATAATTGGTTATAATAACCAACACAATAACTACAACAATTACAATTAACAAAACAGCAACGTTTGCTACTGTTTTAACGATAGTCTAAGCAACAACAACAAAATAGCAACAACAACAATAGCAAAGCAACATGATGGATGTCACGTCATCGATGGTAAGCCATGGTAATACCAACAACAGCGTGAGCAATAGCGGAAACAGCGAAATGTTGCAACAATGCGATGAAGTTGACTTCGTCGCTGTTGCCGCACACAATAACAACAACAATAACATCTTCAAAAGCCATGTTATGAACAACAGTCAAAGCGGCAATAATAGCAATGCGGTTGAAAGTACAACAAATATATCGAATTCGAATTCGAAAATCTTTGCTAACTCGAAAACATCAACAAATGAGCACTTACGTTATCAACAACAACCACGACAACAAGAACAGCAGCAACACAAAGACAGTTCAAAGAGTAAAAAGAAATCTGCCTCTAGCAGCGAAGAACCAAAGAAGAAGAACTCTGCAAAAGAACGTCTCTCCCTGTTTTCTACACTGGGTCGACGTATTAGTCAGAAAACGTTGGGTCAGAAGGACAAGAATGCTGACACCTCTAATACACAATCTGACAAAACTATCGCCACGGAGAGTTCAACTGCAACAAAAACAACGACGGTTGCAACCACAAACCCCGCAACACCTCCACGCCCACGCACTTTCGCAAAGGGCTCCTCTATCGTCCGACTACTGGGCCACACACATAAAAAATTCGAGAAATATCAACAAAGCAATGAGAAAGGCAAAACACCATTGGATGGTAAATTCCATACATATGGTGGTAGACGCCGCACCAACGGTCCATATCTAGATCGTTTTAAGCGCTACTCCAAAGATGATGGTGATGTTAACTCAACCAATACCAGCAACGATAACAGTAACAATAATGACGAGGATGCGGATACAACTATGGACTTTACAGATGTGCTTGAGTTGGATGCCGATACTGCCGATGAGCTTCAACGTGATTCAAGCGGCTTAGATCGTTTCTGTGATCACAGCACAGTGGCGGCTGGAGATGATGAAGCGGCTGCAGAATTGGGCAGCAAAACTATGCGAACGTTATCGCGCAGTCTCGGTCGTTTGTGGGGCAAGCGCTTGCATAGTGTGAACATAAGTACACCAGATCCCGAGTATAAAGTGTCGTATTTGGGCAATGTGCTAACCGGTTGGGCCAAAGGTGAGTTAAAGCTGTGTGTATATATAACAGATTGTTAGAGCAAATACTTTATTTGAGTCTTTTTTTTTTTTTTGGTTTCGAAATGTGATTAACTTCTGGAAATTGTTTCTTGGCTTCCTTCTATTTAGAGGTGAACAACTTGATAGAATTGCAGCAAGCTCTATAAAAAGTCCCGCAAATTTTCTAATTATAGTATTAATTCCGTAGTTAGACAAAAGTATAATATTTTGAGTAAATCGTGTTACAAGAAGTACATGACAAAAATTCTAATTAATTTTACTTTAAATACGAAGTTTTCTATAGTTTTGTTAATTCGAAACGTAAGACTTTTGGGTTTCCATTATCTATGCAAATCAATGATGAAGTTTCTAGTGATTGTTACAGGATCGCAGATATGTACTTAGACTTTTTCGATATTAATTATGCGCCGAACACAGAATTCAGTTGCGATCTATCACAAAAATGTTCGAAGCTATTATGACATGGATTTTGTAAAAGGAAATCTACCCTATCAAACCTGATAGAATTCACCACTGACATCAGTAATGGTTATCAGACTGATGTTATCCACACTGACCCAGCAAAGCATTTGATAAGGTCTCTAGTTTTTTATTTCACTTTAACCTGGATTAGTTCGGGGTTCATCCTTCCTTTCTCAAGTAGATGTTATAATTTTTAGTAACATCTGGTGTTCCTGAAGGCAGTCACCTCGGCCCCATACTCCCCTTATAGGTATTCATCAATGACCTTCTAAATGTGGCTCTACATTCTAAAACAATCATGTAACCAGATGATGTCGAGCTCTTTAAATCAGTTTGTTTTATTGAAAATAGAGAACTTTTGCAACTTGATCGAAATAATTTAGTTAGTTGGTGTGATGCGAACTGTGTGTCCTCTTTAATTGTGTTCATGCAGAACATACTTCGAAATGTGTCACCCTTTTAGATGTTCAATACTCATTCCGCCAGCATTGATTCCTCTGACTCGTTTTTCTGTAGCAAAACCTATTTACTAAGAGCTTTAAATACGAGAAGATTAACAAAAGTTCAGTCAGTTGGTGACATTCAATTTGTTTTTCTTAAATCTAAAAATACCAAAGTCTTTGCAATAACTTTATTAGTCTTCCTTTCAAATTTGAGAACGATCGGCTAAAAACTCAAGATAGGTTAGACGAAATTCCACCACTAACGCAAACAGAATGCCAAATTGCAAATTGGAACGATTGCACCGTCTTTAAAGACTATTTCCAAATGGTTCCGAAGATTCTAAACCAGACATTTTTCCGTAGAGGTAGAGGTTCTATAAGTACGATCCAGAAACTAAACAGCAGTCTATGGTATGGGAACCAAAGGAGCAAACCCAAACGAGACATAAAAAAATCGAAAATTAGTGTCATTAGTTATTAGTTATTATATAATCAGTAGTTATTATATATAACGATTTTCGGTCGAGCTCCTCCTCCAACTTTGATGGTGTAAATTTAGCGGCTTTCGGGTTTCTGCTGGGATATGCCTCGGATATACCTACCGATCGTACCGTTGCATGATGCACATTTCGAGGGAAGCTTGGTAAAATATATGAATATCCTAAAATTTGTTTGGGTTTTATTCAATTTTTAAAATAAAAATGGTTTTCATATATAAAATTCTTTATTTTCGAAAAAGTGGTCTGATTTGTTGTTTTATCTTCTATATCCCTGATAATACCCCAATTCATCACATAATAAATTTAATTCTTTTGACCCGATTCATCCCATAATGAACTTATTTCTTCGGAGTAGAAGTCTTTGATTTTATCTTGGAATACCATTAGAATAAAAATAGATTTCTGTCCAATAAAATATCATTCTACTAAAGAGAAATCCGCTTTCACTTTGCTAATAAACTTCTCATTTTAATCTTCACTTCGCAGGTGAGGGTTGCGTTGAAAAGCAACTCAACACGCTCTGGCGCAACTATACTCAAAATAATAAGCCCGACATGATCATGCGCATCAAAGTGTGTGCCAGCGGCATTAAAGCTACAACACGTCAACATGGGCTCACCGAGTACTGGGCGAATCGTATAACCCATTGTTGTGCACCAAAGAACTATCCACGGATCTTCTGTTGGGTTTATCGGCATGAGGGGCGTAAACTGAAGCATGAGCTTCGCTGTCACGCTGTGCTCTGCAGTAAGGAAAAAGTGGTACAGGATATTTGCAATACTTTGAAGGTGAGTTAGTGACCGGGTTATGTATGAACATGTCTGATTATTACCCTTTCCATTTGAATTCAACAGGAAAATCTGGAACGTGCACTACGTGAATTTAAACGGGAAAAAATTCTCAAGCAGAATGCTCGTCTTAGTCTAGCCAACGCGTGCTATGAGAATCCCAGCTTGCCGCGTCGCAAAATATTGCTTATCGTTGGTGGCAGTAATTATCGGCCGCCATTGGAACGTTCAAAGTCAGCGCCCAAGTTAATGGCTATAGAGGAAGCGATAGGCGAGGAAGAGGGTGAGGATGCTGAAGACACCAATGAGCCGGAAATGAAAGCTTGTTGCCAAAAGGATTCTCTCTATCCCGCCATGACATTAGGTCGTCGACGCTGTCGTCGCGGCCATTCAATAAGACGGACGGGGAAAGCCCGCCCGCTATGCGGTATTTCGTTGGACGAGTCACAAAGGCTTAAGCAGAAGTTCGCCGGTAACATAAAAGTCGTCGGCTCATGTTGTCACGGTAAGGAAATAACCAAAGAATGCGTAAACAAACAAAAAACCTCCGCTGCATGTTCAGTTGTTGAAGAGGAGCAGCGTAATAGTTTTGGTTCTGATGACTCGGATGACTTTGAGAAGTTGCTGAAATATAACGATTACGACTCGAACGCTTCCTTAGCAACCGAACTGCTGCCCTACTTCGATATGCAACTGCATAAGAACACCAGCAGCAGTCTTAGCGACTTATGTGTGCTTAAGGACGAGGAAGAACCACTTAGCTTGCTACCAACTATCAACAGTGATCCGATGGCCCATCCTGAGGGCGATTTACCACCAACTAATTTTGCTCGTCAAGAGCAGATGGAAGAAGAAGATGAAGGTACACATGTTGGCCTGCGACGCAGCGGGGTTTGCAGTGACGGCGAAGAAGATTACTTAGAAGCCGACGACATGTACTTTCGCCAAGCGACCATATTAAATATGTTACATCGTAATTCAATGCGTAAAATGGCCCAACTTTCGCTGAGCAGCGATGAAGGCAGTAGCATAGAAACTAATGCGTCGGCGCCTTTGCAATACCGACACCAAATGCAGTCATCCATATCCTCCAATGCCTCATCGAACACCACAACTAGTAGCTCGCTCCAAGATGGACCCAACGCTGCGACGACTGCAGCTAAACGACACAGTGGCGCCGATAGTGATGAAGGTTCCATATCAAGTGGCTGTGAGACTGCCAGTACAGTGACGGCCAATCAAGATGACCTCTCACTGCAATACCGCCACAACAAACAACTACTCTCGCTACAACACCTCCAATCGGCAATGCCGCTTGACGCCGACGATACGCAGTTCTTCAATATACCCCATAATGCACAAACACCTATCACGGCTGATGAAATCTACCAAAGACTTGAGGCGCGTCTGGAACGACGTCAAAATAGCGATGCCACCACCTTTAGCAGTTCCAGCACAATAACACTGAAGATGGGCACTGCCAGTGGCGGTTCAACACCAGACAACCAGAACGATAACCATAAGCAAGAGTCCATAATTGAAAATGAAGCAGCGAGCTTAACGAATAGCACAACGCGTGTGCGCCGTCAACGTCAGCGTCAATTGGCGGCAGCAGTGGCAACACCGCTACCACCTAACAGTCATGTAAACGACAGTGACTCCGAGTGCAGCGATGAATCTGGCTATGTGGAGTATCAAGAACGCGATAAGACTGTCAAAGAGAAGGTTAATGAAGTGGAGCAGCGACAAATACAGCAGCAGCAGAAGCAACAACAACAACAGTTACAACCTGTTGCTCAACAACGGGTACAAAAGCCGCAACTGCCACCGAAACCAATACCACGTCGCTCCTTAAGCGGCGATGGCAATGCAATTGTGTCCCTGGTGGACGGACATCATGCTGGCGGCAGCACAGCGGTGTGAAAACAAGCCAATGGATACGCATATTTGGAATTGTCATTATTCATAAATTTCCCAGTAAGACTATCAAGCGCAAGATTCCTCTTAGAAGAATTTTAATAACAAATATCTGGCCAATTTGCGGAGTCTCCAAAATGCCGAGAAGGGTAGGAAAAAAGGATTCCATAGCATGTATAAAAGCGCCTAATGAATTCTTTGATGAGTGATTTTGTCTATCCAGTACCTTTAGAAAGGAAAGCAAAAATCCATGCAGGATCCTACACTACCCCATGATATTAGCTTTAAATGTTTTTGTGGTGTCGGTAAACGCTGGACTATTTGTCTTTATCTACTAAACAAGGACTAAAATGCATACATACCTATGTAACTATATGTTAAAATTAAAAAAGGAATTTGGAAAACATGCATTTGCGTGCATACTTACATACATACCTACATATGTATTTTTCAGATGAAAAAACAAAATCGAGTAAATTTAAATATCTAAATTCTGTATTCATTGCCGAACGAAGATACTTTTTACAGTAGCATTATTTAAAAAAATTATTTTGGAAATTAGTACAATATAAAAAGATTTACATATATACATACATACATCCAAAAAAGTATATGTATGTATATTGCCAGCAAGATTAAATTGAATTGAATGAGCAATCGATTAAAAAACACCATCAAGGAAAGGTGATGTACACGTTGACAGCTTCACGCTCCAATTTCGCCATAATGGGTCTCTTAGTAAAACAATGTACATTTTTTCATAAATTTCCAGCGATTTTTTTTTTTAATAATAGTAAAAATGTGACTAAAAGTAGAGGCGGTTCATTGCTTCATTGTCCTTATTTATGGCCGAATAACGAATATTTTGTTAAAAAAAGGAAGTTTAATTATTTTCCACTAAAACGGCTTAGTTACAAAATAAAATCTTATTAGAATGATGTTTCAGTGCTTTATTGAATTTATTGAATTTTACAAATTATTTTTTTGAAAAACTTCATACTTTTGGGTGTGTCGTAGGCCATTAGTCACTTGACGAGTTTTAAATAAATTCAGTACTCTATTAAATGTGTTGCAATCAGCAAAACCAGCGGACGAGAAAGCATATGCCCGACAATTTAAAAGAGATGATTAGTGTGTTCGGCCAGCAGCTGGGCAGTAACAATTGTTACTGAAATATATTATTTTAAATATGTATTTGAATACAGAATGTTCCTTATTGAATACTCTCTAACCAAATAAAGCAAAGGGCATTTAGGCTCCACCGGTGAGATATGCGAATTCTGTCCAAACTTATACATTCTGTGTATATCGCTTGAATAAGACTTTCTGAACCCGCAACGGAATTGCTAACTGGACCATTGTACAGCCTCATTGCATGGACTCTACTATGGCTAAGACGTTGGCCGTCAATGACATGCGCATTTTTAAATGGTTTCTAGAAATGAAAGTGAAAACAATACAAATAAGTCCATCGATTCCAAGTTCATTTGATTTTGCTGGGTTTTCAGAAATAACTATATATATTTTTTTAATAAAATTTATTTAGCACTTCTTGCTTGTTCGAAAATGAAAATTATACCTAATGTTTCAGACATATATCTACATACATATGTATTTCTAGTGAAAATTTACTTTAACACAAATTTTAAAAAAGTTAAATGGTATAAATATACTATAAGTATATGTACATATGTACATACGACTATACGAGTACGTCGCTTTGTAACTGCTGCAGCGATTTCCATACAAATATGTATACATATATACAATAGACTTATTATATATGTATAAATAGTTGATATAATTTTATGATAATAAAAAATTATTTTTTTTAAGCCCTAATACATAAAGTGCTTTATTATACAACAATATATACACATAAAAAGTTTATTGTAGCTTAAAGGAATAGTGATTTCTAGATAAAAAAAAGTTATTATCTTACGAATTTGATGACAATGAAATTTTGGAAATGTTTTTTATTTGGAATGTTTGTTATATATTTTTGAGGGTATCAATACAAGAAATTGAAAAACATGTGCGTTAAATAAATTAAAGATAAAATGATAAATTAGATATTAATCTTATAACGTAAGCATTATGTATTTTTTTTATGAATTAATAAAAAAGTTATATTTTATCACATACTAATGGAATCACATATATTATGGTTGTTTATGCATAAGCAAAACTAAAATGAAAGCTACATTTAATTTTACAGTTCAGGGAAATTTTATTAAAAACGGGCGTTTTTATAAATGAAAAATATATATTATATAAATATGTATATATATAGTTTCCTTTGAAATGTTAACCAATTCACTCATTCACCCATACTTTTTGGGCATAAATATCCGATACGTAGGTATATACACGTCCTCTTGTGTATGCATACATAGGTATATGTATGTAGCTCATACATACTAAAGATAAAAATTACCATCAATCATTTGTACATACATCATGCCAGAAAGCTTTAATTGTAGTTTCTTTTTCATTCCTTAAATTTAAAGTTTTGCATATCGGTTATATATGTAAAGATTTATTTATATATATACGTACATTCTATGTAAAACAGTTATATTTGCTTATAAAAATAATTTAAATATTAAATTTCTATGTCAATTAATTTAAAAGGTTTATTGTGTGGTTTTAATTGTGCATAAATATATACATATGTATATATACAATATAAAAATATCTATACCCATCTGTATGTATACAAGTTATTTTTCAAACTGTTAAAATGCGAGTTGTTAATGCTTTGTTACTGTACATGTAAACATATGTAAATGATTTTAAAAAGTCCTTATAAATCCACTAATCTTGTAAGAATGCACATTTTGAATTATATATACATATATTATATTTAAACAATTAATATGCATAACTATTATAATAACACAGAAATATTTATACAAAATATTATATATACACGTATGCTATGTGAATATGTGCATTCATATGTATGTATATAAATAAATTTATATGTAATATATACCTAATATAAGTAAATATTTTGAATCGATATAATAAAAAATATTAATCGAATTACTAGTAAAACAAAGTTGGCGTCTTTTAAATACTTACTGACAAATGTATGTTAATTTAAAAATGATTTCACTGGTCAACACAAGTCTTGTCCTTTGATTTTTTTTTTGAGTTACTAAGTAAATATATCTCTCATCCTGACTATGACAACAATATTGGGAGATCGTTACTTTTACTTTTGGAAGTACAAGCGAACTTCCATAACTACTATTTTCTCTAACTCAAACTAAATCGGCAAATTCAATTCTACAATACTTCCTTAACTCCAACTTTGGAGTTTGCATAGCGTTTTGGCGATGATCATTTTTTGGCAAGACTGAATTTTTTGCAAAAGTATTGTAATGCTGATGATATAGAATTGTTTTTTAAATGTTTTCCAGATAAAATAATATCTTTTAAAAATCAGCAATGCCACGGAGGTAAAAATAGCAAAAGAAAAACTGAAAATTATATTGATGGGAGAAAGTGCATAACTTCAGTGTTTTGGTGGTATCAAATGGTTACCTGTAGATTATAAAGCAAACTCCAAGGCCTGGATGGCAGGACAACTTTAAGAAAGAATGGGTTTTAAAATTGGATAAGCGCTTCCAAAGTACTGGACGAAAAGTTTTGTTTTTTATTGAAAATTCTCCAAGGCATTCAAAATGCATACAAAGGAAACTGAAATCTATTGAATTAGCATTTGGGAGTAATTCAAAATTTAAAAATTTTCTACCGCAGCAGAATAGCAAACGCAGCACTAAAACGCATAGAAGCAAACGATAAACAGGATAGTATGACACTTACGGATTGCATCAATCATATGACAAAAGCTTGGAATATAGACGTATGCAATCAAACCATAGCGAATTGTTTTAAAAATGCTAGATGTTGTCCATATTCGGAATGGGAAGAACAAGATGATATACTGTTACATGTTCGTTTCCTGTTTTAAATAAAAATATATACATATGTATTCACCATTTCATATACGCATATTTGTGCAATTAAAATTTTTTTTCCAACAACTCAAAGTCTCCGTAAGTCGAAGTTATTTTTGGAATAATGGTAGTTCGAGTGATGGAAGTTCAATAGTTTCAATAGAACCCCGTCCGCACGTTATTGTGGCTTTCTGGTGGTGTTATTTTGATATTCAAGGAAAAAAAATTTTTTTTTTTTATCTCGATCTTGAATCGATGTTGGCCTGTTGGCGTGGATCTTATCTTTCACGTCTCAAAGGCAGAAGTCGAAAGGTTTTAAATCACAAGATATCGGTAGCCAATTGCGATCACCTTTTCTAGAGATAATGCAGTCAGGAAACTTTTCGCTTAAAAGATCGGTTGCCTCGTTGCTTATATGGCAACAAACACGGTCTTCTTGAAAGTAAACGTTTTCCAGATCAATACCATCCAATTCCAGAGGTACAAAATCATTAATCATCTCTAGATAGCGCAATCCATTCACCGTAATTGTTGATCCATATTTTCGAAAAAGTAAGGTCCAATGTCCCCGCCGGAATGTAAACCACACCAAACAGTTACACGTTGAAGATAAAAAGGCTTTTCAACAATAAATCTTGAGTTTTCCGAGCCCCAGATCCGACAATTTTGCTTATTGAAGTTGCCATTAGGGTGGAAATGGACCTCATCAGTCAACACGATTTTTCCAATCAGCAAAGACACGACGTTGTTGATGATCGGCCGGCTTGACTTCTATGTTTATTGAACTTTTAAGGCCCTAGTATTTATGCAAAATACGGTTTAATGACGATTGTGGAATGCCCGATTCCAAAGAACGAGGGAATGGCCAAACTTGGGTTTTCTTCAATACTTTGGTCCACCGCAGCAATATTCTCAGGTAATCTTACATGTTTTATTCTTCACATCACTAACTTGTCTCAACAGTTCCATTTTTTCCACCAATTTCTGTGGGTTTGTTTGTTTGTTTGTTTATTGCCCAAAAATATAATTAATAATACATGAGTGTGATTACATTAAGTATTTCTTAATTACTCCTAACAGGCTACATGCTTTTATCTAGAATTTCTAAATTTATTTATTTTATGTTTATACCGATTTATACAAGGAAACCTTTATAAATTAAGTTATTTCATGTACATTTTTATCATTAATATATTATTTTTCTTCAAAAAGGTTTCATAATATGATGAATTAAAATAGCGTGAAAATAAGTACTTATATTTATAACAGTAAGTTTATCGTTATCATATTTTATTTTGAAACGATATGTTGATCTACATTATAAATCAAATTATCACTTATATCATAAGAATTGTACTTTCTATGATAGAATAACAATTTTTTAACTTTGTACAACATATCATTACGATTTAGGATACTTATATATTCAGTAAGTTCAGTAAGAGGATATTCAATATTGTCTCTCTTATTAATGTATGTTTTAATGCGTTCGTTTTCTAATAGATTCAGTTTATTTAAGAACCGTAGTACATTGTCCATGAGATATTTGTCTATACGAGTTATATTACATTTTTTATATAGAATTTTGTTTGATGTTCTTTTTCTAAATAAATCTCTGCCACGATAGGGTTCACGGTTTACGCCAGTACAAATTCTTAGAATGTATCGTTCGAAAATTCATAATCTTTCCATTTGGGCTGAGGAGATACTAAACCATACTGGGAAAGCATATATTAAGGGGTTTGGGGTAGTCAGAATTTTCAAAAAATCATTTTTTTTTTGCATTTTCGTTAAGTATAATATCTTGAAAATAATCTCTGAAAATTTCAAGTTAATCCGATAATTCGTTTTTAAGTTATTCGACAAATAAGAAAGAGAGCTCGGACCTTTCAAAGCGCTAGTGTGAAACTTTAAACGCGTTTTTCTCAAAACTATGTTTTTTGAACTGGTGACAACTGTAACTCGAAAACCGCTCAGTTGATTTTAATGAAATTTATACAGCTTTTAGAAACATAATAAACTCGGAAAAAAATCGAAGGATTTTTTTTTTTTTTTTGAAAAATTTCGATTTTTCAAGACCAAAAATCTAGACAAAAATTTCCTGTGGCCGCCATTTTGTTAATTTTTGAAAAAAAAAAAATCCTTCGATCAGGCCCAGGATTATTTATTTATAAAACTAATTTTTTTAATCCGATTGATTTCAGATGAATCTCCAAGGACTTATGATTGTCACCGCAAGGACCTTTTTTTGGAACTGGGTTAACACAGACAGCTGTAACTTCGGAAATTTTTTTTTTGAAATTTTCGTGACTTCAAGTCAAAACATTGTTTAATAATACCATATCACTACTTTTGTAAAATAAAATTATTTAATAGCAAAAAAATACTGAAAATTCTCATTTTTTCGTGCCTCTGACTACCCCTAACCCCTTAAGATTGGTCGAATTATTTGTTTGTAGATATTAATTTTTATAATCGATTTTAAATCTTTTGCCTTTTTAATTACATAGTCATGGTGGGGTTTGAAATTGAATTTACTTTGCAGGATAATGCCTAGGTATTTAATCTTTTCTTTAACCGGGATACGATTTCCATTTATTTGAATATTTGCTATAAAAGAGACATTCATTTTCAATTTCCATTTGGAGAAAAAATTAGATAATATATTTAGTTAAATAATTGTTTATCATATTATTCGCTTTCTTTGCTTTCTGTAGAGACCCTAATATCATAATATCGTCAGCATATGAAAGGGCAATCATATTTGTGTTGTTACTTGGTGGATCGGGTAGGTCAGCTAGTAATATGTTATAGAGAACCGGACCTAATAGAGACCCCTGTGGGACTCCTGCTGCAACATCCCTTGTCATTGAGCAGTTATCATTCATACTAACAAAAAAAAAATTCTGTCACTTAAGTAATTGTAGATAATACGACTTATATTTATATCAAATTTAAATAGTTTGTACATTTTGTATATAATACCCTCTTTCCATGCCGTATCAAAAGCTTTTTCTATATCAAGGCTGACTGCAATAGTTTCCCAGCGGCGATTAAGGTTAGAGCATACAAAATCACTCAATAGAACCATCTGATTGATGGACACCCCCTTCGAAGTCTAAAAAATTTGTATCATCTACTACGATATCTGGTAATTTTAATCTATTATTAAGCCCACAAAAATTTTTAATTTTTTTATAAGTCTTGTTGTTCATACGTATTTCCTCAAAAAATTTTTTCCAATAACTCTCTTCATTTATACGAATTCGATCAGATATAATCTTATATCTTATAAGGTTACGAACTGTGGCTATAAGTATTTTCTTGCAATTTCTTTTTTTCATTGATAAAGTCTAATATTATTGGTGGTAGTGTAATTAAACCTCACTACCTCTGCTTACGAATTTATGACTTTTTCCCAGGCAACATTCAAATGAGATATGCAGTTGTCTATTTCAGTCGTGGATACAATACGGTCTAATGCCAAACAGTTCTTTTTTAACATTGCAAAGATGTTGCCTTAGTATATCATTTTGTGTTCTGTCTAAACAGAGTTCTATTGCCTTGTAATCGGACTCAAAATGTTGTGTCCGTAGCTTATCATAGGGCTCACTATCATTGCCAAAGCAAACGTTAACAAAAGGAGACACTATAAATAAGTTTATAAACGAATTACACCCACGAGAGGTTCTAGTTGGATTAGGAGTGGGTAATACTTTAAGTAAGTGACATTCAGAATCCAGATCTAATTAAATAACACTCTTCCGTTTGGGTTTGTGTGATTATCGCTCCAGCTGGGATGACGTGCATTTAAGTCTCTACCCAAGATAATTTCATTTGTTCTTGCACTAAGTGCATTTAGGACCTTTAATAGATCACTCATGCACTATTTGTCAGTTTTACTTAATCTATTATACATTGCTGCGATAGCTATACAATTTTGATATAAATCATTTAGGGTTTGATGGACTACGTTATTTTTTAAAGATGGGGAGCTCGAATCTGCTCGAATCTGCTTATTCCGAGTTTCTGGATTTTTTGCGCCTTTTCTTTGATGCTGACCTCTGGTTTCCAGCGGTCACTTCAAATTCTCTTGAACCAATTGCGCTATTTTTAATGTCTTCACTCATCACTTCCATAATTTGTACATGATTAATATCAATGTTATCGTTATGGTCTTTCTTATTGTCTTTATCACTCATATTGTAATTTATAATTAATTACTTGAGAATAAATTAGAAAAATTGTACCCTGAAAAAGAACTCACCAATTTCTGTATTGCCTTCCGTCAAGGTGCTTTACGACGACCGAAATATTTTATTGTTTTACGAACCGTCTCTGCCTGCTTTTCACCATTTTTATTGGGAATTTTAATCATTTCAATGCGTCAAATCGAACTACGAATACGACTTTTTCAAACAGATGTCCACATATTGTCCTTTGTAAGGACCACCTATTTATGTTCAACATATTAAGCAAAACCGAGCTATCAAATCGACCCCAAACCCACTTCCCGGGGAAGAAAAACAGTTCCAGATGTCAATTTAGGCAAGATTATAGATATAGCTGAGTATTTGTATGTATAAAATCCCATAAAATGTTAGCGCTACTGAGATATTTTTTACATATTTAAAGAGGTACAGATTAGATATAGTCAGAGTTTAGTCACCTTTTCGTCACTCAAAGTCCTACATGAAAAGATGAGTATGAATACCTCTAAGTAAGCCGAAAACCATAACCTTGACCGCTTACGTTCATGTACCAATCCCAACACCATTGTCAAATTCAAAATAATCTTCAACCACGATATGAATATTATATATATATATAATTGGCGATTGTTTGCCGAGCTCCTCCACCGACTTTTGCTATGTGTCTTGATGTTTTTCCAACAAATGGAGGGACCTAAGCGGCTTCCGAACGACTGATGGTTTTGTTATAAGTAGTATTAATTTATGTCAGAAATACACTCGGAGGGATTGATATTCCCTGTCGAGGGGTGACCCTAATTAGAAAATTTAACTTAATTTTTTATTTAAATTAATTTTCTATAATTTTTTTGGATGTTTGTCGAAGCTGGATTCGAATTCTGGCCTTCCGAATGGCAGTGCTAAGCACTCGGCTGTCGCAGCGAAATTCGCTTTATTGTTTTCCAAAATATTCTCCATTAAGATCTATACACGTTTGCATGTGTTTCAACCAATTTTCGAAGCACTTTTGCCACAAACCCTTTTTGATGGAGCGAGATTCAGAAAACAAAGATACTGCTCGGGCAGGTGTAACCCTTCCCTGATGGAAATGTTTCATGATCAAAATTAACCAAATCGATTCAGCCATTCTCGAGTTTTAGCGCGACAAACTAAAAGCAATTGATGCTTTTTCAGGTCATTGTTCTGTTGAATTGTTTTTGGGTTTTAGTTTTATGGAGTTGCCTCAGACCATATATTTTTTGATAATAGTGAAAAAATTACAACAACAGCTGTGGATGGTAGAAGTTATAGCTACTATTTCGGAAGCTACCAAGTTTCCTCATCAGACTTCTTTTTCCAGACACCACTGTTTGGATATCCCATTAAGCTATATGTATGCCGATTTCACTTATTGCTGTTTATTCACTTTTCTCTTTTTTACCTATTTTTACATATCCACGATCAAGTGTTCAGATATTCTGTAGCTGGAGAACTTGGCGCGATGTAGTTGTTTTTGCGAAGAATTTACTAACAAATACTTTAACCGACGAAAAATCAGGCTCAACTCCAGTGCGTGGAACCGACTGTCAGCTTTGCATGTCTCTTAAAACCAACTCATCTAATCCCCCTTTTCATCTGGTCCGAACCCATCCAAACAGCTCGTTTCCTAGCGGGGTTAGACTTGCCGCTACAATCATCGGGTATATTTTCTCATTTCTTTTCTAATTGCTCCCATCGATAGTTGATAAAAACCATAGGGGTAGAAAATTAACTAATTTATTGGTTTCAACGTATAATCGCGCATATCCCGATACCACTTAGTCCGATTTCGATAATTCTTTTTCTATTAGATAGAATATACTATAAAGTTAGCCCCACAGAAATTTGATCCCACACCACGTCGATTGAGACAATTTGTCTTTTAATTATTAGAATATACTCCGAAGTTTGGTCACACATAAATTTGAAGAATAAAAAACAGGAATTCCTACCGTTAGAGTGGGAATATAATCGTATATATATATTATTAACACTTTGTAACCGCTGAAATGATTTTCGGTCGAACTCCTCCTCCAATTCGTGATGTGCGCCTTGATATTTTTCAACAAAAGGGGGGACCTACAGTTCATTCTGAGCCGTCTCTGAACGGGCGATGGATTTTTATGAGGAGCTTTTATTTCATGTCAGAAATACACTCTCTGCCGAGGGGCGACCGCATTTGGAAAATTTAGCTTCATTTTTTATTTGAATACAATTTCTATAACTATTTGGATGTTAGTACGATACCAGGATTTGAAGCCGATCAATGCTAACCACTCGGCTATAGCAGCCATCTTTAATTTATTAGTGGAGAAAAAAATACGAGAGCCAAATAGTGAAGAGTGCAATTTTCTATATTCGTAAGAGTGTGGAACTGCATTGAAGATATGTCAATGATATCGATATCATTAGTCTCAATAATTAATCTTTACCCGTTCCCTCTCCAAACGAAGTGAAGGGTATGGGTCTGGTATGAAACGAGAACAAGATCTCCTGTTATCAAGCATGCAATCATCGCGACTCGGCTCCCACGTCAGTGTGGACAGCCATAGCTTTAAAGTCATAGATAATTTCGTCTATCTTGGAATCAGCCTTAACACCAAAAACAATGTTAAGCTGAAAATCCCACGCAGCATCACTCTTACCAACAGGTGCTACTTTTAACTTAGTAGTTCTTAGTTTAAAGAAAGAAAATCAAGTCCCTCAAAATTCCCGTTCTGTTATATGTATAGTGCGGAGAATGAACATCTGATGAGTCGGCACTAGGAGTTTTCGAGAGAAAAGTTTTGCGCAAGATTTATGGTATTTTGCGCATTGACAACGGCGAATACCGTAGCAGCCAACGATCTAGTAGATATACTTAGGGCGACAATGGCAAGATTCAGGGATTCAAGGCAAGGTCAGGATGAAAACCCTCCAGCTTTGAAAGTATTTTCAGTGCAAGCAGAGGGAGGGTAAGACCTTCACTACGTTGGAAGGATCTGGTGGAAAATAACCTGATCAGGGTGTCTCCAATCAACGACGAATGGCGAAGAAAAGTAACGACTGACGCGCTGTTGTTAACCCGGCCATAAGCGCACAAGCGGTGTCTGCGCCAGTAAAGAAGATGAATAATGAATAGGAGGGCTAAATTACATATTATTTTCTTACATTACATGCAGATACGAGCAAGCAATAGAAACATATGAGCTTGTAAACCGCATGTGAAACCACAAATATGTATAACTACACGTATGTAACATGATGTAACAACATTCCGTAGATTAAGTATTATTCTTGCGTGTACTGTTTTTCCTTCATAATAACAACGCAATATTTAATAGTTGCAATTTTTAAATTCAAGTGATTTGTTTATTTTCTTTCGTCAATTTTATCGCCTCTTACTTAGTACTTCCAATTTTTGATAAAATACAGAAAGTTATATAACATATATACACATATACATATATTTTTGAAGAGATTTCGGAGCTTTATCCATCCACATCCAACAATTCGCACGAACTCTCCACCTCCGTCCCCAATTTACTCAGCGCAAGACTCGTTGACAATGCCGCATTTCTGCAGCAGCAAACAAACAGTGCCGTGGAAGTCTTGCAGTGAAGCATCCTGCAGTTGTTGGTTGAAAACCTGTCGAGGGAAAAAAGTCATGCACAAAAAAATAACACGAAAAGTTTCTGCATAGCCAACATACATATGTACACACATACATATATACATTCATATATTATTACGCAATCGTAAAATCGTAAATATTTACTTACGCCGTTATAAACGATTGTCGGTACAAATGAGGGCGAATACTGGTTGGTCACCTGCTCGGCCAACAACTGCAGCTGTGTACCCACCGACGTGTCAACACAATTGTCAACATCGCTGCTGAGGCCAACCAAATCGGTACACTACAAAATTTGATGAGGAAGATAAAATACACGTATGTTGCAATTGAAATTTGAATTAAGTTAATTTAATTCAACTTCTTGTCACTCAAACTAAGTGCTTACATCTTCCACATTTTGTTTGTCCTTTGCGAGCATTTGGCAGATGGCGAAACGTACTCGTTGATCCTGTGTGCTTTTTTGATTTAAAACACAGGACTGCAGGCGATTTCCCGCGCACTCCGCTGGTCCATGCTGACAATAGAACTCGTTGCCATACGTGACCGACTACGGGGGGAGTAAAATTAAATTAATAAACATTGCTCTGGAAATACTTATTTGGGTCGGGAAGCTTAGTATGGAGAAATATTTCGAAAGTTCCATAAGCACCGATTTAGACATGATATCTTATAATTATGACCAGAAAGTTTCCGGAAATCATAATTTAAACTTCCTGCGCTGAATATTTTTCAGCACTTTTTTTTTTGGTATCCCTGTCCTTAACTACCATGAATGCAAAATGAGCGTGATCAGTCAACTAGTTTGTTTGCTGCAGCTGTTGAAATCAGTTGACTTCAGTTCCCTCTGCGAATTTTCTTCTACGGCCTCAATCGAGTTGAAACGGGTTCTACGGAGTGGTAACTTGAGTTTTGGAAACAAAAGAAATCCGGCGAATATGGTGGTCGATCGATGGTATTGATCGAGTTTTTGGTCTTAAAATCGTTCACAACTACAACTCGGTGCGATGGTGCATTATCGTTATGAAATTTTCCGGATATTGTTGGCACACAAATCCCGACGTTTACGACGGATGTTTTCGCGCAAACGCCTCAAAACGCTCAAATACTACTCTTTATTGGCCGTCTGATGAATCAAACCGCGAATATCGAAAAAAAAAAATTTGCCGGACACTTTCTGGTGTTAATATAACTACATATATAATAAAGAATTTTCCAATAAGAGGTGTTATTTTTAATGAAATGAAGCCTGCTATTCCGGTAGATGTCGCTATTGAAGCTTTTGAACATTTGACAAGTAAAAACGACGCCAATAATAAAAATGGAATGATACATGCCTCAACAACGCACTGAAATTATTAAAATTCACTATAAAAATTTTCATCGAAAAATCATCTTGACTTATGAGGCCCATTTCCACCTTGATAGCTACGTCAATAAGCAAAACTGGTGAATCTGGGACTCGGAAAAGCTTATCCGTCCTCAACGTGTGACTGTTTGGTGCGGTTTATGGTCCGGCGGGGTCATTGGACCTAACTTTTTCGAATATGAAACGGGGACAATAGTTACGGTAAATGGATTTCGCTATAGAGAGATATTAAGATTTTTTGTGGTCTGGACATCGCTTACTTTCAAAAAGACTGCGCAACGTGTCACACAAACAATGAAACCATCCTTTGGGTCCTCGCCAACAGGCCAACGTCGGTTCAAGACCTCAAAGATGGAATTCGTGAAGCTATTGAGGGCACATGTACAGCAGCCACTTTGCGATTTGGTGATGGGAAATTTTATAAAAAGAGCTAAGCGTATCTGTGGCAACCATTTGGTTGATATTGTTTGCCATTATTAATGGCATATCTTTCTCTTTTCACTAAAATAAACATGCGATCATTTATATAAAAAATTCAATTTTTCTTTGAATAACAAAATAACACCTCTTATTGGAAACCCCTGTGTATACCCGATATATATATATGGTATATGTACATACATACAGATATATGTATAATATATGGTATCATATGGATCTTGAACAAAGTCGGTGCAGTTAGACCAGTTTAACGATCTCTAGCATTGAATTCCGGAACATACTGGATGTGACCAGACTTTACCATATACTGTCGTATCTTTTGATGAATCATGTCTATCTAAACTACTTGGTGGATGTTCAAACCGATTTCCACAATAACTAAACGAAGAAACGATTCTCTGCACTCTTATATGTTTGCATTTAAAGGATCGTGGGAAACGAATTTTATAATGAAGAGTGCTCGATGTCTTCATGCGGAGAAAAAACAGCTTACTTCATCTATATATGTATGTAAAAGGATTTGTTCTGAATTACTGACGCATCAACCCACAGCCTAAACCATTCATCGTAGAGATCTGAAACTTAGAGAGTGTGTTCTGCGTATGACATAGTCAACCAATATAAAGAATTTTCTGTGATATGGGCCTAGGACCGATATATTCGAAAAAAATTAAAATATTTTTGCATCTTTCGATTTTTATGATATGTGGTACTCGTACATACGTGTATGTAGGTAGCTCTTTGTTTAAATTGACATAGGTAACACTTTTTCTTCCGGGAAGTGGGCCTGGGGTTGATCTATTCGAAAAAATGGCGTTTACGGTTCGATTAACATGAAATTCGGTATAGAGCTGGCTTCTTGCCCAAATTAACACTTTTTTCTTCTCGGAAGTAGGTTTGGAATTGCTTCGAAGGTCCGGTTTGCTGAATTTATGAAACAATGATGTCTCTTTGTCTATGTCAAAGAATGGAGAATTTTTTTCCAAGCCTGATCTGGTTATATTTTCTTGAAATTTGAAACATAGAAAGCTCTTCGCCTAGGCTAATATGTGAAATACGTTTTTTTCTAACGTGAAAATCGAGTAAAAATCTTATAAGAGCTCTAGTCTCTTCTATAAAATAGATTGACCCAAAAGTGGATGGAGCCATTTCTAATGGTGCGGAATCATGGAGATGACAACATCTGATGACTCGGCGTTAGGAACGTTTTAGAGAGAAAGGTTTTGTGTAAGATTTATGGCCCTCTTCGAGTTTGGAACGAAGAGCTGTACGGCGACATTATTTGCCTTTGAGCGGGAGCTTCCTAAGGCTGTATCACCGACACTTTTATTCGGATCGACTTGAAAATTTAATATAATATTCTCGAGATGTTATGATTTGATTTGATTTAATGTGATTTTAAGCTTTTAATTTTCTGTAGATATATTTTTATTACTTACACGTGATTTTCCAAATGGTACAAGATTTATATTGATATCTTGTTTAAGCTTTCCATAAGACGGTGCCAGCTGTCTGCCCATAAAACGAATACTGTCCGGGCAAAGTGATTCATACAAAATAGTAACATCAAGCTGATTTGAAATGAAATGGTATTTAATATTAAATATAAATATAAAATATTCTGTGTACAATTTTGTTATGTACTTATGTAAATAGTTTATCGGACGAAGTCGTTTGTAAGCCCAAAATTTTATATTCACATTTATACCGGACATGCTAGAATATTACTATTGAAAAACTTTTCCTACCAACTTTGATGGGATCAACAGTATGAGAGAATATTGGCCGAAAATCCTTTAAGCACTCAAGGAGTTAGTTAGCGTCTTGCGGTCGGTGTCAAGTCTGAATGGATAGTACCTGTGTCTGCTACAGTATCTAGACCTTAATTGAGCAAGTATTACTCGGGTATCGCGAGGCAGCTAAAGCTGGTTCTCTGCTATTGGGAGAGTTGGATTATAAAGGTGTTGATAGCTCTCAGTGAATGACGTTTAAGACGGGGGGTGTCTGCAATTTATCTTTAGGTTCAGTACTTTCTTCCTAATGACAGATATCTACACGGATAATCTCTACAGTAGCATCCCAGCATTACATCATCCTTCTAAACTAGGAGCATAGATGTTTCCCTGTGTACTTAAGTGATACACAGTTGACATCAGGAGCTTTCCCGTCACGGTCTTCAAGGCGGTACTTGTAGCTTCTTCATCTGCGCCTCACTAGTAACCGGCGTGCATAGTAAGTTTCTTTCGCTTTTCCCTGGATGCTCCCGTTCACTGTTGAGAGTCATTACTTAGAAGTCGTAGATAATTTCATACCAATTTGGTTGAAGTAAGGGAGAGGAAGCGCTGCTGTCAACTCGGCTATAATCACCTAACTGGTGTTTATGCCAATAAAGAAGAATAAAGAAGATAACCTTTCCAATTTTTTGTGTGCATCCAAGCCCTCTCTGAACGACTAATATAATTTAATGAACCGTTTTTTATATTCACCTCAGAAAAGTTTTATGAACGTTTTAGAAACCTTTGCGAATTGTACGAATTAAGTCCGGATAGACGAAATCACTTCAGCTCTGAAAGTTTTAGATGGAGTACCCGTCGGTGGAAGCAGAGGAATAGAAAGATCTCCATGGCGTTGGAAGGATCAGAATGAGAAGGAACTCGTTTCACTTAGCTTCTCCAATTTGGTGAAGAGAAAAAACGAATGAAGAAGAAAAAGATAACCACTCAAGCGATTTTCGACCGAGCTCACCGCCCAATTTTTTATGTACATCGAAGCCCTCTCCGAAAGCCTGATGTATTTTTATGAGGAGTTTTTTATACTCACGACAGAAATACGCTCGGATAGTTCAATACTCCCAGCCGATCGGTAACCATAACCTTCCGCTTAGTAACACGAACTACTGCGCCAAGGGGTTTATAGCTGATTAATCGTTTTTCGCCGATCTCCTTCACAATTTCCGCATTCCCGCCACCGAACAACTCATCTGTCGCATTAGCTGAGTGGTTAACATTATGTATGTACTGCCATTCTTAAAGCCAGCATTGGGATCATAGTTCGACCAACATCCAAAATCATATTTATTTTTCTAATTGCGGTCGCAGCTCGGCAGGGAATGTCAAGCCCTCCGAATGCATTTCTGACATGAAATAAAAGCTCCTCATAAAAAACCATCAGCCCTTCCCTCCGTCCCTCCATTTGTTGGAAAAAAAATCAAGACGCACACAAATTGGAGAAGGAGCTCGGCCGAAAAGCGCCAATTATTATTTTTTTCGTGTAAAAAAAAATGGATTTCAAAAAAAAGTTTTTTAATTTCCCCAAGTTAGTCTGGACAAAATTCGAATCCATGATTCCCTGCATGATATAACGCCCTGCTTTGCGCTCGATTACAGTGTGACCGGAAATACAAGGTACTGTTTTGGTATTCACATTTCCTATGGTCTTCCATAAACGTGAACCGAATGTGATCATATGCCGATCATATAATTCATATAAGGGACTTTTCACTCTTCTTTCTTCGCATTAAAACCAGTTCGTTTTAAATCACACTGATATCAATTGTATATCTCATTTATACTTTGAGATTTTTCCGTCTTTACCTTGTTGGCGCCATCGCTTTGTACACATTGGGCGCTTGTCGAGGCAGCGAATATGAATGGCAATAATAAAATCACGGATTTCGTTTCAATTTCGAACATTTCGTCTTTTTTGCGAATTCTTATTTGTTCAATTAACAAGTCAAATTTACAATCATACGTGTTGTGTTGTTATTTATAAATTTTATTTATTTTGTGTTTCACTTTTATTGCTACGTGTCCCGAACCAAGCACAGCGAATGTAGAAAAGGTACAGAACCCAAATTTAGTACGCGCAAAATCAACTAAAGAAACTCTGGCAGATTTTCTGAAGCTTTCTTGCACTTTACTCTTGATTAAATTAATTCAAATAGATGAAATCAAAATGTGATTGAACGTATTTATATCGCTCGCGCACAACAACCAAGCTCACAGAGGTCTGCACGTTTCAACGGTGTACAAGAGAATGGACGTGAGTGACGGTAATTTCTTTATGGTCTCTCATGACCACAACAATGTCGACATCATCAACGGCAATCACAATAACAATATAAGCGCCAAACGGCTGGCTAATGACTTGGCGCTTAAACTTACCTCTACACGCCTTGTGTTTAAGCCGGTTTTGAAGGTGCAACCGATGGATGAATGTTTATTTGGAGGAAAATATGCGAATGTGTTCATACATAAGTATACACATGCAAATGTATACATATATATCTATATGTAATATTTAATAAAATAGAGCAATATTTCGCATTATCGCGACAGGTGAACGTGGGAAGAAATAATTTACAGTGGAGCACTCTCACATCGGATATTCTCAAATATATAAAGCTGGGTTCAGACCACACTATTCCTGTTGCTAAAATAAGTTAATATTAAAAGCTTTGATTTAAAGATTTTTGGGGAGTAGGCCGCGGTAGCTGAGTTCTTAGCATTGCGAGTTCGAATGCTGGTTCGACCAACATCCAAAATTTATAGAAAATTAATTTGAATAAAAAATTAAGTTAAATTTTCTAATTGCGACAAAGAATGTCATCCCCTCCGTGTATTCTAACATGAAGTAATGACTTCTCATAAAAAACCATCAGCCGTTCGGAGGCGGCTTAGTATAAACTGTGTGTCCCTCCATTTGTTAGAAAAAACATCAAGACGCATATACCACAAATTGGAGAAGGAGCTCGGCCGAAAATCGCTTCAGCGGTTACAAAGCGCCAATTATCTACATATACCTACATATAGATTGTAGTACACAAGGATCTACTGTTTGTTCTTGATCTTTTCTGGCTAAGTCACTGAATTGTCGAAAAAAATTAAAGCTCCTTTGAAAGGCTCTCTCTCTCACCATATGTGGAGAAAAGCCTTTTTCACAGCGGATTTCAAATAACTGCCAAATGAATAAAAATTAAATTTAACAAAAAAAAGCACACTATCGGAGAAGACTATCCCTACTCTGCTCTTATTATTTTCTTCAGTATTAAATGGGAGAAAACACTTGATAAGAAGTTTACTTGTCGAAAACATCGTTTATTATCGAACGGCACGGGAGGTTCTTTCCGTTCGTGTCGGAGCTTTGAGTGTTACTCTCAGCGTCAGTTTAGATAGCCGTACAAGTTTTGCGAAGATACCAAATTCACACACTACGGCATAGAGGCAGATTCAATCAGTTCGTTGGCGGTGGACTTTAGTCTTTCAAGCAAAATGCTAGATAAAACTTTATTTTCGATATTGTGGATTTGGCAGAGCACATATGTTGATGCACCTGGTCAGTTCTCCGTCGCCCTCCTTAAAGTCAATATACTCAGTGCATCAGTCGCTAGATCACTTCTTTGAGTCTTGAAACCTTCTATAAGTCGTTGTACACATTGGTAATATCATAAATAAGAAATGACCTTTCTTTCGCCGAGCAAGCTGTAAAAATTATTCTTCTATCTACTTCAAACTTTCAGTTGAAGACGGAGCAGTCCATAATACAGACAATTTTTAAAAAATCAAAACAAGAAATAATCTCGACACGACGAAAAATAGACAAATAAAAATTCCTACCAGACAAAATACTCATAACTCAATATCCAGACAAAACAAAAAAATGCTGACAACTTTTTATTCCATAAAGGTATCTCATTCACACAACACTTCGAAACCTTCTACCATTCTAACCTTTGACTAACGCTAACTTTTTCTTTTTTATTACTGCTTAAATAATTCTTTTTGCAGTGCTAAAAAGAGCTTGGACTCTTTGAAAGCATTTTTCTTCAGAGCGCTCCTAAGATGGTTGGCTGGGTTAATTTTTTACCAAACCCTCTTCGCAAAAGTGTTGGCAAATTTCTCTCTTTTGGACAGTAAGGCATCTTGATGTCTGAATTTCGCTACTTGCTAATTTTTACTGTTTTTTTTCAAGCGAAAACACTTATTGTGCCGTTAGCAAATTACTTAAATTCTTATTATCGAAGAGTTTGCGAAAGCTTTCTCTTTCAATTATATCCAAACAAATGTACATACGTGCATAGTAAATACATTAGTCTTCAATTGTAGCTTTTGTTGTAAGTAATAATAATAATAATGAAATTCCACTTTTTATGTTATCCAAAGGTAAAGCGAATCTTTTCACCTACGTCAGATCAATGAAGAACACTTGGACCGATTTGTATGTTTCTCTTGTTTTTAGGTTTCCTTTCGTCCGCAGTAGGGAGGTGGATATGGGAACAAAAAATCTATTCTAAAAAATTTTACTATGAGTTATTATTATTATTATAAGTTCTCTGCTTCTCGTCATTATAAGTTCTCTGATACGGCACTCTATGCAAGCTGAACATTTCCCTCTTGCAAATTGGGTGCGATATTGCCATTTTTCCAGTTCCCTGTTGGGTCGCGTCTTCAATTTCGACTAATTCCCCATTGGGTCTTTTGTGTGCTAAGCGATCCCAGAGAATCTATAATGATTATATAGATTAATCCAATAATTATTATAGATTCTCTGCGATCCGATGTCACTTAACATTTGCACTCATTGTATTAAAACTGTAAGTTAGCAAAAACTCAAACCAACATAGAATATTTATGAATTGGTAGCGACAAAACGTTCATTTATTTTAATGCCTTTAGGGACATCTTATGGCGATATGCTGGTAACAAAAGTAGGCTCCCGCATATTCTCTTCACATGACAGTTATCTATTATTCCTTATGTCCAGCAACACATGGCCAGGTAACAGAGGAAACCAAAACAAGCCTTCAGCATATAAGTTAAATGAAATAGTTTTACCATTTTTAAGTAGGCAGATCATAAGAAAAAAATATTCATTGTTAATAAATAAACAGAAATAAAGTCTTAACATGCCTAAAGTGAAGTCTGAGAAAAAGACGCGGATACACCAGGAGGTGCAGAAGCAAGGTAAGAGCTAAGGACCGAAAACCATCTGCAAGATGTAGTTCAAGCAAATATTTCTTGCTTTCTAGGTATTGTATTTAATAAAGACTTTGGCCAACACATTTTAAAAAATCCACTTGTTATACAAAGTATGCTGGAAAAAGCTGCGCTGCGGAACACAGACACAGTTTTGGAAATCGGTCCTGGTACCGGTAACATGACTGTGCGTATGCTGGAGCGTGCCAAAAAGGTGATTGCTTGTGAAATCGACACACGTTTAGCGGCTGAGTTGCAAAAGCGTGTACAAGCCACACCACTACAACCAAAATTGCAAGTTCTCATTGGTGATTTCCTCAAAGCAGAGCTACCATTTTTTGATCTATGTATTGCCAACGTGCCATATCAAATAAGTTCGCCCTTAATATTCAAATTGCTATTACATCGACCACTATTTCGATGTGCTGTGCTTATGTTTCAGCGAGAATTCGCACAACGTTTAGTAGCCAAACCCGGTGATAAACTCTATTGTCGTCTAAGCATCAATACTCAATTGTTGGCCCGCGTCGACATGTTAATGAAAGTTGGAAAGAATAATTTCAAACCACCGCCAAAAGTTGAGTCGAGCGTTGTAAGGCTAGAACCAAAAAATCCACCTCCACCGGTAAATTTTACCGAATGGGATGGTCTAACGCGTATAGCATTTCTGAGAAAAAATAAGACATTGGGTGCTGCGTTCAAAATAAATTCGGTTATCGAGATGTTGGAAAAGAATTACAAGTTACACCTGTCGCTTCACAACAAAGTAAGTTTGTATGTTGTAAAAAACACATTTTGTAAATAATTTTTTTTATTTGTATACTTCAGTCACTCGAGCCTGATTTTAATATGCAAGCTAAAGTTACTGCTATTTTGCAAAAGTTGGAAATGGAAAATTTGCGGGCGCGTTCAATGGACTTGGATGACTTCATGAAACTGCTTTTGGCTTTCAATTCTGAGGGCATACATTTTAATTAATAGGAATTAAATAAATTTGTAAATAGATATTTTTTATGGCTATAGTCAATAGGAAGTTTAAATAAAATACGTCTAAGCATCAAAGTTAGCATTGTCGACATACATTTGTACATAGATTACATGTATTTGCTGTCGGCATGATGCTCATTCGCACACATAACTAAATTGAAAATTCAACTGATTTTGATACATTTATTTGAGCGAAAGGTCAGTACATATTTGGTAAATATGTTAATGTTCATTGTATTTATGATATCGATTTTATATAGATACATACATACATGTACATACGTATATAATTACTATTTATATAGTTGTATAATTAAAATTACATATTTTAAATAATAATGCAGGGACAGAAAAGATGGAAACGAAAACTGTTTAAGAGGATTCGAAGTTTAGGAAATACAATTTCATACATAGTTCAACACACATACAATGATGGTTAAAATATATCTTTTAAAAATATTACTTTTTACACGAAAAATGTTAGTTATAATAATGTAATTCCAACGACAAGATATCGTTTTTGCAATATGTTTTATCCAATATACATATTTTATTGAAGTAATTCTGATGATTAATGCTTTCATTTCCATAAAATTTCAACCACCATTATTTAATATATATTATTATTGGCGCAAAATCAAATTAAAACACTTTTCGAAATAATTAAATAAATTACAATGAAAAATTAACATTAAAATGTTGCAAAAACTAAAAATTCAAAATTACTAACTTCTTTATTCGCACTTCAGCTAAAAATATTTTTCACTTAGTCATGAAATAGAAAAGAAAGACATGCACAATTTGAAAATTACTCTAGAATTATACTAATATAATATATATGTTAACAAACAAATGAAAATAAAGAAAAGAATATACCGAGGCCACAAACGAGTGCAGTGCTACGTGATTGTTAAAACGCCCACAATACGTACGTTCAACATATTCCACTCGTTATTCTATAAACTAAAGAAATTATTCCATTTTGTTAAAACTTTTCATATAATCGTTGTTGCCTACGGAATTGTCTTTGATATTTCAAATGGCCGTAAACGTAATGTATATAGGTAAATACATTCATATATTCATACATAATTGAGTCAGTGTGATAAATTGCACATAGCATATAGTTGATAAGTTGCTAGATAACTGTGCTCTACACATAAGTCAACTAATTAAGAAAACTTAAAATGTCTTGCTGCGATAAAGTATTCAGATTTTTATTATCCTGTGCCTGCTGCTGTGCTGTTTTCTGTTGGGGTAACAGTGGCGTTAAATTGTTCATATTCATGTTTTTCAGATTATTGCCATTGCTTAAGCCAGCGCCACCACCGCCATTATATCCGGATGGATAAATATAATTTACGGCGGGTCGCTGTTGCTTACTGGTACCAGCGATATTAGAACTATTCCCAAATGGATCCAGATTATCCAATGATGAATTGTTATTGCTACTGCTGTTAGCAGCTTGTGGCGATGCGAGTTGATGGTTCATTACTAATGGATTCGCGCTGTGCCAATTGTTAGTCCAGCTATCATTTGATCGCAATTGGTTCTGATTAGTCAAATTGTTGCCACTGCTACCTCCTAAAGCATAAGGATTCACAATTGGTGAGACTGCAGTACCAATGGGAGCTGCGCCAGACTTTGGCGATGAATTGCTACTCAAATTTGTAAGATTCGAATTCATCAACGACGAAAGGATGTCAGGTTTGGGTGATGCGCTGTGGGATATTCTGAATAAAGTAAAAAAATTAGTCAGAATCTTCAGAACTATCCTTTCTTTGTTTATTACTTACTTAAGAGAGTCGTTGATCAGTTTATGCTTTTGCTGTTGGCTGGAAGGTGTTGTTGGGCTTAGCTTCTTAGTATGCTGCGCAATGGAGAAACCAGAAAACATGTCATCGTCACTGTTAATGCTACTATTTAAGCTGGTATTCGTTTTAGAATCCTTCTGTTCCAACTCTGTTGTCAAAATCTCAGCAGCATCACGTGGCCTATGATATTATTATAAAAAAAAATTAACATGTTTCTTTAAATTTGAAGATATTTCTCAAAATATTCATTTAAAATAGAGGGCATTGTCTGCTATCCAAGTCCACCTTTCTTTCTTACGAATTTCAATTTTAAATTTTATAAAAGTTGGATCAAGTCTCCGAGTTGTATCTCGGAAATACATTATTTACAAAACTCACTTGTTTTCTCTTTGAATGGTTGAGAGTTGCTCCAGTTTTTCACGTTGTTCCTTTTCCACTCGGCTAAACATTTCCTTAATCAATGTCACAATAGTGTTGAATTGTGCAATGGTTAGGCCGTTCTCAACGCTTAGTGGCATCAAAAAAGGTATACATTTATGCGCCATCACATCTTTAGTTATGCCCAACTTAGTGTTTGTCATGGCAATTTTATATATACCAATTATAGCCATTATAATGGCAGGTTCACGACTTTGTATCTGCTGCAAGAAGGGTAATATTTCATCGAGCACCAACCACTTGTCTAAGTCCTCTAGAAGTTTACCAATTGATATCAAACAGTTTACTTTTACCGACACATTGGTGCTGGTAAGGCAAAGTTTTTTAATTCGCGGTATCACAGCATTTTTCATGGCGTTATAATCGATCAAATTGGAAAAGGTAGGCAACACAGCCAAACACAACTCTTGAATTTGCGGCATATCACATTCCAATGAGCGATAAAGCAAAGGTAATACATGCAATTTTACTTCTTCTGCAGGTGTTAACTTCAATAAGAGATCCATTTTTTGCATGAAAATTAGTAAGATTTGTATAGGATCGGTCAATTTGAAAATTGGTTTAAGATGTGGAAGAATATGCTCGCAATACTCTTTTTGACTACTCAGTTCAGCAATTAATAGCACATTGGGTAAAACAAACGGTATCATTGGTGAATTTATAAATTCCTTTACCAGATATGGTAATATGGAATGTAAGTTAACGCGATGTGGTAAAGTTGGTATAATTTGTGGAAGACCTTTATAGAATTTTGATTTTTGTAAATTATCCCATTGATATAAGGAATCCAAGTAGCTCAGAGTCTTAACGCCAACATCTTGGAAATAAGCGATCTGTGGATATAAAAGAAGTGAAATATATTGAAACACGCATTGCTGTAACTATTTTTACCTGTTTCAATTCGTGTAATGGTGAGCGCATGTGCGGGCTAGGATGTAATAATGATCTTAAACTTTCAATCATTTCATTTGGAATACAATTCATTGGGGGATATTTTCGTTGGTTAAGATCAGCAGCGTACCGACGAAATGCGCTATAATCACTGCCAAATATTTTCAACGGTTTCCCCGAATAGATTGTGAATATTAATACGCCTTAAATAAAGAGACACTTAGTAAATTCACGCACACAAAAATTATAATAGTTTACCTAATGAAAATAAGTCACTTTCTGTGCTGTTTATTGTATTCAATGCTATTTCCGGTGCATAATACTCCAAGCTTGGCTGTGCTAATACATGCACTGAAGTGGAATATTCACGACATGGCCAAAAGGGTTTACCATCAACTGCTGGCTGATTAGCAATGCAGAAGTCAAACCCAAATAACTTCCAACTACGATTTTTATTAATCACAACTGTCTCTGCGCAAATATTACGGTGCACTATTTTGGCATCATTGTGAAGAAATGATAAACCATCAAAAAGTTGCAAAAGGCCATGACGTATTTCCACATCATATAGCTTTTTATCCGAGCGTACTTGATCTCCAACTACATTTGCCAAAGATGCGAAAACGGGCTCTGTGGCAAATGCCAAAGAATCGCGTGACTCCTCCAACGGATGCTGCACTGTCAATACATGGGGATGTCGTATTTTTGTCAATTGCTGCACTCCACGCCTTAGTGTTTCTAACATTGTTTCCCTATCATCTTTTGACCAACGCTCCAACAATTTCTTTTCAAATACAAATACAGACACTTCCTGTTTTGTGCTCTTTTTATGGCCATTGTACACTTTCCACATGAGCCCTAAATAACACTAAAGCTTGTAAGCTGTTCAGTTATTTATTTGAAGTTAGTTACTCACCCACGCCAGCTGTACACACCTGCTCTAATACTTCATATTCTCGGGTGACATTATTTCCTGGTAAAACTCCAGACAGCTGTGATACCGTTGTATGAACTGTTGAGTAAAACTTATTTATCACATCCATTGCCATATTCAAAACAAGAAATAATTAATTTATTAAGGACGAATTTATCTTCAAATGAAATTGGAAAATAATGTATTGGAATTTTAGTCTTATTTCGGAAAGGAATAAGAAAATTTTTTCCTGATGTCGACGAAATCTTTTGTTGTCTACTTTCTTTTCTTTTTCGTAAATTAGTAATCGATAAGGAAAGGTGTATTCAGAAAAAAATATAAGAGTTGCCAAATGGCACAAAATAACATTTTTGTATTCTAAAAGTATTGACGGCAGCCTCTTTTCAATAACTCTCCATATTTAAAAAAAATATTAAATATGAAATAAAAATTATTTAAAAGCCAGTTGATTCCACTTAACGCTATGCCGCCATTCTCGTTGACGAGAAATTTTTTACATATTTTGCTTATTCATATCAAATCGAAGAAATTTTTCCGCATAGTCTAATTAAAGCAGCCTCGTGTAAGAACTCACGATTTTCATGACAATGGAAAACGTACAATGAATAATGATTTGATTGCATGCACCTAGAGCCTCCGGTCTCTTATTTGGAAAGGTACCGTACTGCAGCTTATTGATATCCTCGGAAATCCATCGTAGAGTACTATCGTTCATCATCATCATATAAACGGAATTTTTCCCAACGTCACATCCCCAAATTGGTTGAGGCTGATCAACTTCGCGAGAGGGTACAATTCTCCAGCCGTCATGGCATCATCCAGAGGTGGTGAACCCGAGTTCCCAATTATATATAGTGTGCCCAATCAACAGTATATCTGCGCCAATTATAGTGTGATGGTAAAAGGATAAACACACCTTAACTCGTAGCATAGATCCTTCGCTGTGCAAGTGAATCAGAAGGTTTTTTGTCACCAGAATGGGTTTCCATGATCTCATACGACGAGGAGCGGCGCCAATAAAGAATAAGGAGTAAATAATGAAAAATAAAACTAGCTTTATTAAGGTTTTCATATCAATAAATGTACATCAATACCAAACTGCAAACTGCAAACAACATTTAAGACAATTATTTTATAAATGCAGTATATAGCTATAAACTAAACCTAACATCCTTATATTAAACCTGACAAATTAACTTATAAATCAATAAGATATATTTTGACATGTATATTTAATGCATTTAAATGCTTTTACCATAATTCAGCTGAATTCATAAACTAAATAACGACAACGGTTGATTAGCTTTTGCTCACACTCCAGCTTGAATAAATTACTGCAGCCTTTGATAATCACATTTGCCTTAAAAATATCAATGTTAGGATAAGTGTATTACAAAGTTCATAATTTACGTAAATAAACTTACCATCGCATCGCTGAAGCCCAGTTTATTTTTATAAAAGTTGAAGATGAATGGTTTTGTGCGATTCTGAACAACTTCTTTTACATCTAGGCATGGATTAGCACCATAGCTAATAATACAATCTTCCAAACTTATTTCATCCAAATGTGCCGAAACCAAAAACAATTTCTGGAATTCTTCCTCACTACGCACATAGCAGGCATGATAGTGAAGCACACGCAGATTTGGTAATAAACAGATATGCAGAAGCATATCTGAAAATGCCTGTGGGTCGAAAGCCAGCTTTAAGCGCTTCAAATGCATGTGTATTCCCAAATCAATAACTTTAGGAAGTATTGTTGTGATATCACGTGTAGTAATTGCTTCAATTTTGTGTGTATTATGTAGGTCCACCAACTTAATATGCAGTGCATTCAAATTAGAAGTTGAAAATAAATCACTGATATGGAGTTCCTTTAAATGCCGCAAATTCTCTAACCGAGGTGTGAAATAACACAGTTCATAGGAATTCAGTACCAAAACTCGTAACATGCAGTTAAGTAGTTTATTTTCTTCTGAGAATGGTAGCTGAATTTGAAAACTTTTTAACACTAATGTTTGCAATGGAAGATCTTCGAGTATTTGCTCTAAATATTCAAAACGAAAACTGTAACAGGAACAAAGCGTCAATTGTTCTAATTGGTTCCAAAAATTGAAACCTGCACCGCTAAATTTTCCAACTGGTTGCAGAACTTTTATATTAGGGAAAATATCATGCAATTTAGCTACAAATTCACACCCCAACATTTCAGAACTTTCAACTGAAATGTAAAGCTTATGCGTTCTAATGAATCGGAGGCCATGTAACGCATTCAGAATATTTTTTGAATTACTTTCAATTCGGAGGTGTTCGATATATTGGTGAACAATGCCCAGAAACGATTTCAATTCTTTTAATTCGAGCGGCACATTAGAATTCAATTGCAGAAAAAGTTTTTTATATTTTACCCTCCATATATTACTAAGCACTTCAACAAAAGAATTACTTGCATTTAATAAGGCTACTTGATCATTCAATGGCAGATAGTGAAATATTTGGTGCAGGCAATCTTCATTTAGCGAATCCATTACTGGCTACTTTAAACTTTAACCCAGAAAGAAGTCTCCGTACAATTGTTTACAATACTTCCTTGAACAAATTGTTCCGCACTTTCTTGCTTTTCGTGTAATTCATTAGCATCGTATGATAATAATCCCAAGGAAGTTCAACTCAACTATAATCGCGTAGGCGGTATAATCAACAAAATCTCCACAATTAATTCAAATTCTAAAATTTAAGTTCAAATTTGAATTGCATATTATTTATAAATGTTTTCTTTCTGCTTTTCACTTCTCCTCAGCTGTTATTGGAATATTGCCAAGCTACTAAAATTTGGTATATAAATTATTATTTTTTATTTAATTCGCCTTCGCAAAGAACGAAAATGCTATTATACGAGCAAAGAACATATTCTGTTTTCGGAAACATACAAGCTGGCCGCCCTAAATTCAAAAGAGCATCCTTCGCAACAACAGCACCTCCCTCTCTTTGTTATTCCTATGCATTGATGCGGAGCTCCTTCATCATACCCTACACCATGTTTTAATATTAAATCAAAAATTGCTTATATTAAAAATATACTTAAAGTGTTAAGCGCTAAGTTATATTTGGGTATGTTGCCTCCTTATGTATACGAGTATGCATGGGTATCTGATACACCTGTATATACATACATACATATGTATGTATTTATAAATACATAAATTGATTAACTCCGTACAATAACAACAAAAACAACAACAAGTGCTATAATATACAACCTAAACGATGTTTTAAATTTAAGTTAACCAATGTATGCATCGCAGAACACATTCACTACTGATATATGGGCAGAACTGATTATAATTCCACTTTACTCACCTATGTTCACTGTGGGAACGGCTTTTTTCTTCAGCTTGGTCTTGCCCTTAGCCTCCATTTCGAAGTGGCTATCGCAGACATATACCAATTTGGGCAGTGGATCGCTTAACCTCATATTGGCCTTCCACTTCTTGGAAAGTTCCTCATTTTTGGGAAGTTGGTGGAACTTTGATGATGGATTCCGTACGGTATTCTTTCCACAACAGGGCACAAAACACTTGCGGTCAACTGGCATTTTGTTAGATTAAACTTTCGCAAAAAGCATCAAAACAAATTAGCAAACTTTCAATTTTCATTACACTGACTTCACTGATTTTGGCGCATTTCCACTCACATAAGAAAAAAATCACTCTCACTTCAAGAAATTTCTGATGACAACAAAAGGCTTATACACTTACATGTAAATACAAAGACTTTAATTATAACTATTGCATATTATATGTAATGTGCACATTAGTTTCTCAAATTTTTGCCCCATTTTTGATAGCATAATCACAAAGGGTAGAAATGCACAAAACTTTTAATAACAATTATAAATTGTATTTTTCAAATTCTTTAACAAATTTTATTCGAAATGTCGATGGAAAACGAAGGGAGCACAAATTTTCAGTAAAAGACATTTTTTTCACCATGCAAATGTTTAAAACTCTCTATCACTTCTTCATTTCCACATTAATATCTTTATTTAGTTAATTTCTTTGTGATAACCTGCACTTTTTTTTGCATTATTAGTATTTGTGCTCAAAAATGCACTATTTGTTTGCGCCTTTTTCACCTTTTTGCCAATTCAATCGGCTCTTATTTGTTTTGGTACGATATTTCGTTTTGCCGTCACAATTACTATTGGACAAGCCTAAGACTGTACAATAATAATTGCCCGCTATGCTACGAAAATCATGAGAAATCTGAAGGAGGGTGAACTCCATTTGGGAAACGCCACTATTCACCTCATTTTTCAATGAGTTCACATTTCCTTTCTTTTCTTATTAATATAAGTTATTTTCCAGGGACACATCTTGAGAAGGATTTGAAGCAGCCATCAACTAAGGTAGAAGAAAAGGTTACTCGCACATGCACATGAATTGGCTGCAATGTCATAAATGAATGCCATCATTAACCAAAGGATGGATGCACGGGATGCACGTACGTCTGAGAAGACCAGTATGCCAACATTGCATTACAATTTCAATATAATTTGGCCAAAAACTACGCGGATCTCAAAGAGAAAAGAATACTAATTAAGGAAACAATTGAGACAAAAGTCAACGAGGAAGATCGATTCCGAAAATTGTCTTTTAACCGTGCAAATGCTTCGTCGAACACTCTCAATGTAAAAACACCATCCTTTGATGGCACAATTCCTTTCTAGGTGATTAAGCTCCAGTTCGAAGAGATGGTATTTGCTTGGGAGATTGAGCAGCTGACTCACTTGGCCTATGGAGTAAGCCTTGGAGAATACCTCGAAAGAACAAAAATCCAGAACTTGTATCAGCAGAATAAAAGACATATACACCAAACGGGAGACGTATGCGAATCCATCGTTAAAATTTGCTGAAAGGCGGCACTCCTAAGTAATTTAGAATACAAAGTACAATTCGGAAGTGGAAGTTCTGATGTGATGAAAGAGATATTGAAAATGCTGAAATTCATCATGCGAAAAAGATGTATGGTGAGACAGCCACAAAGGTCAGAGCAAGGAAGTGCTAGAACTGTAGACAACCAAGACACTTCACCTGTAACTGTAAGATGAGCTCCACCAGGTAAGAAGGAAAGCGGATACGCAAAGCTGAGGAAGAATGCCTCATAATCTCCGACGCGCAAATTGATAGAAAAGCGAGCAAAGTTACAATTCGGAAATACATGGATCGACATAATCGAATGCTTACTGTGAATACGGGCTCATTGCACTCCATAATTCTGGCGAGTACATCAAAGTTGTAGGAGAATCATCGTGTGAAGTCATGGTTGGTAATATGACAGTGTTACATAAGTTCATAGTAGCAGAAATTACTGAGAAAGCTATAAGTTGTAGATAATCCTAGCTTTACTAATTACCTTTTTAGGGGTTGTATCGTCAAATTCTGAATCTTGGTCATCTTTAAATTATTATCCTCCAGGATTTATTTAACAATCTCATTTAAATAGTTTAATGCCTTGGCAACCTTTTTTGTGGGAGCCAAAGTTTGACAGCACTGTCTTTTGTTTACCGTCACTTTATTGTAATTGCAATATTAATTTCGCTTCTTACTTTTTGCTACATTTTTAATTGTATAGAATTTATTTTTTTCCTTCTAAAAAACTAAAACATCTGTGAAACAGCGACGGTGTAATACGAGTAATGGCATCTAATGTAAAAACTGGTGTAAGTGTTTTTAGAGTAGTACGTCAGCTTATTAGCGAAAGAATTACTATTTCCATTACAGACAAGCTCGGCTAGCACCAGCGGTCAAACATCATCCACGTCGACACCAGCCCCACCAACTAACATACAGGAATTCAATATTAGAGTACCTAAGAATTTACGAAAAAAGCATCACGTTATGCGCTTTAATGCCACATTAAACGTTGACTTCGCTCAGTGGCGGGGCGTAAAAATGGAGCGCGAAAATAATATGAAAGAATTTCGGGGTATGGAAGAAGATATGCCAAAGTTCGGCGCAGGTTCCGAATATAATCGTGACCTAAGGGAGGAAGTGCGTCGTAAAAAGTTCGGCATAATAGCCAAAAGATACAGGCCTGAGGCGCAACCTTGGATATTAAAAGTTGGAGGGAAAAATGGTAAAAAGTTCAAGGGAATTCGTGAAGGTGGCGTTAGTGAAAATGCTGCCTTCTATGTATTCACTCATGCTCCAGATGGTGCTATTGAGGCATATCCTTTAAATGAATGGTATAATTTCCAACCAATTCAACGTTATAAATCGTTATCCGCTGAAGAAGCTGAACAAGAATTTGGACGAAGGAAGAAAGTAATGAATTATTTCTCTCTTATGTTGCGTAAGCGTTTGAAAGGCGACGAGGAAGAGGAACAGGATCCAGAGGAGGTAAAATTAAAAGGTGCAGCTAAAAAACCGAAAGAATTAAAGATCAGCGAAATGGATGAGTGGATAGATTCAGATGAAGAGTCAGATTCGGATGAAGATGAAGAAAAAAAGAAAAAAGAGGAGGACAGTGATGACGATGATGGAAAGAAAAAAGGCAAAAAGGGTCAACCGAAAAAGCCAAAGAAGAAACGAGATGTAGACGATGAAGCTTTCGAAGAATCTGATGATGGTGATGAAGAAGGGCGTGAAATGGACTACGACACAGAGTCTAGCGAAGAGTATGTAAACTATATGATCTTGATTGAAGGAAATATTAATGTGCCTTTTTTTACTACTAAGTGAACCCGACCCAGAGTCAAAATTGGATAAGGACATGAAGTCTGTAGCCGAAGAGGATGCCTTGCGCAAATTACTGACTTCTGATGAAGAAGACGAAGACGAAGAGAAGAAATCGGATGAATCGGATAAGGAAAAGGACAAAAATAAAGAAGAAGGAGGCAATAAAGAAAAAAAGAAAACAAAGAAAGTTTCAAAAGAGGAAAAGAAAGGTATAAAGAAAAACAAACAGAAGCACAGCCCATAACTTTTTTTATGGCTTTTTATATAGATTCTTCCAGTGATTTTAGTTCAGACAGCAGTGATTCGGAAGATGAAAGTGCCAATAGCAAGAAAAAAATCAAGGAAACAACTAATAACAAAAGCGCAGGTAATAATAATTCTCGTTCTGCAACACCCACAAATTCAACAGGGAACAGCGCCACCAAACGCAAGGTCAACAATAGCATGCCAAGCGATTTGACAGCTTCGGAAAATAGTAACAGCCCAGTAAGCACCCCGGCAAAACGTACGAAAACTGAGGGAGCGCCCATGGTGCCATCTACATTCGCTGGAGTAGTAAATTCTAACAACAAAGAGTGAGTAATTTTAAAGCGATTTTAAGAATTAATATTACATATAAATCTTTTATTTTTAGTGACTATGGCATTACAGAGGAAGCCGTTCGACGTTATTTAATGCGAAAGCCCATGACACCAACAGAATTGCTAACAAAGTTTAAAAACAAAAAGACTGGAGTTTCCAGCGATCGGTTGGTGGAAACAATGACTCAAATATTGAAGAAAATCAATCCTGTTAAACAGACCATACAAAACAAAATGTATTTGAGCATTAAGCCAACAAAGTAATAATGGTGCAATTGTCAAAGTCTTGACGTTCGCAAGGAAATGCGCGATGTATGGGATATCAAACTGTTTTTAGTTGTTTTATGCAATGTTTGTAGCTCTAGAATTAACATATGTTAATTAAAAATAGTTTTCTAATAAAAAAATCACTAAAATATGCATTCAAGGAATTTTATTTACAAGCCTTCTTCGTAAGAACCTGATGTAAGCAATTTGACCCAAAAAACCCGAAGAAAGCAACTGAAATTTTATTCGATTTGACATCCCTGTTTTGCATATTTTCATTGTGACTATGTTAAAATTGTGAACAGTCGCTTGAGTAAGAACAAACTTAAAATTCTTTGCCTTTTGTCGTAAGAAACAGGGGTATTTGATTAAATTTTAATAATTCTGTTGGAGATAAAAAGCGGGTGTGTGTAGAAAAATGCAGCCGGAATGATGTGAAGAATATTTTCAAATAAAAAAATTGTGTATTTTCGTAAAATATTAATTTTGAAGATAAATTCACGTGAAAAGTGAACGTACACACAAACACACATATATATATATATATATTTTTATCGGCTGTGTACGAGCACAGGCAAGGCTGCAAAAAAACGACATCGGCGAAGCAGAAGTAATGAACAAAAAGTAAAGTGAAAAACAAAAAACGCAAAAGTGTCATAATAAAGAAAACGAGAACACATGAGTATGTGTTTATGATGTCTGCGCTTACGCGAGGGTGAAGCGATTAAAGATAAAAGCAAACATATAGAGTGAATGATAAAACAACATTAAAGCAACCCCAAAAAAAATAAAGAAAGGTAAGTAAAGTGAGAACAACTGACCAGCTGCGAATCACGATAAAATAACCCATGAAAGGCGTTTTTCCCTTTTGAAAGGAAAAAGAAAGTGAAAAATATTAAAATCATTAAATTCCAAATGTCAAAAATATAAAGACGACATAAAAGGGAGCATTTGAGGCCATCCAGAGGCACACAAATTGCAATTTTGTTTAGTAAGTAAATCACAAAAGCATATAACTTATCCATATGTGAACGGGGACATTAACTAAGCCAAAAAAATATTTTTCTGTTTACTGCGTAAACGTAATGAAATACAGCAATAACTTTTTTCTTTGTTTTTGTTTTTTTAAATATGTTCTAATCTCTCTTTCATATTTTTCTTTACAATTATACGGCGTATTAAAAGCGGTTTTTAAGGCACGTCTGAAAAATACTTTACTTTGTTACTTGCAGCTTACAGTAGAAAACGCTCAAGGCTGTAAAGTCGCTTCTAACCCGTAAAGTAATTTATTGGAAAATTTTTCAATGTAAAAATATCATTATAAAATATTGAAAAACGTGTATGTAGCCATATGTGAGCAACCTTGAAATTGTAAAATGACTTATTGACACTACAGCTGACAATGTGTGTAATAGTATGTATAGTTATAAAACATTTGTTTGTAAAGTGCGAAATAAATCTGTAAGAATATACCATGACTTTGCTAGTAGCAAGGTACTTTTAGAGTTCAAGTCTTCCATGACCTTGCATCGGTTGCAAAACAAAAGTCTGTTAAGAACTGATATTTGGGTAAAAAGTCTTAAAATGACTTGTCGTATTATTGTAATCTGTTGTTATAAGTATGTATTAGGGCTGTACATGAGGAAGTTCCACTTGTATCAGGACCTTTCAATGTATTATCTGTAAACCTCGCCAAGTGAAATAGAGCATTGTACGTTATATAATGCGGTTATGATTTAATTAATATGCGCTGTAATCTAATTTATTGCTTCTATTAAGAGTAGGATGATATTTCATACTTCGTTCTTAAAAAATATGTATGACAATATAGTTTCTTAAGAACAGAGCAAATTCAGTAGTCTTGTATATTATTAAGTGTACCTTCAACAACATTTTTAGGTAAAAATATGGCGTTTTAAACCTGTCGGAGCATTGCCGTTTTTAGAAATTGGAGTTTTGGGATATACACGTACTCTGAATCGCAGTCGAAAATTATTTAAAAAAAGTTACATTTTGTTGATATTTTTTTATTTTTCTCTTAATGGGACACTTTCTGATATTACCAAATTTACAGCGAGATATTAATAATTCTTTTTGAGGAATGAAATGTAATACTTTGTCATTATTGAGAGAAATTAAATCATCCATACATTCATATGTAAATATTTGTACGTTTGTATGTATATTTTATGTATTTTTATGTACCTATATACATATACACAAATATCAACAGACATTCAGCAGACATCAATATGTAACTTCATGACTCTTGCTGTTAAGTGTCGCGTAAACAAACCGATTTGTCCACAGCAATGTACTAGCAGCTACCCATTGCTGTTCGCCAATTAACAAGTTCCACCCCATTTTCGATTCTGTTTTAGAATTAACACCTTTATTCAAATGTTTCCCTCTTCCCATACATTTGTAATGAAATTAGTACTTGATTTTTAAAGAAAAGAAATAAGCAAATTAAATTATCAATCGCACATTCTACTATGTATTGAGTAGTATTTGTTAAGTAATTACATGTGAAAATTGCTTATTCAAACGCTTTTAGAAATACGAGTAATTTATTATGTACTAAAAACTCAACTTACTGCTCAAAGTGGAGGAAATCTTAATTAAATTTAATAGAAATCAGATGAGCCCGGCAAGTATTTTCACATAATTTAATCGCCTCATTAAATTTTTTTTGTTGAAATTTTATAAAAAAGTCTTTAAAAGCTGTTTTTAATTTGCTGGGCTATGTCAGTGTGGCCCCATATCTCGTAGAGCTCATTATTCCATCGCTCTCGCTAGACTCCTAGTTCCATTTTATTCGGCAATGACTGTCATCCAACACTCTCGCCTTTCTGTGTTTTAATTTTCAAGACAGATATTTTTGGTGCATGCTTTCATCATAAGTAAGCTAAAGTAGTGTTGCTTCCATAAACTCAATTCCCTCTAAACGTCAATAGCCACTCCATCTCTTTCATTTCGAAATTGTCAATCTTTATTGTGGTCGTGGTCCAAGGACCCAATGCTTGTAACCATCAGTTAATTGCGAGCAGACCTTATTAAATTCATTAAAGCAATATACGTACATATAATTAGAAAATGTAATTTTACAATATTATAATCAGTGGAAAAGTATGTACAATAAATTGTTTTCAACATTTGCTTTTTGTTTGCTTAATGCTGTGCTCTGATTGGCTGACTACCTTAAAATTTTGAAATATTTTGTTTTTATATTTTTAATCATTTCGCTTCCATTTAGCTGATAAAGAAAGTAAAGAATGCAGTTTGTCTTACGAGGGGTAATAATTAGGTGTTTAGATATGAATACGTCAAATATGATTATAATTAGTTGTTGTTGTTGTTGTTGTTGTAACGGCTAAAAAATTCCCCAAAGTAGTTTTTGGGTAATGTTGGGGGGGTGACAGTCCTTGGTCGGATAAAAATATCCGCGTCGTTCCGGTATAAAGAACCGACTGTCGTGGGAACTACTGGATTTTAGTCGCCTAATCGACAGGCATGCCCATCTAACCCCCCTCTCCCTTTGGTCCAACCCTGTCGAAACAGCACGTTTCCTGGACCTTCCGTTAGATGACCTCGGCGACTTAGACTGATTATGCCTGCCCTAAGCGGGGTTAGCGAAGCCGCTACAACAACAACAACAACAACACAGGCATGACTTATCGCGGGTAAATTCTTGAGCCCCTAATCCGCAGGGGTTATTTATATAATTAGTTATTACTATTGGTTCATTTCAAAACCTCAGTAACAACCGTCATATATGCAATCAATTATATTCATTATTGAATTTATTAAGTTTGCGTGTTGCATATGGATTAGATTTTCTTGAAAATTGTTTATATTTATTCGTTGCATCTAAGTTTTTAAATACCTGTTAAAGATGAAACTTCACATCGTCGCTATACATTATTGATCATAATACAAAAAACAAGGCAGTCTTACTAACATTCGCTGCAAGGGAGATTCTAATTTTGTAATGGAAAAATGTTTATTTGTAAAAATTATCCATCACGAAAACATATGTATGTATATGGTCGCTTTTGGTGTGCATAAATAAATGTAAAAGAAACCAATAAAAAAAAACAAATATATCAAAAAATGGTAAGTAAATATATGAAATCGATTATCAAAGTGTTTATACATAACTGTAACTAGTTTTTCATACATCGATGCCATGATAGTTGGGTACTTAAAAATTCTCCAATGTATCATAAATTACCATTGTGGAGGTAACGCACTTGAATATTGTTTTTGTTCTATTAAAAATTCATACTATTCTAACTCCAGGCTACTTTTTTTGGGGGATTCAGCATAACCATGTAAAAAGTAATTAAAATCAGCTGATGTTTTGACTATCTGAACAGTGATGGATAATTTTGCGTTCGCTTAGTTTTTTTTTTTTTTAGAAACTTTTCTTTTTCAGAAAGTATTCTTGCTTATGCTCTTTTAATTCATTGATAGCTGGTGATGGATAATTTTTAGTTCGAACAGACTTGAGTGAAACTACCTTCCTTTTTTCGTATCATGTTATTGATTATAAATTATTTGCTAAAATCATTTTAAAAAAAACTAATAGCCTATTTCCACCAAGCACTTAAATGCATTTAAGGCCTCTGCTAAGTGAATGAAATGTCAAACGTTTCCACTGAAAGTGAGTTAACTCAAACAGCTGATTTTTGTTTACATTTGCAGTTTGCAAAATTTGTCACAACTATTGAAACCATGAATTCAAGAGACCGCATTCATTTTGTTTGGCTATTTATGGATTCTTATGATTTGAAAGTGCAGATTATTGTTGCACGGACAGACGCTACTGAAAGGAAAATGCTTTTTTGCATGCTTTCAACTTTGCCAAAAATGCCATTTCTTTGTATACATGAGAGTTTTTTCGGCTACCTCTCAATTCCTGAGCTCTTCCTTCCCAGCAATCCAGGAAACTTTGCTCCTCCGTAAGGTTCCAATTGCGTCGTTTTGTTTCCATTTTCAGTTTAGTGTATTTTTTTAAGTAATTAAGTGTGTTTTTCTAGAAAACCACAATTCGAGGAGTGGCTCGGCCGAAAAATCCCTTAACCGGTTACAAAGCGCACATTATATATACATAATTATTTGTTTTGCGCCAATTATATATACATACATAATTATTTGTTTTGAGCAATCAGCTGATAGTTGCCAGAGTCGCGTATATTTTTATGTTGAGGGGATCGTTTTCTATACCGCAATTGCTTTTTGTTTGTTTTTTTATTTTATTTTTTAAAGAGGAGAAGCGTTATCTTCGCCGATTACTTAATATATGTTTTTATGTCAATATTAATGCAAAAAAGTAACTTTTGCAGAAAAAATTTCAGTATGCAAAATAAAAGTCTGGCCCCTCATTAAGTCCGAAAATACACGACTCTGGCAAGAAATACAATATACCGAAACGTCCGAAATGTTTCTGTTAAATTACACTTAATTTCAAATTACACTTTTCAAAGTGAGTTAACACACTTTTATACAACAACAAACACATGGGAATTTAGCATTTAAATGCGATGTTTAAATGCATTTAAGCTAAAATGCATTTAACGTCCGATGGAAATAGGCTATAACATTACAAATGTGCATACATATGTATATGCAGAGGACGACGAATTCGTGATAAGGTGTATGAGTTTAAATGAGGTCATTGCCTTCGAATCGTTATGTGGGTACAGATGTTCAAACATACCATACATACCTACATTCAATGAATATATAAAATCATGACATAAATATAAAAATTGATTATTATTATTATTACTTCTATAATAATAGTAAACTCTTATATGAAGTTATAGTAAATCTACTTATATTTAAGGGCGAGCTCACTCAAATATCTACTTAATTTTTTCAATTATGGTACATATTGATTCATCGAAATGCGAAATGTGAATATTCTATATATTTAACGGTTGGTCAAACATTTCAATTTGAAAAGATCTTTTTAAGAAATTTAAAATGCCTCAAAAAAAAAAAAAAAAAAATGATGAAAAAAAGATACCATAGCTCTATTGAATTAATAGTGCCCGTTTGTTAACTAAACAATATCTATTTTCCATTTTTCAGGCTCTTTCGCCACATACGGTTCAATCTGCAGTATCAATGAGACATGCAAACTGTATTGCAGAACAGCAGCGGCTTCAACATCAACGCTTTCTGAAACGAATATACGATCCACTTTAAATTCAAGCAATTTGGTTTGAATAATAAAAGTTAAAGTTGACATAAATAAAAATTAAATCGGTTAAAGGCTGTTACGGTTTCATTAAATAGAAAGCTAATAGAATACTGTAAAGTAATTATATAAGCATACAAATTCAACGAACGATGGCGGCACTGCGAACGCGTTCGAAATGGATATTATTGGAATTTCTTACAGTTTTTGGACTTACGCTCTTTACCCAGGAAGCGGTAGCGCATGTACTGGTCTATAGGAGAATAAATAGTTTGGTAAATAAGAAATATTTTGTATTGGTACATAATATTATGTTTTTAAAAATTTTTAGCTTCATACACATTAGATTTATTGCAATCTATATAATATCATTTTCGACGTCTGATTTCTAATAACATCGTATGTATTAATATTTTTCAGTTTTTCTCTTTTTCGCAGCTAATTGAACAGTACAATGATCTGCCGGCGCAATTCGGCCCATCCTTACCGGCGAATGGTATTAAAGTGTTCGCCATACCAGCCGCAAAGGATGAATATGGCTGT